>CM075658.1:38979929-40179929 GCA_037954105.1 Canavalia gladiata | reverse complement strand
CCTCCTACATGGAAGGCTTAGTTTTTCTTTATTGTTAGTTGCCTCCTACATGGAAGGCTTAGGATTTATTTGTTGTTAGTTGCCTCTTACATGGAAGGCTTAGGATTTATTTGTTGTTAGTTTGCCTCTTTCTTTATTGTTAGTTTTCCTCCTTCATGGAAGGCTAGGTTTGTAGTTTCAATTCAAGGATTCAAGCTATTTTCATTTTAACTTTGAGGTCTTGATCTTTATTTACATGCTTGTTAAGTGGTTTCTACTCTACTTCACTATATCTTCAATTTTATTCTTTAATCAAAGTTTGATCGGTTGACGTATTTTGATTAATGCATAATTGATTTATAATTGGTTTTTGATTAGTAAATCATTTTCCAAAAGTTTGAAAAGTAGAAATTAAGTAATTAAATTGAAGGTTTTCATTTTATTACTTACTTCAACTGAATTCTGATTGTAAAATTGGTTTAGATAAAAGATTAAGTGGTTACTAAATCTTGTTGATCATAATCAATTGAATCCTGAGAGGTTTCTCAGTAGAGAATTCAAGGATCATTTTAGAGGTTCCAGATGATCCTAGGTTGATAAACACAATGTATGATTTTTGTGATCAATGGTTAGTTAAGAAAATAGCCTCTAAATTCCTTAAGTTGATAATTGTTAAGTGAAATTAATTTCATTCTGTATTTTGCATTTAGAACTCAATATCAATCTATACAAAATCCCTCTGTTCTAATTTTCTCCTAATTTGCTTAAGAATATGAAATGGTCTTTGGGAGATGACCTAGGTTGCACCTTATACTATACCAATAGTTTGGGGAAAATCTAGAAATTATTTTTGCGCGTTTGCGACGAGCGTGTCAATCTCCCAACAACCTTATATTCTTGTTGTAGTATATTATTTAGTTCCAATGGTTCATAAGTAAAAGAAACAGAGACATGCACAATGTATGCATATATACAAATATTTCTTCTCTTACTTATTCTGATGAAAGTTTGTTACAAATCTATCCACCAAAACAACAAATTGAACTTCTAAACACCAAATTGAGGACATTCAACAACAAGAAATTTAAACACAGTACAAATATTACAACTAGTATATATCTATAATAAGGAATGCATTCAATTTAGCTAAACGTGAAATGATAGTAGCCAATAAAAGCACACAAAAAACACAATAACCACAAGTAAAAGATAGGAACACACTCTGGAACAAAACAGTGGAAAGATCTAAAATTATGAACTTTAAACATGAATAATAAAATTAAAAAATTCTTAAAATGCAAATTTCAAAAAAAAGAAACTAATTACCTATGTTGTAACCGTAATTACGACGAGGTGACGAACTCGCTAAAAATTTAAAACAAAGAATTTTATTCAATTTTGTGGAGCCGCCACCAAATTTTTATTTAAGGGAAAAAACATCTGGAAAAATCCTAACTTGAGGAAAAGATGTTATATTCAGGAGTCGGTTGCAAGTAGGGAAGGTGTTAGGCACCCCACTTGTCCGTTCCGAAGAACTATACCCTTAAACTGAGTGTGTAATTTTGAATTTTTGAAAACTGTTTGATCTCTAAAAATAAATAAGTTTGTACAAGAAATGGCTTGACAAGACTTGATATTGCTCCTACGTATTCCCCGGTGCAAGGAAAAACTCAAGGCTACATAGTTCTGATTTGAAGGCTTGACCTTCGGGGTAGAAAGAATCTGAACAATGATTTTTGAAATTATTTTGATATATATATATTTCTTCATAATTCTTAGTCCATGTATGTACAGGGTCCAAGGTAGTTACGGCTGCACCGGAACCCATATGCATCTCTAAACACTGGACAACAGAAGAAGCTACCAGTTCATGTCTAGAACCCATTGCGTGAGACTCAAAATAAAATGATGTTTTCCAAAATATTTTGTTGAAAAAGGAGTTCTCAGCGCACATATGCACAAGATCCAAGGCAACTATGGCTGCACTAGGATCCATATGAATCTTTAAATATTGAATAGTAGGAAAAGTTACCAGTTCATATTTAGAACTCATTGCGTGAGACTTAGAATTTTTGTTTTAAAAAAGGAGTTCTAAGTCCACATATGCACAAGATCCAAGGCAACTACAGCTGCACTGGGATCCATATCAATCTCTAAATATCGAACAATAGAAAAAGCTACCAGTTCGCATTTAAAGCTCATTGCGTGAGACCAAGAACTAGTGAAAGAGGAAAAAAAAAAGGAATAGGTATTGGGATTAGCCCAAAATTAAAAGAAATTTGATCAAGGAAAAGATGAAAAATGGGTTAGATTCGTATTCTAATACGATTTCCGTAAAAGAAAGATTGAATTTGTTCTAAAAAAACATGTCTGCCTTGACCCACCAATATTATTTACACTAAGATAATTATTTTATTTAGGAAATGATTATTGAGAAATAGCCCATTTAATGATAATTAAACAATAGCCCATTTAATCCCAATAAAATCCAATCCAAGTGGAGACTGCATAGCACGCTTTTTTTAATTGTAGGCAACTCGGTCTAGTTATAGAGCATGGCAGCCCAAAAGCCCAATGCTATTTCAGTTTCAGAAAACGGGACGCCTGCCTTTGGAAATTGACCCATGCTGCCTTTTTCTTAATAGGATTTTAGAGCCAAAAACATAAATGTGAGGGATCGAACATGGTTCATTAGGCCGCACATCCATCTAAGACTCAAAAGCTCCTTTTAATTAAAATGCAAGAAGATCACGTGAACTAAACCTTGTACGTGCATGGGATTCCATTTACATGCACCATTTACCCCCATTTTGAGCTTAAGAATGTTAAGGCATGCAAAATATTAATTCCTTTTTGAACCAATTTTTGACACCTTCGGCCGAAACCAAATACCATCTCCCACTCCAAGTCGAACCTCTATTTCCAGTCTTCGAGTACCCCTGTAGCTACTCCAAGAGCATTCGTAAGGTAGCAAAGGTAGCCTTTGCAAATATCGCTTTGGTCCTCAACAGGGGCACGTTTGAGTGGGCAAGTTCGTTGATGTAATATGCGCCATGGTTGGCCTATCTCGATGCACCACTTCCTCGTTTCTACCTGTTAAGGTAAAGTGTCTCTCCTGGATTGAGAATCTTAAGCTATTGCTCAAGTTTAACACAAGGCCGCATCACCTTTTGGGAACCCATGCGGAACTTAACGTGTGAATTATACGCATGGAGAGCTGAATACTCGAGGATCATGAAGCTATTTTGGGCTGTTACCCCCCCCCCCCCACAGTGTATGGCCGCTTCTTTTGGAGATTATTCATATGAAGGAGGCACGAGGCACCACTGTATCTCACATGCTTCAACACTTAGCTAGGCTTCTGGGCTTCATAATGCTCGTATGGGCCCTTTGATCTGGTAACAGCGATGAAAGTGGGCGTCTTTTGCAGGAGGGAGCAGGGTAGTAATAACCGTATTCTTGGTCTTCCCTTGGTTGTGTAAGTGAAACCAAACATACACACTTCATATGCTCTGGCAGCAGCTTACCTATGAGTGCAAACTGGCCAATCTTCAAGGGAGGAGCGTCTAGTAACCGCTTGTGACTTGATATCGATCATGCCATTAGGAGTAGAACCTATAGCACTTTATTCAACTCTCACCTCTCCAAGAGCCTTGGTCTTGGGTTTAACCATGTTAAGCAACATGTAAACCTCGCCTTTGAATGACGTTGTTGGTTGTTGCAACGATTAACAGCACCAAAGACAAATCTGGTTCCCTGTTGTTGCATGTTCGTTGAGTCACCAACAAGGAGTAAAACCAACCCTATTTAGCATTAGAAATACCATAGTTTGCAGCCTGAACCTTTGGTGATCCGTCCTCGGTTCAGCTCTAAGAATCGTCATTCGTTATTGGTAAGGTCAGCTATGTTTGGAAACTTGATCGAAACAAATTTAAGACATCTAACTTTGATGAAGTTCTTCAAATGGTTAGTTCGATGGTGACAGTTAGTGAGCGGAGCCTTTTCTGGGCGCCTAATGTTGCGTTTGTGATCCCTGCATGTGCTCCCTGTATTTTGGCACGACCATTCCCTTGTCAGCAGCATCTTCCAACCTTAATACTCCCTCTGTGAGGTAAACAGTATGCCATACATTTGCTTCATACTATGGGTGTGAACTGTGAGAGAAATTTCCGAAAGGAGGAGCATTCTCATGAGATGTCCTCGAGGTTGTTTGCCAATAGTTCCTAACAGGTGGCTATCAGTCTTAGGAATCAGGTGCAGGCCCAAACAGGGAGGCTATCCATGCTACATTCATCTATCCTGGAAACCTAGAAACTTCTTTGAGGTTCGATCAAAGTTATTGGAATAGGATCCAAGATGAGACTTCCCCATCACCTCATAAAGATCGAAACAAACTTTACTCAAGGAAAGACTTCAGGACATGTGACGTTGCTCTTCCTTCTCTGGACCTAGTTGAATTAGGTTAACGTGAATTTATAGACCTGAACCAGGTCTTGGATTCCCTTACTTGGGGTCAAAATTTAGGCCAAATGCTCAAACAGAGGACCGCCTTCCCCTTATAGGAGCCACCTAACACGTTACCTCCCCATGCCAGTGCGAACTTCACTAAACACATTGTGGCAAAATACCCCTAATTATCATCAGTATTATTGAACTTCAATGTGAAATCCCTTGCACTATCCATGCTTATGGTCCTAAAGGAAAGTGAGCCTCGAACACCGAATCTCAGACAAGGTAGAGTTAGGCAATTTAACTAAATTATTTGAAAATGTATCAACATTTCAAGCATTTATTTTACAGTATTTCAGATGCAGGTAGCTACTAGGAATCTAGTCCACCATTACAGGGTATACAAGGTTTAACTATTATTACTGAGAATTTTAAGTTCAAATGTGAAAACATGTGCTGAATCCCGGTTCAACCATTTTGTTTAGGCAATCCGATCGATTCCAATGCATGAACAATGGTTTGGAATCCAGCGGTTCAACCTCACATTATTCACAAACAGTCACAACAAACAAACTAAGCAACACAGTGACTCAAATAAAAGATAATTTCAGTAATAAAGCAGATCGGTGAATCTGTTTATGCTATTCATAGAACCGTAGCAAACGCACTAAGCGAGTCAGACATTCCAAAAGGAGAATAGTTTCAATGATTAAAGTAGGTCAATGGATAATCACAACAAAATAATGCGAATGAAATTGCAATCCACATGAATAGTAGCTTTAGAAGTTAAATCCAGTAAATGAGATTAAGGGAGCGCTAACCTTAGGGAAGCCAAGAGACTACCGTATCCGGGAAGAATCCCAGCTAGGAGAAAACCAAATATTGATTGTGAGAAGGAACCGATTCAAGCCGAGAGAGCTTCTCCCCTTCCAAAACAAATCTCCTCAAAAAGAGCTAAATCCTCCCAATATATAACACCTCCTTTTGTTTTTTTTCCTTTTTCCTCTTTCTTTTTCGGTTACGTTCGCCACTCCTTATCCAATTTTTCCTCTTTCATTTCTATTTTCTTTCTCTTTGGTTTTTCAGTTTCACCCTTTATAACATAATTTTTATTTTATCATTATTTATATTTAGCTTTTATATTTAAATATTTTTTTTCCTTCTTTTCATTTTTTTTTTATTTTTATTATTATTATTATTATTATTTGTTCCACTTATTTTCTGGTTGTTTATTTATTTATTTACCATTTTATTGTTTCTCTTTTATTTTATTTTATTTTTATTTTTTATTATTAATTTTTATTATTATATTTTTCTTTTTTTTTAATAAACTATTATTTATTTACAGCTAATTTAAATGGAATCTCGGATATAATCTGTATACACAATCTATTTTAAGACTTCACAAACAAAAGATTTTCTTGCTTTCAAGGCCATATAATCCAACTTTCTCAAAACTATTTTTATTATATAAAATATTACCAACTGGATATTTCTTTTGCCCAATAAAACCAAAAAGAGAAAAAAAACATAAACATAAATTTTTAAATAATAAACTTAATCCTATATATGTTCGATAAAAAACTTAAAAAGAAAAAAATCTAATGCCGAATCCAAACTCTCTTTTACGCAATCATTGTGAAAAATTCAGAAAAACAATAAATTAAAGCGCTCTTCCATCCGTAGAGTTCTATCTTGGATGAAAATCGAAAAAAAATATTAAAATAGATGGGTTTAATCTTGTATGTCATCATGGAAATAGAAATTTAAATTTTTTTAATTTTTAAAATTAAATTTTTAATTCTGAATTAAAATTATTCAGATGATCATTGTAGCATAGATCCAACCTTATCCCGGAAACGTAAACACCATGTGGGCAGGATCTGTAGAAGTCCAAATTACCAAGTAGGTTAATTGAAAAAGGCTATCATACATGACCATGTGGATCGGCCACTGGGTTGGGGTTTAATTGACAGCACTAACTGGAAGAACATACGGAGGGCTCTGGTTCCACCGAAAGTCAGAGATTTTTTTTATCGACTTGTATGCAATGCTCTGCCAACTGGGTCTAATTTATTAGTCAGAAGTGTCGGTGTTGAACCAAAATGTGTCTTCTATGGTGAGGAAACTGTAGAGACGTGGGACCCTTTTTACTTTAGAGTCACTGATTGTACTTCCTAGTACAGGCCGAATGATTCATTCGTCCTACATTCCTTGGCTGGTTGAGATTGTCGATATACCGATGGAAAAGGCATTGGAGGAGACAATGATGTTATTGTGGCCATTGTGGAAAAACTGAAATGATATCGTGTTCCAGCACAATAGCAATGATCAAACCCAACTTAAAATGCTAGCATATAATGGGTGGCACTGTCTGATGGTTTTATGAAACTAGGCGTAGATGCAGGCTGGGTGGGTGATTGTGGAAGAGGCTTTGGCCTTGTTGGTCGGGATTGAAATGGGGAAACTAGTAGCAGCTAGTCACCATATGTATTAGTTGCTGATCGAGTGCCTCGCAGTGTGCTAGAGTCTAATGATGGCTACCAGGTGGGAGACTACAAACCTCATTGTAGAAACAGACTATTTGGATCCAACAGGCCATGGTTATGACACACCTAATTCAAGATTACAAATCAATTACTGTAAGTTTTCACTCATTTTCTTTCATGTCCATACATATGGAGATGAATATTAACTAGTAGTCATGAACTAACAGCAAATACTTACATGTATCCGGACCATACGTAGTGAGGTTATCTACCTCATCATGTGCCCAATATGAATGTTTTTCCTTTGATTTCTATTTAATACATCGTTTTGCCTGGAAAAAATGGTAAATGAATAACATCCCATGTGTTTAAAATAGACACAAGGGGGAAAGAAATTCATGGTTTAGAAGAATTGGATTGGACCCTAAACATAGAATAACATAGGACACATCACGGGAGAAGACAGACGCATTTTCGAGACCTCAAAATTAGTCGATCAACAAGACAAATAAATTATCAATACTCTAGTGGGCATGTTAAATGCACCATTCATAAACTTGTGCTTTGGTGATTGCATTTGTCGATACCGGTTATATGCAAAGTCAAAACAACCTCGATTTAATCACCTCTCAACTTCAACTATGCAAGTCTTTTGGCTACTACTTCCGAGCACCAATACGATTTATTAAATTTAATTTTCTCGTCTGACCAAAAACTCTATTTATATATATTGCTCCACTTTGCCATTCTCCATATCCTACGGCAAGTTTAAAGGAATGGCTTTGTACAACACAAAGCCGGTTCTCTTGATCCTCATTCCATTCCTAATGCTGCATCACAATTCAAAGACAACTTTCAATTTACCCAATTTTTCGGGGCCATACACAAACACCATTTTCAACTTCCAAGGCGATGCCTTTGCATCAACGGGTGTAATTCAACTAACAATGGTTCAAAACGGCACAATCATGCCCTTTAGTGCTGGCAGGGCCACCTATGCTCTACCCGTGCGTCTTTGGGATGCCAAAACAGATAAGATAGCTAGCTTCACCACTAACTTCTCTTTTATTATATTGAATAGCCCAGTTGTTGGCGATGGGATCTCCTTCTTCATTGCACCATTCCATTCTAGAATCCCTGAGAATTCAAATGGAGGATACCTCGGACTCTTCAGTCCTGACTCTGCTTTTAGCAAAACCAACCGAAATCATATAGTTGCCGTTGAATTTGACACGCATCAAAACGAATGGGATCCTGCATTTCCCCACATAGGCATTGATATTAACTCCATTGATTCGGTAAAGACGGCGCAATGGCAAAATGAAAATCTTGGGTTGGTCACAGTAGTCGCCACCATTAGCTATGACCCTGTAGCACAAAATTTAAGCGCTGTTGTAAGTAACGGAGCCACGACTGGCCTCTGGCATGTGGTGAATTTGAAGACCGTTCTGCCAGAATGGGTCAGCATTGGCTTCTCCGGTTCTACTGGACGGTTGGTTGAACTGCACAAGATTCTATCTTGGTCTTTCAGTTCTAGCTTCAATTAGGTCCGTTATCTCTTGTTGACGATTAATTAATATATAATTCATCCTTTGTTATAGACGTTTTTTTTTGGCTTTTGTTGTGTCTAGAACTTTCCAAACTGTAATGTCAACAAAGATCCTTTACACAGAAGTTCAAAAAGAGTGAAAGAGATCCCTTATTGCTTGCCAAGGTACATACCATAGAAGAAGGAATATTCAAATCTGATTTTATACTCTATTTCAAAATGTTAGTTATTTTACTAAAAAATAGTTTTTTTCAAAATAACTGTATTTTAAAATTTTAACTAAATATTAATTATTTAAAAGTGTTGTTCCTAGTCCTTTTTTAAAGTTATTGGTCAATTAATAAGAACAACTCAGTAAATTTATTTCACCTTATTTATTTATTTTTAATTTTTGTAAAAAAAACTCAAAGTGACAATCATTTTAAAATGTAAGGAGTATTGAGATTTTTTTTGTAATACAAGCAACGGCGAAAGTGATATTTTTATCATTCTTATGAACTTAACTCTTTCTCTCGAATCCTAATTTTGGTGGAAAACCTTCATTAGCATTAATGCATACAAATAAAAGAAACATAAATAGAATAACACATAAATTTAGGATCGTTATATAAAACAAATAACTTAGTTATAAATTTATCATAATTCATTTTGGATACTTATTATACTTTTTAAAAATTTAAAAATAATTTAAAATAAAAATAAACATTATCGTGTAGCTATATATAATTAATTGTAAGCACGTTAAATTAGGTCTTGAATTTTTTTTAAAGAAAGAAATAAGGTCCAAACATTTTTGTATAGGTCATTTAATCCTCTAACTTTAATATTTTTATGTCACATTGTTCAACTTAAAGATTAATATTATTGGAAAAAAGTTAAGAGATTAATTTGACGTGTATTAGAAATGACACGACTAAGTTGGAGGTTCATAATTTAAAGAGTTTATCATTTTTTGCACAAATTTTTCTTTAGGATATATGTAAAATTTTGTTTAATTTATTATGATAATAATAATTGTACAATTACTATTATTATAATTGAGACAGTAAAATATTATATTTTTTATTTATCAATAAAATTCTAATTTATTCATTAAAAAAAAGTAAGAATTTTACATAACCGTCGAAATATATAATAAAGTGGTCGTCCATGCTCTTTGTCCAAGCAGATTAGAGAGAGAATTTGAAATCAACGGCCGGAACCTGCTTGCCTCCGGAGGAACTCCTACATCTCCCAACAACTGGGTGCAGAGACTCTTTTGGTGTCCAACAACAATTTTTGGTTTCCCCCAACTTTTGCTGCTTTTTCTACGAAATAGATTTTCTTTTCTTCAATGCTCTCACCATTTTTGTTTTTGTATTTACTTTTCTCTCATCATCGATTACATTAATCAATTTTAATCTTCCTATCATTCTTTCTCTACGTTAGAATTTCTCATTTTGTAAGTGATTTTTCTTCACCTTCTCATAATTTTGCAATGATTTTTATTTTAAGATTTATTTTATTTTAAATAAGTAAGATTTGTTTTCTATGAATATTCCCTAATTATGTTTCTCTTTTTCCTTCTTTTACAACTATAATAGAAAATTCAGGAAGAGGGATGGTCCACCACCTCTCTTCAATGAGTTGGACATAGGTTCTAGTGTCTTGTGAATCATGGAGAAGATTTTATTTATATAAATGGTGTCCTTGAGTTGGTGTTAACCGGACAAATATGTATGTAATCCAGTAAAGTTAAATATATTATCTCCCGAATTTGGGAATGGTTGCATTATCCATAGTGACTGTATCCCAGCGGTTAGGCCCAAAAAGAATATTAAGTTGTGGAAACTTATTTTGTCCATCATAATTTCCATACAAAAAATTATTCCAGATGAGATACCTAGAGCCTCATGTGATGTATATTTTGTAGCAGTTCCTTATTCCTTGCGGGAAGCTTCCGAGACTCCTTATCTGTTCTTGATATTCAGTTTTGAGTTCAGATACTATTTTAGGATTTTCTTAATATTGCTTTAGTTTCTATCACAAAGTATGTGATTGACCGACAATCAAACAAAATGACACGCAAGAATCATAGGGTAATTGTGTTCACTTCGATGCTAGCAGGTAGTCTTCTTTAAAAAGTGCTTATGTCCCTAATTTCAAATTATATATTAAGCATATTCTGAAACATATGTTTATGATATAATATCTGCATTTGATATTTTTAATTTATTTCTAGCATTATAAAAGAAAATAAAAATAAATATATTTAATAAATGATATAATTAAATATTTAAAAAATTAATAAATAAATTTATAATAAACTACTTACCTGTTAAATTATTCACGAAGGTTCTTTAATTTTGTTGAATGCGTCTTTTTTAATAGAAGATAAATATTCATTATTCTATAATAAAAGAAAAATTAAATTAAATATAAAAATAAAAGTAAATATAAATAAAAAAATATAAAATAACTTATACATTAATAATCTCTTTTATGATTTTGTTCAGCTTTTGCCAAATAAAATATAGAAAGATAACAACATTCTTCTCTGAACAAATAATGATTAATTACTAATGGACCCCAAAATATTTGAATAAGAATTAGGTAAAATCAAAATTATAAGTTAAGATATTAAGTAAAAGTTGAATTTTTGACTTACTAATAAAAATAAGGTGCTAAGTAATTTTTTTTTTAACTTTCTAATCTACTCTGAATATAATCATGTATATCAACTGACTTGCTCCCAGTTTTCTAGATATGAATTGGGTCAATGAATCCATACAAGTCCAAATTCCCTTTTTGTATACATTTGTGATGCAAGTATGTAAAATCCTAGTAATATCGGTCCTACGCTTAAGTCATACAGTGGATTCACTATTAGTCTGTTACTTTATAATGTATAATCTTTTAAAAATTACTATTAGTAAAATATGGTAATTTTCTTAAAACACCTTGGTTGAAATGTGAACCTCATCATAGTAATCAAAGTAGTATACAATAAACATTCTGATGTTCTCACTCACATTAATTTTAAAAACTCACATTATTTTACATGTCATGTTATACATTCATTTCCACAATAATACAACATAGAGATAATAATAAGTTAAGACTTCTAGTAAGTCCTTTAAACAAAATAAAGACTTCAATGCCCTTCATAAGTTATAGTCATCCAAAAAAAAAAGATACAAAGTTGAACAAAGCATTATAAGATCCTTTATAGCTCTTCTTGTATTCCATTCCATGAACAATCATCTCTAGTCTGGATTTTTTATTTCACATAAAATGTTGCCATCGTGAAGAGTCTACTCGGACTCTAGGAAAGAAATGGGAGATAGAGAGCGAGAAATTGTAATTTCTCAGTAGGTGTCTACCCTAAGATTGGCATCATCATTTCTAATCTAGCTATTTTAATTTAGTAAGAAAAGGTGATAAGCATACAAGTTCTATTATTGCTTTTAAAATTATATTTATCTAAAGTATATTCTTTTTAATAATAGTAGAAAATTTCTATCTCATACAACATGCAATTCATATATACTCTAAATCAATTTTTCATATAAAATCTCTTAAACATGAATCTCATGCAGTTTTTAAATCACTTTCTCATCATAATATAGATATTATCTTACTCTTACACATTTTATGCCTTAATCGTAATTGTTCTTATTTTCTAGTCACCCTTTCAGTAATAGTTTCATTCACCAGGGGAAAATAACCTTTTTATATCGGTTGTTATGGAAATTTTACATGGGTTATTCAAGTGGTATAGAAACAGGAGATATAGAAAGTTAGGCTTTCTACACGGATTCTACAATTAATGTAGAAAGTTTGAATTTTTACATTGGTTGGATTAGGAACTAATGTAAAAAACCTACTTTCTATATTAGTTAAAAACATTAAACTAATGTAGAAAGAGACTTTACATCGGTCGGATTGAGAATTGATGTAAAAAGTCGTACTTTATACATCGGTTCTTAGTACAAGTGATCTAAAAATTCTTACTCTCTATACCAGTTATGGTCTTAACTGATGTACAAAGCCAATTATTTTACATCGATTAAGGTTTTAACTGATGTAGCTAGTAAATTTTTTACGTCGGTTAAAGTCATAACCGATGTAGAAAGTTCTTTTTTTCTTAATGTTCATTTTGTTTGGGAATACTATCATATAATTTTAATCACAATACCTGCATATACAACTAGACAACACAGGCAGATAATACAACAACAACCAAAGAATCTATTTTATGTAAACTAAATATATCTATATTCATTATCAAATCTAAAATTATTGAATATTTTACAAAGAAAATAACTTAAAATTACATAAAATCAACCCAAATTGACTACCTCTATCATATATTGTCCCAGCGTTTTCTAACATCATCAATTTCTTCTTTAGTTAAACGGTGAGTATTTTGAAATAACTATACAACATTTTTGAATGAAATTAGAGAAAGTTATGAATTAAAATGAAATTACCAAATTGTGATAATTTTAATTACCTCAGTCCAAGAATCAACTATAGATGTTAAGAAAAGGCGAAACATATGTCTCATGACATAATATCCATCCTCGGTTCCTCCAACTTGTCATTGAAATTTGAAAAAATTTGAAATAAATGAAATATAATTAAAGATGATATAAATGATAAAAAAATAAAATAATTGAACAATTTTTAACAAAGTACTTGCGCATGAAATTATCCATGAATGATATTTGTTGAATGCGTCCCTTTTAATAGAAGACAAGTATTTATTGCTCTATAATAAAAGAAAAAGAAAATTAATACCTTTAAAAGTAAAAATGATCAATATAAATACCAAAACTCTAAAAGGCTTACACTTTTATAATGTCCCTTCTGTCTTTCTTCGATTTTTACCAAGTAGAGCATAGAAAGACAACAACATTCTGCTTTGCACAAATAATAACTAATTGTCAATGGACCCTACAAAATATTGATCAAAATGAACCAACTTTAGAAATTTAATTTAAGGTGTTAAATAAAAATTTTGAGTATTGACTTATGATTGAAAATAAGGTGCTAAGTAACAATCGTTTTCAGTTTCCAATCTACTCTAAAGGTACCCCTGTATGTTAGTTGTCTTGTTTCTAGATTTCTGGATATGAACCAATTCAAGGAATCCAAAAAGGTCTAAGTTCCCTCTTTGTGTACAGATGTGATACAGGTAAAGGAGCCAAGGGAGGTATGGATGGCAGTGTGCCAACTTTAGGGTAGTGATGTTGACTAGAAGACAACAATAGATGACTCACAACTAGTTCTTTAAAGTAACAAATGTATTTTTTTGAACTAATGGGCACAATCCAAAATACTGTTGGAAAGAGATGGGCCAACATGTGTAGACAAGAAAAAAGACATTCCTATCAACTGCTTGTGGTTTTCATCATGGGACATAATTGCTTTTCATTTGTATTATGGTCATTATGTTATAAATAGTGGGATCATGGTTGGATTTTACCTCCAGCATCTATATAACCTATACCTTTAAGACAAAGTGAATGTTTAGGGAAGGAGGATATTGAAAGATATACATGGCTAGTTAAGTTTGTTTGTTAGCAGTTAGTTTGTTAGTTAATGTTATTGATTTATATTAGATGGTTAGGTTGAAATAGAGAATCAAGGCATATTGTCTATAAATAAAGGAAAGGCTAAGAGACGTAACATCTTGTTATTTGACAGGAATTTGGGGGTTTTTGATAATGGGAGGTGCTAACCCCTAAAGTTATACAATGTGTTCTATAATTTGGGAGTTACTCCTTTGCTTTTCATAATAAAGATATTGAATTCATTTCAAAAGATGATTATAAAGACTTAGGATGATAAGAAATTCTCCTTAAAAATAAAAGGTAATACAAACATGAAAGAAAGAAGAAAACTTTGTGAAGATATGCTACCTAATTCCTCAACATATGTAAGCGAAATTCCTTTATAAAATTAAGATGCATGACCATGTGCTTTACATAAAGTAGAAGCTAGTTGCCAAATCTTATCCCAAAGCAGCTTCTCATCTCAAGAAATCTACTTTAAGATATGACAATCACACACAACTAAAATACACAAAACTAAAGCATACATGGTTGATGGTAGGGAGAAAAACACTAGAAGCCTTGGATCTACATAAATTGACATTATTTTCTGAATTGATCACTTGTACAGTTCCCTTTGCGGTGCACAATGGCTTACTCATAGATTGGGCATCAAAGTATATAAGGGGGCAAGCAAATGAAATTGAGAAAAACTAGTTATAGGAAGCTTAGGTTATTGTATGGTACAAGGCCTATCTATCTTATTTGTAGTTTAAAGTGGAATAACTAAGGGAAAGAAAACTGTATACAAAATAGCTCCTTTTAGGCTAATATTTTTTTCCTTAGGTGTGGGGGTTGTAATTCAAGCAGAACTTGTTGCTTAAGTCATATTCTGTTTTGGTGTTATGAACTTATAACTTACAACATAGGAGGGAGAGCTGAGAAAACTACTGTGCTATCTACTAATGAAAAATCCAAACTAATGATAGCTGCAACCATAAATAACACATACATTGGAACTTCTAAATTGCCCTCTAAGTAAAGATGAGATCCAAACTTCTAAACAACATTTATAAAATAGGAGAACTAACCTTGAATGTCAAACTTAGTAATCTTCCCTTCAAAATGAGGCTTAATAAACTTCAAGCATCTCAACAGAAGTGTTACAAGGTGAGTTTCAAAAGAAACTTGAAATGCCAATTCCTGTTAAAAACAAGGAGAGAGAGAGAGAGACAAAGTATTAAAAGATTTCTTCATAAGCAAGACAAAACAACAGATTGCTACCTTGGAATCGTTGTTAACATGACATGGCTAGATATATGCTACTTGACATGTCATTACAAAAGGGTAACAAGAACCATTTTAAAAAAATTTTAAAATTTATGTAGAATAAAACCAAATTAAGTCATTTTTCAAAGATTGAAAACATATTCAAGTCTAAATAAAGTTAAAATGACAAACATCAGAGGTCTTCATTAAGACTAGCAGTTACAAGCATCAGTTTTATTAGGCCCTTATTCTTAAATGTTAACAACGAAGTAGACACATTAGGAACAAATAGAAAATAGATATTCCTTCTAAGTGGATCTCATTAAGGGAGAAGAGGAAAGAAAGAAATGACAATTCAACTGAAATCTTAACAAGAGAATATGATTTTACATTCATTAGAAATCATTTGCTTGAACATTTAAAATGACTAGTGGCCAACATTTATAAAACTAGTACTTTGAGAATCAGACTGAGAAAGTTTGATAAGAAGAAATTCCAGGAAGAGGTAGCAAAAACAAATCATTATAATAAATCAAAGTAGCAAAAATAATAATCTGCAGAGCAATTACAATGACTACTATATACAACTTAGAAGATGGCATCAGAATATGGTAGGTACCCCACATAGAATTTTAGTACTCTCTTTCTCAGAGCACCCAAATAAAAAGTGTACATTATTTCAAAATAAAGTATAAATATGCAAAAAGAAGTATCAAATTGTAAATTCAAACCAAAATATGAACCAACTGATATGTACATGCTCTCTTGTACCTAACCATTGCACAAAAATATATAAAAAGCTTCAAATTACAACTACATTGAATCATATAATTCATTATTAAGTCATATAGAACCAAAGATCAAAACTAAAAAATGAAAAATAGTAAGAAATCAATATAAAGTGAATTTTTGACCAGCTACATGAACATGGTACAAAACATGGATCAAGAATAGCACTTGAATTTATTTTCATAATTAAAGATAAGTAAAATCGGGATATGTAAAATTTTGAATCCAATTAACTTAATTGATGGCAAAGTTAGGTTGACTTATACTAATAAGTAATTGTGATGGCATAGGGATGTGATGCATTGGTGATAATCTCTTCACCAAATGGGGATGCATAGAAGGATGCAATAGAAAATCTTTCCTTACCAGGAAATGGATTTCACACAGTGATAAGGACAAAATAAGCAATTGAAGCTTCATGCCTAGAGTGGTGACATGCGTAGACATTTTGGAACTTGCTACCAGGGATGTTATAGGCTTGGTAAGCAATAAACTTCATTTAATTATTTATTCTTTTAGTTGCATAACAAAACATATTTTCAATTATAATAATTTTAAACTATCTTAGCTAGGAGGGCCTTCATTCGATGTAGAACTAGGATGTAAAGACGGACTCTAATCTAAGGATTCAAACATAGAAGGGAACCTTCCGTAGGGAATTTCAAGCTTGAGAAACTAAACAGAATGTTCTCAAACCATGGTCACCCAAATCGATAAGGTACCACTCTGAGGAGCACACAATTTTAGAGATAAGAAAATCTAACCACTATATTCATATGAACTGGCGGAGGCAGCTCATACCTTAGGGTGTAAAATTTTAGAATTTCAAAGAATAGCTGATAAGCATAAATTTCATAAATAATTATCTCTCACTTTTATCTCATTAAGACTTCTTATATGTTCAATTAAGTGGTCTTTTTCATATTTTATGAGTTTGGGTTCATATGAAGTTTAATTGAATTTCTTTGCTTACCCGATTAAAATGACACTATTATAGTGTTTTGAGCATAATAGGAGTTTTAGACATCCAAAAATCATGAAATCTGTCTTGAATGAAAGCTTAAAGAAGTGTACACAGTTACAAAGCAAGAGAAGACTCTAAATGGGATGTTTAGTACTCCGAAATTATCTCAAAAGATGAGATAGTGTTGCTGATGTGGAATTTGTACAGTATGCAAAGATCCGGCCATATCTTGAGATACAGAAGTCATATTGAGATGAAATCAAATCTGTTGGACAGATAAGATCCGGGGCTACAACTTTTGTTCAGAAGTCAAGCTCTAATTCGGACATGTGAACATCCGAAATTGCGGTGCAAGAAAGTCAAAATTGTTGTGCTAATTGGTGACAAAAATTCAAAAGTGTTTTGCATTTTCAACAAAGCCCATGTGAAAGCAATAAAAGGGTAGAAAAGTAATATCCTAGTTGGTGACTTTCTGAAGATGATGCCTCACAAATCCTCTATAAATAAAAGGGTTTACAAGAGGAGAAACACACCATTTTGGAGATTAACTCCAATACCATTTTCTTTCTTTCTTTCTTTCTTTCTTTCTTTCTTGTTAGTTTTGCCTCCTTCATGGAAGGCTTAGGTTTTATTTGTTGTTAGTTGCCTCCTACATGGAAGGCTTAGGATTTATTTGTTGTTAGTTTGCCTCCTTCATGGAAGGCTAGGTTCGTAGTTTCAATTCAAGGATTCAAGCTATTTTGATTTTAACTTTGAGGTCTTGATCTTTATTTACATGCTTATTAAGTGGTTTCTACTCTGTTTCACTATATTCTTCAATTTTATTCTTTAATCAAAGTTTGATCGGTTGATGTATTTTGATTAATGCATAATTGATTTATAATTGGTTTTTGATTGGTAAATCATTTTCCAAAAGTTTGAAGAGTAGAAATTAAGTAATTGAATTGAAGGTTTTCATTTTATTACTTAATTCAACTGAATTCTGATTATAAAATTGGTTTAGATGAAAGATTAAGTGGTTACTAAATCTTGTTAATCATAATCAATTGAATCCTGAGAGGTTTCTCAGTAGAGAATTCAAGGATCATTTTAGGGGTTCCAGATGATCCTAGGTTGATAAACACAATGCATGATTTTAGTGATCAATGATTAGTTAAGAAAATATCCTCTGAATTCCTTGAGTTGATAATTGTTAAGTCAAATAAATTTCATTCTGTATTTTGTGTTTAGAACTCAATATCACATATTTACAAAACCCCATTTTTTCTAATTTTCTCCTTATTTGCTTAAGAATCTAAAATGGTCTTTGGGAGATGACCTATGTTGCACCTTATACTATACCAATAGTTTGGGGGAAATCTAGAAATTATTTTTGCGCGTTTGCGACGAGCGTGTCAAAATTTGGCGTCGTTGCCGGGGACCATTTTAGTTTCCTAGGCTCATTTAGGAGTTTGTATAAAATTTTTAATCTTTCTAACAATTGTTTTTTTTTACTTTAAGTATATATTCTTGGATTTTCTGTATGAATTCACCTTTTTGTGTATGACCCGATCCAATCCTGAAAATTTATATGCATATGATCCTGAGATTGATAGAACATTCCACCATTTGAAAAGAGCACATAGAAGGCATTCATTCAGTAATAACCAAGAAAGTAACAGTAATGATTTTTCATCTTTAAAATTTGATAGTTTCAAATATTCTGCTAAGAACATGGCTGATAGAACCCTAAAAGAATTAGTTGCACCTGATGTTGCTTATCAACCGTTGTGTATTCAATACCCTGATGTTGATGCACCATTTGAACTAAAGTCTGGACTAATACATTTGCTACCTAAGTTTCATGGCCTTGCAGGTGAGGACCCTCATAAACATTTGAAGGAATTTCACATTGTGTGTTCCACAATGCTGCCACAAGGAATTCCAGAAGATCATATCAAGTTGAAGGCATTCCCTTTCTCCTTAAATGATGGAGCTAAGGACTGGTTGTACTATCTACATCCAACATCTGTTATAAGCTGGAATGATATGAAGAGATTATTTCTGGAGAAATTTTTCCCTGCATCCAGAACGGCAGCTATCAGAAAAGAGATTTGCGGCATCAGACAGAACTCCCAAGAATCTCTCTATGAGTATTGGGAGAGATTCAAGAAACTATGCACCACTTGTCCACACCATCAAATCAGTGATCAATTACTGATTCAGTATTTCTATGAAGGACTCATGCCAATGGACAGAAGCATGGTTGATGCAGCTAGTGGTGGAGCACTTATGGACAAAACTCCTACAGCAACTTGAGATTTGATTGCCAACATGGCACAAAATTCTCAGCAATTCAATTCTCGAACAAATTCCTTGTCTAAAGGAGTCCATGAAATGACCACTAAAACAGACCATACACGATTGGAGAACAGAATTGAAGAACTAACCTCCATTGTAAGACAGTTGGCCATCGGACAACAACAGCAACTTAATGTTGTTGACAAAACCAAAATATGTGGCATCTGCACTTCTGCAGATCATCCTACTGATGCATGCCCAACATTGCAAGAAAGTGAGACACCTGAGGCTGCAGTAAATGGTATTTTTGGCACAGGACAACAATACAGGCCTCCTCAACATTATCAGCAACAGAAGTTTGAACCACCTTCTGGATCATACAATCCTAGTTGGAGAAACCATCCTAACTTGAGATATGGTCCTCCACAACAACAAAGGATTCAAACATCTGACTCCCAAAATAAATACCAACCACCGCCATTCAGACAACAACAACAGCATATGCAGCAATTTGTACCTTCTAATGCTTCTGAACCCTCTCTTGATGATTTGATGAAGCAATTAGCTACCAGCAATCTTCAGTTTCAACAAAATGTAAGTTCTATCATTCAGGATTTACAAACTCAAATTGGGCAGTTGGCTACCACTGTCAACAATTTGAAATCTCAAGGTTCTGGTCAACTACCTTCTCAACCTGTCATAAATCCCAAAAGTGTGAATGCCATGACCTTGAGAAGTAGGAAGAAAGTGCAGACAGACCCTACAATTTTAAAGCAACAAAGCTGCAATCAGACTAATCCACACCAAAAAGAAGAATTTATCTCCACACCTGGAGACATCTCTGATAAGCCATCTGAATCAGAGGGAAAGTCTGATGAAAAAAGTACACCAGCCTTCGATAAAACATCGAATGATCAACAAAAAGAAGTTTTCCATAAACGATCTGCACTTGAAGCATCTGATGAGACGAAAACCCCAAATTGTGCTGATCAGAAGGTATCTTTACCTTTTCCAAATAGAATGGTCCAATCCAAGCCCAATGTTCATGCAGAATTGGATAAGGAGCTTCTAGATACTTTTAGGAAAGTGGAAGTCAACATACCACTTCTAGATGCTATCAAGCAAATTCCCAAATATGCCAAATTTCTAAAGGATTTGTGCACGCATAAGAGAAGACTCAAAGGGGATGAGAAGATTAGTGTGAGACGCAATGTTTCTGCCTTAATTCAACCCAGCCTCCCTCAGAAATGTAAAGATCCAGGAACTTTCACCATTCCTTGCACAATAGGAAACTCTACATTTGGTGATGCATTGTTGGATCTAGGTGCTTCCATTAATGTTATTCCCTCATCAGTTTATAAATGTTTGAATCTGGGAGAACTGAAGCCAACTAGTGTGGTGATTCAATTAGCCAACAGAAGTACAACACATCCAACCGGAGTACTTGAAGATGTGCTAGTTCAAGTGAATAAGCTGATCTTTCCAGCTGACTTCTATATTTTGGATATGGAAGATGAGTCATCCATCAATAGAGCAACCTTGATCCTAGGGAGACCTTTCCTCAAAACTGCAAAAACAAAGATAGATGTGCATACGGGGACTCTCTCTATGGAATTTGGAGATGATATCATCCAATTCAACATATTTGAAGCCATGAAGCATCCCATAGAGAATCATTCACTCTTTCAACTTGATGCCATAGATATTCTTGCGAATGATTATTTTATTGACAATCTACTTTTTGATTTTGATTTAGATTACTTAGATAATTTTACTTGCACATGTGATGAATTTGATCCATGTATTGTCTGTTCCAGGATTAATGCTACAGACCAAACTTCGTTGAAAGATGACATGTTAGATGCAAGTGTTGCAGACATTTCAATCTCAGATAGATCCCTTCCTTCCATAATACAACCACCTCCTTTGGAATTGAAGCCTTTGCCTGAACATCTAAAGTATGCTTATTTGGGGGAAAATGAGAAGCTTCCTGTCATTGTAGCAAAGAACCTTCTACCACAACAAGAAGAAAGGTTGTTGCAAACCTTAAAAAGCCATAAACAAGCAATTGGATGGACTTTGGCTGATATTCCAGGCATTAGCCCATCTACTTGTATGCATAGGATATTGCTGGAGGAAAACACCAGACCTGTTAGACAACCACAAAGGCGTTTGAATCCAACCATCCTAGATGTGGTAAAGAAGGAAGTAGGTAAGCTTTTGGCAGCTGGTATCATCTATCCCATCTCAGACAGTGATTGGGTAAGCCCGGTGCAAGTAGTTCCTAAGAAGACTGGCATGACTGTAGTCAAAAATCACAATGATGAACTAATCCCTACCAGAATACAAAACAGTTGGAGAGTGTGCATAGATTATAGGAAGCTTAACCAAGCTACTCGCAAGGATCACTTCCCTTTGCCCTTCATAGACCAAATTTTGGAAAGATTAGCAGGAAAATCTCACTATTGCTTTCTAGATGGTTTTTCAGGTTATTTTCAAATACATATAGCCCCAGAAGACCAACATAAGACTACCTTCACTTGTCCTTTTGGTACTTTTGCCTATCGAAGGATGCCTTTTGGTCTATGCAACGCCCCTGGAACCTTTCAAAGATGCATGGTAAGCATTTTCTCTGATCTCTTAGAAAGTTGCATGGAAGTGTTTATGGATGACTTCACTGTATATGGTTCTTCTTTTGATGCATGCTTAGAAAGCCTCTCTAAAGTTTTGGACAGATGCATTGAGACTAACCTGATTTTGAATTTTGAAAAATGTCATTTCATGGTAACAGAAGGTATAGTCTTAGGACACTTGGTATCTAGCAAAGGTTTAGAGGTTGATAAGGCCAAGATAGACATTATTACTTCTCTACCTTACCCCACTTCTGTGGGAGAAGTACGTTCTTTACTTGGTCATGCAGGTTTTTACAGAAGATTCATCAAGGATTTTAGCAAGATTGCACAACCTCTTTCTAAACTACTACAAAAAGATACCAAATTTGTGTTTGATCAAGCATGCAAGGATTCATTTGATGAACTAAAGAAGCGGTTGACAACCACTCCCATCATTCAACCACCTAATTGGACGCTTCCATTTGAATTAATGTGTGATGCATCTAATTATGCCCTTGGTGCTGTACAGTCTCAAAGAGTTAGCAAGAGATCTCATGTCATTGCATATGCCTCTCGCACACTTGATGCAACCCAATCCAATTACACAACTACTGAGAAGGAGCTTTTGGCAATTGTGTTTGCATTAGATAAATTTCGCTCCTATTTGCTTGGACTAAAGTTATTGTCTTCTCTGACCATGTAGCTTTGAAATACTTGCTTAAGAAGGCAGATGCTAAGCCAAGACTGATTCGCTGGATGCTTCTGTTGCAAGAATTTGATTTAGAGATTAAAGACAAGAGTGGTGCAGAGAACCTTGTTGCAGATCATTTAAGTCGGATCCAGCAACCTTGTGAAGAAACTTCAATTGCAGATTCATTCCTAGAAGAGCATCTTTATCATTTGCACGGGAAGGATCCTTGGTATGCAGATTTGGTAAACTATCTGGTTGCTAAAGAAATACCCAAACACTTCACCAAATCGCAAATTGCCAAGTTGAAAAGTGATGCCAAACACTACATATGGGATGAACCATACCTTTGGAAGACATGTAGTGATCAAATCATTAGAAGATGTGTTCCAGATCATGAAGTTCAGTCTGTACTTACCTTTTGCCATTCCCTAGCTTATGGTGGACACTTTGGGCCACAACGGACAGCTAGAAAAGTACTAGACTCAAGCTTTTATTGGCCTACAATATTTCGTGATGCACACAGATTATGCATAACTTGTGAGCAGTGCCAAAGAATAGGGAGTATTTCGCGCAGAAATGAGATGCCCCAACAACCACTTCTCTTTTGTGAGGTATTTGATGTATGGGGTATAGACTTTATGGGTCCATTCCCTGTCTCTTTTTGCTTTGTTTACATTCTGCTAGTTGTTGATTATGTTTCAAAATGGGTGGAGGAAAAAGCCACTCGTACTGATGATGCTCGAGTTGTTGCAGATTTTATCAGGTCTAACATTTTTAGCAGGTTTGACATTCCTAGAGCTCTAATTAGTGACCAAGGTACTCATTTTTGCAACCGCACAATGGAAGCCCTACTCCGCAAATATGGAGTCATGCATAAAGTCTCCACCCCATATCATCCTCAAACAAATGGTCAAGCTGAAGTTTCTAATCGAGAGATCAAGAAAATCTTAGAGAAAACAGTTCAGCCTAATAGGAAGGATTGGAGCTTGCGCCTTGTTGATGCTTTATGGGCATATAGGACAGCCTACAAGTCACCCATTGGCATGTCTCCCTACAGGATTGTCTTTGGTAAAACATGTCATCTTCTAGTTGAATTAGAGCATAGAGCATTTTGGGCAGTAAAGAAATGCAACATGGATCTAGACCAAGCAGGAATCCATAGGAAGCTTCAATTGCAGGAACTTGAAGAAATTCGATTGGAAGCATACGAAAACTCCAAAATTTACAAAGAAAAGGTCAAAGCTCTTCATGACAAAAAGTTGGCAAGAAAGGAGTTTTCCGTTGGACAAAAAGTTCTCCTTTTCAATTCTCGGCTAAAGCTTATGCCTGGTAAGCTACGCTCTAGATGGTTAGGACCATTTGTAGTTACTAATGTTTTTCCTTATGGTGGAGTGGAAATAAAAAATGAGGTTACTGAAAAAATCTTCAAGGTGAATGGACATCGTCTTAAACCATTTTTCGAAGGTTTTCAAAAGCACACGGTAGAAGAAGTGCATTTGCACACTGCCACATACTTGCAATAAATTCAAGAGAAGTCTCTCTCTCTCTCTTTCTTTCTTTCTTTCTCTCTCTCTCTCTTTCTCTCTCTCCCTCTCTCACATTCCTCGCTTATAAGTTTCAACTAATCTCTCAACTTCCTTCTTCACCTTTTAAATCATCCCAACTATTACACCACATTGAGCTTGCAGAAATAATAACTTGAGTGTTTTAAGAAAAAAATGGAGAAAGCTCTCACCAGGATCAAAATTCTGTTCCCTACTCTCCCTAGAAATTTTCTTAAAGACATTTACAATTGCAGACTTGAACGATTGAGAGCATTAACACTCTTAGGCCTTCCAGAAGATGTCTGTTGGATCATTGAAGCTAAGGTACATTTAGCAGGTGAATTTCAAGAATCATTTGTTAAAAACATGCCAGGTATGGGAAGAAGTTCCTATGCAAAGAAGAGAAGGGCAAAAAGAATTGGAGTTTGCTACAGGTGTGCAAGATGGACCTGTAACACAAGATGCAAGAACCCTGGAATGGTTTCAAGAAATCGAGAGGACAAAATTCAATTCCTAAAGGATGGACTGAGTAAGGAGTCATTGGATGATATCATTCAGACTCTTGAGACGCATCCTAGTGGGCATGTACAAGGAGTCCTTCTTGATTTGTTTGAACTGTTCCGTAAGGAAAAAGCACGTTATAGTCTTGGGAATCTGACTTTAAAAGACCCTGTTGTCAGTTTACAAGAAAACTGAATGGGAAGCATATCCTCGACTCTTAGAAGGCGTTTCAGCCGTTACTGGACGTAAAACCAGAGGAAGATGTGAGCCATAATCACAACTACTGTTCATTCTCATGCGTGTATGTTTGTCATTTACATTGTCTTTTCAATTTATTGGGCCACCATTTTTTTTTTTGAAATTTTCATCCCTGCTTAAAGTCTTTCCCCTCTGACATTCACCTTATCCTTGAACAAAAAATTCAAAGTTTTGCAACAAAAATTCAAACTTTTGCAACAAAAATTCAAACTTTTGCTACCAAATCCTGATCCCGCACTATTCAAGCAATCTCCTTGTCTGATATTGAGTCCCTATAAATTATCAACCTCTATGACATATTTTTTCAAAAAAAAGACAGAAACACCATATATGGATAGGATCAATACTATCTGTGTTTTTGGTGGGTCTAACCTTGGAAAGGATGGAGAATTTCAACATGCAGCTTATACCCTTGGTTAGGTATTAGCTGCAAGAAAAATCAATCTTGTTTATGGGGGAGGGATTCAGGGTTTAAAAGGATGTGTTGCAGGATCTGCACTCACAAAGGGGTGTAACGTCTTAGGTGTTGGCTTGAAAAATGAGAGCACCTCCTACTTCACCCTGGGTACTGAATTGAAGGTTGCAACCATGCATGACCGTATGAGACACATGTTGATTAATTCTAATGCATTTATTGCATTACCTGGTGGTCTCGGAACAATGGAAGAAATTTTTACCATTATATTTTGGGCCTATCGGAATTTTCATAAAAAACCTTTGGGCTTATTGAATATTAATGGCTTTTATAATGGTTTGATATCCTTTTTAGATCATGCAGTAAAGCAGGAGTTCATGCCACAATCCATGCGCAACATCATAGTATCTGCTTCAACTGTTGAACAGCTACTTGAGATTTTGCAAAATCCTACATCTGAGCTCAGTCAAGCAATGCAGCTGGTGAACCAACCAAATCAGGATGGCAGAGACAAAAGAGAACCATATACCACTCTTCGGTTATAACGTTTCCTTACTTTGGTGGTTTTCTCACATTTCTTTTCCTGTCATATGAAATTCCATCTAAGACATTGGGGACAATGTGTTGGATAGGTTGGGGGGAGGATGGTCTGATATTTAAACAAAAATAAAATTAGGTTAGAATCATAAACTTGTTTTGAGTAAGATGGTTGAGTAAGGAGTTACACTTGACTCCTGATACGCATCTTATGATTAAAAAAAATTTAAAACAAAATAAAAATAAAAAAATTTGAATGTGGAAGTATGTTGTTCTTTAGATTTCATAAAATAATTGAAGCAAAATGATTTACATTTCGAGATTAATTAGTTTGGCAACATATATTTGAACTGGATAGATTAGATTTGATAAATATATTACCTGTGAGATTTTGAGCCTTATTATTATTTTCTTTCTTGTGTGATTTTCATCCATGTAATATGTTACTTCAGAACTTGCATTGATTCTTTTTGAAGCTACATTTTCGCATGAATTGTACAAAAATGATTGAGGCACTGTTTTTCTTGAACAAACCACTTGGCCGAATAACCAAACCATATAATTTTATCCTTTGATCAGCCCTTTGAGCCGATTAGCCTTTTCTACTTTTTAGCTCACCACAAATCAAAAAAAAAAAACAAAAAAAAAAAAAAAAAAAAAACCAAAAAATGAAAACAAAAAAAAAACAACTTTGTTTGCCCATAGAAGGTGAGTAATACTGGATTTATCATACCATAAGTGTTTTAATAAGTGTGGGGGAGATTATTGTTGTGTTCATCAATATCATGGTTGAAAAAAAAAACTAAAGCAAGAAATTAATAAATAAACTATTATATTGGTCTTTGTCATTAAGACTTCTTATATGTTCAATTAAGTGGTCTTTGTCATATTTTATGAGTTTGGGTTCATATGAAGTTTAATTGAATTTCTTTGCTTACCCGATTAAAATGACACTATTATAGTGTTTTGAGCATAATAGGAGTTTTAGACATCCAAAAATCATGAAATCTGTCTTGAATGAAAGCTTAAAGAAGTGTCCACAGTTACAAAGCAAGAGCAGACTCTAAATGGGATGTTTAGTACTCTGAGATTATCTCACAAGATGAGATAGTGTTGCTGACGTGGAATTTGAACAGTGTGCAAAGATCTAGCCATATCTTCAGATACAGAAGTCATATTGAGATGAAATCAAATCTGTTGGACAGCTAAGATCCGGGGCTACAACTTTTGTTCAGAAGTCAAGCTCTAATTCGGACATATGAACATCCGAAATTGCGGTGAAAGAAAGTCAAAATTGTTGTGCTCATTGGTGACAAAAATTCAAAAGTGTTTTGCATTTTCAACAAAGCCCATGTGAAAGCAGTAAAAGGGTAGAAAAGTAATATCCTAGTTGGTGAATTTCTGAAGATGATGCCTCACAAATCCTCTATAAATAGAAGGGTTTACAAGAGGAGAAAGACACCATTTTGGAGATTAACTCCAATACCATTTTCTTTCTTTCTTTCTTTCTTTCTTTCTTTCTTTCTTGTTAGTTTTGCCTCCTTCATGGAAGGCTTAGGTTTTATTTGTTGTTAGTTGCCTCCTACATGGAAGGCTTAGGATTTATTTGTTGTTAGTTGCCTCCTACATGGAAGGCTTAGGATTTATTTGTTGTTAGTTTGCCTCCTTCATGGAAGGCTAGGTTCGTAGTTTCAATTCAAGGATTCAAGCTATTTTCATTTTAACTTTGAGGTCTTGATCTTTATTTACATGCTTATTAAGTGGTTTCTACTCTACTTCACTATATTCTTCAATTTTATTCTTTAATCAAAGTTTGATCGGTTGATGTATTTTGATTAATGCATAATTGATTTATAATTGGTTTTTGATTGGTAAATCATTTTCCAAAAGTTTGAAGAGTAGAAATTAAGTAATTGAATTGAAGGTTTTCATTTTATTACTTACTTCAACTGAATTCTGATTATAAAATTGGTTTAGATGAAAGATTAAGTGGTTACTAAATCTTGTTAATCATAATCAATTGAATCCTGAGAGGTTTCTCAGTAGAGAATTCAAGGATCATTTTAGGGGTTCCAGATGATCCTAGGTTGATAAACACAATGCATGATTTTAGTGATCAATGATTAGTTAAGAAAATAGCCTCTGAATTCCTTGAGTTGATAATTGTTAAGTCAAATAAATTTCATTCTGTATTTTGTGTTTAGAACTCAATATCACATATTTACAAAACCCCCTTTTTTCTAATTTTCTCCTTATTTGCTTAAGAATCTGAAATGGTCTTTGGGAGATGACCTAGGTTGCACCTTATACTATACCAATAATTTGGGGGAAATCTAGAAATTATTTTTGCGCGTTTGCGACGAGCGTGTCAATAGCTCCACAGTGCTTTGAACCACAATGATGACAGAGGTAATAACAGAGGAAATACATTTAGAGCGAAATGACAATGACAACAATGGCAAAAGGTAAATGAGGAAATGGTCACAATTGTTTCATTTAAAACTCACTGTGGAGGGGGGAAACAGGTCACAATAGAGGAACGAGAATTGGGATTACAAAAATGAGATTGAAGGTGATAACTTTCAAACATGTAGGGAAAGGGGAGCACATTTTACATCAGTTGTTCATTAAAACTGATGTCAAAACAACATACTACATTGGTTAAATAATTAATATAAAATATTTTTTCAATTTGACTTTTTATTTACAAAAATGCCACCGCTTACTTTTTATATTGGTTCCCTAATGACCGATGTAAAATATTGTTATAAAAACACTACATTCTACATCAATTCTCAACGCAACCAATGTACTTTCTACATTGGTTGTGTTAAGAACCGATGTAGAAAGTTTTAGTTTATTTACAAAAATGCCACCTTATTTTTTATACATCGATTGCTCTCGAACTGATGTAAAATCCTGTTATAAAATGCTATTTTTGCACTATTTATTTAATGCATAACATTAAAAATTTAGTAAAATAATATCTTTCACTTGTCTACTACTCCACCTTTTGGTCTTAAATATAAACTCATTCTATATGGTCGTCACCATCATAAATTTGGAAGATCTACAACTACCCCATAGAAGGATTTATTTGACGCCATAACCCTATGGCTTCACTATTAAAGGTTATGTACCTTCTGACTACCATAGGAGTATGAACAAGTCTCATACTTAGCACACTAGGAGTAGTGTTAAGTTTTCACATAAGGTTCTTCTTTAGTGATCTCCTGACTTGTTATGTTCCATTTTAAGTCTTCAAGATAAGATGCATACTCAATATTTAGTTAAAATTCTATGAACATGCATTACCTAATTCATCCATTTAATATCAAATCATGGAACCATATAGACATATAGAACTCGTCATGTCATCCAAAAGATCATAGAAGTCATTACATCACTTAAGGAAGCACATAACACATTTACACATATAAAGACATGCTCAAGAATCATCATGATAAATAGGACACTAATAGCTACCCAAAAGTTCGATTTCTTAGTAAAAAAATTTACTTAAGCATGGTTCTTAAATTTTGGACAGCATGCATATTTCTTCTATAATCATAAAGTACCTTAATCTTTATGTTTTATGATAAGTTTCTCAAGGGAAACCTACACCACTCATACTTTCTAGGTTTATTTCAAACTTTCCTTTTCTCAAAGATTTTGTTGATATTCTTTTCATGTTTAACTTTATGGTGGCCTAATGGCCATTATGCCTCTTTAATAGGCATGAATCTTATTTAACTAATATAATTCTCCTTGGTTGAATTATCCATTTCTAATCATCAAAATTTATGTTCATATAAACCTTATAACCACTTTTGTTTCTCAAAATTTATTCGTAGAAGAGAAAGCACATAAGTTTTTCCCATTAAAATCTTATCATGCCCAATTCATCCTCTTTTGGTCGAATGTCTTTGGGAGAATCAAAGAGGTTGTTGTTCATATTTCTATGCCTTTGTGGCCAATAAGTTAAAATTACATCTTATTAAGAGTGAATCTTTAGTCCTTTACCTAATTAACTACTTTACTAATTCTTACAAGTGTATGTTAAAGTGTTTATGTCTTATCTGTTTAAAAATAGACAAGTTGGAAAAGGTCTAACTAAATGAATAGAAAAGTCGAGAACCGGTTAAAACTGAATTGTATTTATAATTTTTGAAACATTAGAGTTTAAATAGAGGAAAAATTATGATTTTTTCCTATCTAAATGCCATTCTAAAAGTGGTTGAAATTGAATTAAAAAAAAACTACCGCTAAGCAACTAAGTGCCACTCTCAAAAGTGGTTTAAAATTGAATACAAAATAAAACTACTACTAAGTCATTAATAACTAACTTTATGTAATTAAGTTTGACTTGAAAAATAGAAAAAATGGACTGGAACTGAAATGCCAACTCATCTAACACTCTTCCTTCGCATTTAGGTGACAAACACCAATTCTTTGTCTCAAATCTTCAAATCTTTCCTTTGGTATTCACTTGGTAAAAATGTCAGCTAGCTGGTTCTCAGATAAGCAATGAACAAGCAACACTTCATTAGATTGTTGAACTTCTCTAATAAAATGAAACTTGATCTTAATGTGTTTGGTTCATCCATGAAACATTGAATTTCTTGAGATCAAAATAGCTGAAATGTTATCACATATTATCCTGGTAGCTTTTGTTTATTCATGCCCCAAGTCCTTTAGCATCTTCCTTATCCATATTGCATGATTCACAGTAAAGGAAGTAACAATATACTCAGCTTCTACAATTGAATGAGTTGTAGTTTCCTGTTTCTTAGAGCTTTAACTGAAAAAACTCGTTCCTAAGGAAAGTAAATATCTGGAAGTGCTTCTGGAATCATCAATGCAGCCTCCCCAATCACTATTAGATTAGCCCACCAATTTCATGGTTTTTTCAGCAGATTTTGCAAAGAAAATTCCAAGTATTTTGGTTCCTTTAATATATCTTAACACTCCTTTAGCAACCGCAAAGTGTGTTTCTCTAGGTGAATGCATAAACCTAGAACGAAAACTTACAAAAAATAGAATGTCAAGCCTATTGTAGTAAGGTATAGGAAGTAGCCAACCAAGCTTCTATACACACTTTGATCTACTTTTTCAGAATTCACATATTTGCCAAGCTTCAAACTAGTGGTAATTAGAGTGCTTACAGATTTGTAGTCTTACATTTTGAACCTGTCTAAGATGTTAGAAATGTATTTCTTTTGACATATAAAGATGCCATCATTGGACTGCATTATTTCCATGCCAAGGAAGTACTTCATGATTCCAAGATCATTCATTTCAAAGACTTTCTCCATTTCATCCTTGAAATTTTGGATTAGTTCAATTTTTCTTCCTATCACAAGGATGTCATCTACATAAATTGAAACAATTAAAGATTCACCACCAGTGACTTTCACATATAAAGTGACTTCACTTTGGGTTTGGTCAAAACCAAGTTGGATGAGATGATTGTCTACTCTTTCATACCATGCTCTTGGGGCTTGTTTTAGTCCATACAGTGTTTTCTTTAAAACATAGAATTGATCTTCATTATTAGGAGTTGAGAAACCATTCGACTGCTCTACACAGATCTCTTTAGCAAGCAATCTATTTAGGAAAGCTAATTTGATGTCAAGTTGATGAATCTGCCATGAATTGTGAGCTGCAAAGGCAAGAAGAAGCTCGATTATATCATACCTTGCTACTGGTGAAAATGTTTCTTGGTAGTCTATACCATATTGTTGCGCATAACCTTTCACCACCAATCTAGCTTTGTGTTTGCAAATTGATCCATCGGGGTTGATTTTTGTTTTGAAAACCTATTTTACACCTATCACTTTGCAATTCGTAGGCCTATCAACAAGTTGCCAAGTTCTGTTTTTGTTAATCATGTCTAATTCATCTTGTATAGCTCTCCTCCAAGCTTTATAATCTTGTGCTTAAGCATAGCATCTTGGTTCAGAGATGAGCAAGCTACACCTTTGTTAAACATCTTCCAAAGTTCTTGTGCCCCTCATCGATAGATCATCCACTAGCTTATTTATTGCAAGTTGAGGTTGTTTATTTGAAAATAATTCAAAATGAGAATTCCATTGATTTTGCTAATCCTAGACAGCTTCCTCATCAAATTTTACTTCTTTACTCAAAATTATTTTTTTTGTTTTTAAACAAAAAATTTTGTAGCCCTTGGTTGATGAACCATAGCCCATGAAAATGCCTTTGTGAGCCTTATTGTCAAACTTACTTATTTTAGGTTCTGGCACTTGGTATTAGCATATACACCCGAAGATTCTGAGATGGTGCATTGAAGGTTTGCTATTACTCCAGGCTTCATATGGAGTCTTATCTTGTAAGGCCTTTTTGGGGAGCCTATTCAGCAAATAAACAGAGGTATTGACTGCCTTTGCCCAAAACAGATTTGGCATCTATTTTTCAATAAAAAAACACCTAGCCATCTCTATTATTATTTGATTCTTCCTTTCAGATTCATGATTTTGTTATGGTGTGTATGGTAAAGTCAGTTGATGTTCGATGCTTGCACTATTACAAAATTCTACAAATTGAGTAGAGGTATATTCTCCATCATTATCAAACCTCAAAGCTTTAATTTTCAAATTACATTGATTCTCCACTAAAGCTTTAAATTATTTAAAAATATTAAAGACTTCACTCTTAAGTTTAATAAAATAAACCCAACACATTCTAGTGTAATCATTAATGAAAAGGAGAAAATACTTGTTACCATTTATGGATTCAATTTTTATTGGGCCACATTCGTCATTTTGGATACGTTGAAGTTTCTACTTAGCTCTCCATGCTTGATTTGCTTGAAAAGGTAGTTTTGATTACTTATCTTGCTGACAAGTCCCACAAACTTGAGCATCATATGAGATTTTAGGCATATTTACCACCAACTCCTTTTTATTCATTTCTATCATGCTTTTCTGATTGAGATGACTGAACCTTTTGTGCCATAGATTTGTAGTTGTTTCTGAAGCACTGATATAGGCCTATTTGTCACAACCATAATTACAACGAGACGATGAACTCACTAAAATTTTTTAAAAAATTTATTTCATAATGTGGAGCTGCCACCAAATTTTTATTTAAGGAGAAAGATTTGGAAAAACCCTAACTTAAGGAAGATATTTAGGTCCGGGAGTCGGTTACGAGTAGGAAAGGTGTTAGGCACCCCACTCGCCCGTTCCGAAGGATGGTACCCTTAAACTAAGTGCGTGATTTTTGTAAAATGTTTGATCCCTTTAATTAGAGTGAAAATAAATAGATTGATGGAATTTACCCTGACAAGACTTGATCCTACTCCTACGTATTCCCCGGGTGCAATGGAAAACTTAAGGCTTACGTAGTTCTGGTTTGAAGGCTTGACCATCGGGGTGTTTGATAATGAGTAGAGTGTTTTGAAAATATTTTGAAGAAAGTCCTTAGTCCACATATGCACAGAGTCCAAGACAACTACGACTGCATTGGGACTCATATGAGTTCCTAAACATCGAACAGTAGAAAAACCTACCAGTTCGTGCTTAGGGTTCATCGCGTGAGACTAGGGATTTTAAAATGAGTTTGATTTGAGACGGAAGGAAGAAAATAATTGGGCTTGATCTAACTTAAGAAAAATTTAATTCTTGACTCAAAATTAAGAAAGAAAAAAGAATTAGGCTTGATTTAAGAATGAAATGAATTTGGTTTGAAATGAACTTGATTTTGAAATGAATGTGAACTAAACTTGATTTAAAATGAATTTGATTTAAGATGAACTTGATTTGAAATGAACTTGATTTAAAAAGAACTTGATTTAAAACTTTGATGTAAAATGAATTTGATGAAAAGATTTAAGCTCGATTTGATTTGGATCTAAGGAAAAGATTTAAACTTGATTTGGAATTTAAAGAAAAGAATTAAACTCGATGTGCAATGAAATTGAGGCAAAGAATTAAATTGGATTTGAATTAAAATGAATTTTATTTGAAATTTGAAGAAAGAGTTAAATTGGCTTTGAACCAAAATAAATTTTATTTGAAGCTTGATGAAAGAGTCAAATTGGGCTTTAGCGGAGTAGTATGCATGGCTGACTAGGAGCTGGCCAATAAAAGAATTAAAAACAAATGGCTGGGCGCAGGGATTGAACACGTGGATCGAGGATCATGGACCATGTGCTCAACCACTTGAGCTATACTGCTTTATAGCTTACAATTCACGAACCATATATATGTATAGAGTGGGTTGTTTCCTCTGTTTTAATTAAAGCTCATCAGTGGGACCCCCCCTCATTTATTGGGGTCTGCCTTTTTGCATGGCCCTTTTCGTGCATGTTCTTTACGTTGAGAAATTGTACGCGCATGAGGTGTCTTTTATTATCTCACACACCTAGTGATCCTTTACTTGAGTAGCAGTTTTTTCTGTATACCAAACGCCTTATGTCAGAGGGCCTATCTAAATCTCGTCGCAAGGTACTCGACCTCTAGGAAATGGACGCAAAGACAGAAATCCCTACTAGCCTCAAGATGCTTTGAACGATGTGACTATCTTCAAGATTTCATCATATTCGAAGCTGCCAAAGCCATTCGAGATTCAAATGGATTTAGAAATTGCGACAAACTCAGAGTTAGCACCCATTGGTCCATCATGAATTCATGATTTAACATCACTATTTCTGCCACTGCGGAGGAGCCCCGTTCCAGTGATCAAAATGCTTGTGCAAGGCTTTCTGTCCATCATTTGGAATATGAAAGTAGACGTGGCTGATGACCAAACTGTGCGTCCAAGTTCAAAAACAGGTAACCAGAGTTGGCTACAGGAGTAATGCTGATCAGCTATAACCTCTTTGTGTCGAGCACTCATGCTAACTCACCAGTCTCATGATCATGTGGGAACTGCATGGTCTTTTGTCCCAAGTTTCCTAGCAAGATCACATTTGCTTTAGCGGCAAACCGACTGATAAGCATAGATTTCATAAATAATTATCTCTCACTTTTATCTCATTAAGACTTCTTATATAATCAATTAAGTGATCTTTGTCATATTTTATGAGTTTGGGTTCATATGAAGTTTAATTGAATTTCTTTGCTTACCCGATTAAAATGACACTATTATAGTATTTTGAGCATAATAGGAGTTGTAGACATCCAAAAATCATGAAATCTGTCTTGAATGAAAGCTTAAAGAAGTGTCCATAGTTACAAAGAAAGAGCAGACTCTAAATGGGATGTTTAGGACACCGAAATTATCTCAAAAGATGAGATAGTGTTGCTGACGTGGAATTTGAACAGTGTGCAAAGATCTGACCATATCATGAGATACAGAAGTCATATTGAGATGAAATCAACTTTGTTGGACAGATAAGCTCCGGGGCTACAACGTTTGTTCAGAAGTCAAGCTCTAATTCGGCCATGTGAACATCCGAAATTGGGGTACAAGAAAGTCAAAATTATTGTGCTCATTGGTGACAAAAATTCAAAAGTGTTTTGCATTTTCAACAAAGCCCATGTGAAAGCAACAAAAGGGTAGAAAAGTAATATCCTAGTTGGTGACTTTCTGAATATGATGCCTCAAAAATCCTCTATAAATAGAAGGGTTTACAAGAGGAGAAAAACACCATTTTGGAGATTAACTCCAATACCATTTTCTTTCTTTCTTTCTTTCTTTCTTTCTTTCTTTCTTGTTAGTTTTGTCTCCTTCATGGAAGGCTTAGGTTTTCTTTCTTGTTAGTTTGCCTCCTACATGGAAGGCTTAGTTTTTCTTTATTGTTAGTTGCCTCCTACATGGAAGGCTTAGGATTTATTTGTTGTTAGTTTGCCTCTTTCTTTGTTGTTAGTTTGCCTCTTTCATGGAAAGCTAGGTTGGTAGTTTCAATTCAAGGATTCAAGCTATTTTCATTTTAACTTTGAGGTCTTGATCTTTATTTACATGCTTATTAAGTGGTTTCTACTATACTTCACTATATTCTTCAATTTTATTCTTTAATCAAAGTTTGATCGGTTGACGTATTTTGATTAATGCATAATTGATTTATAATTGGTTTTTGATTGGTAAATCATTTTCCAAAAGTTTGAAGAGTAGAAATTAAGTAATTTGAATTGAAGGTTTTCATTTTATTACTTACTTCAACTGAATTCTGATTATAAAATTGGTTTAGATGAAAGATTAAGTGGTTACTAAGTCTTGTTGATCATAATCAATTGAATTCTGAGAGGTTTCTCAGTAGAGAATTCAAGGATCATTGTAGGGGTTCCAGATGATCCTAGGTTGATAAACACAATGCATGATTTTAGTGATCAATGATTAGTTGTGAAAATAGCCTCTGAATTCCTTGAGTTGATAATTGTTAAGTGAAATTAATTTCATTCTGTATTTTGCATTTAGAACTCAATATCAATCTTTACAAAATCCCCCTGTTCTAATTTTCTCCTAATTTGCTTAAGAATATAAAATGGTCTTTGGGAGATGACCTAGGTTGCACCTTATACTATACCAATAATTTGGGGGAAATCTAGAAATTATTTTTGCGCGTTTGCGACGAGCGTGTCAAAAATTTGGCGCCGTTGCCGGGGACCATTTTAGTTTCCTAGGCTTATTTAGGAGTTTGTATAAAATTTTTAACCTTTCTAACAATTTTTTGAGTTTGTATAAAATTTTTAACCTTTCTAACAATTTTTTTTTAGGTATACTATTCTTGATTTGTTTGAACTATTCCGTAAGGAAAAAACACATTATAGTCTTGGGAATCTGACTTTAAAAGACCCTTTTGTCAGTTTACAAGAAAACTGAATGGGAAGCACATCCTCGACTCTTAGAAGGCGTTTCAGCCGTTACTGGACGTAAAACCAGAGGAAGATGTGAGCCACAATCACAACTACTGTTCATTCTCATGCATGTATGTTTGTCATTTACATTGTCTTTTCAATTTATTTGAAAATTTCACCATTTTTAGAATATAGCAATGCAGCTGGTGAACCAACCAAATCAGGATGGCAGAGACAAAAGAGAACCAGATATCACTCTTCGGTTATAACTTTTCCTTACTTTGGTGGTTTTCTCACATTTCTTTTCCTGTCATATGAAATTCCATCTAAGACATTGTGGACAATGTCTTGGATAGGTTGGGGGGAGGATGGTCCGATATAAAAAAAAATTAGGTTAGAATCATAAACTTGCTTTGAGTAAGATGGCTGAGTAAGGAGTTACACTTGACTCTTGATACGCATCTTATGATTAAAAAAATAAAAAATAAAAAAAAATTTGAATGTGGAAGTTTGTTTTTCTTTAGATTTCATAAAATAATTGAAGCAAAATGATTTACATTTCGAGATTAATTAGTTTGGCAACACATATTTGAACTGGATAGATTAGATTTGATAAATATATTACCTGTGAGATTTTGAGTCTTATTATTATTTTCTTTCTTGTGTGATTTTCATCCATGGAATATGTTACTTCAGAACTTGCATTGATTCTTTTTGAAGCTACATTTTCACATGAATTCTACAAAAATGATTGAGGCACTGTTTTTTCTTGAACAAACCACTTGGCCAAATAACCAAACCATATAATTTTATCCTTTGATCAGCCCATTGAGCCGATTAGCCTTTTCTTCTTTTTAGCTCACCACAAAAAAAAACAACTTTGTTTGACCATAGAAGGTGAGGAATACTGGATTTATCATACCATAAGTGTTTCAATAAGTGTGGGGGAGATTATTGTTGTGTTCATCAATATCATGGTTGAAAAAAAAAACTGAAGCAATAAATTAATAAATAAACTATTATATTGAAAAAAAAAGAAAAAAAAATGAAGAAGTGATATCTGTTTCTCACACTTGCACTTAGACTCAGTTCTCAATCCTCATCATTTTCCTTGGTCTAACATTGTATCTCTTCAATATATCATTTCATCTTTCTAATCCCGTTATAACCAAAATAAAGACCTCTTGATTTGTGCATTGCATGTGTACATAGTAGTACAAAAGTAGAAGATATGCAAGCCTATGATAGTTCATCTTTCATGGATTGAATTTGAGAGAAACACTTACCAAATCAAACACTTGAGAGATTCAGAGTATATCATATGAGGTTTTATCTTTCTCAATCTATGTTTTTCAAATTAAAGTTGCCTTTCTAAGTAATTTCAAAAATGTGTTGAAAGAATGCTTCATGAAATTTTGTGAATTCTTGAGAAATCAACTCAAAACTTTGATGTTCTTTCAAAAAAAAAAAATAGTCACCAATCCTTAACTTAAGTTTGCGTGAGACGTGCAAAAGATAAGTGTGGGGAAATTTGATAAGCATAGATTTCATAAATAATTATCTCTCACTTTTATCTCATTAAGACTTCTTATATAATCAATTAAGTGATCTTTGTCATATTTTATGAGTTTGGGTTCATATGAAGTTTAATTGAATTTCTTTGCTTACTCGATTAAAATGACACTATTATAGTATTTTGAGCATAATAGGAGTTGTAGACATCCAAAAATCATGAAATCTGTCTTGAATGAAAGCTTAAAGAAGTGTCCATAGTTACAAAGCAAGAGCAGACTCTAAATAGGATGTTTAGGACTCCGAAATTATCTCAAAAGATGAGATAGTGTTGCTGACGTGAAATTTGAACAGTGTGCAAAGATCCAGCCATATCTTGAGATACAGAAGTCATATTGAGATGAAATCAACTTTGTTGGACAGATAAGATCCGGGGCTACAACTTTTGTTAAGAAGTCAAGCTCTAATCCGGCAATGTGAACATCCGAAATTGCGGTGCAAGAAAGTCAAAATTGTTGTGCTCATTGGTGACAAAAATTCAAAAGTGTTTTGCATTTTCAACAAAGGCCATGTGAAAGCAATAAAAGGGTAGAAAAGTAATATCCTAGTTGGTGACTTTCGGAATATGATGCCTCAAAAATCCTCTATAAATAGAAGGGTTTACAAGAGGAGAAAGACACCATTTTGGAGATTAACTCCAATACCATTTTCTTTCTTTCTTTCTTTCTTTCTTTCTTTCTTGTTAGTTTTGCCTGCTTCATGGAAGGCTTAGGTTTTCTTTCTTGTTAGTTTGCCTCCTACATGGAAGGCTTAGTTTTTCTTTATTGTTAGTTTCCTCCTACATGGAAGGCTTAGGATTTATTTGTTGTTAGTTGCCTCCTACATGGAAGGCTTAGGATTTATTTGTTGTTAGTTTGCCTCTTTCTTTGTTGTTAGTTTGCCTCCTTCATGAAAGGCTAGGTTTGTAGTTTCAATTCAAGGATTCAAGCTATTTTCATTTTAACTTTGAGGTCTTGATCTTTATTTACATGCTTATTAAGTGGTTTCTACTCTACTTCACTATATTCTTCAATTTTATTCTTTAATCAAAGTTTGATCGGTTGACGTATTTTGATTAATGCATAATTGATTTATAATTGGTTTTTGATTGGTAAATCATTTTCCAAAAGTTTGAAGAGTAGAAATTAAGTAATTGAATTGAAGGTTTTCATTTTATTACTTACTTCAACTGAATTCTGATTATAAAATTGGTTTAGATGAAAGATTAAGTAGTTACTAAGTCTTGTTGATCATAATCAATTGAATTCTGAGAGGTTTCTCAGTAAAGAATTCAAGGATCATTGTAGGGGTTCTAGATGATCCTAGGTTGATAAACACAATGCATGATTTTAGTGATCAATGATTAGTTATGAAAATAGCCTCTGAATTCCTTGAGTTGATAATTGTTAAGTCAAATTAATTTCAGTCTGTATTTTGCATTTCGCAGTTAATATCATATATTTACAAAATCCCCTTTTTTCTAACTTTCTCCTAATTTGCTTAAGAATATGAAATGGTCTTTGGGAGATGACCTAGGTTACACCTTATACTATACCAATAGTTTGGGGGAAATCTAGAAATTATTTTTGCGCGTTTGCGACGAGCGTTTCACCGACGTATACCAACTGAATGCTTCCAGTAGTAACCTTCATTAGGTGATGCAAAACTAGATTAGAGATCATTCTCCTCCTTCATGTGAACACATGGTTTCATAGAAGAGCACCAGAGTTCGTAATAAACATTGGTTAAAGACTTTGAAAGTCCACGAGACCAGTTTCAAGCTACATGCAGACTCGGGCTAACTTTCGTTCTAAATCATTATCCAGGCCTTTGATGATCTACCTTTTGTATGGTTCCAAGAGCAAAACTACCGCCTATTGTTATGCATGCATGTATTCATTCCACACGAAAACAGTTTTCATTCTCGATCATTTTTTGTTTTTCAAGAAAACTGCCACGAGTGTGAAAGATACAAGGTTTTATGTGCATCGGACGTGTGTGGGTTTGTATGTTGGTGAAACCTAAGCATCCTTTGGACCAACATGATCAACCATTAAGCTTAAACCTATCTAGAAGCTTATGGTGTGCGTGGGGTGTAGATTAATCTTAGAAATAGATTATCAGCACGGGGTGCACCAAAATTATGAGAGATGTTAATGTATAATCTGTTTCCATGTGGTGGTTTGAGGAGAGCACGAGACAACCAGCCAAATAATAAGAATCCCAACATCTTTATCATGCCCAGTTGAGCCTTATTCTATGCATGCACGCTAGGCTGTGGCTGTTGATTTCACATGAACTAGATTATGCATGGCTGTGCATGGCCTTTCTAAAGCTTCATCCATATACCTTGAAGATAACAATAACAAGGTAGGATTGGATTGTGCTCGATGTAACCAGCCAAATGGATGGGTGCCGAATAGAGGAGCACTTGGATTTTGCTGCACACCAACACTCAAGCCAAACCCATTGAGGCAAGCCTATTGACGATCAAACACACTGATGCATGAGCTGACTTTGTGAGCCTTGGCACAAGGAGCTTTTGACGGGGAAGGCATCATGAAGGTGTGCAGGCAGTATTACAAACAAGGAAAATGAGGAAGCATTCGTGAAGCCTTCTTTTCCATCCAAGTTAGACACCCCAACCTAATGTACCCCAAGTAATCACTTAACCATTCTTAACTAGTAGCACCCAAAGTGTTTAGGAGAATTCATGCTCATTGGTTAAATCAAGAGCCAAACTTTTACGTGGTATCAGTATTGCATGCATTTGTTAACATCTACTCATACCTCTTGGTTCAGATACGATATTAAACAAATCCATATAAAGCATTTGATTCAGAATGCTAAAATAGCAAGCATGTTCTCGAACTATCCCTCAATGTCCAGTAGGTTTACAGTACTAATAAAGCCACTTTCTCTTAAGATTTTCTGGGTTCCATTCTAGAGCTATTCTGGCGGCTCATGACCAGACCTCGTGATACCCATACCAATGTTGTATTTGCTACTTTAGGGTTCAAATTCTGACTGAGTTCTATACCATGATCCACCCATACTTTTGTGCATCCGAAGCAATTTTTCACACATAACACAACTTTCACGATGATCATAATTGGTTTTTTCCTCTCCATATTCTCAAGGATAGATCACACTTTTCTAGTGACTTTCTCTGGCTTAACGGAACCTTCACTCCTGTGGCATGAATGCAATACCCAGGTCTGATCAAGTTAACGCGAATTGGGAGGAATATTTGCTTGCTTAAGCTTCCACAATCATGATTTATGTGATTAAAAGCATGGAATCGAATAGTTACAAGCATGGTGATCTTGATTTAATCTTGTTCTAACATAGAAAATCCTACTCCTTAATCAAAGGGCGTGAATGCATGAACCAGTATTGCCAACAGAATCTGAGCTATGTTCAAGAATCATTTTCGTCCAAGGAATCATGTATGATAGTAATCAAAGTGCTGAGACTTACCTGGTCATTAGCAGAAATCGCCTTCCTTCGTTTAAGAACCAATAGCTTTGATCTTCAATCTTCTCAAGTCTGCAAGCAAAATCGTTGTGAAAATCCTGACGGTAAGAGCAACAGAGGGGGATCCAAGCTCCAAGGGAGAGCCAAAGGGCCAAAAAGAGGGAAAGCTCTAATAGATCAAGAAACCCCCCAGAGAAAAAAAAAACCCAGAATACCCCTACAGAGAGTCCTTTTTCAGTGCCTCCTTTCCTCAACAATTTTTTCTTTTTCCTCCTTCTTTTGTCTTTTTCCCCTATAAGGTCCTATGCATGCCATGCCTTTGTTGCTTTCCGTTTTTTCCCCTTTTGTTATTTGTTTTCAGTTTTTTCAGTTATTTTGTTTGTTTCCTATTTTTATTTCTTTAATTTCTTTTTTTTTTATCATTTTTCATTATTATTTTATTACTATTATTATTTTTTGTTTTAATTTATTGTTTTTGTTGTTTTTTCACTTTTATATTATTTTTTAGTTATTACTATTTATTTTTTATGTTTTTTTTCTATTTTTATTTATTATTTACTCTTTTCATTTTTTCTAGTTAGCTTTAATTTAATCTTTTATCTTTATTATTATTATTTTTTAATTATTCTATTATCCGTTTATTTGTCTGTTTCTCTATTTATCTGCTTTTCTATTTATTAATCTTAATATTTCCTTATTATTTAAATTATGATTATTCACTAATTAATTTTTAAAATGGGGGTCTCGGACATAATTAAGTGTTTACACTATTTAGTTACTTTCCCCTAATTTACTGTAAAAATTCTTTTGTTCATCTTGATGCAGAATAATTCTACACTAGAGGGATCAAAAACAGTATACTTGCGATCCTTAAAGTGCATTGAGTAATTCTTTTCAAGCATTTGTCCAACACTAAACAGATTTTGGCTAATAACAGGTATATATAGAACATTAAGAGTAGTTTTAATACCTGAGATTGCTGAAACAACCACTTATCCTCTACCTTTGACTTCTAAAAACTCTCTATTTCCTACTTTTACTCTAGACTTGTAAGTACCATCATGGAAACTGAACATTTCAGCATCATTACATAGGTGGTGTGTGTAACCGCTATCAAAAAGTCAAGCATCAGACAAATCATTTGTTGAGAAGCAAGAAACTGCAAAGAGTTGTTGCTCCTGTGCATCGGTCGCTTCTGCTAGTTTTGCTTGCAAAGGTTTTGAGAATTTGTTTTTAGATTTGAAAACCTTAGTTACATGCCCCAATTGTTTGCGTTTTCCACACACATCATCAGGCCTCCACTAACAGCATTTCTCCATATGCACTATCTTTTTACAATGCTTGCAAGGATGAAACGACCTCTATTTTGAATCATTATTCTTTTGGTTAAATTGTTGTTTCCTTTACTAGAATGTTTCTTTTGAATAGAAAAGGTTCCTTCAGTGAACTTGCTCTCTCTTAAGGTCCTTCTTTGTTCTTGTTCTTGTAGAGCATTCATTAGTTCACTTAATGAGATTTTGCTAAGGTCCTTGGATTCTTCAAGTGTTATTTCCCAAAGGTCATAGGATTTTAGAAAATCTTCCATCTTCATTGACCAAATGTGATAATTTTCACCAGTGAAGGTAAAGGGGTTTAAAGGAAGGTTGTTGTAAGCCATTGGTTTGTGGTTTGAAAAGAAAGGAAAATTTTGATCCCATATGATCAACTATGGCTATGATACCACAGCTAAAAAATAGACAAGTTGGAAAAGCTCTAACTCAAGGGATAGAAAAGTGGAGAATGGGTTAAAACTGAATTGTATTCATAATTGTTGAAACATCAGAGTTTAAATAGAGTAAAAATAATGAACTTTTCCTATCTAAGTGCCAATCTCAAAGTGATTGAAATAAAATTCAAAACAAAACTACCATTAAACAAAACAAAACAAAACAAAAGTGGTTTAAAACTAAATGCAAAATAAAACTACCACTAAGTCACTAATAGCTAACTTTAAGCAACTAAGTTTGACTTCAAAAACAGAAAAAAAAATGGATTGGAACTGAAATACCAACTCATCTAACATTGTCTCCATAATTCCTTCAAGCTTTCACAACTTCATAATTGACTTTTAATCACCACCTTGTGCATGGTTGAGTTAATTTTTGGGCCTTAAAATGATTTTAACTTACTTTCATTAATTTCACTAAGTATAGTCGAATGGTTATCCAAATCTATACTAAACTTTTCATTCCTTTCTTATACATGGTTAGGCTCATTATTATACCTTAACTAGAAATTTTAACTCGATTCTTCTTAATTTACTTGAAATGTGTAAACACTCAATTATGTCTCAGACCCCATTTTAAAATTAATAAGTGAATAAACCATAATTTAAGTAAATATTAGGATTAATAAACAAAAACAAAAAACAAAAAAACAGACAAAAAGACAGAAAGCAGAAAAACAAATAAACAGAAAAACAGACAAATAAATGGATAACAAAACAAAAAAAATAAAAAAATAAAAATAAAGACAAAAATAAAGACAAAAATAAAACAAAGTGATAGGAAAATTAAAATTAAAATTGAAATACAAAAAAAATAATAAAATGACAATAATAAATAAATGAAAAACTGAAAATAGCAAAATTGAAAAAAAGTAATAATAATAAAAATAGAAAATAAAAATAGAAAAGAAATTAAAAAAAAAGAAAATGAATATAAAAGAAAAATAAAAATAACAAAAAAAAAGATAAAAAAACTAAAACAAAAATAAGAAAAAATAATAAATAACGATAAGCTGAAAATAGAAGAGGGAAACAAAACAGAAATAAAGAAATATTTGAAAAATCTATATAAATAAGGGAAGAGACCATTTTAGCGGGGGATTTTTTTGGGAGTTCTCACTAAAAACCTCTCTGCTGCTCTCTCGGTCTTGGCCTGGATGGTTGCAATTTTGTTGAAGAAGTGAGAGAAAAATCCAGATCAAAGAAGAAACAACATAATCTTTGAGAAAGAGATCAAGAAGCTGCGTTTGGTTTCTTATAGGACCTTCCAAGGAAAAGGAGATTTCCAAAATCGGTTTCTTATAGGACCTTCCAAGGAAAAGGAGATTTCCAAAATCATAGGGATTGGAAGGGATCTTGCTTCTTCAAACCTTTTTTCGTTAAGGCCAAGACGTCAAGAATTCATCTACGAGCTGCAAATTGAAAGACCTACCCGATTCGGTTTTTGTGGAAGAGGTTTTCACCTTTTCCTAAAGATTGTATTAATCAGGTTAGCAACACTTTCATTGAAACAACATGGTCGTCGATGTTAATTCTGCATGCTTAATAAATGGACATTGCTTTAAATCGAGAAATGAAGGAATAAGAGGTCATGATTCTCATCTTCATTTTTTGAATCCACTAGAAAATTTTCTTGCAATCATTGGGATGTTCATGTGAATATGTGTAGGGATCCGTTTGTAATAAGTAGGTATAACTCTCTATTATTTTGTAACTGTTAATGTATCTTGATTGTCACTATAAACAAAGTTTTCTGAAATAAGTAGGTATAACCCTTTGTTATTATGAAATAAGTAGGAATTTGTTTGTCTATTCTGCATTCTTCCTCAAAGATTTAATGGAAATTCACCCCTATTTAAAGCCACAGAAGGAGCACCTTTTGAATGATCATATAAATATCAGAAAACTTATAATCTTTTAAGAACTGAGCCTCAGTCTCAGTATTTGAGTAACATTAGCAAAGAACACGAGGCAGCATCCGTTTAATTGATTCACGAAGTGCTAGACCTGAGGTTTGAAAGATCATAGGCTAAGAACGAAGGGAAACAAGGAAGAAGGGGAACGAATAGTATCTTTATCAAGCGTCGAGTCTTGGTGCACCCTGTGCTCATAATCTGGTACAAGGTTAATCTACACCCTATGCACACCATAAGCTTCTGGATAGGTTCAAGCTTAATGGTTGATCATGTTGGTCCAAAGGATGCTAGGTTTCATCAGCATATGAACCCACACACGTCCGCAGCATATAATGCTTTGTATCTCTCACACCCGTGGTTGTTTGCTTGAAAACCTGATTGAGAGTGGAAATTATTGAAGTTATATTGTTTTTACATGAAATGAATGCATGCATGCATAACAATGGAGGGACCTAAAAGGGAGTGCAGTAGGCCATTAGCTTTGGACTAACGTTCATGGTGACCTTGGACATCTTTACATTGTGCATGTGCAACAAGACACTTGACGCCCTCACAGATTTCTTGGATTGAATTTCCTTGTGCAAATATTGGCGTCAGAGGTATAATGGCAACAAATTGTTATGCATTGGGTGATCAATATCGTCAGGTATGGCAGACTTGAGGCATTTGAGCTTAGGACGGGAAAGCCTCTCAAACAAAGAACAAAGTCAATACTCAATAATCCCACACTATGTCTCATTAACTAGCTAAAACTTACCTCATCTCATATGGGCTCAGTGTATTCTTGATAGAGACGTTTATTAGCCTATTGACCATCAGTTCTACAATACATCACTTGCCTCCACAAGCTCCCAGTTTGTTAAGTTAAGTTAATATGCAGGAATATTAAGACCAAGCTAGAAGCTTGGCTTAGTCGATAAGGCGTTGCACACTACTGCCAGAGTGTGGGTTCGATTCTCGCCCAGAGTCTTTTTGTTATTGCAATTTTGTAATCATAAGTAATTTTGAGGTCAAGCCAAGTTTTTTGGTCTTAATTAAAGACACAATATTTTAGGATTTGGCCCGATTCAAGTCTAAATTTTAAATCAAGTTCATTTTATTCCAATTCTTTTCCCTCAATTTTAAATCAAATCAAGTTTAATTCGTTTTCTTTTTTTTCTTTTTCGAATTTCAAACCAAGTTCATTTTTAAATAAAATTTATTTCAAATCAAGTTTATTTTAAATCACATTCATTTCAAATCAAGTTCATTTTAAATCAAATCCGAAATCAATCCCAAATAAAATCAAGTTCAATTTTCAAATCAAGTTCCTTTTAATTTCAGTCAAGTCTAATTCTTTTCTTCAAATTTTAAATCAAGTTTGTTTTAATTCAAATCAAGTTTAAATTATCTTTCCATAAATTTCAAATCAAGTATTTTATTTTTTAAATCAAGTTCTTTTTCCTCAAAATGTTCAAAGCAAGTTCAATTCCTTTTCTCAAATTCAAATCAAGTATTTTATTTTTTAAATCAAGTTCTTTTTCCTCAACATGTTCAAAGCAAGTTCAATTCCCATTGTCAAATTCAAATCAAGTATTTTATTTTTAAATCAAGTACTTTTTCCTCAAATTTTCAAAGCAAGTTCAATTGCTTTTCTAAAATTCAAATCAATTATTTTTTTTTTAAAATCAAGTTCTTTTTCCTCAAATGTTCAAAACAAGTTCAATTCCTTTTCTCAAATTCAAATCAAGTTTAATTCTTTTTCCTCAAGTTTCAAATCAAGTTCGATTTCTCAAGTTTTAAATCAAGTTCATTTTAAATCAAGCTCATTTCAAATCAAGTCCTTTTCCTCAAGTTCAACACCTCATTTCAAAACCAAGTTCATTTCAAATCAAGTTCATTTTATTTTAAATCAAGACCAATTCTTTCTCCACCTAAGCCCAATCCCTTTTTTTATCCTTATTATGTTCAAATTAAATTCATTAATTCTAGGTCTCACGCAATGAACCCTAAGCACGAACTAGTAGCTTTTTCTGCTGTTCGTTCTTCAGGAATTCATGCGGGTCCCAATGCAGTCGTAGTTGTCTTAGACCCTGTGTATATATGGACTAAGAACCCTTTTTAAATAAGCTCAAGAGAAACTTCATTTTGAAATCCCAAGTCTCACGCGATGAGCTCTAAAATAGAACTAGCAGTTTCACTGTTGTTTGATGTTTAAAGATTCATATGGATCCCAGTGCAGCCCTCGTTTTCCTGGGATCCTGTGCAAATGTGGACTAAGGATTTTTCTTTAAAATATTTTCCAAATACCCTACTTCTTTCCAGCATCTCCGAAGGTCAAGCCTTCAAAACCAGAACTACGTAAGCCTTGAGTTTCTCATTGCACCAGGGAATACGTAGTAGCAGGATCAAGTCCTATCAGACTATCTTTCCATCAATCTATTTATTTTCACTCTAATTAAAAGGATCAAACATTTTTTAAATAAATCACACACTCAGTTTAAGGGTACCATTCTTCGGAACAGGCGAGTATGGTGCCAACACCTTCCCCACTCGTAATCGACTCCCGAACCTAAATCTCTTCCTGAAGTTAGGGCTTTTCCATATCTTTTCCTTAAAAATAAGATTTGGTGGCGACTCCACATTACTAATAAAATTTATCTTTTCAAAATTTTAGCAAGTTCGTTGTCTCGTTGTAATTACGGTTGCGACAGATGGCGACTCCACTACGGACTTTAGAGAGTCAAGCCCGATCTAATTGAGTGTGCATTGTATTGATCTGTTTCCTGTTTATCTGCATGATTTATTGGTTTCTTTATCTATCTGTTGTTTATTTGTTTATTCACTGTACAACCCTAGGGTAGATGAATTTAAAATTCTATTCTATATATACTTGCTGCGATTTCCCCAACTGCACGTATCCCAATATTTTGTGTGCCCTCCACACATAATGTATATATGCGTTCGTCTAATGACTGGGGCCCTATACCCGGGTCTGAGTGCAGCCTAGGACTGGAGGGATCTAGTGGTGTCACGTTGGGGCTTACGTCCTGTCTGACTATTAGACAATCCCAGCTAGAGTGCGTCCTATCCATGATGCCCCGCAACTAGTGGCTACTTCTAATGTTGTGGCAAGCATTATGGACTGGAACTTGGTTATAGTGACCTCTACACCTTAGGATTACAAACCACCTTTGAGAGGTTCATGCATTAAAGGCCATAGACCCTTAGGACAGGTAACCCACATAGAAGGCAAGGAGGGCACACACCCTTTTCATGATACATGGTTTAGATACAACTTCTGGGCATTTATTTGAACAGAATCATCCAAGATAGCAAAGGGGAGATGAGGTCTACAATTGGGGAAATATAGAAAATCAAGATAAATAAAAACTTTTAGGAAAAATTAGAAAAATAATTTTAAAATATTAAAAATATGAAAAAGATGCAAAAAGAGAGAAAATAAAATTCAAAAGGAAACTTAAAGAATGTTTTTAGAAAATTTTAGTAAAATTAAAAAGATTTTCAACAAAACCAAAAGGTTTTTTAGTGAAATAAAAAATACCCAAAATTTGATAAATAAAAAATAAAGTTGCTAAGAAATCAAAGATAAATAAATAAGGCAACACTCAATTATTTTCAAAACCCTTAAATGTCTAAAAATTATATGTGCATAACATTCACTCATTCATTCATTAAATAAATTTAATATTGAAAAAGAGAGATTTGAGAAATCATTTTGTACCTTTTTCATTTTCATACTCATTGAAGCACAAACATCTTTATCATTCGTGACTTTTTCGTTCAAACTGTTTTTAAAAAAAGAAGTTATTAATGTTTTAACTTTAACAGAAAAATTGAAGAAAGAGAGCTTCCTTGACATCCTTATAGGACCCGATCATAGTCAAGAGTCATGGATGAGCTGGAAAGAGAAAATGAGGCCCAAACATTGAAGGAACAAGTGGCCAGACTGATGGAAACCATCCAACAATCAAAACAAAAGGATGTTCCAGAAGAACCCATGGGCCTATCATATCCTCCTGGCTTCACTCCACAAAATCCTTCACCATTAACCATGCCTTCACAAATCGAAGGAGTTCGTTATGGGTTTCCTCATGGGCATGCACCATTATTCAGCTAAACTCAAACCCAAACACAAAACCCACCTTCAAACCCCACAGAAATTCCTTACCCCATTCCAAACACCACCTCACAAGCCTACCAAATAGCTGTTGGGGGGACGAATCCAATGTTCACCTAAGGGCCTCACCTTATGTACATACCATCTTCTCATCCTCACAACATGCCAGGAGAATGCCCAAACCATCCTTCTAAGGAGGATACTGACAAGTGGAAAACCCTGGATGAAAGAATCAGGGCAATTGAGGGAAGTGCTTACGATGTCAGAGACGCATCTGATTTGTGCCAGGTCCTAGATGTGGTCATTCTTCCCAAATTCAAGGTTCCTGAATTTAAGAAATATCAAGGAACTAGTTTTCCAAGGAGCCACCTGACCATGTACTGTAGGAGGATGTCCACCTGTACTCACGATGATAAGCTGCTTGTCCACTTCTTTCAAGACAGCTTGACTAGGGCAGCTGCGAACTTGTATACTCAGCTAGAGCAGACACATATCCGTTCATGGAGGGATTTGGTTGAGGCCTTCTTAAAACAATACCAGTATAATATGGAGATGGCTCGTGACAGAACTCAATTCTAGAACATGGCTAAAAAGGAGATGAGACCTTCAAGCAATATGCTCAAAGATGGAGGGAGTTAGCTGCTCAAGTACAACCTCCTTTATTTGAGAAAGAATTGGTCAGCATGTTCATTGACACACGCGAGGATCCTTTCTATGACAAGATGATTAGCAGTGTGACTGCTAGCTTCTCTAATGTTGTCGTCCATGGAGAAAGGATCGAAAATGGCATGCGTCGTGGAAGGATCGCACACAAGTCTGCCGAGAGAGCTGATGCTTCTATTGAAAAGAAGAGGACAGGTGAAGCTTATAATGTGGCTTTTGGGCAAGGACAGTACATACCTCAGATGGCACCTCATAGACCAACCGGTTTCCAACCACCATCTTATCCACGTTATACATCATATCCTTACATCGCCATGACCTACCAAACACCATACCCTCCAACCTATAACTATCCGATGCAAATCAGACTACCCACACCATACACGGTCCAAACACAAGCCATAAGCCAGAATTCTAGCCAAAGCCAAAAGAAGGAGAAGAACCATGTCTAGTTTGATCCCATCCCAATGACCTACATTGAGCTGCTGCCTTAACTAATCTAGAATTCTCTAGTGGTTCCTTACCCTCTAAAACCTCAAGAACCACCGTATCCTAAATGGTATGATGCAAATGCCCGATGTGACTACCATGCAAGGTTCATTGGTCATTCAACATAAAATTGCCTAGTTCTAAAGCGTAAGGTGCAAAGCCTAATTGATGCTAAACGGCTGGATTTTGGGAAGCTTGCTCCTAATGTGGGAAATACTCCATTGCTAAATGATGAGGTCCCGACAGCTAGCTGAAAGAAATTTGGGGCAGTACAACAAGGTGCCCTGTAAAGAGCCAGGTCAAAGCTATCAAGGAAAATCATCCAAGATTTCTCATACTTTTCAAAATCAATATTTTGTAAATAAATCTCAATGAATAATACAGACATTACATTTTTCATGTTTCTTGGGTATATGCTTCACATTATTAGCTTTACTTCTTGAACTTTCAATTCTTATCATCATTTAACCCACAACTCATTCCATATCCAAAAAATAAACACCTGTTGGTGACAATGCCAATGCTGTAATAAATAATTTTGAACGTCTTATTAATCAAGCTCAAAGAGAAAAATTAAATGAAGAAGCAGAATAAGAAAATCCAATCAAGGATTCCAAATCACCATGCATTATAAACCCTCTCAAGGAATGTCTTGTTTAACAAAAAAAAAAAAGAGAAGCAATAAATATCTCACTGGACCAAAGTTCAAATCCAGGAAAAATTTAGGGATACATAATAGATCTGCTGAATTGAAAGTGAAAACAATCCAAGTGAGGTCTTGTAGAAGATCTGACCGGTCAAAATTCAAAAATAAAAAGAAAAAGGAAGCTCGCTGGATTAAAATCAAGAAATAGTCCAGGCAAAATTAGAGTCAAAATTAAAAAAAAAAAGAGAAGGAAAACTCGCTGGATTAAAATAAAAAACAATCCAGGAAAAAGCAGGGTCATAATTCGAAAAATAAATCGACAAAGTCATGATCAGAAAAGGTCTTGCTGGATTCCAAAAAGAATTCAAGAAAAATGAGGATCAAAACAAAAGCTTGCTAAGTTGAAAACCCACAAAGGCGGCCTAGGCAAAAGTTAGGGCGCTCAAAAAGCTCACTAGGTCGAAAACCCTCAAAAGACGACCTAGGCAAAAGTTAGGGCACATAGAAAAATCCCGCTAGGTTGAAAACCCTCAAAGGCGACCTAGGCAAAAGATAGGGCACACGAAAGCCCACTCGGTTGAAAACCCTCAAAGGGCAGCCTAGGAAAAAGTTAGGGCGAACAAAGGACCTGCTGGGTTGAAATCCCAGGCAAAAGTTAAGGTCAATCCAGGAATCCCAGGACCACTTGACATTCTACACCTCATATCTCCTAAAACTAGGGAAAATTTTTTTCCATTTCTCAAGTTTGGTTAATTCGACAATCAAGATTATGAAAAGTAGCAATGACATTTTTCATCAAAAGGTGCCATTTGGGAAATCGAACCCACATCTTTCATTTTTCCCTTTCCTTTCGAATACACTACCCTAAACCTCACATGTAAAACTTGTTTATCTCCTCCCATTAACCATTTAAAATCATATTGCATACCTCAAAGGTACACATGCTAAAAATAAAGGTGAAATAGGTAAAAGATAAGAAGATTAATTTTGAAAAGTCATGACAAATCGGATGAATCCTTAACCATCCCAACAAGACATGGTTGTTTCCCAAAATATCATCCTCCTGCCAACCACAATGCCACCAAAAAGAAAAGGAGTGCGTCTTACTTAAGGATGCTGACCATTGTTGGGTTTCAAAGATCTTGAAAAGGAAAATTTCGAAGCTGACCAAGAAGAAGCCAAGAAAAAAAGTCAATCCAGCTCGTCCTGATTCTTGATTCCCCTTGTACCAACTATAAGGTTATCGAGAAATGAAAAGGCCGAAGAAAAATCAAGAAGCAAGAGGAACAAAAGCTTTTTTAAAAACCATGTCATGGCATGCATTCATCCCACAATATTCATTTCATCTGACCAAATAACCATTTTAAGCATCAAAAAGCAATAAATGAGCTAAAACATCTCATCCTCTTACAATCATTCAGGAATCACAATAATTATCCTGTCATTTGAGCATCGCATAACTCATTTCTAAAAACTAATTAAGACCAGGGCAATTGCCTAAATAAATCATAATTAAAAAGATTTCTAAAACTCTCAAAACTGGGGCAAACACTTGCCCAGAAAAATTCAAATTGGGGCAATCCCTGATTTCTGAAAAAAGAAAAATCAAGATCAAAACTGGGGCAAACGTTTGCCCAGAAAAATTCAAATTGAGGCAATCCTCAATTCCAAATCAAGATTTAAACTGGGGAAAACGATTTCCTAGAAAAATTCAAATTAGGGTAATCCCCAATCTCTGAAAATCAAGATCAAAACTGGGGCAAACATTTTCCTAGAAAAACTTAGATTGATGCAATCCTCAATTTAAAAAATCATCAAACTCAAAACTGGGGAAAACGCTTGCCCAAGAAAAATCAAGTTGAGGCAATCCTCAATTTCAAAAAAGAAAAATTCAAACTGGGGAAAATGATGCCCAACAAAATTCAAACTGGGGCAATCCCTGATTTCTAAAAAATCAAGATCAAAACTGGGTCGAAGATCTTTTCCCAAAATCCTTTCAAATCAAGACATTCCTCAATTGCCAAGAATCTTCTAAACTGGGGCAAAATGTTTGCCCAAGTTTCTTCAAGAGAAAGTAATTATCAAGTGCTTAAAAACCTTCGAGTCCAAGGTAGAATCAGTAATTTATTTTAATAAACAAATTTCAAAAAAGGTTTTCAAAAACATCTGACGAAATCTATGTCCCTTCTTCATTTTCCACACCTGTCCTGACAGGTCATTACTCTCTTGCCTATCCTAACAGGCCATCACTTTCATGTCTCCATACCTGTTCATTTTGTTCTTGCCTATCTTAACGAGCCATTCTTTTCCATACCCGTCCTAACAGGTCATTCTATGCTTTTTGTCTGTCATGACAAACCATCTTTCTTTGCCTGCCTTAATAGGTATTTTTTTTCATTTTCCTTCGCTTGTCTTAACGGGCCACTCCTACATTGTCTGTCTTAACAGGTCTCATTCACATTTCACCTTCCCATTCTTGTCTTAACAGGTATGCCTCATTCTTTCCTTGCCTGTCTTAACAGGCCATTGCTGTTTTTTTTCCTGTCTCAATAGGCCATTTTTCCTTCACCTGTCTTAACAGGTCTCTCTTCATTTTTTTTCCTGGCAAGAACAGCACGTTCAAGTTTCCTTTTTTGCATCTTGGCCTATGTTATCATGCCTCCAACACGTTTAATCTTCTGCACCTTGGCCTATGATGTTAGGCCTCCAGCACGTTTAATTTTTTGCATCTTATCCTATGTTGTCAGGCCTTTAGCATGGTAATTTTTCGTATCTTGGCCTATGATGTTAGACCTCAAGCACGTTCAGATTTTTGCACCTTGGCCTATAGTGTCAGGCCTCCAACACGTTTAAGTTTACTTTTCTGCATCTTGGCCTATGTTGTCAGGCCCCATCAAGTTTACATTTTTGCATCTTGGCCTATGATGTCAAGCCTTCATCAAGTTTACCTTTCTAATCTTGGCCTATAATGCCAGGCCTCATCAAGTTTACCTTTCTGCATCTTGGCCTATGATGTTAGGCCTTCATCATGTTTACCTTTTTGCATCTTGGCCTATGATGTCAGGCCTTCATCAAGTTTACCTTTCTACATCTTGGTCTATATTGTCAGGCCCCATCAAGTTTACTTTTCTGCACTTTGGCCTATAACGTCAGGCACCATTAAGTTTACATTTCTTCATCTTGGCCTATGATGTCAGGCCTTCACAAAGTTTACTTTTTTTCATCTTGGCCTACGATGTCAGGCCTTCATCAAGTTTACTTTTCTGCATTTTGGCCTACGATGTTAGGCCTTCATCAAGTTTACTTTTCTGCATGTTGGCCTATGATGTCAGGTCTTCATCAAGTTTACTTTTCTGCATCTTGGCCTATGATGTCATGCCTTCATCAAGTTTACTTTCCTGCATCTCGGCCTATAATGTCAGGCCCCATCAAGTTCACTTTTTCGCATCCTGGCCTATGATGTCAGGCCTTCAGCACGTTCAAGTTTACTTTTCTACATCTTAGCCTATAGTGTCAGGCCTCGAGCATGTTCAAGTTTATGTTTCTGCATCTTGGCCTATAGTGTCAGGCCTCCAACACATTCAAGTTTACTTTTCTGCATCTTGGCTTATGATGTCAAGCTTCAAGCATGTTTAAATTTCTGCACCTTGGCCTATGTTGTCAAGCCACCTTGTATGTTCATCTTCCCATACTTAAGCCTATGCTATTAGGCCTTGCGTTTTAGTTTCTGCACCCCCAGCTGTCTAAACAGGTCATTTTCACCTCAATTTTCCTGTTGTAACAAGCTATTCTCTTCTGCTTTGCATGGTCTTCTTCACTTCACTCTACTTGTCCTAACAGGCCATTCTTTTGTATGCTTGTCCTAATAGGCTATTCTTTTCCGCTTTGCCTGTCTTAACAAGCCATATTCACTTCACCTTGCCTGTCCTAACAGGCCTTTCAATTCTTTTCCACATTTCTCTTGACAAACCATTATTCACTTCACTTCGCCTATACAAGCCGTTCTGTTAGCCTAGTCAGGCTCTACACTTCAATAATTTCATTTCGGCCTACCATGTTAGACCTTGCATATTTAAACCCCATCGGTTTAACACATGAAGCTTGCAAAGTTTGTTCAGAAATCACCTTCTTCTAGGCATTCGTTTTCAAGTTCAAGACTTTTCATGCTTTTTGGACTTCTTCAAAGCTTACCTCGGACATAATGTGTTCATGTCTTTACTCATTTCCTACCATGATAATCTAGAAAATTATTTCTTATATTATCTAGTAGGAAAATGAGCAAAGAGGGGAAAACTGTAAACACTTAATTATGTCATAGGTCCCATTTTAAAATTAATTAGTGAATAAACAATAATTTAAGTAAATATTAAGATTAATAAAAAGAAAACAGAAAAACAGACAAATAGACAGAAAGCAGAAAAACAAATAAACAGAAAGACACACAAATAAATGGGTAAAAAAACAAATAATAATAATAATAATAACAATAATAATAATAATAATAAGAAATAAAGGCAAAAACAAAACAAAGTGATAGGAAAATTAAAAGTAAAATTGAAATTCAAAAAGTAATAAAATGAAAATAATAAATAAATGAAAAACTAAAAATAGAAAAATTGAAAAAAAGTAATAATAATAAAAACAGAAAATAAAAACATAAAGGAAATTAAAAAAACAAAAAAAAGAAGAAAATGAATATAAAAGAAAAATAAAAATAACAAAAAAAAGAAAAAAAAAAGAAGAAAAAAAAACTAAAATAGAAATAAGAAAAATAATAAATAACAAAAAGCTGAAAACAAAAGAGGGAAACAAAACAGAAATCAAGAAATCTTTGAAAAATCTATATAAATAAGGGAAGAGACCATTTTGGGGGGCGATTTTTTTTTTGGAGTTCTCACTAAAACCCTCTCTGTTGTTCTCTCGGTCTTGGCCTGGATGGTTGCAATTCTATTGAAGAACTGAGAGAAAAATCCAGATCAAAGAAGCAACAACATAATCTCTGAGAAAGAGATTAAGAAGCTGCATTCGAATTCTTACCAGACCTTCCAAGGGAAAGGAGATTTCCAAAATCTCGGGGATTGGAGGGGATCTTGCTTTTTCCAACCTTTTTTCGTTAAGGCCAAGACATCAAGAATTCATCTACGAGCTGCGAATTGAAATACCTACCTGATTCGATTTCTTTGGAAGAGGTTTTCACCTTTGCCTGAAGCTTGTGTTAATCAAGTTAGCATCATTTTCTTTGAAACTGCATGGTCGTCGATGTTAATTCTTCATGCTTAATAAATTAAAGAATCGAGAAATGCAGGCATAAGAGGTCCCGATTCTCATGTTGATTTTTAGAATCCGCTAGAAAATTTTATCGCAGTGAATGGGATGTTCATGTGAATATGTGTAGGGATCCGTTTGAAATAAGTAGGTATAACTCTCTATTATTCTATAACAGTTAATGCATCTTGATTGTCACTATAAACAGAGTTGTCTGAAATAAGTAGGTATAACCCTCTATTATTCTAAAATAAGTAGGAATTTGTTTGTCTATTCTGCATTCTTCCTCAAAGATTAAATGGAAATCCACCCCTATCTAAAGCCACAGAAAGAGCATCGTTTGAATGATCATATAAATATTGGAAAACTCAAAATCTTTTAAGAACAAAGCCTCAATCTCAGTATTTGAGTAACATTAACAAATAACATGAGGCAGCATCAATTTAATGGATGCACGAAGTGCTAGACTAGAGGTTTCAAAGATCATAGGCTAAGAATGGAGGGAAACAAGGGAGAAGGGGAATGAAGAGAATCTTTATCAAGCGTCGAGTCTTAGTTCACCCTGTGCTGATAATCTGGTCCTAAGTTAATCTACACCCTATGCACACCATAAGCTTCTGGATAGGTTCAAGCTTAATGGTTGATCATATTGGTACAAAGGATGCTTGGTTTCACTAGCATATGAACTCACACACGTCCGCAGCATATAATGCTTTGTATCTCTCCCATCCGTGGCAGTTTGCTTGAAAAACTGATCGAGAGTGGAAATTGTTGAAGTTGTATTGCTTTTAAGTGAAATGAATGCATGCATGTATAACAATAGGGGGCCCTAAAAGGGAGTGTAGTAGGTCCTTAGCTTTGGACTTATGTTCATGGTGACCCTGGACATCTTTACATTGTGCACTTATGTTCATGGTGACCCTGGACATCTTTACATTGTGCATGTGCAACAAGACACTAGACGCCCTTGCAGATTTCTTGGATTGAATTTCCTTGTGCAAATACTGGCGCCAGAGGTATAATGGCAGCAAATTTTCACGCATTGGGTGTTCAATATCGTCATTTATGGCCGATTTGAGGCGTTTGAGCCTAGGACGGGAAAGCCTCTCAAACAGAGAACAAAGTCAAAATACTCAATACTCCCACACTGTCTCATTAACTAGCTAACACTTACCTCATCTCATATGGGCCCAGTGTATTCTTGATAAAGACTTTTATCAGCCCATTGACCATCGGTTCTAATACGTCACCTGCCTCTGTAAGATCCCAGTTTTTTAAATTAAGTTAATATGCAGGAATATTGAGACCAAGCTAGAGGCTTGGCTCAATGGATCAGGTATTGCACATTACTGCCAGAGTGTGGGTTCGATTCCCACCTAGAGTCTTTTTGTTATTCCAATTTTGTAATCATAAGCAGTTTTGAGGTCAAGCCAAATTTTTGGTCTTAATTAAAAACCCAATATTTTTTTTGTAATCAAAAGTAGTTTTGAGGTCAAGCCAAGTTTTTTGGTCTTAATTAAAAACCCAATATTTTAGGATTAGGCCCGATTCAAGTCTAAATTTTAAATCAAGTTTATTTTATTTCAATTCTTTTCCCTCAATTTTAAATCAAATCAAATTGAATTCTTTTTCCTCTTTTTCTTTTTCAAATTTCAAACCAAATTCATTTTTAAATCAAATTTATCTCAAATCAAGTTTGTCTTAAATCACGTTCATTTCGAATCAAGTTCATTTTAAATCAAATCCTAAATCAATCCCAAATAAAATCAAGTTCAATTTTCAAATCAAGTTCCTTTTAATTTCAGTCAAGTCTAATTCTTTTCTTCAAATTTTAAATCAAGTTTGTTTTAATTCAAATCAAGTTTAAATTATCTTTCTGTAAGTTTCAAATCAAGTATTTTATTTTTTAAATAAAGTTATTTTTCCTAAAAATGTTCAAAGCAAGTTCAATTCCTTTTCTTAAATTCAAATCAAGTATTTTATTTTTAAATCAAGTACTTTTTCCTTAATTGTTCAAAGCAAGTTCAATTTCTTTTCTAAAATTCAAATCAAGTATTTTATTTTTAAATGAAGTTCTTTTTCCTCAAATGTTCAAAACAAGTTCAATTCCTTTTCTCAAATCTAAATCAAGTTTAATTCTTTTTCCTCAAGTTTCAAATCAAGTTCAATTTCTCAAGTTTTAATTCAAGTTCATTTTAAATCAAGCTCATTTCAAATCAAGTCCTTTTCCTCAAGTTCAACCCCTCATTTGAAAACCAAGTTTATTTCAAATCAAGTTCATTTTATTTTAAATCAAGACCAATTCTTTTTCCACCTAAGCCCAATCCCCTTTTTATCTTTATTATGTTCAAATTAAATTCATTAATTCTAGGTCTCACGCAATGAACCCTAAGCACAAACTGGTAGCTTTTCTGTTTTTCGATATTTAGGGATTCATATGGGTCCTAGTGTAGCCGTAGTTTTCTTAGACCCTGTGCATATATGAACTAAGAATCCTCTTTAAATAATCTCAAGAGAAACTTCATTTTGAAATCCCAAGTCTCACGCGATGAGCTTTGAAATAGAACTAGCGGTTTCATTGTTGTTCGATGTTTAGAGATTCATATGGATCCTAATGCAGCCCTCGTTTGCTTGGATCCTGTGCATATATGGACTAAGGATTTTGTCTTCAAAATATTTTCAAAATACCTTGTTCCTTTCAAGCATCTCCTAAGGTCAAGCCTTCAAAAACCAGAACTACGTAAGCCTTGAGTTTCCCATCGTACCAGAGAATGCGTAGTAGTAGGATCAAGTCATATCAGGCTATCTTTCCATCAATCTATTTATTTTCACTCTAATTAAAGGGATCAAACAGTTTTTAAATAAATCACACACTCAGTTTAAGGGTACCGTTCTTCGGAACGAGCGAGGAGGGTGCCTAAAAACTTCCCTACTCGTAACCGACTCCCGAACCTAAATCTCTTCCTGAAGTTAGGGCTTTTCCAAATCTTTTCCATAAAGTGGGTGGGGCCCACTTTCTACCTTGTACTTCACATTTTCTTACCTTACCATCCTTCTAGGAGAATTTCCCAAAAAGTTTCAAAATGATTCTCCTAATGTTTCTAACAATTATTGGTTCATTCCCAAATCATTATTATGTCATTTACTATTTTCCAGGAATAGTTTAGCCCTTTTAAGGTACATAACTCTCTAAGGGTATTTCAAGCTTTTAGGGCATTTTTTATGGCATTTTCATTCTCTTTTTATTTCTATTCTTTTATTATGACTTTCTGAATATCATAGATGAGTTCTAAACCTTTAGAATATCTTTTAACTTTTGTTTTGGGTTTCCTACATCTTTACTTATGTCATCCTAATGCAGGGACATTTGTATTATTTTACAAAAGATCTCTAATTTACTTAGAAATTTCAGGGGAAATTTAATAATTATTAATTTCTCAATCCCTAATTCAAGGGGAGAAATTTGGGATGTTACAAAGTACCTAATATTTTTAGTAAAGCCTAATTGTCATAATTTCATACTTAATTAATTTAGGTAAGGTTTAAAAAGGGATACTTACATCAATCTTAATTATATAACTAATACACATAATAGATCATTACCCATAACTAGCTCTAAGATATCCTTATTAGAAACATAGAATGGGATAAAACTGATCTTGTCAATGACATCAACTTCCATAATGAATTGCAAAGGTTGGTTTCCCAAGCTAATAGCAACACTAAAGAAATGTGTATGTAGATCCATTTCAGGTGTCTTCTGGATAGGATATCTTTTATAAGACCAACATCAATCTCCTAAGAGTATTTAGAAAACATTAGTAAAAATGATATATAGATCAAATGTAACATAAGAATGACATAATTAAATATTTATAAAGCTAATTAATACCTTATGTTGAACCTACTGCATAAGTCTTCTTGGCCATAAAATGAAATGATTAGGGTTTTGCCCCACTATATGAAGCTCCTCAGTAGGCAAAAAAAGAGATTGTTTGCATCTTCAACCCGTTCAACCACCACCCTAACCTTATCATCATTGATTTGCTTATCATGTATGGTTGAACTAAAGTTATAAACTTTCCCAATAGCCACTGAATGAAAATGATCATCAACATACAACTACTAATGCTTTGTATTAGCAACAACATCCTCTCCCATTACATCTTTCTCATTCATTGCACAATTCCCCTTTATGATCACTTGTTTATGAGAATGGGAAGGATACTCCTATGTATATGCTTAAGAGAATTTCAATGCTTGAAAGTGATATACCATGATAGTTTCCTAAATTTGATCTTTCTCTTGAAGCTCTACATCATCTCAATCCTTCTTCAAAATACCAGGTTTGTTACGTCCAAGGAGGCCACATAACTCTTAAACTTTTTTTATATGGCCCTAAAGAATTCTCAGTGACCCGATTAACCTTTATCATAATCCTCTGGTCACCACTCTTGCTGAGGGTTAAGTCCCTTAACCATGTAGCTTGTCTTCCCTTCTTCTGTGAGATTGGTTATCGGCCCAATTTATGGAAGGAGGGTTCTCAAATAGGTCACCCATGTGCTTCTTGAAACATATAAAAAATATATGCTATAAACCAATAAATATAAAATAAGTAACAAAAATTTTAAAATAAGTATCAATAAACTTAGTAGATAATTAACAAAATAAATAACTAACTTGTATTCAGGTAGTAATATCTTCCTATCTCCCATCACGACGATCATTCCGAACATCATGTACATCATCAATTTTATTTTCTTCATTGATAGTAGCTATCCTTGATGACAAAGGCCTTAGAGAAATATGAATATTTGATAGATCATTAGTGTCATCACTACCAATTGTGGTCTTTCCTTGAAGAACGATTGACCACCTTTTGTTGGAAGGAATTTTGACATAAAACACTTTTTTTTCTTGGTAGAACATGATAAAAAAGTCGTCTCTATAAGCTAATTTACAAAGGTCAACCAATGTAAACCTCAATTCATCAACTTGCAAACCACTATTACTATCAACCCACTTACATTTGAAAACAAGAACTCTAAACTTAGAATAATTAATCTCCCAAATCTCTTCAATGACTCCAAAGTAAGATATGGATGCCATAATAGGATTTTTATCTATGGAACTTGAAAAGTGCATTGACTTAGCTACCATCATAACCCTACTGTTTTGCATAATACTATTATCATCCTAGGACTTTGTATAAAAGGAAAAATGATTGATATCATATCCACTCTAATATATGACATCAAAGTTTAGGCCATTTGCTATCCATTTCAATGTATCAAAGGCATCATCATCCTTCTTAATGGTTTCCTCAAACCAGGTGAAGAACATTTTGTTATGCTCATTCAACAACCATTTCTGGTTTATTCGAAGATTTTTTCCCTTATAATAGTTTTGTGAGCAGATAAGTAAGGTTGAATCTCATCAATATTATTCATATTAAAAAAAAATATGCTTGAAAGACTTTTACTCAACCAATGCTTTTTAAAATTATACCCCGGGTCCCTTTACCTACACGTCTTACCTCATGATGAGACATAGGAAGGCCTGTGGCTTCTACCTCTAACAAGTACTTTGTACAAAACTCAATAGCCTCTTTTGTAATGTTTCTTTCAATCATAGATACCTCAAGATGGTGTGGATTCTTAACATACCCTTTTAATATTTTCATATATCATTCAATTAGATACATCCACCATAAATAAATAACCAAGTGAACCATAGTGTTAAAAAATGATGGAGGAAAATACATCTCTAATTGACATAAGATTGTAAAAGCTTCATTTTCAAACTCATCCAATTTAAGAGGATCAGTCACTTTGCTAATTATAGCATTGAGAAAGAAGCATAACTTGGTTATGGTGTGTCTAAATTTTTAGGAAAAATATCATGAATAACCACTGAGAGTGGTTGTTGCATCAAGGCATGGAAATAATAAGACTTTACACCAACTAACTTTAGATCATTCATGGAGACAAGATTTTTGAAATTTAAAGAATAACCTAGTGTCACTTTAATCCCATGTAGCCATTCATAAAAGCTTATTTTATCTTTTTTTTACAATGTATGACTTGCTAGAGGCAAATATTTCCCTTTACTTATAAACTATAGTGCTAGCTCTTGTCGTATACCCATCTAAACCAAGTGTAGTCAATAATTCACACCATCCTTTGTCTTGCCTTGTATATTGAAAAGTTTTCGAATAACACTATCACATATATTTTTTCCATATGTATCATATCAATACAATGTCTAACATTAATATTGCACCAGTATGGAAGATAAAAAAAATATTGATCTTTTTTTCCATGTCTTAGTAGCCTTCTTTTGAGTATCTCCAAAAGTAATATTAATGTTTTTAACTGATTCGTAAACTTCCTGTCTAATGAAGGCTTTTGGAGAAACTCCATTTTCTAGTAACTCATTAAAAGATTTCCTTAATTATGCCTAAGAAATTTTTGATGTCCAAGGTAAGTTATCTTTTTTCCATGATGCAATTTATGGTAACTTATGCCTTCTTCACATACAAGACATGCTTTATGCCTCTCAATAGTATATCCGCATAAATTTCCATATGCTCGAAAGTCATTAATAGTACAAAAGAGCATGCCACACATCTTGAAATATTCATTACCATTAGCATCAAACACATCTACACCTTCTTCCCATAAATTTCATAAGTCTTCAATCAAGGGAGCCAAATAAACATCTATATCATTTCCTAGTCGTTATGGTCCTAAAATCATCAAAGACAACATAATGTATTTACGCTTCATGCACAACCATGAAGGAAGGTTGTAAATTACTAAAAGAACAAGTCATGAACTATGCTTACTACATAAATTACAATATGAATTCATTCCATCCGTTGCAAGCCCAAGCCTTACGTTTCTTGGCTCATTCCTGAAATTCAAAAATAGTTCATCAATTATCTTCCATTGCAAACCATCAGCCAGATGACAAAATTTTCCATCAATTTTCCTTTCATCTGCATGCCATCTAAGGTTCATTACATCATGTTTATTACAAAACAACCATTTCAACCCTAGAATTATTGGAAGATACCACCACACTTTGGTTGGAGGCCTCTTTGTGCTTTCATCGCAACTAAAATCACTATCCTTTAGTTTATAATGTGAAACTTGACATATAGGGCATTTATGAACCCTTCAAACTCTTTTTTTTTTATAGTATGCAATCACAACAGCTTAAGAAATTCTGTGAAACTTTTATCACTCCACCCCTTTCTCTCATTCAAATTGAATAATCTTAACATTGTTGATAATCGTATAAAATTAGTGCATCCTAGAACAAAGGTTTCTTTGCATCATTACACAAGTTCCTATAACTATTTTCTCATTGAAAAGACTCATGTCTTATATCACGAATCATGTCTTGTGCTTGATCATCCATATCTACCTCAACTTCCCATATATAGACACACTTGGCATGTGCAATAATTCACTATGCCATGTCCATCATGTGTAACTCTTTAAAAATCCATCACAAAGAATATGTTGTCTAATTTCATCAATGTTCAATCGTCTCTTATTTGTGAAATTAACATAAGGACAATAAAACTATTCATTACTATGAGGAAGATTAATCTACAAAAATTCTTCCACCCTATTCTCATATTAATTACTTGTCTATTTAGAATTTATCCTATTGGTAAGATCCTATCCAATTAAAAAATGTTTTTTATTCATTATTTAACATACTCCTTAAATCTTGAATATCATACTTGGTGGAATTTCAACAGCATTTCACATTAATCCTCAAGTAAATAACTTGGTTGTGGTGTCATTTACCATGATCAAGCATACACCTAGAGACAATACAAAATGAATTGAATTGAAATTTCATCAAGTACAACATACAAGGTTTCAGAAGAAACTATTAACTACTGTATAAAAAAATTTAGTCCCAAACTTCCCAACTTAGACAGTTCAAGATTGAATACAATGAATAGTTTACTCATTAAGCAATAAACTCATTGTATTTAATATGAAATGGAATCTAAGGTTATGCTCAAATCATATACACTAATTAACTTCATGCACTCGAAGATACGCTTAAATTGCAGAAACATTGTGTAAAGACCAAGTCCAAAAGTTATGGAATATTTGCTGGAATATTACTAATAATATCTTCCTCTCTTACACTACATTGCAGAAACATCAAATCCTTATGCCAATATTGGTGTTAAGATAATAAAAATTCTAGGTAAGTGAGAATGGGTGATCCATATTTTTAATTTTATGAATTCTCCAGAAAAAGTCAGTTCAAGCTTTGAATTTGTTAGGTGGCAAAAGAAAATAGAGACAACAACTAACTTTCTCGCATAGGGGAAACAACTACCTCTAATGTCTTTTTAAGGTAACCAGGTTAACTTAAGATTTTACACTCTAATCTTATTATTTTGAAGGTTTATCTTTGTCCTTTTATCAACAAACTTTATACGTATTTGTTATAAAATTAAGAACTTAGGGAGTAGAACCCCGGTTGCATGAGAGCTTATTTTTGTATATCGGAGTAGAATCCTAGTTGGCTTAGTGACATGCATTCTTTTAGTGATGGTACACTACAAGCTAAACATTTCTAATTTAAATCGTGTTTAGCGTTACATTAAAAACTCATCTTTAAAATTAGAGTCTTCTAAAACCATTCACTCACAATAGCAATCATATTTCTTTCTATTGGTGAGTCCTCTTTAAAATGGGCTAAATGTCTCTATTAATCTTTTCACTATCCAAAATGGATGAATCTTATCAAAATAGTTAGCCTTTATTCTAACACTCTAAAAATGAACTCTATTTTTACGCTTAAGTCGTACACACAATTCCATTATTAAACTATTATTTTACGATGCAGAATCTTTAGAAAATACTTATTAGTGAACATACGGTAAATTATTCTTTTTTACAACATCTTGATTTAAAATGCAAGCCTCGTTGTAATAACTATCGTATCAAAAAATAAATAAGCGAACATCCCTACTTGCGTTTAATTAATAAATTATCTATGTTGCTTTTAATAGTTTTCTACCTCTCTAATGAGAAGAATTACAAGTTATTATAGTTATAGACATGTTAAAGGTTATGCAAACTTTATAATTACACAATCCATATTTATACATACTTCACATATACTATGATAAAAACTATATGGTAATTAATTCCAACTATATTATAAAATATAGATTATTTAGTGAGACATAGTTCCCAGCAATGATCCAACTGTGATGAACTCAAGGCTCCAACCACCTGAATTGTGTTGTCACTCTCTACGAACACCACCACCTCCACGAATGACATTATTGGAGTCTAGGAAGAAAACAGTGGGAGAGGGGAAGTTAAATTAAGTTTCTCACTAGAATTCTACCCTAGGGTTGGTGACATCAGTTTCGTCCCAGCCACTTCAGTTTATTATAAAACATGTCATGCATACAAATTTATTTTTAATCTTTAGAAAATCTTAGCTGAAGTGGATTTCCTTTTTACATAAAGAAGAAATAGTTTTTTTTTATTAAGTGTACAAGTTACATAAATCTCATATATCTTCAAGATCACATCACAAATTTCATTTTACTATCATTTCATTCATACCTTAACATAATTCTTCTCATTTCTCTATTATTCTCTTTGATAATGTAAGGAATAGGCATATAATATTACTTAGTCAAACAATATCTTTTCACTGACTCTGCTACTTTATCTTCTACTCTTAGGATATGAACTTATTCCTTGATGGTGATCACCATCATAAACATTGAAGACCTGACACTTCATAACAGAAGGATTTTTGAAGAACCCTTTTGTCTCCACCATAGAAATACCTTTCGCCTTCTAAATATGTGCAAGGAACATTAAGAGTAGTATTAACTTTTAACATAAATTCTTTCTTTAGTTATCCCTTAGTTAATTAGGTTCCTTTCTAAATCTTCCAAATAACATGCATGCTCAAACAATCCAACCAATATGCCATGCACATTTAGTCTCTATTTTTAAACTACTTTCACATCATCATCCTTACTTGAACATCACACAATATATCACTCTCTAAAAAATCAAGATTATTATCCATACACTTGACATACATCTTTGTATACTCATAAAATAACACAAAAAGTTGGCATGATATTTCTAAATAGAAACTAATCTTCTAATTAAGAATTTCTTAATTATGCTTGATGTTACTTTCTTAGGAAGCGTATAAACTTTCTCCAATAGCTTTTCCACCTTTCATATTTCATACGATTTATTATAATTGTCTCATAGGATCTTAGTCCACTCATCCTTCTAAGTTATCTCTCAATCTTTCCTTTTCTCAAAGACTAAGTTCTTCGTAATATTTTTAATGTAAGATTATGGTATACAGGATTTCTTCTCTAGTTGATCAAATGGCCCTTTTAGTTTTTTAATTTTCATGTTCCTTAAATTGAATGTTTTATGCACAACTTACTTCATTTAAGTATTATAATTTTATGCTTTTTGACTAATATCTTGGCTAGTTAACTTTGATCAATTAATGAACCTACTTATTTTCCTTCTTTCTTATGAATTTAAAGTTGCCTACTCATATCTTATTTAGTTATCTTCCTACTTGCCTATTTTTTTACCTAGGTGACCGAATTCACATGCCTTAATCTTATGGTGTTATGATTCAATTTTTATTTTCTTAAAGGTTGATTTACACTAAATAGAACTTAGGTTATTAGTTCCTACCACCCTTATAAATTTTTAGGGATTTTCCTTCTTACTTTATCGGAGTGGCTGAATTCTCGCTCTCTTAGTTCTACTTCATAATTAATTTCTAACCATAACCTTAAGCACTTTTAGATTCATCCTTAAGTTCGAGTAAGATTTTAACATGTTTTCACCAATTTCAACCTATATGGCCAAATGATTACTCTGTCATGTCCAAGTCTCTTCCAAATTTATGATGCCTTCCTTATACTTGATTAGGCTCTTGTTTAGTCTTTGTACCTTAATAAAAAATTTAAACTCATGTTTTCCTAATTGTATGGAAAGTGGCCGAATGCTCTAGGTGGCCAAAGCAAGGTTTTTTTTTCTCACTTTGTCCTCTCTTAGTCTTGGTGTTACGAATTTCAATTCTTGGTACATCACTTGTCCTTAGGTCCACCATAATTTATCCTCACCCCATAGCTTTAGTCATGGACATGGAAAGTCTTATGTGATTTAGTCAACTTTTAATCCAAAATTCCACCTTTAAATTAGTTATTAATATTTTAAGACTTTTAACATATGAGTTCAGATCCGAAACTTTATCAAAGACAACTTCATGATCAAAGATTTTAAGAATAGAAATAAACAAGTTTCCAACTTTGAACACAAAGTTCTTAAAGAAAGCATTTTTGGAGGCAAACAAGTGTAGATCCACTACATCTACTTTAAAATCTATCCATCCCTTACTTTGACCACTTTAAAACCTTTCTTATAAACTCTAAAATCTTTCCCTAGGCATCAAAAGTTAGTTTTAAGAAATTTTAATTGATTAAATTTCTTCAATGGTTATTAGAAGCACTTTAATCCATCAAAAGTCTTCTTTAACTTCCAAAAATCTTTAAAAACTTTGTGATACTATCTAACCATCAAGGGAATATTTGGTCTACAAAAATTTCAAATTAAAGGGATCCATATATCTTAGAGAAGGGTCCACCAAAAAGAAGAAAATCAAATCATAAATACAAGATTAAAAGCTTAGAAAAATATATGGTAAAACCCTACCTATTGAACACTCTTATGATGGTTTTGGTAGGTCTTAGAATTTGATCTTCCTTCTCCTTGATGGTCCACACAAGATCTCTTAGTGATAGTGGTGAAGCTTGATGAGTTTGTCTTGATTTAACTTAAACCGCAAAAATTTGTTTAAGCTCAATATCAATTTTTGAGTTTTAAGAGTAGTTTGAGTTTAGAGAGAGTTTAAAGGATTTGTTTAAATGTTTAGGAGATAAAATATGAATAAAATGATCCCTCCAAGGCCTAAGATACCATTCGGCCATTCTAAGGCAATTTGAGAATTAATTTTCCACTTAAAGATATTTTGGTAAATTTGCATATAATTTTCATTTTCTAAAATAAATTTAAATGTAAGGAATTATATTATTTTAATGCTAATTATTCTGAATTTTTCACTAATCAAAATTAACTTATTCTAAGCATGGTTAATGTTAATTAACTAAGATTAATTTACTTTAATCATGGTTAGTTTTATCTCTCCTATTTAATATTTTCCTTATATGGAATTAATAAAGTGATAACTCATATGGTGAGTCATCACCTCCTTTATCACATGCTTATTTTCGTACTCAAGGGAGGGGACCTACTTCCTGGCTTCTACTTTGCACTTTTTGGCCCTATCGCCCTTATAGGGCATTTTGGTAAATTTTCTTAGAATTTTCTACGAGTTTCCCAAATTGTTTGTCCAATATCTCTAACACTTTTTGGTTCATTCCCAAATAATTCTTATGTAATTTATCATTTTTTCAAGAACATTTTAGTCCTTATGGAAAACAAAGCTTTCTTAAGGCATTTCAAGTATTTTTGAAGTTTTTTAATGCCTTTTTCATTCTCTCTTTAGTTCTATTATTTTCTTATGACTTTATAGTCATCCTTGCTTTATTTTAATCCCTTGTAATATCTTTTAACCATTGTTTTAGGTTTCCTGCACATTTATTTGTGTTATCCTAAAGGAACAACATTTTCATCATTTCTAAAAAAAATTAATTTCTCTTGCTTTTGTTTGTATTTCTGTTTTATTTCTTAATTAAGGGCATTTATAGCTTCAAGAGTCCATTACTAGAAATTATGGATGTTACATTTGTCAAATCTTATACTTCTTCATTTGACCAATGTCTTAGGTCATAAAGGTGCAAGATTTATGGCTCTAGGCCTAACATTTGGGATCTTGAGTTTAGTCCTCATGGTTTTACCTATTTAATTCTTAATCCAAAATTTTTATTGTATTTTATATAGATAACTAGCACCAGTCCACCAACTAGAATGATCACAACAAGAGATATTCGACAAGGATTCACAAATAATAAGTGATTTAAAAGTTAAGAAGAGTAAAATACCAAGTAGTTAAGAACAACAACATATAAACCAAAGAAACCAACACAAGCACCATTTTCATACATAAAAAGGAAAAGGGTTTATTGAGCTTTGAAAGGGTGTATTAGTTGTTTGGAGACAAGTTGGGAGGATTTATTGAGCTTTCAAAGAGAAAGAGTTTCTAGGAAGGAATTTTGCCACCTAAAATTTCGGAAATAGAGTTCCAAATATGAACAACCAATTAGTAACCATAGAACTCAAACATACAAACACTTAGCTCATAATCATGTAACCCTTCAAAATAAAGGATGGTATTTACAAAAACAAAAAGATAAGTTATGCACACTTTGAACATTACTAAATATCTATAGAAAGAAGGTCTCATTAATATAAATAATCGTAAAAAAATTGCATAAACTTCGAATAAAAATTTCACTAGAAAAAATAGTTGCTACAACCTATGAGAAAATAGGGTCATTTCGGTTTAAATATAAATTACAAGAATAATGGATTTATCCATTAATGTTATGACCAATGATTATAGATTTCATGAAAAAATATATGTAACTTTTCTTTAGGTAATATAGATATAAATTTTAGGTACATTAGGATGAGAAAAATTGCTAGCATGAGTAAAATTTATGTAGATAAATTTGCAAATATACAGTTTAGCCATATATGGATTTCAAAAATTGATCCACATACAATTTATGACTTAAATATAACATTGACCATGCATCATCCCACATTAATGGACCAAATACCCAATGGACCAAATTTAAATATCAACTCCTGTAACAAGACTACAACATTAATGTTTAACAAAAAATTTACAATGAATGTAAACACTTAATTATGTTGGAGATGGAATTTCTCAAATTAATATTTAAAATATATAAAAAAATATAGAAATAAATATAAAAAAACGAAAAAAGAAAAGAGATGATAAAAGAATAAATAATTATAAAACAAATGCAAATAATAATAGCAAGAAAAGGAAAAAGAAAGATTAAGAAAAGAGAAAAAAGAAGAAAAATAATATATAAAAATAATAACAAAAATAAAAAGAAGAAAAATAAAATTTTCGGTTAAGAAAACTGTTAGAGTAGTCAAAAGTTAGTTAAGGTAGTTAAGATTTAGTTAGGGATAAGAAAATAAAATAGAAGAACATGAAAAAATAAAGAAAAAAAAAGGAAAAAGCGGACCTGCCAAAATTCAAAAACAGGGCACCTGATATTTTAGTTCGAAGGAAAGGAAACAGGGGGCTCCCATTTTTTTGGCTCAAAATAAGAAAGAAATGATCCTCTCTTATGGTTGGGAATTTCTCTCTGCCTCTCCCGATTTCTCTATCTCTCAAAGTAATTTTGAAACTTCTCTCTGCGATCCTTGGCTTTCCCTGGAGATCCTCTCATTGCTGCAAGGGAGGAAGAAACCACCATTCTTTTCAAGAATCAAATCAGAAATTGTCATAATTCAGAGGAGTAGCTATATTCTACGTGGACTTGACACGAGTTAGTTTCTTCACTCCTCCCCCTAGTGTCATCTGAAACCAAAGGCTTTCTTCCTTTAATCAGGATTATGTCACTTCTGGTGGTGAAGAAAATGATATCGTCTCTTCAGTTGTTGAGGTTTCTAGTCGATTGATGTTCAATCCGTGGTACATTTAGGCTTAGTTCTTGTCATCAATTGTTTGTAACTGGTTTATCACATTAAATTGCTAATATATGTAAGTGATGATGTTCGCTGATCAGAAATTTGCACGAGGAAAGTAGAGAACTAGGAAAATCTTCAAATATCTTAAGTTCATGGAATCTGTACATGAGATATTTTAGGTCCATAATCAGTGGTCAAGTGTGATAGATTTTGACACGATAGAAATCCTATTCGTAAACAGAATCTCAAATTTACTATAGTGAATTAAGATCAAAATCTTCACAGTCCTATCATGTCTATTATCAAGGTCTTCAATGTCAATGCCTTTGGAAGCCATCAGCAGGCCTCGCTGGAATCACCAGCTAGTACCTAGTTGGAGCATTGCAAGCATTTGAAATTCTCTCAAAATATCAAGCTCTATTACTTATAATGTCCTCGGGCCTGGCATAGGATTCTGGAGTCAATCATGCAGAAAGAACAGTCATGAAACTATAATCCATAGAATGAATCTTAGAAGAAATAATTTCAACCTATTCATCTACACAGCCTGATTATTACCAAACCTGAACTAGGTGATATAAAAGCTTGCTGTCAGGATACCTAAAACCTGATATATCAAACAGTAGGTGGCATTTGGTGTGTTGTGTCCCTGTATTTTGAAGCCCTTGTTCAATCTGAGTAGTGACCAAGTCTCAACACAAAACTAGCACTATCCATAATTTGCATAATTCTGCAAATTTTTCCCCTTGCCTCTGATCAAATTTTAGTTCATGTTATCATCTACTACATTTTGGATTTACTTCAGCTACATATAGTCAAGACTAGGGGAGGTATTGCTGAACAGAAATTACCTCTAATGTAAACCAATCAGGTTCTAATATCTCCTAGAATAAGGCTTCAATCAATGGAGCAGTATAGCTAAAAGGACATTGACCATTAGTATCTTAGTACCTGGTCCTTAAGAGCTTAAAAATCAAAGGCTGAAATCTGTTACTACTTGCTCGTATATGAAATAGTTTGGCTCAAAGAATCACAAACTTTGTACACTACTGTCTAGCAAGGAGGAATCCTTATTTCAGACCTTGCCACTAGTTAGTACCATCAAATTCCAAATGTGAAACTTCTCCTTGCTAAGTGATGATTGCAACTCTTCTTTCTCTGCTTGCAAAACACTTAAAAGATCACCTTCCAATCTTACTAAATCAGCATTGTCCATGACGAATCCTTCAATGGTCTACTTCGGATTCAGGCTCTCGGGTAGCGTTTACAGCATGGTGCATGATAGATACACTAAGACACCCCACCCCTTAAACTTAAGTTACCATCCTAAGTCTATAAGAGCTGGCTTTAAATTTAACTAGGAGCTTTAGAATCTCAACCAAAGGCACAACCCAGTGGTTGGCGTGCCTAATTGACTCAAGGTGTCGGGTTCAAATCCTATAAAGAGAAATTTTAAAATAGTCATTCATTTTCAACACACTTTTAGCATTCCTTCTTATTTGGCCATGAGTGAAGGCAAAAAACAAGCCCAAACAACACATTCTTTGCACCCTTTTCTAATTGGATCAAAATCAAGCCAACAACTGGGCCACGCTAAACTCAAGCTGGCTCCCCTCTCAATTAGGCCACGATTGGGCCATACGGTTTGTAAATGGAGCCACAAGCCAGCCTCAATTGAATTGTGCATACTGATCCTAAAGTGGGCCATGCTTGGGCCATGCAGATTCTAAATTAGACTGCCAAACCAATCATAAATTGGGCCTTGCTTCAACTTAGGCCACACTAGTAGCCTTTTCTAGTGGGCCTGTTGGCTGCCTTCTCAATTGGGCCATGTTTCTAATTGGGCCTAAACCCATGATAAAAAAAGTGAGTTGCTAAATTATCAAATAATAAATACGAACATAAATTCCTCTACTTATTTTTTTAAAATAATTAATTTGGGTCAAACCCATTGCCTTTTTTTTAAATTTGAAATCAAACCTATTTTTTCTTAATTTGGATCAAGCCCAATTCATTTTTTAAAATTTGAGATCAAATCCTTTTTTTAATTTGGGTCAAGCCCAATTCCCTTCTTCTAATTTAAAATCAAATCCATTTTTCTTAATTTGGGTCAAGCCCAATTCCCACTTTTTTTTAATTTGAAATCAAATCCATCTTTCCTAATTTAGGTCAAACCCAATTCACTTATTTTTATTTTGAAATCAAGCCTTTTTGGGTCAAGCCCCAATTCTCATTTTTTAATTTAAAATCAAATCCGTTTTTTAATTTGGGTCGAACCCAATTCCTTTCTTTGGATCAATCCCAATTTCCTTCTTTTATTTGAGATCAAATCCTTTTTAATTTAGGTTAAGCCCAACTTCCTTTTTTTTTTTAATTTGGGTCAACCCAATTCTTTTTTATTTTGAAATCAAGTCCATTTTTTTGGGGTCAAGACCAATTCTTTTTATTATTTTGAAATCAAGATCATTTGTTACATGTGGATCAAACTCATTGCCTTCAATTTTCTATTTTTTGTTATCTCTAATTTGGGTCAAGCCCAATAGGTTCCATAATTCGAAATTAGTAAGTTCAATTTAAAAAGTGGATTGATAAAGTGTTTTTTTAAGGAAAAATATATCTTTCAAAATTTCTAAAATTCATGCAACGGATTCTAATATAGGCAAGTAGCATTCTCTACTGTTCTATATTTTAATTTGTGCAGATTCAAACAAAACTTACGACAGTTTGAATTTTGCAAGTACGTGATTTCAGAAAATAACTGTTTTTACTAATTCCGTCTAAAAATATCCGTTTTTGAATTTTCTAACATTCGTGCAACGAATTCTAATATGAGCAAGTAGCATTCTCTACTGTTCCATATTTTAATTTGTGTAGATTCAAACGCGGCTTACAACGGTTTGAATTTTGCAAGCATGTGATTTTAGGAAATCATTGTTTTACTAATTCTGCCCAATAATGTCTGTTTTTGAACTTTCTGAAATTCGTGCAATGCATTCTAATACGGGTAAGTCATGTTCTCTACTATTTCGTATTTTAATCCATGCAGATTCAAGCATGACTTACGATGATTTGAGTTTTGCAAGCACATGATTTTAGGAATCAATCTTTCTACTAATTCCGCCCAAACATGTCTGCTTTTGGATGTTTTAAAATTCATTTAACGAATTCTAATACGAGTAAGTAGCATTCTCTACCTTTCCACATTTTAATTTGTGCAAATTCAAACGCGACTTACGACAGTTTGAATTTTGCAAGTATGTGATTTTAGGAAATCACTGTTTTACTAATTCTGCCTAAAAATGTTTGTTTTTGAACTTTCTGAAATTCGTGCAAGAGATTCTAATATAGGCAAGTAGTGTTCTCTACTATTCCATATTTTCTATCATGCAAATTCAAACGTGGCTTACAATGGTTCGGATTTTGCAAGCACATGATTTTAGAAAATCGCTTTGTTAACTAACTTTGTTCAAAAATTAGTTTCGCCTAAAATCACCTCTACTATTTTCCAACAGATAAAGTCTCTTGAACCAAAACTACATAGCCTTGAATTTCCCATTGCACCAGGGAATACGTAGGATCCGAATCAAGTCCTGTCAAGTTATTTTCCAAAACCTATTTATTTCTATTTTATGTAAAGGGATCAAACAGTTTTCAAAAATATCAAAATTGTTTAAGGGTACCGTTCATCATAATGGGCGAGTGGGATGCTTAATACCTTCCCTACTCATAACCGACTCCTGAACCTAGATTTCTTTCTCAAGTTAGGGTTTTTCCAAATATTTGCCTTTTAAAAATAAAATTTGGTGGTAGCTCCATAATAATAATAAAAAACACTTTCTAAAATTTTTAGCAAGTTTGTCATTTCGTTGTAATTACGATTATGACAAGGAATAAAAATAAAAAGTATTAAATTTACAAGGACTAAAAATACATTTAAACCAAATTTTAATGATCTAATCGTTAACATATTGGTTTTTTTATTGCTCCTAACTCTATATTTAATTTAAAACTCGACTCATTTGACCTTTATGGTCTTGTATCCCTCTTTTTCCCAATATGAATCAACTATTATTGGCTTGTTAAGAACCAAAATTTCACTCACAAATATCATTTTATCCAATCCTTTATTTTTTTATGTTTGGAGATGATTTTGGTTCTCAAACCATTGCTTCAAAAGAAATGAAAAAAAAGTTTCTTATCTATAAGGTAAAACCATGGTTCGCAAACTATAATTCAAACCATGGCTTCAAAAGATGATTTTTTGTTAATTGGAAAGGGTGTTATCTATTACTTAATTAAATGTTTATTACATTTCTTTAAAGTTTTTTTCCATCAAGTAGTGTAACCTAATTTTTTGGGGCATTATCTAATGGTGAAATATAATGTATGTTCTAGTGTTTTATGTAGATGGGCACTCCTAGTGGTCATCATTTATTTATAAATAAATAATTTTAAAGGTCTATAAATCTATAACAAATCATTTTTGTTAATCCTTTTAGGCTAATAAAGAAAGAAAGATGGAAAATGCTATTGGAGTTAATATCCAATAGTGTATCTTCTCTTGTAAACCCTCCTATTTATACAGGATTATCTTTAAAAGGTCTCCAATCATTTTTTTTATTTTTTCATTCTTTTATTTCTTACCCATGCACTTTGTTGAAAATGCAAAACACATTTGACTTTTATCACCAATCAGCACACCAATTTTGATGTTGATTGCAGCACATTTCTAATATTCACATGTCTAAATTAGAGCTTAAGTTCTGAACAAAAGTTGTAGCCCTGGATATTAGCTTTCCGAAGGATCTGATTTCATCTCAATATGACTTTTTCATCTTAAGATATGGCTAGATCTTTGCACACTTTCCAGGTTCAGCGACAACGACACTATTCTGTCTTTTGAGATGATTTCAGAGTCCTATACATTCCATTTGATCTCTGATCTTACTTTGTAATTGTGGATACTTCTTTAATATTTCATTCAAGACAGATTTCATGATTTTTGAAATCTTAAAACTCCTATTATGCTCAAAATACTATAATAGTATCATTTTAATCGATTAAGCAAAGAAATTCAATTAAACTCCATATGAATCCAAATTCATAAAATATGAAAAAAAAACCACTTAATTAAACATATATAAAGTCTTAATTAGCTAAATATGAGAGATAATTATTTGTGAAAATTATACTTATCAAAAACCCTTTTTTTTCCTTAAATTCAAAAATTGCTTTAGCAAGATCTACATAATCATAAAATAAATATTTGAGGATGGCATCAAATTAAGTAAAGATGAAGTTATACAATAATGTTTACATCATCAAAAGGAATTATTTTTAAGCTAAGAAAAAGGTTACTTGTGGGTAGTATGTATCCACGATGCATAAGAGATGTTGTTTTGGATACTACTAGGGAATATGTGGATCAAGACTAATTTGGTTAAGGTCTAATAATTAGCATAAGTTTATATTTCTTATTCTAAGAATTGTTTAATAGTACTTAGAAAGTGGGCCAGCTCTCACACAAAGAAACCATCCATGTATTTACAACAATAGCCTCTACTAATGCATGTGTGTGAATGATGTGTAGTTCCTAAAATTTGAGATTATTATGGTAAAAAAAAAATTCAATTGGATATAGGTCAATGGTAATGAGGTTTATATTTTGCAACTTGTATATGGAAATGGTGGCATGAAGGTTGGTCTTTACTGCTGGTTCTTGGGAAAATAACAAGAAGAAAACTCTTAAAGCTAAGCTTAAAAAATTGAGATCGTTAGTAAATTTTCTATTTAGAATTTATTAGAAACTCCTTTGCTGCTAATCTATTTGAAAATGGTAGGGACATTCTCTTCATGTTTGCTAAAGGAAGATAAGGAAAAAACATTAGAATGGGTAGATATGCTTTACAGAAAAAGAAAACAATGAATGAATTACATGGTATTTTATTATGAACAGAATGGAAAGATATATTTTACATCTTCACTTTTCCATCTCATATAAAGAAACCCTTTTTATTCCTCAACTTTTTCCTTACCATTCAGGTTCTCCATTCTAGTTCTCTGATTTTTCTATTATTCAAGTGGATGATAAACTTTAATTGCTTGCAAAGATGAAAAAAAATGTTTTAGATCAAAATAACTCTCCTTATTTTCTCTTTTATATACCTTCAAATTTATCTGACATTTACAAATTTTCTTCTAAAAAAATAGGCCTCACTCTCACCATGATTTTACAACAGCATACATAGATATACTCTAACAACCCAACCCTTCTATTCCTTTCCTCACTAGTATATAATTGACTCTTTTCTTTGGGCCTAACATATTAACATAGCAGCATGGATCAAATGGTAAGAGTTTGGAAGTTTTCATGATAATGCACATGCAGTAAACCAACCTTATATGAAGTCTACATATTTCAAAATTTGAAAAATATCAGTGTTATATGTTAGTTCTGCACATTATGAGGAAGGGAAACGAATGAATCTTAATCCATCTTAAATTCTTGTAAAAATTACTTGTCTAAAATTTATATTTTTATTGGCTATTACTATACACTTAAAACAAAAGGGCAGCAACAACGCATTTTCTCCTAGACCTCTTTATTCACTAAAAGCACCTTTCTTAACTAAGAAGATTTTGTTGAAACTATAAAGTGGTTACAAGTGTATCTTGACTCTTCATCAATAATTAGCAGATAATAAGAAAAAAGTTTAACTCATAACATGAATTAGCTATTGTATAAAGGTAAAAGATAACCTAAAGCAAAGATGACATCAATATTATTATTAATATAAAGCTTCAGAAATATATAAATGGGTGCTTAGTACATATACAATAGCTAGAATCCTAACATAGCAACATCAATGTGATATAGATTCTTGAATCACTTTTCTATTGGTAGCCTTAACTATAACCAAGGTTATGATGGTTTTTCTTATTACAAGCATCAGGTTATCATTATTTCTATATACTCTAAATTTGAGTATTGCTAAGACCTACAACTATTAATCATCCAAAATTTATACTGAGTCATATAATAAAACAAAAATAAAATTAAAGGAAACACATGGCTTGGACAATAAACAAGTAGCAACAAAATTGAATGATAAATTTTGGACATCAATAATTTTCTAGTTGCAGCTTAATTAATGACTAATAGAACATGCTTCAGCTAATAACAATGAATTTGGCTTCTCAATATTATAGTATATCAAGCAAAAGTAAACATTTGATTCATATATATCATACCAACAATAGTTTCCAGTAAAATTCATAAAGCATCCTATACATTGAAAACATAAATAAATAAACATAAGTGGCCATCACCATAGGATAAACTTTCCAAAAATGTTCTTATTTACACTTCACTACTATCAATCCAATTATCATAAATTCAATCCATAAAAATAAGTTATTTTAGTGAATGGAGTTTCTTAGCAGAGATTTATGTTACTTGGAATGACAATGGCCTTATAATTGAATCTACTTATTTGGTTCATATACTTTTTCAGTCACATTGGTTATCAAATTTTTTTGAAATTAAAAAAATAGATGATATAAAAAATTAAAGATGAAGAAAGGAAGGAAGTTACCTATAAAGGTCGAGGTAAAGAATAAACCTACCATAGAGAGACATTGTCACCACCATAGAGACAGTGTTTAAGAAAATAGAATAACAAAGAGAAACCACAATTAGAAATTCCAATGTGAGTGCTTTATATCTAATGTATGCAACTAAGTGTTGAACAACTGCATGTGCGTAGTGGTGAAAGATAAAAACATATAAATCTCAAACTCTAGTCAAATCTGGAATAACTTACCTATAATGGTAAAAAATGGATTTGACGAAGACGAATGTATCAAAGAAAGATAAAGGATAAAGATAAATGTGTCAAAGATGGATGTGCGTAATCATAGGAGGAAGAACGAAGGGTGTTTTGACCTTTCGTTTAGAAAGAAAAACAAAGAAAGGTAAAAATGATGAATTTTTTATATGATTAATCTAATGTAAAATTTATGTTTTTATACTAGTTTCTTTATAATTGATGTAAAACAACTATACACCGACTTCTTAAACATTTAACATAGAATTTATCCTTTTAATTACAAAAATTTTACTATACAATTTTTTACATTAATTTCTGAGTAACTGATATAAAAAATTGTTGTAAAACCCTTTTTTTTATACCAGTGAACATATTCATACATCTTTATATGATGATATGATGATGAGATCTAATAACAATTAGTATCATGTTACATATTAGTACTAAAATCTAGATAAAAGTTTTGGAAATACGTTAAAGGTGAAGGTCTCGTTGACACAAAATAGCATCTTGAGATTAAGGATTTCACTTATAAACTTGACTTACTATTATTATTGTGAGTGTTGTCATGACTAGTTAAAAATGATTTTTTAAATAAAATAAAAGATTAAATGGACAAAAAATAAAATAGTACAAATAAAAAAATTAAAATAAGTTTTAGATCTTTAGCTTAAAAAATTTATAAATATTATTTTTAAAGCAATATTTGTTACCATGTGGTCTCAAGAACTTGACAAGGGAGTTACATTGAATTTTAAAAAATATACAAAATTGTTACCAATTTATTTAGCATTTAATGAACATACATTTTAAAAAATATTTTACTCCTAAACTTGAACAAATAGATAAAGTGAGATAAAACTAAAGTGTTTTAGAAACAATTAAATTGAAATAATTAATTTAAATATAATTAGAGAAATCATGAGAACAGAAGTGTAAATGTTATTTATCCAATCACTTGTGACTTATCTCTAGTCCCAACCATTAGTTGAGATTTCTCTAGCATATTTAAAGTTCATTTATAACAACTTAAGATAGCATCTAATTACAAGATTGCAAGGATTCCACAATTTACAATAAGAGGATTCACTGACTCTCACTTAATATCAACAAAAAAAAAAACTCTATAAATAGAGTAGAAAAATTACAATTTAGATATTTAAAGGCAAAATTTTTCAAAAATATACAAAAGATATAAAAAAAAAATTGGTTTTATTTTATTTTCTTGTAAAACAACTTTGAAATATCCTTTAAATGGATATAAATAGACCAATTTTAGACTAGGTTAAAAAAGAAATATTTTTAACAATTAACAATTTTTTTTGTTAAATATTAATAACGTAACTAACCGATTAGATCAAGTTCCTAGCCAATTAGGATGATTCTATTGCTATATGAAAATACTACTACTTATTTCACTTTGTGTAATATATATTTTATACAACACTTCTTAAAAATATTATTAAAATTAATAGATAATATTTTTTATATTTTTATAATATTTTGTAATCTAAATCAGATATAATATTTCTTAAATTATTACTAAAATTAATAAATAATATTTTTATATTTTTATAATATTTTTTTAAATAATACAAAAAATATAATATGACATAATAAGAATATCTAACATCTAATTGATTAAAATGTCCATACATTTCAAATCCTCCATTCCATTAGGAACATTATCACTAAAAGAAAATTTTTTCTGTAGATTAAAAATATACTTTATAACAATTAAAACCATAAATATTATTATGAGCGTTTAGAAAAAATGCTAATCTCATAATACAAGAAATTGTAACCACAAATATAAAATAACCGCCACAATTTTTTAAATTAATAAAAAAATATATCCCAAACTTTTTATACCCCATTTTATAAATAGCTACCCATGCTGAGCATACGTAGATTATTTATGGTTATTCTCAAATTGTAGAAACTTTCATCCGCTCCCAGCTCACTCACTCTCCATTTTTCTGTCGTATCGTCACTCAACCCATCATCTTGACACCTCACTCTCTCAATTCCAGAGAGCACCCTCTATTCTCATCTTCATCCATATTTCCACTGAAACCACACCACTCTCAATCAATCACTCTCTCCCAGACTTAACCCCTCCACCTCACTAGTCTTCTTTCCTTCCATGCATAGCCCCAACTTGAGCACAGCCAAAGAAATCACTCACTCCCATTTTTTCCTACTATGCTAAGGAAGATGTTCCTCCCCTTCACTGTGCTACACAAATCAAGAAAAAATAATTCCCAATTTACAATTGAAATATAGAGGTATGAACGGTTTAGTGGTCATCAATAAATATATCTATATCTATATCTATATATATATATATATATATATATATATATATATATATATATATATATATATATATTATATATATTATCGATGCTCTATAGTGCCGTTTTATGTCTGTGAAAGCAGGATAGCCATAAGGAACAAAACTTCTTAAAACAACAATATTAATCCAATCGTAAGGCTTATCTTCTATGTATGTTTCTGGCATTCAGAACCACTATTAGAAAAGGTAAGGGAAGTATATAAATATTTTACTTAAACATCAGAAAAGAGCATATTTTATGTAACGTATTTCACTTAAACATCCTTACAGGTTTGAATTTTTGCCCCACCAATTTTTTCCGTTGTGCTGAAATGAATTTCAATCAACCTCCTCGGCACCAAATTAAAAATGTATATGAATTAAACTTATTTTAGAACAAATATTTATTAAAGCAGCTAAATCCTCAAGATAAACATAATGTTATCTCATAATTAAGGCCCTCTAGATTTTTCTAGTGCCTAAGATGGCACCCTCATCTTTTCTTTAAGCTACCTGGGAGCAAGCGGTGACAATTTTTTTTGGTTTACCTTCAGAACTCGAGGGTGCACTTTCACAAGACCTTATTTCTTTTGTTTTGGTGGGTTGACATGCAGTGGAACACCTTGAGGAGACCTTGTAATTGTAAATTCAACGAACATACAAATTTAGACAACGATAAAAAAGGCTCACCTTGGCATGGTAACTACTTTACCATTCTCCTCTGCTGCAAGGTTTGAACTCTTTTTCCCTGCTGTTAGAAATTTGCTCTCATGCCATGTTTTAATGTAGTTAGTTGTAATTGTTGCTTCTATATTCAGGACCTTGGCTTCTGTATCCATTGATTCAAGTGTAACGGGTGAAAATAATTGAAGAGTAGAAAAATGGTATGTGCATATTTCATGATTTGTTGACATATTAACTAAATAATATATGTTCATACTTGGGGTTCAGACCCATAATTGTTTGCAGAAGTCATATATATTTGGTGTAGTTCTTTTAGCTTATCAGTCTGTGATTTAATTAACTCGGAATATTGGTGGTTGACATTTTGTTCAAATGGTAGGATTTAGAAAAAGTTAGGAAGTTGAGCACTGTCATTGCTCTGGTTCTTAAGAGTGATGATTTATGTAATTTATATTTGTTCCTATGTTCAATGCTGCACCGAGTAACATTTTGTATTAAACTATTGGGCATTTAAAGCCTGCCTGTGTATGTATATGTGGCCAGCTTAAAAATTATCAGTTCCGACTATATATATGTGGATGAGCCACTTTTCTATTTGACTAAACTTCTCATAAAATAAGCAACTCGTCCTGACATTTTTAACAAAAATATTAAAATTTAATTACATAAAACTTTATTTCTTTCAAATTAAAATTATTTACTTTTTAATTTGTATAAATAAAAGCTCACATAACATTGTACTTTTAAAGGTACTTTAGTGGTGTGTTAAACGTGAGTTTATAAGAGAATATTAGATTTTAAAAAAAAAAGGAATGAAAAATGAGGGATTACGAAAATCTTAAATATGTAAAAAAAGTTGTCTAGAAGTTAAGATGTTCAAATGTATGATATTTAAAGGGATATGAATTCTTTTCAGTACAGGAGAGGTTTAGTTTTTAAAATAAAGAGAAAAAACATACCTAAACATATAAGAGAAAAAAAAATATAATAAGATAGAGAAAAAGAGATTCACACAGAAAAAAATATAGAACAAAAATTGAGAGAATTTTTTTCCTACTTAAAGTAGCACTTCAAAGTATGTCGCTACCTATTGAAAAAACCCTTTTACTCAGTAAAATTATTTTTTCTTAATAAATTTATCATTTAGTAATATCTACACTCTTGTTTTGACTCTAAACTTCTACCTTAAAAGCCTAATTTAATTTCAAGAATTCATTTCCGCTTTGATTGATTTCTAGTATTTTCCCCTTTATCTGAGTCTTTTCTGCTTTAACCAAAGAAGAAAAAAAACTATTCGAATAGCGTAAAAATATTACAAATAATTGATTTATAAATGAAGAAAAAGTAGTTTTTTTTTCTATCTTAAACGAAATCTAAGCAGCCTTCACAAGAGTATAGTCAATTTCACGGAGCAACGTGACTAGGACAGACATTTCTATTATAAACATTTGGTTTTATCAATGTGAACAATTGGCATGACCCCCCGCAAAAAAACACTAAAAGTACAAAAAGATCAATTGCTAGATGGAGGAAACGTCCATTCTCTTCAAAATCAACAACGCTCTGATGGCAAATGTTGCAGACCCCCACTCTCATTATATGAACATGAGTCTACTAACCAAAGGCACTCTTGGGAGAACCACATTCTGCACAATCACTGTCAATCAAGCTATGTGATTCCGTACTAATACTATCATCATCATCCTGTTTATCAATAGGATCGGGTTTATAGTCTGCAACGAAGTTCGAATCTGACTTTATTCCTTCCATAATACTCCTAAACCATGGTGTACCCTGTCGTGTATAAAACAATATGTATGCCTCTTGACTCAGCACTAAATCTCCGGAGACACTGGTAACCTAAGAAGAAAAATTACCAAACAATTACTGATTTTTAAACAAATAAGAACAGAACCAACCACCACAATACTTAAATAATCACAATCCATTTGCTAAATAATCTTCTGAATAATAATGTTAATATGAATTATTTAGTAGATTGGCAATTTTTAAATTATTTCATGAATGCCATATAAAACAGTTACCAAATCCCCGTCCAATACTCGTTTAAAGTGGAATATTCAACATGTAAACCATCAATTATGTAGCATCCCAACAAGCCTCAATGACTAGGCAATATAATTGACAATGAATCATGCGAGCGGATCCTAGGAAGCTAATAGCACCTTCACCATTTTATTATTAACCAAACCTTGGGCAAAACAATTAAACTCAATTAGGAGAATTTTGTATTGAACAAACCTTTGAGTCATTCATCATATGCCACTTATCTGGAGTAGAGCGAACACAGCAAAAGTAATGTCCTGAATTATGTGAATATCCACGATGCACCACAACTGCATATAGCTCATATTTCAAAAGAACCTGTCACATAAAATAAAAATAAGTCAGAACAGAACAAGTTAGTCACCAAGAGAATTGAAGTACAAGTTAAAGAACCACCCCCATGCTAAGAACTAGAAAGATGTATGAAAGTCAGAGCTTACATTATTATCATTGCCATTACCGGAGGTGTAAGGCTGCATGTCCAACTCTAAAGTGAAATTAACATGACTTGTAATCTTTTGAACAGAGGACCCATCTTTCTTGAATCTCTTCAAATGAAATGCTGCAACTTGAGGTGTTTGATCCAACTTGAGCTGCTTCTCCACAGACACTTGTTGCGCGCAGGTAGTACATGTCAGTTTCTCATCAATCTTTTCCACCTTAGTGAAGGATTCTAGTGCAAGCTGAAGGGTATTCATATTTTCTATCTCTAAACTCAGGTCCATGAATGGCTCATAAGTATCGGAAGAGTGGCCACAGTTACAACATCGAAGCTGAATCACAAACAACAAGAACAGATATATGAGAGTCGGCGAACTAAACATTTTGAACCATAAATGATTATTTGACCATAAAGGGAAAATGCTCTGAAATCTCAACCATACATTGCTAATAAGACGACCTCCAAATGTATTTTCAACAAGATTATTTTCTCCGTTAGGGTAGCATCTTCTTAGTTTATTTAAGGCACACTGCATAAACTCGTGTGCATCCTCCTGCCGGTATTTTATAAAAGAAGATGAAAAATCTGTTAAGAGGTCAGGGAATCACAACAATGACACACCATTAATGATTAACAACAAGCTTTAATTCGTCCAAATCAAAGGAACGAAGGAAAAAAGATACAGCTCAAATTGTTAAAAAGCTTTCTTGGAGCAACAGTTGCTCCAGAAGACGCCAAGGAAACCTCAATGTGTTCACGGAGAGCACAAACAACACAGAAATACTCCAAACCACCTGAAATTCCCAATTTCAGAAATTAAGAAAATGAAAATAAAATAATATAGATGAAAAAGGAGAGAGATAATTAATAATAATATGGTTCCTCACAAGCATGGTAGCAAGAACGAAGACCCTCAACAAGTTGCACGGTATGGGTAAGGCACTGAAGAATGGAACCCATGAAGCATGTGTTACCAAGATTCTTAACCCCAGCTCCCTGTGAAACAGAGACGTTACCATAGCATATCATAACAGATGAAACCAAGCCTTTCGCACATGCCAGAAAGACTAACGTAAAAACAAAAGTGATCAATTAATTATTAAGTTAATACAAGAAGGCAGTTAACGCACAACCAACTTGGCGGAAGGTGATGATGATGACGTGGCATTGTTGTCACTGGTGGAGGGAAAGCGGAAGTGATCGGCGGAAAGGTGGTGCCTTTCAAGACTGATGCAACTGAAGTCTTCGTCCTCGAGATTTGAAGACGACCAGTACTGAGGATCTGGACGCGGAGGGATAATGACGGACAAGGGCTGTGGTTCTTCTTCCAAAGGAGCGATGGCCAATGGAGACAATGCGTCAAACATGTTGCCATCTTGTGGTGGTGTTGGTGGTGTTTCTGGAGACGTGGGTAGCGTGGATGGGGTTGTTGGGGTTGTTGGGGTTGAAGGTGGCGTCGTTGTAGGGGAAGGATTGCCAGGGGTGATTCTCTTGCGGTCGTTTCCTGGTGTCGCACACATCTTGCACAAGAAGAAATCACTATTGCCTTCGTTCCTGCATTTTAGAGCCAAAAGGAGACTCAAGCGACCGATATTGAAAACTGTTCCAACTATATGCTATATGCTATGTTGACATCCCTTCTTCCTTTTATCTCTGTTTACGCCGTTTAATATATGGATAAATCATAAATCTACTCTTATTACATTTTTTCATACTAATTTTTATAATTAAGATATAAAATAAAATTTATCACACAGAAAAATGAAAAGAAAGTTATAAAAAATATTATAAAAATATAAAATAATATCTTTATATTATTTTTAAAATATTATACATATATTTTTAATATAAATGAAAAGGTTATTATAATATACATATCTTTTAGCAAGTGTACAAACGATTTAAGTGTAATACAGAGAAAAGAGTTTATTATAATTTTAGTTCATACGGATATAACATCCTTTAGTTTTGAACCTATAAACAAAATTTATTGATTTTTTTTTATTTTTTAAATAGTTAATATTATTTTATCATATTAATGTAAAATAAATTTTTTATATGAATTGTTTTAAATTTTTTATATTCATCTTTTTATTTTAATTGTTTATTTTTTACATTAGTTCATACAATATCAAATAAAGAATTTAATAAAATACTTACATAGAAAAAACAAATAACATAATCGGTTAAATAACATATTTATAAAAATTAAATATATCATATATATTATAAATCTAAATACATCAAATATTTATAAAAAAAATAAAAATTACATAAAATATTATCTAAGTTAGTTATTTCTATCAAAAAGAATTTCTAACGTCTTTAATTTTATTAATTTTTTTTTGGATTAAAAGGTAAGAATTTCATAATATATGCATAATATTAAAAAAATTAAAAAAATATCATATTAAAAATTAAAATAAAATTATAAAATTATTAGAATTATAATTATCTCATTCTATGAATCAACAATAGATGTTGAGACTATCTTATGATATAATATCTATATTCGATTTTCTCACTTTGTTTTAGAAACTTCAAAAAAATATAAAAAATATAAATATAATTAAGGATGATATAATAAAAATATATAAAAAAATTGAACAATTATTTAATAAATTACTTTCATCGGAATATCCATGAAAACTTTTTAATATTTATTAAATGTGTCATTTTTATTAGCAGATGAACATTCATTAATCTATAATAAAAGAAGAACGAAATTAAATTTAAGAATAAAAGAAATAAATATAAATACAAAAATGATAAAAAAAAAGCTTACACATAAATAATATTCCTTATGTCTTTCTTTGATCTTTGTCAAGTGGAGCATAAAAGGACAACAACATTTTACTTTGAACAAATAATGATTAATTACTAATGAGTTCTATAAAATTTGGATAAGAATGAACCCAAATTAAAACTCTAATTTAAGGTGTTAAGTAAAACTTGCGATGTCAAGTAATACTTTTTGTCATTTTCCAATCTACTTTAAACATAATTGTGTATGTCAGCTGATTTATTCTTGATTTTCTGGATATGGATAGAGTCAAGGAATTCATACAAGTTAAGTTCCTTCTTGTTTACAAATACAATGCAAGTATATAATATTTTGAATAAATCTTAATTGTCAGAATTTGATGCTTAATTAATTCAAGGAAGATTTAGAATTTTTTTTACATCAAACATAATTGTAGAACTCATAAACATAGTAGATCATTACCCACAACTAGCTTCAAGATATCATTCCTAGTAATATAAAAGGGTATGGAAGTAGGCTTCCCTGTTACACCAACTTCCATGATGATTTGCAATGATCAGTTTCCCAAGCTAACAGCAATACTGAAGATAATGTAAGCATATCAATTTCAAGTTTCTTTTGTTGAGGTGAAAGATATTCTTAGCACCAACATCAATCTCCCTTCAAAGATCTTTCCAATGAATCTAAAATAAATTTAAAAAATATTAGTAAATATATATATATATATATATATATTAGCAATATAAGAAAGAAATAATTAAGTATTTATAAAGTTATTTAATACCTTAGCTTAAGCTCATTACATATATCTTCATGACAATAAAATAAAATGATTGGAGGCTTGCCCGACTACATGAACCTCCTCAGTAAGCACAGGAACAGAAACATTTGCATCTTTAACTCATTCAACCACCATCCTAACCTTATCATCATCATTTTTTTTTGTGATAGATGATTGAACCTAAGTTATAGACTTTTTCAATGGCTACTAAACGATATAGATCATTAACATATAACCCATAACCATCTACAACAGCAAGAAGATCCTTTCCTCCTAGTACATCCTCCTTAGTCCGAGCACAACTTTCCTTTATGCTCACACATTTAAGAGAAGGGGAGAGGTGATCTTGTATATATATTTGGGAAAGTTCCAAAGATGAAAGCTCCTATCCAAGCTTCTCTCTGAACTCTTGTATGAGTTCCTATCTGAGCTCGTCTCGAAATTCTTGTCTTAGTACTTATCTCATGTCTTCTCTCATGGCCTCCAACTCATCTCTTACACCAATCCTTCTTTAAAGGCACGTGTAGTGGAAAACAATCCAAAGTCCTGTCATATGCCAACACCTCATCCAACAATACAAACACAACCTAGATGCTTCGATTGTCCAATAATAGTACTAAGAATATCAACCTGACTAATAGGAACAAAGACTCCCTATGAGCTTTGTTTAAGCAAATAATCATACAAATCATTAATTATCATTATTAGTAATGTATATTTGTAAAGTATACATTAAAAAAATTGTTTAATTTTATAATTACTTAGAATTTTTTCAACAACAATCCAAGATGGTTATGGTATATACTTTCCTGAAGGCTTTTGTCGTGCTCTCTTCCATTTGTCTTGCGTATGAATGGAGATAATGGAGAAAGGAATGTAGATAGATATGTTTAAGATTATTATTCACATTCTTTTAAATTTTGTGTTATCAACATTTTTCTCAAACAGCTCATAATCCCTATGAAATAATCTATAAGGATAACAGTTCTTTGGCAAAAATCTTCCAAACCTTCTTTTCTTTCTTCTATTATAATAAATAAAATCAATTAGACATAAAATAGAACAGATAAATCAAATATATGGATAAATCATAAATCTACTTTTGTAACACTTTTTATAATAATTTTTATAATTAAGAAATAAAAATGTAAAAAAATAAATATTATGAAAAAAAAGAAAAAAAAGTTATAAAAAATATTATAAAAATATAAAATAATATTTTTGTATTATTTTAAAATAGTATACATATAATTTAAATATAAGAAAAAGGTTATAATTATAATTTTATTTATTTAAATAATCCATATCTTTAAGCGAGTTTATATATGATTTAAGTCTAATATAGAGAAAATGGTTTATTATAATTTTAGTTCATACGAACATACATCCTTTAGTTTTTCATCTATAAACAAATTCATCGATTGTGTTTTCTGAAATTTTTTAAATAAATAAAATAATTACCGAGTATGTCGTGTACTCTTTAATGGGAAACACGAATATTTTGAATATAAATTTTTAAATTAAATAAAAAAATCAAAAGTAATAAAAAATAAATAGAAAACTAAATTCACTTTCAACCTTATTTATATATACAAAAATATAGTTTATCTTAGAAAAATTAAAATAAAATGATAATTATGTTTTAATTAATATGCAAGTAAAGTATTTGGTTCAAGTAGTATAAAAAAATATTTCAAGAATACGTTCAGTTTTTTAAAAAAAAAATTTAGATTTAATTTTTATGCATAAATAAAATATATTAAAAGAACTCATTTGATATATTATGTTGTGAATATTTTTTATTTGAGAAGAATTATTTCTTATAAAAGTGTTTATGATTAAAAAATATTTTAATTAGAAAGAAAATATATTTGCTATTTTTAAAAATTTGAACCATAATTTTTTGACTTAAAAAAATAGAAAAAAAATGAGAAGAAAAAAAATACTATGTTTTAATTAAAATGAAAATATATGGGTTAATTTCAGTAATTTGAAAAGAAAATTGTTTAATTTGTAAAGAAATAAAAAAAAAGTAAAATAATGAAAAAAAAGTTTTTACATTGATTAAAATTAAATTTTTACATTGATTCTTTGAACCTACAGTGTCGTGCTATAGAAAATTAATCATTTTATATTAGGTGTGCAACAGACGTAGAAAGTATATTTTTTATATAGGGTGTTGAATCGACGTAAAAAGTATCATTTTACATTGGTTGATAACCGATGTAAAAAGTTTGAGTTTTTGAATATGTTAACATCACAATAAATATATAAAACACTTTTTACATCAATTATTATCACAATTGATATAGAAAATAGGATTTTTCTTAAAATAAAATTTAAATTTGATACAACCCAAAATCAAAACTTGTATAAAATATTATCATTTTTCCTTCACTTCATAATATCGACATCATTAGTTTATATCTTACACAATAAACATCAACTTGTTGTCATCTATATATCACATAAAAACCTATGAATTCAATGTATATTCAACAAATTTAGTACTAATCCACCATCACATATAAACATATAGAAAAATCCATCATCTTCATATAACAATGACAAATTTACTACACATTTTCACTACTCTGAGTTTGATTTTTACCTTTTTCTTAAAAGCTTCAGATAACTTAAAAAAAAAAATATTTCCACATTTATACAAAGTACTATTTTTGTCTCTTATCTATTACATAAGTGTAGCTAAAGTAAGAGTGAGTAAAATTAAGGTTCCATATTAGTTATGTATCAATTGATTTGTATGTGTGTTTAGATGTATTTTTTAAGATTCTGATAGCTCTTTGTATATCAATTATGCAATAAGCTTCAACTACAAATTATACTCTTCCTTTTCTTTTTTCATTTATTATAACCTCTTATCTAATCTCATCTGATGATAAAGAAAATAATCAAGGTAGCTTCCACATAAAAACTAGGTTATATATCATTTTTAAATTTCACTTCTTGGGTAGATAAACATAATTTTTATAATCATTATTATTATTAAGAGTATAAGACTTCAAACCATTTTTAAAGGAGAAATAGGTCTTTCTTTTCTAAAATCCATATAATTGTTACATTCTTGCTTGTGTTTCTAGAAAGGTGAGTGGATGCTCATTCTCATGTCCGAGTTATGCCATCCACTGATACAAACTAAAATATAAAATCTCTCCATACTTTAGATAGAAAATTCTCTTTCAGCAGTTTAAAGTTATGCAATATATGAACACATGAATTAGAAAATTCATAGGAATATTTATACAAATGTTTTTAAATAAAAGATTAAACCTAAAGGAATTAGAAATAATATTATACACCTGCAAGAATCACCATTCTTCAAGCCATTATTTCACAGGCATCATTTTGTAGCATCTTTCCATTCATTAGCCACCGCTATGCTATTATGTTTGTTATTACTTTGGCATGAGCTAACTCCTAGTAAGAGTTTTTCTTTCTTCTTACGCAATTTTAAACAAACCATGAATAATTAAGGTGATTTTAATTAGAGACAATATAATATTTGAGTAATGAATCAAAAAAGTAAAATTGATAAATTTGAAAAGTTTCCTTCATTTATTTGTGATAGCTTCCTCTGTGATGGTGGGATAATGCTTAAATTATTGATTACACATAGAATCTATAGGTTTCTATGTGACGTGTATATGAAAGGGAGTTGATGTTTATTGTATGTGCTCTGTGAGAGATAACCCAGTAGATAGGAAGAGAGGAAGTTGATGTTCCTAGGATGTGAATGAAAGGAAAATACTGTTGTGTATATCTTTTAGCTCCTCCACCAATGAAAGAAAGCCATATGATTGTTTTGTTTTATCTATATGGCATGAACGTGGCACTTAACATGCCAAATAAGTAAGACGTTGATGAAAAATTGATGAAAATTGATAAGATGGAAGGAGAATTCTATGGTTGTCTCTAGGAAGAGAGGAAACTGATGTCCCTAGGATGTGAATGAAAGGAAAATGCTACTTTGCATATCTTTTAGCTCCTCCACCAATGAAAGAAAGCCATGTGGTCGTTTTGTTTTATCTATATGATGTTTATGTGGAACTTAACATGCCAAATCAGTAAGACACCGATGAAAAATAGATTAAAAAACTTATTTTTCAAGATGAACCAATAAGCTAGGGATTAACAAAGACATTTTATGAAGTTGAGGCCAATTTGCAAGGTCAAAAAAAGTTAGGGATAAATTTTCCCCTTTATTGTAAAATAAATTACTAATATGTAGCATTCATATAGCAATATTCTTCTATATCCCTTCATGATGGTCATCTTGAATAACATGTATATAATCAATTTCATCTTCTTCATTCATAATAAGATTGTTTGTTGAGGAAGAGTCCGGTGAACTATCAACATTGTCATATCAATGGTATCATCACCACCAATTATAGTCTTTCCTTGAAGAACAAATAACCACCTTTTGTTTGAAGAATAATGAATACAAAACACTTATTTTTCTTGGTAAGTCGTGATAAAAAGATCATCCGTATAAGATACTTTGATAGAGATCCGATTAGCTTATCTAAAGATTTCTTGTATGAAATTTTAGGATTTGATTCGAAGACGAATCTTTTTGAAGAAAGAGAGAATGTTAGAGATTCAAGCCTACCTAAAGACTCATTATATGAAATTTTGATCAACATCAAAGAAGAGATAAACAAAATCCTAATGTTATTTGTACAAGTTCAAACAATTGATGATCCGGGATGAGAATGCGATATAAAGAGTTATTCTAATCAAGTATTTAAATTTATTATGTACAAATCTACTTAAGATTTGTAATTGGTTTACTTTAAATTTTCTTAGGATTTGATATTGATTTGCGAATGATTTATTTTAAATTAATTGCAAATCAAGTTGCAATCATTAGGAGTTCACATTTGTTACCTTTTTACTAGATTGCAAATCAAATTTCTATCTAATTAGAATTTCATATTTGTTATTTTTTTTACTAGATTAGGTTATCCATATAGTAGGAGTTAGGGATTCAGTGTAAAGATAGATTTTGACGAATAATATTTCTTTGTCTTTGAGAGTTTTTATCTCTGTGTTAGTTGATTACCTTAGTTCTTAGGCAAAGAATCACCCCTTGATAATGTTGGTTCTTTTGGTAGGTCGATGTAAGAGTTACATTCCTATTTGATAACTTGGGCACTCTTTAGCAAGTCACGATTTGTGTTGGGTTTCCTTTGATTTTTAGGAAAAGAACCACCCCTTGATAATGTTGGTTCTTCCAGTAGGTTGTGGTAACGTTTCTCTTAATAACTTTGGTGCTCTTTGTCAGGTTGCAATTTGTGTCAGGTTTCCCTTGGTTCTTGGGCAAAGAACCACCCCATGATAACGTTCATTCTTCCGAAAGGTCGCAGTAAGGGTCATGTTCCTATTTGATAACTTTGGTGCTCTCCGACAAGTCGTGGTTTATGTTAAGTTTCTTATTATATCTTGATTTTCAAGATGTTCTAATTAACATTTTTGTATTCAAATTCATTCACGTAAAGTGAATCATATCATCTGGTATCAAAACTTAGGCTCTTGAAAATCAGGTGTTATCTATCTTTTATATTTTTTTTATTATCTTTGTAAAAAGAAGTAGAGAGAAAAAAATAAAAAAAAAGTATACAGAAAAAAAGTGATAAAAAAAGTGCACAAAAAAATTATTATTGAAAGAAATCGAAGAAATATGCATGGTGAATGGTTTGATTCGAGGACGAATCCTTTTGAAGATGTAGGAAATGATAGAGATATCATTGTCTTATCTAAAGATTTCTTATATTTAGGGTTTAATTCGAGGATGAATCCTTTTGAAAAAGGAGAGAATGATAGAGATTCAAGCCTACCTTAACACTCATTATATGCAATTTTGATCCAAATCAAAGAAGAGATAGACAAAATCCTAATGTTACTTTTACAAGTTCAAACAATTGAAGACTGCGACGAGACTACGACGTAAAAAGTTATTCTAATAAAATATTTAAATTTATTATATACAAATCTGCTTAAGATTTGTAATTGATTTTATTTAAATTATCTTAGGATTTGATATTGATTTGTGAAAGATTTATTTTAAATCAATTGAAAATCAAATTGCAATCTAATTAGGATTTCACACTTGTTATATTTTTACTAGATTGCAAATGAAATTGCAATCTAATTAGAATTTCATATTTGTTATCTTTTTACTATATTAGGTTATCTATATAATAAGACTTAGGAATTCAGTGTAAAGACAAGTTTTGATGAATAATATTTTTTTTTGAGAGTTTTCATTTCTATACGAGTTGATTCCCTTAGCTGTTCGGTAAAGAACCACCCCTTAATAATGTTGGTTCTTCTGGCAGGTCACGATAAGGGTCACGTTCCTATTTGATAACTTTGACACTCTCCAACAGGTCGTAGTTTGTGCCAGGTTTCCCTTGGTTTTTGGGCAAATAATCACCCTTTGATAACGTTGGTTCTTCTAGCAGGTCGGGGCAAGAGTCACGTTTCTCTTGCTAACTTCAATGCTCTCCAACAGGTTGCAGTTTGTGTTAGATTTCTTATTATAACTTGATTTTCAATACGTTCCAATTAACCTTTTCACATTCCAATTCATTCACATAGGGTGAATCATATCATCTGGTATCAGAGCTTAGGTTCTTGAAAATCAGGTGTTATCTATCTTTTATATATTTTTTTTTATCGTTGTGAAAGGAAATAGAGAGAAAAAATTAAAAAAAATGTATAAAAAGAAAAGAGTGATAAAAAAAATTGCACAAAAAAAATTATTAAAGAAAGAAATCCAAGCAATGTGCTTGGTGAATGGTTTGATTCGAGGACAAATCCTTTTAAAGAGGTAAGGAATGATAGAGATATGATTAGCTTACCTAAAGATTTCTTGTATGGAGTTTTAGGGTTTGATTCAAGGACGAATCATTCTGATGAAAGATAGAATGATAGAGATTTAAGCCTACTTAAAGAGTCATTATATGAAATTTTGATCCAAATCAAGGAAGAGATAAACAAAATCCTAATGTTACTTATACAAGTTTAAACAATTGAAGATCTGAGATGAGAATACGACATAAAGAGCTATTCTAACGAAATATTTAAATTTATTATATTCAAATCTACTTAACATTTGTAATTGATTTGTTTTAAATTATTTTAGAATTTGATATTGATTTACCGAGTCATTAATTTCAAATCAAATTTCAATCTAATTAGGATTTCATATTTGTTATCTTTTTACTAGATTGCAAATCAAATTACCATCTAATTAGGATTTCATATTTGTTATCCTTTTACTAAATTAGGTTATCCATATACTAGAAGTTAGGGATTCAGTGTAAAGATATATTTTGACGAATAATATTTCTATCTTTGAGAGTTTTCATCTCTGTGCGAGTTGATTCCCTTAGTTCTCAGGCAAAGAACCACCTCTTGATAATGTTGGTTCTTCTGGCAGGTCATGGCAAGGGTTACATTCCTATTTGATTACTTCGGTGCTCTCCAGCAAGTCATGATTTGTGTCAAGTTTTCCTTGGTTTTTGGGCAAAGAACCACCCCTTGATAACGTTGGTTCTTCCGGCAGGTCGTGATAAGGGCCATGTTCCTCTTGATAACTTCGGTGCTCATCACAGGTTGTGGTTTGTGTTGGGTTTCCCTTGGGTCTTGGGCAAAGAACCACCCTTTGATAACATTGGTTCTTTCAGCAGGTCGCGGTAAGGGTCATGTTCGTATTTGATAACTTTGGTTCTTTTTGGCAGTTCACAATTTGTGTCTGGTTCCTTATTATATCTTGATTTTCAAAATGTTCCAAATAACGTTTCCCCATTCCGATTCATTCAAATAGGGTGAATCATATCATACTTTATCAATGTCCACCAATATAAATCCCAGTTCATGAACTTATAAGTCACTATTACTATCAACCCATTTACATTTAGAAACAAGTAGGCACTTTGAATTTAGTGTAATCAATCTCTCAAATCTCTTTAATAACTCCAAAGTAAGATATGGAAGCTTTCACAAGATTTTCATCTTTTGAATTAGAAAAGTGAATTCACTCAACCATAACCATTACTCCATTATTTTGTGTAGTAAATTTTTCATCCTTAGACTTTGAATAAAAGGAAAAGTTATTGATATTATATCTACTCTAACATAAGATATCAAAGTTAGGGAAATGCGCTAGCCATTTTAAAGTCTCATAAACAACATCATGATTCTTTATGTTTTCATTAAATTAGGATAAAAAAGTTTTGTGATGTTCATTGAGCAACTTGATACACCTATGGATGATGGTTTTGGAATGTAAAATGGAGGTTGAATTCGAAGATGGAAGATGAAGAAGAACTTGATCTAAAATCTTGTTTGCTTGGGAGCACCACCTTCTATTGAAGGATAAGCTCATTACTTGCTACCATGGATAAGGAGGATTTCCGAATCCCAAGCTGGTTTTGAGAGGGAGGGATGAAATAGTTTCTCACTCAAAATTTAGAATAAATTTTACTAAATGACTCAAAGTGATGGAAATCACACAAGTGATGCCTTTATATAGGCCTAAGGTGCTTAAGGGAAGGAGAAGGCCCATGCGGCTTTGGATCCGCCTAAGATGCTTGGTTTGGACTTGGATTATAAACCCATTATATTTCCTTCATCCTTCCTTTATGCAGCCTCAAGTTGGACCAGAGTAGACTCAAAAACCTCAGTTAAAAATACAATAAAATTAACCTATTCTAATACATATCTTGCTCCTTCTATATCTAAAATACACAAAGAAAATCCTAATCCTATTCTAAAAAGTGTAGACCCACTAGGCCCAATGGTGTGAGGTCTAATAGGCCTAGTGACTCTCCTTGCTAGGATCCACTACAGCTAGGACCCCTACATCATCTCCTTTCTTTCGAAAACATTTGTCCTTAAATGTATAAGTTTCATCATTATTTACTTTAAACACTCAATCATGTTCGAGGCCTTAGTTTTAAAATTAATTAGTGAATATTTAAATAAATCAATAAAAGGAAATATTAAAAAAATAGATAGAAACAATTAATAATAAAAAATGAAAAATAATAGGAAAAAGAAAGTTTGAAGTAAATAGAAAAATTCAAGAGTAAAAAGGAAAATAAAAAAAAATACTTTAAATAAAAGAAAAAAAAATAAAAAATAATAAGTGACAACAAAAAAATAAAAATGCAAAAGAGTAAGTAAAAAGTAAAGGAAACAAAAGTAAAGAAAATAAAGAAAAACAGAAAATAAATAAAAAAACAAAAAGCAGAAAATAAATAAATAAAAATTAAATAAAAATAAAATCTAAAATTTTAAGAATAGAAATTAAAGAGCTAAAAATTATATAATTAAAGCAAGAGAAGAAGAAAATGAAAAATTTTTAAAACAGAAAACAAATTAAAACTAAAGAAATGAAAAAGTAGAAATAAAAAACAGAGTGGAGAGAAAAAGAAAGGAAAGGCGGGAAGAAAAAGCATCTATAAATAAGAGAAAGAGGATTTGGCATGGGTTTTCTTTTATTTTTTGATTTTGGGGAGCCAGAGCTGTAAAGAGTCCTCTCTCATTCTTGGAAGGGTTTCTCTGAGATTCTCCTCTGATGTAGTGGATCCTAGAGCATAACCTAGAAGGCCCAATTCCTGGTGAGTTTTCTCATTCTTGGTGAATTTAAGATCGTCGATATGCATGACTTCTTGATGATTTCGTTCAGTAGATCGGATTATCTTCATCACATGCAAATATTATGATTGATATGTCACAAACTCATAGAATTGCTTGCTTTGATATATAAGTCCATGCGATCATTCTGGTAATGTGCAATTGGTTGAAGTAAGATCTTATCCTTGAGGTAATAGAAATGTGCTATTTGATTGGTAACTACCATTTCTATTATAGAATTATGGTTGTCTTGGATTAGAAGTGGAACACTAGGCTCATGATAAGCTGGTAAGTCTTGATCTGTTATTTTCACGTGATGACACACTGTTCACCATTTACCAAAAGTCTGATTGGCAACCGAATCAAGGTTAAGATGGTGCCGCCACACAGCCATGCACCCGAACTCTAATGTAACGAAAATTATCAAAACTTCAAGCTTATGTGATATGTGTTCTCCCTGTTTTTGTCAATCTTGCTTAGGATACGCTAGGACGTAGTCTTGACCCCAATTACAAATCAGCCATAGGAGTTAGGGGCGTTCGTCGATCTTGAGTCTACAAGGTTAACTTTCGTCCCCATGCATGTTCATAGGCTGCCTGATAAAAAGGCTACTCGAGGAGACCAAATTCTCCAACACTTTCAGCCTTGAACCTGCCACCCAACGCACTCTTCCCCCAAGCGTCCTTCGAGGTCTATGTTAGTGCGATGATGGATGTTTCTCATGCCTTTGTGAGTCGAGCATTTCTTGTGTCTTCTACTAGTATTCTTGATTGTGGAGTCCAAGGTCAGAAAAGGTGATACAGCTGCCCTGGTCAAGGCTCCTCCTACAGAACTTCTCCTTGATCATTACCCTCGAAGTCACTCCCCTACATTCCCCACATTAGGCTCTAAGCACTAAATGTTCCTATGTTTTCCCTTCATGCGCAATGCCCTGTTCGGCCATTCTACATATGGTTCCCACCTCCCACTCTATATCCTTGAGGCCCACTTTGTTTGCTTAATTTTTCAAGGCTGGATACGGGTGAGGCAATGAAGTAGGATCTTCAAATGGATGGAAGCTTCTCGCTTAGCCTTCTATTAGAAGCTGTCATGGATTCTGATCTACACTTGACCTTAACCATGGAGGAGGCCGCCTAACGTCCACGTTGGGTTGCTAGCTCTCCTCCTTGGGGCCTCTATATTCAGCTTAATGGCCATCCTTATAGCATATGCACCTTAGGCTTTGCTACAACCTGGTCCTAGGTTCGGTCCATACAGGTAGCTTGCTTCATGAAAAAGCCATAAGGGTATTAATCTAGTCCCCAACTCGGTCGAAGAGGGTGATCTAGGTGCTCGGGGGGAGCATGCTGATAAAAACCAGAAGCATGGCGCCTGGCTTTCGACAAAAAACTGTATATACACATGCATTGGCCTTGATCAGACCATGTTCATTGATGCAAGTTCGACCGTCTCCCACCTTTCTCTCCTTCGTTCGGGTAACAACCGGGCTCAAGTATGGCAAGGAATTTGACAACAGGCAACTTTGCATGGCTAGGAAAGGAGAGGGATAGCAGAAACTCCATGCAGCTCGTACAATCCGTACATTCGAGAAGCCATACTTTTAATTAAATAAAAGGCGTTAAAGATTTAACCACGAGCGTGGCCTAGTGGTACTGTAGGCAATATGAGATCCCCAGGGCATAGGTTCGAGTCCCATGTGGACCAATTTTTCCTTTAAAAAATTTTAAGCTGCTAAGCCCCTACACTTCCATTTATTCCAATCCAGTCCCTACACTTCCATTTATTTCAATCCAGCCCCTACACTTTTGTTTATTCCAATTTAGCCCCTACACTTCCATTTATTCCAATCCAGCCCTACACTTTCGTTTATTCCAATTTGGCCCTTACACTTTCGTTTATTCCAATTCAGCCCCTACACTTCCATTTATCCCAATTCAGCCCCTACACTTCCATTTATCCAAATCTAAATTTCTTAGCATTATTGTTTTCAAATAAAAAATATCCGTGGGAATCACTAGTCTCATGTAATGAGCTCTAAATGGGAAACTGGCGGTCTTCATTGCTGTTCGATATTTGGAGATTCATATAGGGCCCAGTGCAACCCTAGTTGCCTCGGACCTTGTGCATGAGTGGACTAAAGGTTCCTCTGAAAATAATAATAAAAAAAACTCTTTTCAGAATATTTTGGGAATCGATAGTCTCACGCGATGAACTCTAAATGGGAAACTGGCGGTCTTCAATGATGTTCGATATTTGGAGGTTCATATAGGTCCCAATGCAGCCCTAGTTGCCTCGGACCTTGTGCATGAGTGGACTAAAGGTTCCTCCAAAAAATAATAACAAATAAAACTCTTTTCGAAATGTTTTGGAAATCATTGGTGTCACGCTATGGGTTCTAAATGGGAAATTGGCGGTCTCCACTACTGTTCGATATTTAGAGATTCATATGGATCCTAGTGCAGCCTACGTTCGCCTCGGATCCTATGCATAAGTGGACTGAGGATTCCTCCCTAAGATATCTTCAACATACCTCTTTCCTTTTCAAGCAACTCCAAGGTCAAGCCTTCACACACCAGAACTACGTAAGCCTTGAGTTTCCCATTGCACTGGGGAATACGTAGGAGCAGGATCAAGTCTTGTCAGGCTAATCTCCATCAAGTTATTTATTTTCACATTAATTAAGGGATCAAACATTTTAAAAAAATCACACACTCAATTTAAGGGTACCGTTCTTCAGAACGGGTGAGTGGGGTGCCTAACACCTTCCCCACTCATAACTGACTCCCGAACCTAAATCTCTTCCTCGAGTCAGGGTTTTTCCAAATCTTTTTCCCTTGAATACAAATTTGGTGGCGGCTCCACATAATCGAATAAAATTCTATTTTCAAATTTTAGCGAGTCTGTCGTCTCGTCGTAATTACGGTTGCGACATTTACAAAACAAGAACATAAGTTAGTAGATGAGATGTTATTAAAGTTGGTTAAATAAGAGGATACCCAGATCAAATATAAACCTTTTGAATTTTACAAACCATAGGTAAACAGAAGAATTAAAAAATATAATGTAGTAAAGACCTAGAAATCCATAACCATCATAAGAGTAAAAAGAGGTTAGGACTATAGGTTGGTTTATGAATTTCTTTCCTAGCTTGTGCGGATAGTAGATATCTACGATATAACCTAGGGTATTTCCTAAAGGACTCACAGACCAACTTACCCTAGGTGGGGCATGATAACCACAAAGCTGTGAAAGGGGTCTCCTTGGCCCTTCATAAAGTGGCAAAGACTGGTGATGTAGTAATGAAGTCTTTATCAAGAAATCAAATGATTCGCCTATCAAGTCATTGAAATTGGAATTTGTCCTAGATTCAATTTGATAAAGAAAATATGGATGCATGCTAGAGAACTCAATAGATGAAACCATACAATGGTGCATATAAAAAGGTGAAGGTTGAATATAATCATACAACCTAAAATATGCCATGTAATAATGATGCCCCAAGTATTAGAGGTTAGTTGAGGAGATTGGGTCTCTAAGATGGTCATCTTTTGAATCCCTCCTCAAGAAGATGGTACTTTAACGATAGGAATACTAAACCTTACATCAATGGTGAGGTTCAAGGGGAAAGGGCTTGTGGAAATATGTTTCCTAATTAGGAGGATTTTTCTCACATCATTTTTTCTCATAAGCCTAACTTCACCTTTCTTCATAAGAGACGAGGCAACCTCACTTGTCTTTCTTTACCTTTCTTTTTTTCTCTTTATTTTTTTCAATTCCTTTCATTTCTCCTATCTTTTCTTTTTATAAACCCTGTCTCTCAGCCTCCCTTTTCTGTCTCATATGCATCTGGTCATAATAGACTTCACTAAGGGACAAAGACACTAGGGTAATTCTTTGGGAGTTAAATTGGAAGGAATACCTAATGGTGTGCCCATCATGATGAGCATTTCTATTGTATTTTCATGGCCTTCCCAATAACATATGACTAGCCTCCATGGGAACAACATCACAAGTAACGTTGTCCTCATACTTCCTAGTGATGAATGTAAGGAGAACTTGTTGATCAACCAACAAGTTTCTATTATCACTAAGTCATTGAAGCTTATACGACTTAGGATATAGGATGGTTACTAACCCTAGCTTAATAACTAGCTACATTAGTGTAGCTATCTCTTCAATAATTAAGGAGCAAGTGTGCCCCTTGATAGAATAACTAGTATGAAAGATATTCTCTCTTTGAGTTTCTTCCTTCCTTTTAGCAACACCATCCAATAACCTCCTAACCACTAGGAGGTTTACCTCAAATGCATACTCCAGGGCTTCATCATTAGATGAATAGGAAAATAAACCAGAGTCAGCAAACTCTAATGATGAAAATTACCATTTTCCTTAAAGATCATGGTTTTCTTATTTGGGAATTGGGATACAATATGCCCCCTACCGAGACATTTGAAACATTTAACTGAAGATTTTTTGACAGAGGGAAAATTTGGAGTCTTTTATTTGGACTCTTTGAAGTCTTTGGCCTCTTTAAACTTCCTAGGTTTAAAGCTATAGTCTTTTGGATCCTTTTTTTTCTATCTTTCCAAGTGTCTTGTGTAGATGATTTGTATGTAGTCAACTTGTGTAGATGATTTGTATGTAGTCAACTTCCCTGTACCCTTTCTTAAGCTCCCAATCTAAGTATGCCTTTAGGTTGTTCGCTCCTTGGAACTTAAGACATTTTAATCTTAGGTAGCTTTGTGGGCTCTACGACATCTCTACCCGTTGACTCTCTAGTCCTATGGCTAAGCCTATAATCTTTATCATCTAAAATATTCCTAGAGGAACTCCTACTCCTATGCTCCCTTGACCTATGAGATCTGTGCCTATGATTTCTGGGCCTAAAGGGTTTTATAGCCCTAGTAGTATCTTCTCTATGTTTATGATCCCTAGTTTTTTCTATTCTTGGTGCATAGTCATTGGAAGGTTGTGTCCTTCTTTGTGGGTGTATCCTAACCCTTGAGAAAGGCCTTTCTTTTTGGGGAGAGTGTCTTCTCCTTTCCTTATGATCTATGTGTTCTCCAAAGAAGTTGACATCTTCATTTTATGTTTCCTCCTCATAATAGTTATTCCTATTTCTAGATCCACTAGTTTCAATTACTAGTTGATTTCTTGGTTATTTGTTAGACTTTTCCTTCTTTTTAGGCAATCTAATCTTTGCTGTATGGTCCTTGTTTGAGTTTGAAAAATTCTTTCTAGTCCATTGGCCAATTATTCCATTTGACTTCTAAGAAATAAATCACGGGTACTCATATTAGCTAACCATCTATAGGTTCAAAAATACCTTGAATGATGTCCATGGGTTTGAAGTCAAATTTTCATCAAAGGTAGAAATTTTAGAACATATTTTTGGTAAGACTAATTTACCCTTAGAAACTATTTCAAGTTTTTCAGCTCATGCCTAACATAGTGGTGTAAGGTCTTAAATCAGATCTTAAATTAATTTGTTAGGGTATCATTTTACTAGATTTTTTCTTATAAGTCTTCATATCCTTAAATTACACCAAATGTTGACTTTCTAAAAAGATCAGGAGCAACTATATTATCTTTCTTCGATTAATATTATTTCTCAAATTCATCTGGTCCAACAGAAATACTCTTTTCTTATTAATTATTGCTCAATCAGAAACTTTAAACTATTTTATTTGTCTTAATAACAAAATGTTAATCTAATGGATAATACACTTTTTTAAACTGTTTAAACCACTATCATGAGTTCTCGTTCATAACTAATTTCTTTTATGATCTCTTTAATAATGTGGTATTCTAGAAAGCTAAAGATCTCCTATTTTATAATAAAATAACTTGTAGACCTTTAACTAATGTATCCACTTCTATTGTAAATGGTTCAAATAATTTTAGAAAAACTAAAATAGATAGTGGAGTCATTAAGTTCTTAAATTGATCAAATGCTTCTTATATTATTGACCCTATTGAAAATGTCTTTTTTTAATTATTCGTTGAATGGATAGAAAATAGTTTCATAATTCTTAACAAATCTCGTTTAGTAGCTTGTAAGCCTAAGAAAACCTCTTAATTCATTAACATATTTAGGTGTGGGTCATAGCTACATGGCTTCCAGCTTCTTTAGGTTATCAACCAACATATTTCCTAAAATTATATAACCTAAATAGTTTAAACTAATTGATTGAAATTGTATCTTTTTACTGATTTTTAATTTATTCTCTTGCCAAACTTTTAACAGTTATTGCAAGTAATCTAAGTGAACAGTCATCGGATCATTTCATACCCATATGTCATAAAAAATACTAGTATAAACTTTTTAAAAAATGGTTATAGAATTTCATTCATGAGTGCTTAAAAAATGGATGGGGCATTTTTTTTTATCTCAAATGACATTACTAGAAATTCATAATGATTCTCATGTGTCGCAACCGTAATTACGACGAGACGACAAACTCGCTAAAATTTTGAAAATAGAATTTTTGTGATTATTAATGTGGAGTCGCCACCAAATTTTTATTTAAGGGAAAAAGATTTGAAAAAAATCCTGACTCGCGGATGAGATTTGAAGTTCAAGAGTCAGTTACGAATGAGGAAGGTGTTAGGCACCCCACTCGCCTGTTCTGAAAAATAGTACCCTTGAACTGAGTGTGTGATTATTTGGAAATTGCTTGATCCCTTTTATTAGTGTAAAAATAAATACTTGGTGGGGTTAGCCTAACAGGACTTGATCCTGCTCCTACGTATTCCCTGGTGCAATGGGAAACTCAAGGCTTACGTAGTTCTAGTGTGATTCGAAGGCTTGACCTTCGAAAGGTGTTTGAGTTAAAAATCAAATGCACTGCTACCTTTTTTGGAAATATCTTAAGGGTGCAATCCTAATCCACATATACATAGGGCCCAAGGCAACTACAGCTGCATTTGGACCCATACGGACCTCTAAAAACCGAATAGAAAAAAAAGCTACCAGTTTGTTTTTAGGACCTATTGTGTGAGATTAAGGAAAGCCAAAAGAGATTTTATTTAACCGAAAATAAAGGAAAGGAGGGGCAATGCCATTCCACATATGCACAGGGCTTAAGATAACTACAGCTGCACTTGGACCCATACGGGCCTCTAAACAACGAACAACAGAAAAAGCTACCAGTTCATTTTTAGAGCCCATTGCGTGAGATTGAGGAAAGCCGAAAAAGAGACTTTTATTTAATTGTTTTCTTGATTTGTACACATTGGAGGCGTGGGGCTTAAGCGGACTTTCAGGAAATTTAGGGATCATGAATATAAAATGTTTGGAGTCAAAATGTAAATATGAAAAGTTGAGGGGCCAAAATGTAAATATGGAAATTTAAAGGGTCAAAATATAAATATGGAAAGTTGAGGGGGTCAAAATGGAAAAATGAAAAGTTGAGGGGTCAAAATGCAAATATGGAAAGTTGAGGGGTCAAAATGAAAATATGGAAATTTGAAGGGTCAAAATGCAAATAAGGAAAGTTGAGAAGCTGATTTGAAAGTATAAAAGTTGAGGAGCTGATTTGCAAATATGGAAAGTTCGAGGGACTGATTTGCAAATATAGAATGTTCGAGGGACTGATTTGCAAATATAGGAACTTCGAGGGCCTATTAGCAAATTTTGAAAGTTCTAGGAAATTAAAGAAAATTGCAACCAAGGGTTCTTCCCCATTTCCCTTGACTTAATTCCCTCTTGCATGCTTTGCCATGGTTTGGACAAACAGGGGCAGTGCTCGCTCGTCTTGAAGGGCGTGGTTATGGAATGTGGGCTTGCATTATCAAGCGAAGGTCCTTTTCTTCAAGCTTGGGACAGTGTGTGATCTGGGGAGGGAGGAAAACGCCATGTCCGAGCCTCTGAGTTGCTTTTTTGGAAGCTGATCTAGCGGCGGGCAAGGCATTCTTCTAGGTCGGTATGTCATCCAAGTGAGTAGCTGCCACCTTCAAAACCGCCCTGAGAATTAATGGCGATTGGCCAAGCTAGATTGCTTCCAAATTTAACGTGAACGTGGCCCCTGGAACTCTAGAAGACTTCTCGAAAGGCCATAGCCAACTTGGAATTTTTAGCTTTTTCCAACGTAGGTGCCCGTGTGTACGCTATCGTAGGATGTTCCTATCATGAACTACAGGGAGTACTACCAGGCCTTACAATCAGGACTCAAGGGCTCTCATCATTGACATGATATACTAGAAGGGGTGCACTCAACGTTCGTTTGGGACCGGACTTTGAATGGCTCTCGAATTCCTGCATGAACCCCTTGGAGGGTGCTTCATAGCAACGATGGCTATCATCCGACCTCACGCTTTTAATTATGACATCCATGTTAAACAAGGGCAGTGCTTGTTCATCTCGGCTTTAAGGAACACGACGTGGAATTCGAATGTATATTTCTCTTGCTCGGGTGGGGTTCATTATTTCCTCATATACTGTAATTGCATAGATAGGTGACATGCTTCCTAATAAACAGAGAGTGGGATACATTCTTGGTGTCCAGACCCTGTACGCATTGGTTTATTACTAGCAGAAAAAGGTAGTGTGTATCAGCTCCTATCTCTAATGAAAGAGTCATTTTAACCCTTCTAATGGCGTTGGGCCCTCGAGGCGGGATCGCATGGTTTTCAGTAAGACATTCCTCACCAACAACAATAACCATGAAGTTGTGACCCTCTATTTAGCAGCATGTACTAGGCAGTACATGTATCCTATTTGCCAACAAAGAAGCCTAGCAAATCTGGTGGTCTGTGGCTCTCAATCACCTCATTAATTGTCAATATCAGGATTTGGACGAGGTAGATTTTGGCAGACGTGTGACTCACGATGCCATTATAAAATGTGAGAATCTTTAATTTATCTTAAGAGTGATGGCTTTTGATTTTCAATCTTAGACATTAAACAAAAATAAGGACTATCTTTGGAACACCCCTATCATTCATTAGAACGATTAAGAATTTGAAGTTCTGATCAAAGGTGAAGAAACATGCACATCCGAAGCAAAATTCGCACCAAGACTCCAGTACTATTTTTGTTCAAAGTTTCCAATCTTGACCGAGCCAAGGGGCGAAGTTACAATGTCTAAAACCTTTCTTGAAATTTGCCAACTTCTATGGTCGTTTTCATACTTTCAAAATTTAAGAAACAGTAAACTCTAGAATGGAATTAGAGCAAAGAATCAAGAGAGTTAATTTTAGTGAGTATTTCTGACTATTCCATGATGGATCTAATGTCCGTCCTATGCATGGATCTAATGCTTGAATGAATCAACTAAAGTATATACTAGCTGAATTCGGAATTGCGATTCAAGAGGATTTTGCTTTTGTGCAAGAAAATAATCAGAGGATTCGAGATCTTACCTTACATTCTTGCTGAGAACTCTTGTAAGATAATTCCAAGTGTTTCCAGATCAGGGATGGTTCGCTTCCGCCAATGCTAGAGAGATGCAAAGATAGTGGAACGAAAACCCAACAAAAAACTTCCCAGAAAAAGGGAACCCCCCTCTTTTTTTTGCTTCCTTTTTAATTTTATATTTTGCCATTTTATTTTCAATTTTGCTTTTACTTTTTTTGTTTTTTTTTTGTAAATTCTTTTCTTTATTTTTCCTTTTGTTTTTCTAATTTTCTATTTTTTTTTGTAAATTCTCTTTCTTTATTTTTTCCTTTTATTTTTCTAATTTTCTGTTTTTTTCTTATTTTGTAAATTCTTTTTTCTTTATTTTCCTTTTATTTTTTACTTTCTTTTTTTATTATCTGCTTTTTTCTTATTTTTGTTTTTTTATTTAGTTTTTATTATTTATTTTTTTTTATTCTTTTTTATTTTTGTTTGTTTTATTTTCTCTCTTTTTTTATTTTATTTTATTATTTTTCAGAATTTTATTTTTTGTATTTTTCTTTCTTATTTCAGATTATTTACTTTTTATTATCTATTCGTTTATTTTTTCTTATCTTTATTATTTTTCATATTTTCATTTTTTACTTTTTATTTTTTTGTCAAATTAGTTTTTTTGATTACTTTTGTATCCTTTTTTCTATTTTCTTTCCTATTTTAACTATTTCTAACCATTATTTTTTCTTTTTATGTTATTAATTTATTTAAATATTCATTGACTAATTTTAAAGCTAAAGGGGGAGGGGGGTCTCAGACATAATTGGGTGTTAAGAGTTTGCCCCTCTTTACTTGTTTCCTACAAGATAATGGGAGAAAGGGTTCTTTGAATTATCGTGGTAGGAAATGAGTAAAGACGTGAACCCTATGGATGCCCGGAGAATGAATGATGATTGAATGATCCTACCGGCTCCAGGTGCCGATTGGGTTTAAATATGCGAGTTTTGATTGTACAACCTAACTAGGCTGCGCGGAATGAACGAATACCCATCATGACAGGCGTGGGATGCAATAGGATGACTTATTAGGATGGGCAAAATGAGATGACAATGGCCTGTTAAAACAGGCGAAGCAGAAGAGAATGGCTCGTTACGAACGGGCTCAGCAGAGTAAAAATGACCTATTTCAGGCCAGAAAGTATGCAAGAACTAAATGTAAGGTATGTACAAGGTGGCCTGACACATAGGCCGAAATACATAAATCTAATCCATGTTTGAGGCCTGACATGATAGGCCAAAAGGCAGAAAAAGAAAACTTGGAGGAGGCTTGACACTATAGGCCACTAATGTAAATTTGAGGGAGGCCTGACTTCATAGGCCAAGAATGCAAAAATGTAAATTTGATGAAAATCCCGTTGTTGACGGGAAGATGCAAACGAGATCCTGCTATTGCCAGGATAAATGCAGAAATTTAAACATGCTTGACGTCCTGCTTGACAGGAACATGCAAATGGGATCCTGCTTGACAAGATGAATGCAGGAGTTTAGACATGAAATCCTGTTTGACAGGATAAATGCAAATGAAATCCTGCTTGACAGGATGTATGTAGAAATTTAAACATGAAATCCTGCTTGACAGGATAAATGCAAATGAAATCCTGCTTGACAGGATAAATTCAAATGAAATCCTGCTTGACAGGATGTATGCAGAAATTTAGACATGAAATCCTGGTTAACAGGATAAATGCAAATGAAATCCTGCTTGACAGGATGTGTGCGGAAATTTAAACTTGATGAGGCCTGACAACAGAGGCCATGATGCAGAAAATTAAAACTTGATGATGGCCTAACAACATAAGTCATGATGTAAAAAAGGTAAATTTGATGGTGGCCTGACACTATAGGCCATGAATGGGAAAGAATGAAGCGGGCCTTTTAAGACAGGAGACTTTGAAATGGGAGGAATCTATACTAACTTGAAAAGATGGCCTGTCAAGACAGGCAAAGCAGGAATGACCTGCTAAGACAGAAAAAAGGAAACAAAGAGTAACCTATACTATTTGAACAAATGGCCTGTCAAGGCAGACGAAGCATGAATGAGTCGTTAAGATAGACAGAGGGAAATGACATAAGGTACCCTAGGAATGCACGTGAAGGTAGGGATGTGGACTTCTTCGTTAGCTGCCTCGGACAACTTATTTTGAAAATTTTTTTTTCTCTTGAATCAAAATAAATTGCTTATTCTGCCTTGAACTTGAAGGTTTTTAGGCACTAGATAATTATTTTCTTGAAGAGACTTGGGCAACCATTTTTCCCTAGTTTAGAAGATTCGTGATAATTGATGGATGTCTTTGATTTGAATGAAGTTTGGGCAAACATTTTGCCCCAATTTGGAAGATTTTTGGCAATCGAGGAATGCCTTAACTTGAGGGGATTTTGGGCAAGCGTCTACCCCATTTTGAATCTTGATTGAAACTTCGAGGTTTGCCTCACCTTGAATTTTCCAGGGCACATGTTTGCCCTAGCTTGAATTTTGACTTGAGATTTGAGGATGACCTCAGATTGGATTTTGTGGGCAAGCGTTTGCCCTAGTTTGGAGTTGACTCAGAATTTGAGGATGCCCTCAAATTGAATTTTTGTGGGCAAGCGTTTGCCCCAGTTTGAGCTTGACTCAAAATTTGAGGATGACTTCAAATTGAAAATTTGTGGGCAAGCGTTTGCCCCAGTTTGGACTTGATTGAGAATTTGAGGGTGGCCTTAAATTGAACCTTTGTGGGAAAACGTTTGCCCCAATTTGAACTTGATTGAGAGCTTGAGGGTGACCTCAAATCAAATTTTTGTGGGCAAGCATTTGCGCCGTTTAAGCTTGACTCAATTTGAGGATGACCTCAAATCGGATTTTCGTGGGCAAGCATTTGTCCCAATTTGAGCTTGACTCAGAATTTGAGGATGACCTCAAATTGGATCTTTGTGGGAAAGCATTTGCCCCAATTTGAGTTTGACTCAGAATTTGAGGATTGATTCGGGAAATTTTACCCGGGTCTTAATTAGTTTTGAAAGATGGGCTGTTGAATGCCTGAATAAAAGATGTTTACGTGTTGTTTGAGTGAATGAAAAGAATGCGGTATTTGTGATGCTTGAATAAATGCAAAAATGATGCGGGGTTCTTATTTTGATGCTTGAAATAATTATTTGATGAAACCGATGCTCTGGGATGAATGCAAACTATGAAGTGGTGTAAAACTTTTTGTTTCTCTTGATTTTTGATTTTTCTGACACATCCTTCCTTGACAACCCCATAGTTGGTGTGAAAGGAATCGAGAATCAGGACGAGCTAGATTGACTTATGTTCGGTGTTTTGGTCAATCTCGGAATTTTCTTTTGTCGGGATCTTTGAGACCCTACAGTAGTCAGCATCATTGGATAAGACACACTCCTTTGTTTTTGGTGGCATTGTAGCTGGTGGGAATATGACCTTTTGGGAAATAGTCATGCCGCGTTGCGATGGTTAAGGACTCATCCGATTTGTTATGACTTTTCAAAATTAATCTTTTTATTTTTTACATTTTCTACCTTTCTTTTGGCATGTGCACTATTGGGGTGTGCAGGTGGATTCTGGATGGTCAAAAGAAAGAAATATAAAAAGATGTTTGAGGTGGTGTAGTTGAAAGGAAAGGATGATGAAAGGTGTGGGTTCGATTGCCCAAATGGCACCTTTTGATGAAAAATGCCAATGCTGCTTTTAATAATCTTGATTGTCGAATTAATCAAACTTTGAGAAAAACGACAAAATTTTGCCCCAGTTTTAGGAAGATGAGGTGCAGAAATGTCCTGTTGTCCTGAGATTCTTGGATTGACCTTAATTTTTGCTTGGGTTATTCCTTTGAGTTTTCAACCCAGCAGGTCTTTCATTTTACCCTAACTTTTGCCTAGGTTGCCCTTTGAGGGTTTTCAACCTAGCGGGCTTTTTGATTGGGTGCCCTAACTTTTGCCTAGGCCACCCTTTGAGGGTTTTCGGCCTAGCGGGCTTTATCTTGATTGTACCTTAACTTTTGCCTAGGCCGCCCTTTGAGGGTTCTTGACCTAGCTGGCTTTCGTTTGATCCTGATTTTGCCTAGGTCTTCTTTGAGTTTTCGACCTAGCAGGCCTTCTGTTTGATTGTCCCCTAACTTTTGCTTAGGTCATTTTTAAGGCTTATCAACCTAGCGGGCTCTGTTTTGATCCTGATTTTGCCTGAATTGTTTTTGGAATCCAACAAGACCTTTTCTGATCATGCCTTTGTTGCTTTGATCTTTTGAACTTGAACCCTGCTTTTTCCTGGATATTTATGGGTTTTAATCTGGCGGGTTTCACTTCTTTTTGAATTTTGGATTTTGAATTTTGACCCTGATTTTGCCTGGATCATATTGATTTCAATCCAGCAGGCTTTCTTTTTCTTGAATTTTGAGTAGTTAGACATTGATCTTGCCGGGACCATTTTGGCTTCCAATTCAGCGAATCTTATTTTGCATCCCTAATTTTGTCTGGATTTGAACTTTATTCCAGCGGGACATTTTGACAAGATATTTTCTTGATTTCAAGATCACAAAGGATGGTCCATTTGGAATCCCTGGTTGTTTATGTTGCTTCCTCATTTGGGCTTTTTGTTCTTTGGGCTTGATTAATCAGACATTCAAAATTATTTATTACGGCAATAGCATCTTCACCAACAGACATTTATTTTTGGGTAAGGATAAGAAACAGGTTGAATGATAGAAAGAATGGTAAATTTTAAGAAGACAAGTCAATAAGGTAAAACACATGCTCGAGAAGTATGAAAAACGTAAATTTTGTATTTATTGAGATTTATTTACAAAAGATTGACTTTGAAAAGTATGACAAATCTTGGATGATTTCCTCAGCCTTGCACGAGGCAACCCGTTGTACTGCTCCCGTCACTCTCAGCTGGTTGATGGGCTCTCGTGATTCGGCAACAGATTGTTTTCTGTGTTAGGAGCAAGCTTCCCAAAATCCAGCCATTTCGCGTCGATCAAGTTTTGTACCTTTCGCTTCAGCGCCAAGCAATCCTCTGTAGAATGACCAATAAATCCTGCGTGGTAATCGCATCTGGCATTTGCGTCATACCATTTAGGATATGGTGGCTCTTGAGGTTCCAGAGGACAAGGTGTAACCAGCGAGTTTTGGATCAGCCGAGGTAGTAGCTTAGTGTAGGAGAATGGAATAGGGTCGAACTGGACAGACCTTTTTTCCTTTTTCTGGTTTCGGTTGGTATTTTGGCTCGTGGTTTGTGTTTGGGTCGTATATGGTATTGGTGGTCGAACTTGTGTTGGGTAGTCGTAAGTAAGATGGTGTGGTGTTTAGTAGGTGGCGGCGATGTAATGATATGGTGTGTAAGGTGTGTATGGTGGTGGTTGGTAACCAACTGGACCATAATGTGCCACTTGTGGAGTATATTGGCCTTGACCAGAAGCCACACTATAGGTTTCACCTGTCTTTTTCTTCCCAGATCCATGGGAAGCATTGATTGCGCCTGTAGGCTTTTGCGCGATCTTTCCATGGCGCATGCCACCTTCAATCCTTTCTCCAATGATGACGACATCAGAGAAACTAGAAGTTACATTGCCTATCATCTTGTCATAGAAAGGATCCTGGAGTGTGTCGACGAACATACTAACCAGCTCTTTCTCGGATAGAGGAGGTTGTACTTGAGCAGTCAACTCCCTCCATCGTTGAGTGTATTGTTTGAAGGTCTCGTCTTCCTTCTTGGCCATGTTCTGAAGTTTGGTTCGGTCCGGAGCCATCTCCATGTTGTATTGGTATTGTTTCATAAAGGCATCAACTAGGTCCCTCCATGAACGGATGTGTGTTCGCTCTAGCTGAGTGTACCAGTTAGCTGCAGCCCCAGTTAAACTGTCTAGAAAGAAATGGACAAGCAGTTTATCATCGTGTATGCAGGGAGACATCTTCCTGCAGTACATGGCCAAGTGGCTCTTCGGGCAGTTAGTTCCTTGATATTTTTCAAATTCAGGAACCTTGAATTTTGGAGGGATGACCACATCTGGAACCAAGCACAAATCGGCTGCATCTTTGGCTTCATAAGCGCTCCCTTCGATTGCCCTGATTCTGTCCTCTAGGATTCTCCACTTTTTTGTATCCTCAGTCAAAGGATGGCTCAGGCATGTGGTGGGGATGAGAAGGTGGTATGTACATAGGGTGAGGCCCTTGAGTGAACATAGGATGCATTCCCCCAACGGCTGTTTGGTAAGCTTGTGGAATGGTGTTTGGAGGTAGATTATGTGTTTGGGCTTGTGTTTGGTTATATGGTGGTGCATGCCCGTGAGGATACCCATAATGAACTCCTTCGACTGGTGGAGGCGTGGCTAAAGGTGAAGGGTTTTGTGGAGTGAACCCAGGAGGATATGACGGGTCAGTTGGTTCTCTCGGAAGGGATTCTCTTGCCTCCTTTGTTTAGATTGTTGGATGGGCTCCATCAGCTTGGCCATCTGCTCCTTCAGGGCCTTGACCTTATTTTTCAACTCCTCATTTTGTCTTTCCAGCTCATCCATGATTCCTAATTGTGATCTGGTTCTATAAGGATGTCGAGGAAGTTGTCTTTTTCCAATCTTTCTGTTAAAGTTAAAAATTAATTTTTGAGAAATAGTTTGGATGTGAAAATCGAGAATGATACAGATGCTGATGTTTATGAAATGAATGAATGAATGCATGCATGCTATGCACAAATAATTTGAGAGTTTTGATGTTTAAATGATTTGGAAATAATTAAGAGGAGCTTTATTTATTCAACCTTGATTTTTATATTTTTGGTATTTTCATATTTGGCTAGAAACCTCTAGTCTTGTTTGAAAAAGTTTTTCTAACATTTTTTATGTTTTCAAAATTTCATTTTCTCTCCTTTCGAATCTTTTTATATTTTTAGTATTTTCAAAATTCTTTTTCCTAATTTTCCTAGGAATTTTTTCTTGATTTTTATTTGATTTTATTTTAATTTTTCGTGATTGATTTTGTTGTATTTGTATCTTCGCAATTTTAGCTTTTAACTTCCTTTCACCACTTCAGTTCGAATGCCTGTGAACATCATGCAAGTCTTGCATCTTGAAAAGGGTATGTGTGCCCTCCTTGCCTTTTATGTGGGTGACCTGTCCTAGGGGTCTATGTCCTTTTATGCATGAACCTCTCAAAGGTGGTTTGTAATCTTAAGGTATAAGAGGTCACTAAAGCCAAGTTCCAATCAGTAATGTTTGCCACAATAGTAGAAAAAGCTACCAGTTGTGGGACATTACAAATAGGATGCACTCTAGCTGGGATTTTCATGATAGTCAAACAGGACGTAAGCCCCAAAGTGACACCATTAGATCCCTCTAGTCCTAGGCTGCACTCAGACCCGGGTATAGGGCCCCACTCATGAGATGAATGTATGCGTGATGTGTGGAGGGCACACAAAATTTTGGGATACCTGCAATTGGGGAAATCGTGCAAATATATATAGCAATTTTATTGTTTATCTATCCTAAGGTTGTAAAATGAATAAATAAACAAACAAGAGATAGATAAACAAGCAGGTAAATCATGCAAATAAACAAGAAAGGAATCGTGCAAATAAACAGAGAAGGGATCTATATGACACACTCTCTAAAGTACCCAGTGGAGTCGCCATCTACCGCAACTGTAATTACGACGAGACGGCGAACTCGCTAAAATTTTGAAAATAGAACTTTTGTGATTATTAATGTGGAGTCGCCACCAAATTTTTATTTAAGGGAAAAAGATTTGGAAAAAACCCTAACTCGAGGATGAGATTCGAAGTTCGGGAGTCGGTTACGAATGAGGAAGGTGTTAGGCACCCCACTCGCCTGTTCCGAAAAACAGTACCCTTGAACTGAGTGTATGATTATTTGGAAATTGCTTGATCCCTTTTATTAGTGTGAAAATAAATACTTGGTGGGGTTAGCCTGACAGGACTTGATCCTGCTCCTACGTATTCCCCAGTGCAATGGGAAACTCAAGACTTACGTAGTTCTGGTGTGAGTCGAAGGCTTGACCTTCGAAAGGTGTTTGAGTCGAAAATCAAATGCATTGTTGTCCTTTTTGGAAATATCTTAAGGGTACAATCCTAATCCACATATGCATAGGGCCCAAGGCAACTACAGCTGCATTTGGACCCATACGGACCTCTAAACAACAAACAGTAGAAAAAGATACCAGTTCGTTTTTAGGGCCCATTGCGTGAGATTAAGAAAGCAAAAACGAGATTTTTATTTAACTGAAAACAAAGGAAATGAGGGGCAATCCCAATCCATATATGTACAGGGCCCAAAACAACTACGGCTGCACTTGGACCCATACAGACGTCTAAACAACAAACAACAGAAAAACTACCAGTTTGTTTTTAGGACCCATTGCATGAGATTAAGGAAAGCCAAAAGAGATTTTATTTAACCGAAAACAAAGGAAAGGAGGGGCCTCCCAATCGACATATACACAGGACTCAAGACAACTACATCTGCACTTGGACCCATACAGGCCTCTAAACAACGAACAGCAGAAAAAGCTACCAATTCGTTTTTAAAGCCCATTGCATGAGATTGAGGAAAGCCAAAAAAGAAACTTTTATTTAATTTTTTTCTTGTTTTGTACACATTGGAGGCGTGGGGCTTAAGCGGACTTTCGGCAAATGTGGGGTCAAATTATGAATATAAAAATTTTGGAGTCAAAATATAAATATGGAAAGTTGAGGGGCCAAAATGGAAAAATGAAAAGTTGAGGGGCCAAAATGTAAATATGGAAAGTTGAGGGGTTTAAAAAAAATATGGAAAGTTGAGGGGTCAAAATGCAAATATGGAAATTTGAGGAGCTGATTTGCAAATATGAAAAGTTGAGGAGCTGATTTGAAAATATGGAAAGTTCGAGGAATTGATTTGCAAATATGGAAAGTTCGAGGGACTGATTTGCAAAGATGGGAACTTCGAGGGCCTATTAGCAAATTTTGAAAGTTCTAGGAAATTAAAGGAAATTGCAACCAGGGGTTCTTCCCCATTTCCCTTGACTTAATTCCCTAATGCTCTGCCATGGTTTGGACAAACAGGGGCAGTGCTCGCTCATCTTGAAGGGCATGGTTAGGGAATGTTGGCTTTCATTATCAAGAGAAGGTCCTTTCCTTCAACCTTGGGACAGTGTGTGATCTGGGGAGGGAGGAAACCACCATGTCCGAGCCTTTGAGTTGCTTTTTTGGAAGCTGAACTTACGGCGGGCAAGGCATTCTTCTAGGTCGATATGTCATCCAAGTGTGTAGCTGCCACCTTCAAAACCACCTTGAGAATTAATGGCGATTGGCCAAGCTGGATCGCTTCCAAATTTAACGTGAACGTGGCCCCTGGAACTCTAGAAGACTTCTCGAAAGGCCAAAGCCAACTTGGAATTTTCAGCTTTTTCCAACGCTATCGTAGGATGTTCCTATCATGAACTTCAGGGAGTACTACCAGGCCTTACAATCAGGACTCAGGGGCTCTCATCATTGACATGATATACTGGAAGGGGTGCACTCAGCGTTCGTTTGGGACCAAACTTTGCATGGCTCTCCTATTCCTGCATGAACCCCTTGGACGGTGCTTCATAGCAACGATGGTTGTGATCCGACTACACGCTTTTAATTATGAGATCTATGTTAAACAAGGGCAGTGCTTGTTCATCTCGGCTTTAAGGAGCACGACGTGGAATTCGAATATATATTGCTCTTGCTTGGGTGGGGTTCATTATTTCCTCATATATTGTAATTGCATAGATGGGTGACGTGCATCCTAATAAACAGAGAGTGGGATACATTCTTGGTGTCCAGACCCTGTACGCATTGGTTTATTACTAGCAGAAAAAGGCAGTGTGTATCAGCTCCTATCTCTAATGAAAGAGTCATTTTAACACTTGTAATGGCGTCGTGCCCTCGAGGCGGGATCGCATGGTTTTCAGCAAGACATTCCTTACCAACAACAATAACCATGAATCCGTGACCCTCTATTTAGCAGCATGTACAGGGCGGTACATGTATCCTATTTGCCAACAAAGAAGCCTAGCAAATCTGGTGGTCTGTGGCTCTCAATCACCTCATTAATTCTCAAATTCAGGATTTGGACGAAGTAGATTTTGGGAGACGTGTGACTCACGATGCCATTATAAAATATGAGAATCTTTAATTTATCTTAAGAGTGATGACTTCTGATTTTCAATATTAGACATTAAACAAAAGTAAGGACTATCTTTGGAACACCCCTATCATTCATTAGAACAATTAAGAATTTTAAGTTTTGATCAAAGGTGAAGAAACATGCACATCCGGAGCAAAATTCGCACTAAGACTCCAGTACTATTTTTGTTCAAAGTTTCCTATCTTGACCGAGCCGAGGGGCGAAGTTACAATGTCTAAAACCTTTCTTGAAATTTGCCAACTTCTATGGTCGTTTTCATACTTTCAGAATTTAAGAAACAGTAAACTCTAGAATGGAATCAGAGCAAAGAATCAAGAGAGTTAATTTTAGTGAGTATTTCTGACTATTCCATGATCTTAATTATAACTTACACTCGAAAGACCTCTATGTCTGTCCTATGCATGGATCTAATGCTTGAATGAATCAACTAAAGTACATACCAGCTGAATTCGGAATTGCGATTCAAGAGGATTTTGCTTTTGTGCAAGAAAATAATCAGAGGATTCAAGATCTTACCTTACATTCTTGCTGAGAACTCTTGTAAGATAATTCCAAGTGTTTCCAGATCAGGGATGGTTCGCTTCCGCCAATGCCAGAGAGATGCAAAGATAGTTGAATGAAAACCCCAAAAAAAACTTCCCAGAAAAAGGGAACCCCCCTCTTTTTTTTGCTTCCTTTTTAATTTTTATATTTTTCCATTTTATTTTTCAGTTTTGGTTTTACTTTTTCTGTTTTTTTTTGTAAATTCTTTTTCTTTATTTTTCCTTTTGTTTTTCTAATTTTCTGTTTTTTTTTGTAAATTCTTTTTCTTTATTTTTTTCCTTTTATTTTTCTAATTTTCTATTTTTTTTTCTTTTTTTGTAATTCTTTTTCTTTATTTTCCCTTTTATTTTTTATTATCTTATTTTTTCTTCTTTTTTGTTTTTTATTTAATTTTTATTATTTATTTATTTATTATTTTTGTTTGTTTTATTTTTTCTCGTTTTTTAATTTAATTTTATTATTTTTTCAGAATTTTTATTTTTTGTATTTTTCTTTCTTATTTCAAATTATTTATTTTTTATTATCTATTTGTTTATTTTTCCTTATCGTTATTATTTTTTAGATTTTCATTTTTTACTTTTTATATTTTTCTCAAATTAATTTTTCTGATTACTTTTTAATCTTTTTTTCTATATTTTTTTCTATTTTAACTGTTTCTAACCATTATTTTTTCTTTTTATGTTATTAATTTATTTAAATATTCATTGACTAATTTTAAAGCTAAAGGGGAGGAGGCCAGGACATAATTGGATGTTTACATCGTGTTTGTAGAAAGAAATATTTTCAATATATTGTTCTCTCATTTGATGATATCCAAATTTAAAATCAAACATAAAAATTGTCTTAATTTATCCTAATTTATCCTAATTTATCCAATAATTATCTATAATAGATATTAAAGATTTATTAAAAATGATAATTTTATTCAAAGTTTAATAATATATATGAAACCTTAAACCTTCTTCTTTATTTTTATAACTAAGATTAGATGACTTGAGTATAGGATTAATGATACCAACCCCAAGCATTTCATGTACTGATTTCTCAATTTTAGTCTTATGAAGGTTAACATACTTGTAAAGTTGAATATTAGAGATGCTAAATTCTTCCTTGATATGAATTGCATAGTGATAATACTTACTTATGGAAGGCTTGTCGGATCTTTGAAAACTTGATGGAAATCATCTTGAATCGGAACTATAACTACAATTATAACATCTTCAACCAAAGAACTTCCTAACATAGCTTATCACACAATTATAAAAGCCTAACCTTATCCCTCCAATGCTTTCAACATGGACTTAATAGATTTTTCTATTCTAGTCAATTTAGGTTTTCCTATCAACAATTTGTTTTTTCTCCAAATGTGATCTTTATAGTTAACTCATTAAAATTAGCTCTTACCTCTTGAAGACTTGCCAACCAATCTAATCCTAACACTATCTTTCCCTTTCTTAATTAAATAGGAAAAAAATGTTGTTGGACTTGAATTTTTTGCAATTAAAGAGAAATATCCCAACATATCCCATAACATTGAATCTTCCTACCACACCTTACTTCCACTATAATGAAATTTACATATTACAACTCACGTTTTAAATTATTTTATAAATAAAATATGTTAAAAACATATCAAGTATCTTTTATAGAACTTGTAAAAAGAAAATGCATTAAAATAAAATAATTACTATAACATTCTTAAATTTAAATATTTTAAATGTTAATATAGAAAATAAAAAAATAAAATAGATTATTCATAATGTTATAACAAATGCTATAAAAATCTTTTTACTTTTACAATATGCAATGCATTTATATCTTTAAAATATTATACAATATTTATATAAAATTTTCTTTATATAAAAGATTTTAAAATTAATATATATTTTAGTTCTCCACCTAGAGTTATAGCCTCAATTCTCTTATTTTGTTGAGGTGCTTTTTACCATCAAATATATTTGGAATTCTCACATAAGTATTGGTTAGCTCTTTAATTTTTCGGTCTCTAACACTTGTATGCCTTAACTACTCTTGTATGCACCTATTCTCAAAATCATCCTCACTCGTTTATGTTGCACCATTTCTCCCTCTCTTAATCTTTCTTTGAATTTTCTTCTTATTCATTTTATTTTTCTTCCATTGGTGTTCTAAGTGCAGGGACGGTGTGTCTCTTCAATTTAAAATTCCAAAATAGAGAAGAAACAAAAAAAAAAAATATCTTGACCTATACCATTATTTAAATTTTGCTTAATTTCATTCTAAATATTTTGATTTCTCACTATGAAGGAAAAACAAACAATAGAGATACGATGGAGTGTGTTTTATTAGAATGTTAACTATTAAATTATAAAGAAATGGATCCCACTACTACATTTATCCTATTTCATTGATAAAAATATTATCAATTTTTATTAATTAATATTTTAAATATTACTAAAACTAGAAAAAATATTATATAATATTTTATTTAACTTTACATTTTTAACCACTTAAAAGGTACAGAAAAATGTTACTCAAAAGTGCTAAATCCCTTACATAATAAAGAAAATGAAAAACATAAAGGGGAAAGAGAGATCTTTCATTTTCTTGGAAAAATAAAGAAACCCTCGACAATGGAGGTTCCATCCCAATTTAGCTCTCCAATGATCGGCTTGGTGATTGGGTGGTCGTGGTGGCCATTGTGAGTTGGTCTCATCTTCCTCGGTCTCCACAGCAAGTTCCGCTTCTTCTAGACGATTCCGTCAGGCTTTAGCGCCTACCGTATCTGGCTCACCTTCACCGTCCTTTCCACCTTCTCCATTTTCGGTACCTATTTGTTCAATTTCAAAGGAAAAGCCAAGGTTAAAAGCACAAGATCCCTTGCACTCGCAATCTGATGTCACTAACTCCAACGCAATCAAACACACTACTCGGTAGCTCTCCAATCTTCTACCTCATTTACTGCAATTTTATCTAATTTTCATAATGGTGATCAAATTTAAAAAGATTTGTCACATTTTATCTCATTAATCTCCAATCGCAGGTAACTTGTGGATATATTTCTATTGAATTTTTGTTGGAGTAAAAGCATTTCAAGGTAATTTCCTAATGTTTGGTGAATATGCTGTTTGGTACCATGTGTTATGTTTGACATTCTAGGTAACTATGGAGAGAGTTCAAGTTATAAAATGAAGGATCATGTATAGGTAGGTTGGAGATTGAATGCCAAATTTTCCAATTTCATTTTACCTTTATGGATCATTCATATTATCATTTTTTAATTGGATTTTGAGCTTTGAACATGGTAATAAAACCTGGATTACTAACAATAAACAACTTGAAATACAACGAGTGAGTTCCCCAAGATTGCTTTGCATTCTGAATGTGATTTTTTTATAAAAGAAAGAGATGAAGAAATCTTGTTGAGATATGGTCAGAGGTGAGTTATTTTTTTTATTCCATTTTAGAAAAATGATTAATGGATACAAATTCAAATTGTGGCATAAATCAGAAGATAATGATGGAGTCCAAGTTGAAATTATTTTACTTTCCAATTGTTTAAAATCTATGTTCAACTTTTCCTGGTTTACAATGAAAGCCAAAAAACAATATAGCAATAAATACTTTTAAACAAATTTTAACACTACTTTTGTGTCAGTTTATTAAAAATTTAAAGAAACTTTTTTAAAAAGAGACCAATTTACAAGGTTGAATCTTTAACTTTTTTAAAAAACTAACCAATTGGAAGAATGTATTGAAAATTGTATTCAGAAGAGTATATTGTTAAGCATCAATCATATTGACAACTTTACATAGAATCTCCATGAGTTGAACTCTGAAAATGTTTAATATGAACATATATATCTTATTCAAGTTTATTTTTTTACCCATGTGTAGCTTCTAGTAAATGAGAAAAATCTATGCTGATTTTTAAAACTTAAAATAGCTCTTTGTTGGGTATGATTTGTTTCCTTACCACAGTAGATGCTTATGTAGGTAGTTAATCCTATGTGAATTTAATTGATAATTATTATATTTCTTATAATATAATCTCAATTATCATTTCACGTTATAGAAAGAATGCACTAGTGAAAAAATACGTTTTTATAACAGGATTTTACATCGGTTTTTCAAAAATTGATATAAATAAAAACGCAGTAACATTTTTGTAAATAAATGTAAACTTTTTACATCGATTCTTTTCCCAACCGATGTAGAAAGTGCGCTTTTTTTTTCAAACTTTCTACATCGGTTACGGAACAACCGATGTAGAGCTTTCTACATCGGTTGTTCTGTAACCGATGTAGAAAGTGGATTTTTTTAAAACTTTCTACATCGGTTGAGAAAATAACTGATGTAGAAAGTACTTTCTACACCGGTTCTGAGAAACAACCGATGTAGAATGTCTTCTCCTATCACTTATTTTTCGGCGTGTTCTCTCTATTTTCGTTTAAGTCTTAGCCATTGTCGACATCCTTGTTGTTTATTGTTTCACTCCGTGCTTACGTTCGTGGTCGTCGTCGTCGTTGCAACCATTTCGTCCGTTCGAAGTCGTCGTCGCGCACCCTAAGGTTCGAAGTCGTCTTTGTTGTTATTTATGCATCTCATTCTGTTATTATGGTTGAAATTTACATTTATTTTGGTTGTATTCTGTAATTTTTAAGCTTCTTATTTGGCTACCGTGTTGTGTCGTCGTTCAACTACCGTTGTGCCTCCGTTTAGACACCGCTTGGCCACCGCTCAACCATTGTTGTGTTGACTGTGAGGTATCTTCTATGCACCTCTACTTTGTGATTGCAGATGTGAAAGTTTGCTTAAGGTTTATGTGTGTTATAATATTGATTTTGAGTTTAAATATGTTGGTTTGTTTTCTTGAGTTCAAATATGAGCATACCCTTAGTTTCCCGTTCAAGGTTGAATATAATGAGTATATTACTAAATAAGTAAATCATTCATTATATTAAATCTTGAATTGTCCAAGTTGGACAGTTTGGGACTAAAGTTTTTTATTCAGTGGTTAACAATTTCTTCATAAATCTTGTAAATTGTACTTGATGAAATTTTGGTTTAGTTCATTTTGCATTGTCTCTGGGTACATGCTTGATTATGGTAAATGAAACCATAATGAAATTATGTACTTGGAGACTGATGCAAAATGTTGTCGAAATTTCACCAAGTATGATATTTAAGATTTTAGAAGTGTGTTAATCGATGAATAAAAAACTTTATTCTCGAATGGGATAGGGTCTTACCAATAGTGAGGATAATAAATTAACAATTATGAGTGACAAGGTTAATCCTAAATCATGTGTTGAAGATTCTTGTATTGTATGGATCGTGGTTGGATAAATGATAAACGAACGAGCGATGAGTACGTGGGGTCGAAGAGATTTGGAATTTTGCGCAGATAAATCTACCTCAGAGTAATGGACAATTTTACTGTCCGTGTGTTAATTTTCTAAATAAGAGACGTTTGGGTGTTGGTCAAATTAGAGAGCATGTTCTTTGTGATGGATTTTGCAAAAGTTATACAAAATGGACATAGCATGGTAAGTTATTAGGCATGTCAAGTGTGTCACAGACGGTGGAGGTTGATATAAATATGGAAGATTGGGTAGAGGATATGATTCGTGATGTAGGGCATGCGTCATTTGAGCGGGAAAATATGTATGGTAACTTGTCTACTGATTCAGAGAAACCTTTGTATCCGGGATGCACTCCCTTTACACGATTGTTAGCAGTGTTAAGATTATTCACTCTGAAGGCAAGGAATGGGTGGAGTGATAAAAGTTTCACTGAATTACTTGAACTGTTGGTAGAGATGCTTCCGGAAGGTAACACATTACCAAAGCGTAATTATGAGGCGAAGAAGGTGTTGTGTTCGATGGGTATGCAGTATAAGAAAATACATGCCTACTCCAATGATTGCATACTATACAGAAATGAGTTTGAAGGATTACATGAATGCCCTGTGTGTCAAGTTTCATGTTATAAACTGAAGGATGGTGATTCTATTTGCAATGAGAGCACAAAGCGACCTCCAGACAAAGTGTTGTGGTATCCTCCAATAATTTTAAGGTTCAAACGATTGTTTTGTAATAAAGATGAAGTAAAGAACCTTAGATGGCATGTAGATGAAAGACTGATCGATGGAAAACTTCGTCATCCAGCTGATGGTTTGCAATGGAAGATGGTTGATCAACTATATCCCGATTTTGGGAATGAGCCAAGAAACCTAAGGCTTGGACTTGCAACAGATGGAATGAATGCGTACGGTAACTTAAGTAGTAAACATAGTTTATTTCCTGTACTTTTGACAATTTACAACCTTTCTCCGGAGTTGTGCATGAAATGTAAATACATCATGTTGTCCATGATGATTTCAGGTCCACAACAACCTGGAAATGACATAGACGTTTATCTTGGTCGTTTAATTGAAGACTTGCAAAATCTATGGGAAGAAGGTGTGGAGGTGTTTGATGCGTATAGTAATGAAAATTTCAAGATGCGAGCAATGCTTTTTTGCACTATTAATTACTTTCTAGCATATGGAAATTTATGTGGATACAGCGTTGTCGCAACCGTAATTCCGACGAGACGACGAACTCGCTAAATTTTGAAAATCAATTTATTTGGATTAATGTGGAGCCGCCACCAAATTTTTATTTAAGGGAAAAGATTTGGAAAAACACTAACTCGAGGATGAGATTTATGTTCGGGAGTCGATTACGAGTGGGGAAGGTGTTAGGCACCCCACTCGCCCGTTCCGAAGAACGGTACCCTTAAACTGAGTGTGTGATTTTGGAAAACTGTGTTTGATCTCTTTAATTAGAATGAAAATACTTAATTTGATGGAGGTTAGCCTGACAGGACTTGATCCTGCTCCTACGTATTCCCCGGTGCAATGGGAAACTCAAGGCTTACGTAGTCCTGGTTCATGAAGGCTTGACCTTCAGAGGTGTTTAAAAGAAATATGACATTTTGAAGAGGTTTTTCGTTTTCTGAAAGGATCTATAGTCCACTCATGCACAAGACCCAAGGCGGCTACGGCAGCACGGGGACCTATACAGACTACTAAACGTTGGACAACAGGTGAACTGCCAGTCCCCCATTTAGATCCCATTGCGTGAGACCAAGAATCCCAAAATAATTAAAAAGAGCTTTTTATTTTTTGGAAGGATCTATAGTCCACTCATGCACAAGACCCGAGGCGGCTATGGCAGCACGGGGGCCTATACAGACTACTAAATGTTGGACAACAGGTAAACCGCCAGTCCCCCATTCAGAGCCCATTGCGTGAGACCAAGAATCCCAAAATATTAAAACAGAGCTTTTTTTTGTGTTTGAAAGGATCTTTAGTCCACTCATGCACAAAACCTGAGGCGGCTATGGCAGCACGAGGGCCTATACAGACTACTAAACGTTGGACAGCAGGTGAACTGCCAGTCCCCCATTTAGAGCCATTGCGTGAGGCCAAGAATCCCAAAATAATTAAAAAGAGCTTTTTATTTTTTGGAAGGATCTATAGTCCACTCATGCACAAGACCCGAGGCGGTAACGGCAGCACAAGGGCCATATACAGAATACTAAATGTTGGACAGCAGGTAAACCGCCAGTCCCCAATTTAGAGCCCATTGCGTGAGACCAAGAATCCCAAAATATTTAAACAGAGCTTCTTTTTTTTGTTTTTGAAAGGATCTTTAGTCCACTCATGCACAAGACCCAAGGCGGCTACGGCAGCACGGGGGCCTATACAGACTACTAAATGTTGGACAGCAGGTGAACCGCCAGTCCCCCATTTAGAGCCCATTGCGTGAGACCAAGAATCCCAAAATATTTAAACAGAGCTTTTTTTTTTGTTTTTGAAAGGATCTTTAGTGCACTCATGCACAAGACCCGAGGCGGCTACGGCAGCACAGGGGCCTATACAGACTACTAAATGTTGGACAGCAGGTGAACCGCCAGTTCCCCATTTAGAGCCCATCGCGTGAGACCAAAGATCCCAAAATATTTGAAAGAAGAGTATTTTGTTTTTGAAGAAACAGGAAAGTTTATTTTAAATATCAGAAGTAGGGAGTGTTTTTTAGGGAAGAAAGAAATTTTATTGGAGGTTTGGGGATTTATTAGCAATTATGGGATTTTGGGAATTTTTTTTGTTTAGCAATTATGGAATTTTTGGGGATTTATTAGCAATTATGGAATTTTTGGGAATTATATTAGCAGTTATGGAATCTTGAGGGTGGGAAAATTAGCAATTATAGGATTTATAGGGGTTTATTGACAATTATGGAATTAAGGGACAACTCCGGAATTTTGGGAATTTGGAGAGGTAGGGACAATTCTTGAATTTTGGGAAAAGGCATGGGCAATATGGTCATTTGGAGAGGTAGGGACAATTCTGAAATTTTGGGAACTTGGAGGGGTAATTCTATAATTTTGGGAGCTAAAGGGACAATTTGGGCATTTTAGAGACCTGGAGGGGCAATTCTGTCTTTTGGGAGTTAAGGGACGAACCTGTCATTATAGGAAATGATGAGGGATAAATCTGGAAATTGGGAGGATTTGAGGGCAATTTAGTAATTTTTAGGGGTCCTAAGACTAACCAGATGGTTTGCAGCTTGGATATTTTTCAGAAAATGGGGTGATGGCTTCCAGGGGGTTCGAACCCTGGTCCTAGAGGCAGGGAGGTTAGCAACAATGCCAACTGCGCCAAGTTTTTGGGTTGTGGATTAAGTGCTTTTCTTTTAACTTAAGCCTTTTAGGAGCACGTGAATGGGACACATAGATTCTGTAGCTCGCCCCTCTCTTCCTCACGAGCCTTGCCTAATCGCCCTTGACATATGACCTTGGCCCCCCACCTTTGCTCCCTGATTTTGACCTGATGGTTGGGAAGGACATCCCTTCTCGTGGCAAACTTCCTCTCGACCGACGTTGGGTATGACGAGCTTGGGTGTCATCTTGGTGCATTTCCCTCGGCCATCTTCCCGACGACCCTGCCATGGACTCCATGAGGTACCGATCTGTTGGTGGGGTGCTGGTGATCGTGTAGCCTTGCCTTTTCTTGTAATGGCTTAGACAACCGAATCTGATGCCTATCAAAGTTGGTCAAGCGAACTAGGTGACGACCCAGGGGATTGGGGGACTTTCTTCAATCTCAGACACAGGGGAAGAGAGCAGCCTGTTCCTCCATCTCCTTAGCCAATGGCCATGGTTATGTCTTGCCTATGCTTTTGATCAACAGACTCGAGAGATGCAAGGACGATGAAGGACGCGGCGACTCGACCCGTCGAAGAAACGACCTGAGATACTCTGTTTTACGTTTTGAAGGGCGAATCAATGGACGGAGGCTTGGAGTTCGTCGGACTTTTCCGCAAATAGCGCTTCGTCTTGGTGATCGGCGTCCGTCGTGATTTATCTACGCCCAGTTGAGCTATTCTCCGATCTCATTCGATCGGTTAAAACAGGCGTTCGCCATCCAAGTGGAACTGAAGCTAAGTAGCACATGCTATTGCTACGATTACATGTTTGTGGAGCGTTATATGTCTAAGATTTATCTACATCTTCTAACCTTTGGATACCTAGATCTGATGCAGCATCAATTAAATCATGCATGAACGCTGGTTTCCTCACACACCATCGACTATAACTTAAGTGACTACTGTGGATTGTCATTCTATAATTCACAGCATCTAAATTTGAGTTCTAGCATTAATTCTACACTTCCTCTTGCCAGATGAGAAAATTGAAGACGATTGCCATAAATGGAGGTCATACAACTCAGATTCGCATATAGATCACTAACCTGTACAACGATGAACTAGATCTTCTTTAATGGAGGTTTTCACTCTTCGGACAAGAGTTCGCGATGTCCAAGAGGCAGCGTCAAGTTTGGATGCTCGAGAGCTCCTGGTTCTTCTCCGTTCGGCTTGTCCTTCTCCTCCTCTGGACTCTCCTCTCTTCTCCAATGCCTATATCCACTCCTCTCTTCTTTTGCCCAAAAATTTTTCCCACCCCTTCAATCGCCTTATGCTCCCTTTTTATAGCCTTTTCATTCTGCCCCCCTTTCTGGAATTTCCTTTTTCCTTTTGAATTCTTTGTTTTTTCAAAGTGAAAACAGAATTTTTTATCTTCAAAGTGAAAATAAAACTTTTCTTCTTTCTCATTATTCTCATCCTCCTACATGTTTCGAATAGAGAAATGCCACCTCCCATAATTGTATATAATGATGTGTCTTGCAATAACATTTGAGGAAGATGTATAGAATAATTTTTCAATTGACCTATTCAACATGTAAACTTCATTGTGCATAGACCACTCCAAAAACATTTATAAAACTAATGGAGATTCTGAGGCTTACCTTATATCATCGGATGGGTCATCTTTAGATAAAAATCACAAAGTGTTCTGAATGAAATTTATAACCATTTATTTAATTATAATATTCCTATTATTTTGTGTATGACTTTCATACCACATGAATCTTCCCATGTTTCAAATGCAAAGAGTTATATGAAAAAATATCCTATTCTTCCTTCATTATAATCGATTAGTACATTCGATAATAATCTACAATCATAATATATGTCGCAACCGTAATTCCGACGAGACGACGAACTCGCTAAAATTTTGAAATGAATTTCAATTTGATTAACGTGGAGTCACCACCAAGTTTTATTTAAGGGAAAAGTTTTGGAAAAACCTTTACTAAGAAATGAGACTCGAAGTTCGGGAGTTGGATACAAGCGGGGAAGGTGTTAGGCACCCCACTCGCTCGTTCCAAAGAACGGCACCCTTAACTGAGTGTTTGATTTTGAAAACTGTTTGGATCCCTTTAATGTGAAAAATAATTTGATGGAGGTTAGCCTGACAGGACTTGATCCTGCTCCTACGTATTCCCCGGTGCAATGGGAAATTCAAGGCTTACGTAGTTCTAGTTTGTGAAGGCTTGACCTTCAGAAAGTGTTTTGAAAGAATGTTTGAAGATTTTGCTATTTGAAAAGAAGTTTTATTTTTGGGAGGGATCTTCGGTCCACTCATGCACAAGGCCCGAGGCTGCTAAGGCAGCACAGGGACCTATACGGACTGCTAAATGTTGAACAGCAAGTAAACCACCAGTTCCCCATTTAGAGCCCATTGCGTGAGACCTAGAATCCCCAAAATATTTAGGAAAAGATATTTTTAAATTTTTGGAAAGGATCTCAAGTCCACTCATGCACAAGGTCCGAGGCGCATAAGGCAGCACAAGGACCTATACGAACTACTAAATGTTGAACAGCAGGTAAACCTCCAGTTTCCCATTTAGAGCCCATTGCGTGAGACTCGCAAATCACAAAATCTTATGATTTATTTAGGATTTTTAGAAATTTTCTTTTAATTTTAGGGTTTTTTATTAATTTTTATCAATTTTTGGAATTTTATTTTTATGTAATTTCTGGATTTTTATTAATAATTTTTTTTATTTCTGTGAATTTTTTAAATATTTTTAATTCTGGAAAAAAAAATTTAATTTTGGAATTTTTTAATTCTGGAATTTTTTATTATTATTTTTTTTAATTCTGGAATTTTTTATTATTATATTTTCAATTCTAGAATTTTTATTATTATTTTTTTAATTCAGGAATTTTTATTATTTTTTTTAATTCTGGAAGTTTTTTTAAATATTTTTTTAATTCTGGAATTTTTATTATTATTTTTTAATTCTGGAATTTTTATTATTTTTTTTAATTCTGGAAGTTTTTTTTTTACTATTTTTTTAATTCTGGAATTTTTATTATTTTTTTTTTGTAATTTCTGGCCTAGGGACGATTGAGAATTCTATATTCTGCTAGGGGTAGAATAGGGATTAACCAGATTCCTTAGGGGTTTTTGGTAATCTAATTTAAGATTTTTGTAATTTCTGGCCTAGGGACGTATTGGGAATTCTATATTCTGCCAGGGGTAGAATAGAGATTAACCAGATTCCTTAGGGGTTTTTGGTAATCTAATTTAAGATTTTTGTAATTTCTGGCCTAGGGACGTATTGGGAATTCTATATTCTGTCAGGGGTAGAATAGGGATTAACCAGATTCCTTAGGGGTTTTTGGTAATCTAATTTAAGATCAAGTGTGAGAATATCTAAAATTTGCAGAATGAGGGGTTCGAAACCCCGCCCATGAGCTTATAAGGCATTCGAACTTACCATTGGGACTGACACCTCTATCTCGTCATGTTTCTGCCGATTTAGCCTATATCCAGATGGGCACTGGTGGCATTTTGCTCCAAATGGTATCAACCACTGGGTCCCACGCCGGCTAACCTTTATTTCTTTCTTCTATGCACTGTTTTCCCATGTAAAACATATAGGCCTTCAACCTTTTTGCATGTACAACTTATTTGCGTTGCTTCTGGCGCTCTTCCGGAGAAACCTGGGAAAGATTTAATTGACAAGTCCCTGCTATATGAGGTTGCCATTTCCTCAACAACATCACTGCTTCTCTTTTGCCTAGTGAGTATCAAGACACGAGCTAGACCTAATACTATATCTATCCTTAGACATTCTATTTCCCCTTCCCCGTAAATTGGATATCCATTGTCGGAAACAATATTTTAGCAAGTTCTTCATACTTCTTCTAAGTTGGCTCTCTTTAATTGGGGAAATTTATGGCAAAAACCTTCAATTTCCACCCCTGTTGCACCGCATAGATCCATGGACGATTCACTTCCTATTTTTATTAGAGGGGTCATGACCTTCTTGTATTCTGGTCCCTTTTCTTTATTCTTATGCTCACTATTCTAACACGGACCATGCATGAGCTTCATCCCCTGGTCTGAGTATCCTCTCGACTATGCCCTGGTATTTTAATTATTTGATCAGGCAAGTTCTTAAACTTACTTTATGGCCTTCCTCACGTTTCTCGACATATGTGGGGTCTCGGGAGATTCGGCCATGCATAGTTTCGGTGTCTATCTTCTCCCTTTTGTATTCATGATTCCTGTATATACCCTATGATCGCTATGTTCTTATTTCTGTTCGAGGACGTTCCTTTACATACATCACCCAAAACAACATGTACTAGCCATATTTGACAATGTTTATGACCTACTCCCCTTACCTACGCGATGAGGATAGCCTATGCCCACATTCAGCAACGGAGGACGGGTCCCCGGAACAACATATATTTTAAGACAGAGGTCTATCACAAGTCGGCCTCCTGGTTACTATCGGTTTCCCTAGCCCATGGGAAAGGTTTCTCTTACCATCCTTCTATTTTAACCAGTCTCTCAACTCGTCCATGGGGGCACACTTCCTATGGGACCTTTCTGTTTCTTTCAGAACTGGGTGGTGGGAGGAGAGAACATCGTGGTTGGTAAGCCAGCTAGGCGGATTTTATCTTTATTGGAAAAGTCTTCTCATAACCCTACTTATTTGAACTCGACGCTCGACTCGCCTACCCTCTCCCTCATGTCCTATTCCTCTTGTGGATCAGGAGCTGTCTAAACGTCCCACTCTCAGCCTATCATTCTACCTATATTAGTTACCTGAATTAACTTTTGCAAAAAAAAAAAGTGCTCATGAGACAATCTGCAACAAGCATTTTCGCCCTTCTTGGCGACCCAAAAGGTCTTGCATGCTAAGGATTTCGTAGGTTTGGTTCAAGATTAAAGAATGAACATGCGTCGATCTTTCTAATTTTAGTTTCATAGGGGAGAGGGGTTATCCACGATTATAGGTTTAGGTCATCAAAGATCCCATCCTTCCAGAAAGATCCCATCTGTTTCCGTCAAAAACGCTCCCCATAACCTATAGTGGATCAAACCCTACTTCTACTCCTATCTTTTGTATAGATTTAGATTCACAGGGAGAGATAGAGGGATACCAATCAGAGATTAATTTTAGTAATCAGAATACACATTGATCAGGTTAATACAATACTTCTTGAATCATACCACACATTTCTTGTCCCACAAAAGAACAAAAAAGAAACAGGATGTTAAACTCCTAATCAAAGAACTCCATGCGAGAAGCATAGCCTACCTGTTATGGTGAGCAGTATTGAGTGAGCCTTGCCTTCGATTGGCCTCCGCCTCCCTTCTTTCTCTGAATTTCTTTTCCAAAAACTCTCCGGTTTCTTCAATTTCCTCTCCCCTCCGTCCTCTGTACTCTCAGTATTTGAATGCGCCTCCCAGAGAAGAAAATCTCTCCAACCCCTTATTCTGAGCCCCTATGCCCCTATTTATATCTTTATTTTGACTCCCTCTGACTTTCTTCTTCTCTCTCTTTCGCCTTTTTCGTTTATTTTGTCCTTTTCTACGTTTGCTTTTCTGATTTTGGCAAAAAATCTTTTAATGTCTTCAATTGGTTTTACCTTTTCTGTTTTATTTTTCTAAACTAATTTTGATTTTCTGATTTTTATTTTTATTATTTCAGATTTGTTTTAATTTGTATTAATTTCTGCTTTCCTAATTTTCCTTTTTTATTTTTATTCCAGATTTATTATATATTCTTTTATTTTCAGATTTTTGATTTTTGATTATATATTTTCCTTTTCTTCTTTTTTAGTTTTTATTTATTATTTATTATATATTCTTTTATTTCCAGATTTTTGATTTTTGATTATATATTTTCCTTTTCTTCTTTTTTTTAGTTTTTATTTATTATTTATTATATATTCTTTAGTCTAGAATTAAAAACATTATTTTATTTTTATTCTTCTGAAATTTATTGTCTGTTTAATTGTTTGTCTGCTTATATTTTCTGTCTGTTTTCTGTTTTCTATTTTCTATATCTTGTTTTCTGTTTTCTGTTTTCTGTTTTCTGATTTTTTGTATTTATTTTGAATTTGAATCTTTTTCTTTAATTATAATCCTACTTCGCTTTGAATTTCTTTTATGCATTAATCACCTTAAAATAGGTCTCGGATATAATTTGGTGTTTACAATATGTTATTATTAACTTTTATTTTTTAACTGTTGTGACACTATTATTGAATACCACAATAATTTATGATTGGATATAGTTTCTTATCTTTTATCTTTTCTAAACTTTCTATCTTTCATCTTTTTCATCTGTCTTATATATAATATGTACTTCTATGTAGTCAACATATATCTCTAAGCTTTTCTATTTATTTTTTATTCTCTTCCTAATTTTGATCAATATTGTGTGAGATTCCAGCATGCATAAGTTTTGAATGCATAGTTCCTTACATGTCGTTGTGTTAACCTTAGGGAGCAATACCGAAAGTAGGATGTACGAGAGGTTTGCCGGGATTTTATTTTTAAGCAAGTGGTTCTTCCACGGTGCAACATCTACATTTTCCTAACAATTTGAAAGAAAAATGCTTTTTATGACATTTCTATACAACAAGAATGCGTTGTCTGACATCTCCCGTCCTAAACCTTTGGATGGAACTAACTACAAACAGTGGTTGCAAAAGTTGATATCTCCTTTAAGCAACTTGAGATTGATAAGTGTTATTCATAGACCCTCCACAAATGGCAGTTGATGATGAAGTTAATGATGATACTATAGCAAAAGTTGTGAAGGATCTACAAATCTATAAAAGAACATAACAAACTAGTTTGTGGTCACCTTCTTAGTCATATGTTTAGAAATCTATTTGATTTATTTGTTTTAAACAAGTCAGCAAAGTCCATGTGAGAAACATTGAAAGAAAAGTATGAGGTTGATGACATTGAAAACAGAAAATGTGACCAGGAAATGGTTGCAATTTCAAATGGTTGATGACAAATCAATCATGGAACAAGTTCACATGTACGAAAACTTGTTTGCTGACATACAAAATGAAGGAATGAAGATGTGTGAAATTATACAAATTAAGGTTTTACTAGAAAAATTCCCTCCTTCGTAGGGCAATGTCAGAAATCATCTCAAGCACAAGAAAGAAGACTTCAACTTATAAGAGCTCATTAGTTACATGAGAATTGAAGAAGCTAATCACCTTAAAGATAAGTATCAAGATGACTCTCAAAATTTTTCAAATGCTTCTATTTCTTACATTTATATCATGGAGTCTATTGATATTTGGTAAAATAAAACCTTTTAAACTAGTGAATAATAGATAAATTGAACTTTTAGAATTAGTGCATTCAGACTTGGCAGACTTTAAAAGTACAGTTAGTAGAGGAGGAAAAAAGTATTATATCACTTTTGTAGATGATTACTAAAAATATAAGGTTGAGTTGAGGTGGAAAACTAGTTAGACCGTAAAATAAAAAGATTTAAATCATTACACCTTATTCATCTCAACAAAATTGTATAACTGAAAGAAAAAATAGAATATTGAAAGATATGATGAATGTCGTGTTGCTTAATTCTAGTATGTTGGATTACATGTGGGAAGAAGGTATCTTGACTGCATGTTATATTTTAAACAAAGTCCCTTATAAACATCTAGAAAAAAACATCTTGTGAATTATGAAAGAGTTATTCATCAAACTTACAACTTTTAAAAACATGGGGTTGCTTGGCTAAAGTTGGAATACCATGTTTTAAAAGAACAAACATTGGTGCTAAGACTATTGATACTATTTTTATTGGTTATGCTTATGACAACACTATATATAAATTTATATCCTTTAATAATAATACTATTATTGAATCTAGAGATGCTGAACATTTTGAAAATATATTTTCCTATAAGAAAAATATTATTACATCTATGGACACTTCTTCACCTATATCTATGGATAATTTTATTATTCTTGTTCCTATATTTGAAAATACTTCTAGTTCTAAAATAAATAAACTTAGGAGAAGTAAAAGACAACAAATTAAAACTAATTTTGGACTAGACTTTATAACTACCTTTTTGACTGAAATTGACATATTGTCTGAAGAACTAATTTTTTCTTATTTGTTAGAAGAAGATCCTAAAACTTATGAAGAGGTAATAAAATTTATAGATTCTTCCTTTTAGAAATAAATTATTAAAAATAAATTAGATTCCATCATGAGTAATCATACTTGGAAACTAGTAGACTTACCTATAGGTAGCAAATCAATAAGCAATAAGTGGATCTTTGAAAAGAAAATGATACTTAATGGTTCTATTAAAAAGTTTAAGATGAGATTCGTAATTAAAGATTTTACTTAAAAATATTGTATAGACTTCTTTGATACCTATTCACTAGTTACTAAAATATCCACTATTAAAATGTTGATTGCTCTCGTAGAATAAATAATTTTTTAATACATTAAATGGATGTAAAAATTACATTTTTAAATGGAGATTAAAATAAAGAAATTTATATGAAGCAACTAGAAGGTTGTGTTATTTCTAGTTAAGGACATAAAGTTTGTGAATTAAATTTTTTGTCTGAACTAAAACAAACACCAAAATAATGGTATAAAAAATTCAATAGTGTTTTAATTAAGCATGAGTTTGTTGTGAACATTTTGGATATACACAAAATTATTTGAAAATAATTGCTTTACAATATATTTATATGTAAATGATATACTGATATTTAGAACTAGTTTGAATGTGATAAATAAAATAAAGTCTCTTTTAAGTTCTAAATTTGAAATGAAAGATACGAGTGAAGATGATGTGATTCTGAGAATTAAAATAAGAAAGACAAGAGATAGATTTTTTCTAAATCAATCACACTATATTGAAAATTTGTTAAAGAAATTCAACAATTTTGGTGTAATGTGTAAAATCTCCTTATGATGCAAGTATGTGCTTGAAAAAGAATATTACTAATAAGGGTTTATCTCAATCTGAGTAAGAAAAAATTATTGGTAGTGTTATGTTTCTAATGAATTAAAATAGATTTGATATTGCATATGCTATGAGCAGATTAAGTCATTATGGTCATAATTCTAGTGATGAACATTTGATTGCTTTGTATCGTCTTCTAAAATACTACTATAAATTTAAGCTTGCATTATTTTGTGATGCTAACTAGGTATCGGACAATGATAAGGTAAGCTCTACCAATGGATATGTTTTCACCTTAGGTGAAGGTGCTATCTTTTGAAAATCTGTAAAACAAACTTGCATAGCATGATCCACTATGGAATCTGAATCTTTTGCTCTTAAGTTAGCAGGTCAAGAAGTAGAACAAATAAGATGTCTCTTAGTAGAATACCTTTATGGGGAAAACCTACACCAACAGTATCACTTCATTACGATTCATACGTAGCAATTGGAGTAGCCAACAATACTTATAATGGAAAAAAAAGACACATACATGTTATACATGGTGTTGTTAGACAATTGATTAAGAATGATGTAATTTCTCTTGAATATATAAAGTGAAAGAAATCTTGCTAATCCTCTTACTAAAGGATTAAATAGGAAAATGATCCTAGATTCATCAAGGGGATAAAACTTAATCCTTGAACTTGAGGAAAAGGAAAGTATGGTGGATAGCCAATTTTTTGTCAAACTAAGTCATATGATTACTATTTTGCATTATGATTCTGTTCCAATGGCATGGGTAAAGTTTGTTTTGAAATAGATATGTAGTTCTTAGTGGTGGTGCTTTTGAGATACATTTGATATATTTGTAAGACTTTGAAAGAGATACATAGCCCTTAGTGGTGGTTCTTTTGAGAAACACTTGATGTATCTATGATATAGTGTTTTTGAGATGCACTCAATGTATCTTAGTGCTCTTGTGACGTACTTAATGTACTTTTAAATAATAAAATAAAATTTTATTCACTAATCTTGTTCGATAATCATGTGAATAAACAAATGAGTAAGAGTGTAAAGGTCATCTACTTTGAAAGGTTGGACAATCTTTCTAAAATATTCGTGTGAAATCCAAGCTAATTTGAAAATGACCTTAATTCAAACTTTATCGCTGTGTCTCTAATTCAGTGTTACAATGTGTAGTGATGGTCTCAGCTTACTTCAACTAAGTTCAAGAGTAATTCACTTACTGAATAAAGTTGTTATCTCACTCTACTATGTGTTAATTCAATCTTCAAGATATTAACACTTAATCACAACAGTAACCTTCTTTGTCTAAAACCTTACTATCACTTGCAAAGCCATTAGTGGAGGATTGTTGGTAATAGGTCAGCAAGCGACAATAATTGCGACAATAATCTCCAATAATAATTTTTTATTATTGACGTTTATTTTCTAACTAATGTGACATTATCATTGAATGTTGTAGTAATTTCTGGTCGGATGTAGCTTCTTATTTTTATCTATCCTTCCTATGTTATATATAAGACATGTTTTTGAGTATCAACATATATCTCTAAGCTCTTCTATTCTATTCTCCTCCTAGTTTTGGATAATATTTTGTGAGACTCCAACACGTGTAGATTCTAAGTGCATGATTCCTAGTGTACCGTTGTGATAACCTTGGGAAGAAATACCAAAATCAAGTTGTACTAAAGGTCTGTTAAAATTTTTCTTTCAAGGCGGTGGTTCTTTCACGAAACAACATTTACATTTTCCTAACAAAAAAAATTATAAAGTATAATTATGAAATCATTAAAGTGTAGATTTGATATTGCATGGTATATTAGGAAGTAGAAAACCAGGTTATACCTAAGTTTTTATTTAATACATATTTTAAAGTATTTTGTATTATGTCTTGCTAAGATTTAAGGAAGGAAAATAAAATGGTTTTTTCTGTTTATATCTTTTACTGAATATAAATTCTTTGGGGTTGCTTTATTCATTCGATACTCCTATGGCTTTCTCTGGCAACTCATGCTAAACATAAATGTCCATCCACCCATAGTGTGGACGGGTCCAACCACTTGACCCATATTTTACTCCCACTTTCCGGAATATACGTTAAAAGCATAGTTTTGTGTTCCTAGTGTAACAACCGAGGAAGCAATTGCTAAGAGAAAAGCTCCTTTACATGTGAAATTTGAGATACCATATTTTATTATTTCTAGAGTGCAGATATTGCTCCATACACGCTATTATCTTAAATTTAGAATATTTCTAGGCTATTTTTTAGCCTTGAAAATAATGTTTGCTTTTGTCTCCTACTAAATCTAGGCGAATATTTCCTTCATTTTGATGAAATATGATTAAATAATTTTTGTGGATTAATTTTGATGATTGGGCCATAAGGGGTGGTTTGAGGAAAACGGATTGGTAAAGAGTTCCTTTCATTACGGGCTACAAGGGGTTGCATATTGATGGGTGTGAAGCCACTGTGAATTCCAAGTTCTATGCCATGCAGGATAAGAGATAGTGGGATAAGCTAGACTTCCGTGACGTTGATTCTTTTCGATGGCAAAGTAATACACCATCTACTCTGATAAGAATCGCCATCCGTAACTTCCTTCTTAATGCAGATCAGGTCGTAACATTTAAATTTTCATATATTTATCATTCCTACCTTAAGTTTCTTCTATTACTAATGACCATTTATCATGTACCATTATTTTAATACCATTACATAATATTGTTCCAACTCTTTACTTAAGAGTCAGGTTTGAATACTATACTTTATTACTATTATCATGCTTATCTTCGGTAACAATTCCATTTTCAATTCTGATAATTATACTTGATTGAGTTTGGTAAGAAAATATAAATTTTTTTATATTTTTTAAATTTTCTTATAATTAATATCATTAAAAAAAAATTTAAAAAATTTTTATTAAATTTTTGACAATAATATATAGAATTTTTTTTAAAAATAATTCTAAATAAAAGAATGGAAGAAAGTGATTTTAACAATATTATTTGGTAACATTTTTAAAATTAGTAACATTTTTCAAATTTTATTTAAAATTCATTTTGTGATATTTTTAACATTCTGTAACATTTTATATAAATGTTTTTATTTATTATATAAATATTACTAAAATAATATATTGTAACATTTATTAAAAATATTATTAAAATTAATAAATAATATTTTTATAATATTTTAAAAAAATTATTAATTAATATATGTTATATCATTTAAGGCTGGATGGTTTGCAAGTTTGACTAGGGACTCTCTACATGGTTGTGGACCTTTTCATTAAAATATTTTTTTAATGAGAATTTGGATTTGGAATTAGGCATCGTTTAAATAGCTAGGTTGAAATTTTAAAAAAGCATGAGTTTTGATTTCGAGTTAGAAAGTGTATGATTTGTCGTTTCAATTGGATAATGCTGTTCTTTTATGTTTAAGATCTGCTACTATGTGTGGTAATGATTTTATGATTGGTACAAAATATGAAAAATATTTGCCTAGTCTAGACATTTTATTTCTTGGGATAACTGTTGAGTTGCCCTGTATATTTCATTGTTTTTCTCTGTAGAAAGGAACTTCTCATATGCGAAATATGGAGTAGTTAATTATGCTTCACTATGGCCGATGCAAGAAACTACATTTCTACTTATAGTTAAACACAATATTTTTGGTTTTAATCATTTCTATGGAGTAGTTGGTGTTACGGTTAACTAAAGTTAATTTTCTATCCGATCTAATAGGATCTCCTTCCTCCACATGATGTTTGGTCCATGCTTTATATATATATATGTATATATATATATATGTATATATATATATATATGTATATATATATACATATATATATGTATATATATATATATATGTATATATATATATATATGTATATATATATATATATGTATATGTATATATATATATGTATATATATATATATGTATATATATATATATATATATATGTATATATATATATGTATATATATATGTATATATATATATATATGTATATATATATGTACATATATATATATATACATATATATACATATATATATATACATATATATATATATATGTATATATGTTATAACCTATTTTAGTTCTTAATTTGTGGCCTCATTCTATCCATTTGTTACAACGGAATCATCTGCTCCACAACTATATGCTTAATGCTTAATGAAATTCTTGGAAATCTATAGTTTGAAGACTGTTTTAAAGGTATTATGGTTGTCCATAACATTAACTTCGTGTGACTTTTGAGAGATTTAAAACTAAATATAACATACTAAAATATAAATAATTACAAAATTCAATAAGTATTTTTACCATGAAAAAATAGAAACTATTTTTTTAATCTTTCTTTCTAAACAAAGCTTATTTTGTATTAATAAGTAATCGTTCAATAAAATAAATTTAAAATATTAATTAAAAATTAGTTTACAATCATATCTTAAGTGGTAAATGAAAACACATAGTTTAAAATTATATAATAAAATAATATTTATAAATTTTATTAAATTATTATTATATAATAAATAATAGATACAAAAAATTATATTTTATTGATAAATAGAAAGTATAAGCATTAGTTTAAAATATTATTTTAAAAAAATATATAATTATTATTTATTTTCAAATTTATTTTTTAATAAAAATATAAAAAGATACTTTTTATAATTATAAGTAAACTCATCTAAAATTTTATACTAAATGGTAAATAGAAATTTTAATAAGTCATCCTATACTAAATGGTAAATAGAAATTTTAATAAGTAATCCTATAGAATTGAATAATTTTAAGCTTACATTCTAATATTATGCTTTGTACGAGCCTAACTTCTATGCCATTATTTTTCATCATAGTATATGTTTATGTTTTTTTTTTTTACATTTTTTTAATATATGTCATCAAATTTATTCTTCTGTAGATACTCACTAAAAATTATTTATAGCCACATACATGAGTAGAAGACAAAGTCACATGCTTACAATAAAGAGTAAGCATACATCTACATCATAATGTATAGTGGATATAAAAGTAATTGGGACCTAGCTAATTATAGTTATACAACAAGTATCATTCAAATATGATATATGAATTATTCCTAATATTTATATTATAATAATTCATAAACATCTAAATCAATCTTAAAATCTAACAAAATCAGAGACAATCGAAATTTATGACATAACTCATGCAATACATGCAGGTTTAAATATATCCATCATTCTTTACTTGATAATGAACCTATAATTTTTTCAACACTTAATGTGTTACATACTACATTATGGTTCATTGGTATTGGGTCTATCATTCTATTGTCACATGCTATGCATGTGAGTTAATTCATGCTAATGCCTTCACATATTGCATAATTTAAAGAGAAATGATCAAACAATGTTATTTTGTACTATGATATTAAAGTATCCATCTTATACCATAAGAAAAATTGAATTTTGCAGTGATTATTTTTATAGTTTAAATTGCTGCAAAAACACTTATACATAGTTCTTAATTGCTGCCAAAATTTGTTATTAAAATCACTGCAAAATGAAAAGCAATGAAAAAAAGTAAAAAAAAAATACTTTTTAAATTGATTTGAAATTTAAAAAAATATCAAAAACCATAAAAGATTAATTGATATAAAAATATATTGCAAAATATAGAAAAAGGCCACAAACTTGAATTTTTAAATATTAAAGTAATGATTCTTAAATTGCTGCTAATCAAATAAATAATTTATGTAATCTTAAAATTATCAAAACATCATACCTAGATAAAAAGTAATATTAAATAAAAATCATACAAAACTTTTAAAATCAAATATAATTTCTTAAAGTAGCACCCAAAAAAAAACAAAATAAAATTCATTTGTGTAACATTTGACATGCCTTGAAAACTAAAATCTAAATTAAAATGATTGTTATATTTTAGGTGTCAGAGGTTTATGACTAGCCAAAGAATATGATTTCTTTCTTACTAGAAAACCTCAATTTCTAACTTAAAATTATTAAAAATAATAAAAAATTAACTTATTTATATAGAATTAACACAAGTATATTATTTTTGTATAAAATAAAAGTCTTTACCTAACTATATTAAGATCACAGGTGGTTACTAAATTGTTGCATAAGAAAAGCTACTTATTTCTTCAAAGTTTATATTCTTTCTTTTCTTTCTTGTAGCTCTATTTTCATCTCATCTCCAACATGAGAAGACATATACACACTAGAATTTCTTTAATTGCGGGTGCTTCCAAAGATTGGGGATGGGGATAAGGGGTGGGGAAGGACATTAAATCTCATATCATGCACATGTCCTGCATGCTCTTTCCCAAAAAACCTGACATAAGCATCCTCTTGAGAAGTGGTGTTATTATTTTGCATATTTAGTAGTACCTACAAATAGAATTCAACAATATATAATCAATAAATAATGAAAAAAATTATATCCTAAGGCATGATAAAATATTAAAGTAAGTGATTATATGCTTTTTAAGGTCATATACATGCCAATAGTAAAAGTGAAAGAAGTATAGACCAGTTGTAAAGCAAAGTATTATAATCCATAAAGTATAGTAATAATAATGTGTTCATACTACTATTATGTGCATCACCATTTATATTTAGTAAATGATATACTAACAAGAATTAGATAGTTAAAATATTTTTATATTAAACAAAACAAAAATATTCATCAATCTATATGCTAAAACATCAATATGTTTAACCAAACAATATGGATCCTAGATGAATTCCACCTTATCATAAATAATGTATTTAATATAACATGTTAAACAATGCATTTCAAACATTCTTGCATTACAAAATTACCAAGAAAACAAGCAAATCAAATAAACAATGTCTTTAACAACAAATAATGGTAAACATGTGCTCACCCTTAATTTTAGAAAGTTTCAAACTTATCAAAACACTAACAAATGAAAGGTTAATAAACATAATTATAAAGGAATAAAATTAAATAAACTATTACTTAACATTCAAATAAGTAATTTATAATACTCACTCTTTTCTCTAGCTTTATCATTAACAAAAAAAAACCATCCTTTCTCTTATGTGCAATAAAATACATTCCTCCTCTACTGTATGTTTGTCCAATTTGAGTTTCCTAGATTTAAGCATGATATTAGTTATATGATAAAATATAACTTGGGATTTAAGAATATGAATATGATAAAAATGATAAGCTATACTAGCTCACACCTCTTTTTAGAAATTGACTTTGTTTGAAGTGTATGGGATATCGTTTGCATTTGTCGATTTACATTATTTTTTGCACATATTTCCTATATTAAAAAATTATAGTTAATCATACATACATTAATAACTTTCTCAATAAATATATTATTACCTTAGTGTTTTGACTTTTTCAATATTATAGAATTGAGGTTCATTGACCTGTTAGGATGCCATGTGGACATGAATCAAGATTTTGTTTCCAAGTATCACCTTCAACAAAAAAAAAAACTCACTTATATAATTTGCGTCGGTTATCTCTTGAACTTTTGCTAATTTTGGACATTATATGGTCTTTTTGTTCTTCATCGATGACTTGAAATTTTTTCTACTAAAGACAAATTTAAGAATTAAAAGTAGTATGCATGGTTCAAAAGAAAATACATTTATTCAATTAGAATTCATACCTTTATAATACTATTCCAAATGTGTTCCTTATACTTTGTGCCAAGCTTCATAACCAGTAAGAAACTTATTTGAATTAGCAGTAAGATCTCCTAAATATACTCCTAAAAGGCCACTACTATCTTTAATTGTTTGACCATCCTCATTCCATTCTAACACTACTTTCTAACTTCGAGGAAGGTTCAAAGTTAAATCTACAACTCATAGGTGAGTTTCTTTAATTACCCCATTTGCATCTAATTGTTTTGAAATAAAGAATATTTTTATTAGAAAAAACAGTATAGTAATAATAAAGTCAAACATACATAAGATGTATTAACTTACTTACAAATCATATCAATTATCTAATATTTATGTGACTTTCTCCTTATAATGTTTGAGAAATTTAGTCTTGAGGTTAATGTTGTGTAGGTTCCACGTTTTGAACTTCAATGTTAACTTTTTTTTTTCAAGGAATATTGAGCTACTAGCTCACTTTATACTAATAAGAGGATGCAAGCTAACTTGTGGATGAATGAGTAGCTTGTGTAGAATGAGCCTTGGGAGAAAACCTCTTTGTCTTAGGCATCCTGTAAAACCAAAATGTTGGTGTTATTTAATAAGATAACTATCAACAAAGAAAAATATACAAGTTATCTTTAACATATCAAATATCAATGATAAAATATATCATATAAGAGGTTCACAATAACAAGAACAAATAATAACTTTTACCTATTATTAGCATGTAATCATATAATCATCATCATGATGAACAACATTTTCATTTATGAAAGAAATTAGATGATCATCTTTTATAACAAGTCTTTACAATTCTATACATTCAGCACCATCAGTAAAAATTGATTCAAGTTATATGATAGAAAGGGTCCATTAGATACCATGTCTTCAACTTCTTCACCCATGTCATATAAGTCCCTTCACTTTAAATGAATAAGTATACTCAAACCCTTATCCTTCTCATCATCAACATAATAAACTATTTGAGCTCCAAAAGCTTTTATATATGGCTCATCATCTTCATTTTCTTCAATGTAAATTAGTCTTACAAAGTTTATTGAGGTATAACCCAAACTATCTATTTTTATGCCTCTAGGATTAGTGGTATTTTTCCATTAATATTTAAATAAAGTAACAATGAATAAAATTGTAGCTAAGCTTAATTATGTATACCAGTCTTCCACAGTAAGGCACCCTTCTAAATCTTATTGAAATATCACTATTGCTTGAGTAACGTCTAGTGCCAAAAGTACTAAAAATTTCACTAATTTGAGTTTTAAATCCCTTATCTCATACCAAAGTTTGGAATTTGTATCAGTTAATAATATATGCATTAAATCTTCTAGCTTACATTTTATGACCTTTAGCAAGATAGAGAAGAACAACTTTATTTACCTCATCGAGGTTATTCACATTTTTTAAAATTTGAATAAAAATTTGTGATATTAATATTACTAATATTCATTTTCTATACTTGATACATTAATTAAAGTTTAATTTACATGAGTAGAAAACCAACCAGAAAATTCTTTATGAACCTTCTTGTCTATGTCATTTGCATTCCTTATATGTCTTCTTAATTGTCTTCATATAATTTCTCTACTATGCCTATGTAACACTAAGTTAATAAATAAATTTAAGGATAACATTCTTACAAAAATATACTTATTAAAGATATTGATCAATAAGAGGGAAATTGGTTAACACATGCCAATGTGCTTGTAATCTTTTAATAGATGTAAGCCTGAAATATGAAGAACCACTAATTGGTTTGTCCACTGGTTTTTAATAATTCAGTTATTTATTTGTTGGATTGTATATCATTTGGCTCATCATCAACATGACATGTTCAATTCCATCTTGTCTCAGTGTTATTTAGATGCCTTGAAAAAGAAGTTAGGATTTCCTTCATTAGGTAACCTTCATCATACATCCTTCTGGTCATACCTTATTGTGCACATATGCCTTTAATGATCCTAGTTACCTATTAATTAATGAAAAATATGTGACAAATATTTATCCTAGAAAATATAATTGATAAACAATTACATTCATTCATCTTTCTATAGGATAAATCCATCGATAAGTACAAGACCTCCAAACTTAACTTCTTTAGCAGGGTGAGCAATTAAGTGAACCATGACAATAAATACCACCAAGCCTTAAGGTTGAATCTAAACTAAATAGAAAGGGTAATGGTAAGGGTAAGGGTAACTTCATTCCATGTAAACCATCTACACAAGATTCATGGAAGGACAAAAAGAAAGAGTCTAGCTTTAAACCTAGGGATACTAAAGACTCTGATGAGTCTAAGGGAAAAGCACCCAACTTATATTTAGGTAAGGATTCCTCCATTAAATAGTTTAAGTGTTTAGGGATAGGTTATATTGGCTCTTATTTCCCAAACAAGAAAACTATGGTCCTTAAGGACAATGGTGACTACTCCTCTTTAGGGTCATTTGGCTCTAGTTCCACCTCCTCTTCCTTTGAGGATGAAGTCCTAGAATATACTTTATAGGGAAACCTTCTAGTTGTTAGGAGGATTTTGAGTAGTATAGAAAAGGGGGAAGAAGAGACACAAAGGGAAAACATCTTTCATAAAAGGTGTTCTATGAAGGGGAAAACTTGTTCCTAAATTACTGATGGTTGTAGTTGTACCAATATGGCTAGCACTAGGTTAGCCACTAAGTTAGGATTAGTAACCACCCATAAACCTATGCCCCAAAGCTTTGATGGCTCAGTGATAAAAAAGATTTGTTGATGAAAGATAAATTGTTATTCTATCATTTTATCTACAGGATTGTAGGCATAATTACTACATGATTTATCATAATTCATTTATAATTCATCCTAATATCCCTTCATTTTTGCACGAATGTTGAAGCAAGCAAAGAATAAAAAAATTGATGGATTTTGGGTCAAAAAGTAGGTAAAAAAGGATAGAAAAAGATAATGAAGTACAAAAGGATGGAAATGCCCTCGACGAAGCACACATGTTTGTGCATACCTGAGCATGGCCTTACTAACATAAAGGTACACTGTCGCAACCATAATTCTGACGAGAAAACGAACTCACTAAAAATAGAAAAATAGATTTTTATTTGATTAATGTGTGGAGTCGCCACCAAATTTTTATTTAAGGGAAAAAGTTTGGAAAAACCCTAACTTGAAGATGAGATTCAAAGTTCGGGAGTCGGTTACGAGTGGGGAAGGTGTTAGGCACCCCACTCGCCCGTTCCAAAGAACGGTACCCTTAACCTGAGTGCGTGATTTTTGAAAATTGTTTGATCCCTTTAATTAGAGTGAAAATAAATAAATTGATGGAGGTTAGCCTGACAAGACTTGATCCTGCTCCTACGTATTCCCCAGTGCAATTGGAAACTCAAGGTTTACGTAGTTCTGGGAAACTCGTTTCTTATATTTATTCTCTATCACTCTCTCTTAGTGATAATTAAGACATAGGCATAACATTAACATTAGTCAAATAATATCTTCTCATTGACTTTACTGCTTTGCCTTCTATTCTTCAGAATATGGGCTCATTCCAACAGATGGTCGTCACCATCACATAATAAGTGAAAAACATCCTTTTGCCTTCATAATAATAGGATTATTTGAGAACCTTTTTGTCTCCTAGGAGAACTCTTTTGTCTCCTCTTCAATAGGACTCTGTTGTCCCCCGAATGTGCACAAGGCACATTAAGAGTAAATTAACTTTTCACATAAGTTTTCTTTAGTGATTCCTTAAACAATTTAGGTTCATTTTAAAAGCTTTTAGATAATCATGTATGCTTAATCAATAACCAACCAATATGTCATGCACATTTAGGCCTTAATTGCTATCACATCATCATTCATACATGATCATCATATATAACATCATTCTTTAAACATTCATTATTTCTCTTCCATGACATGATGGTATTATGTGAATAGAGTTGTTTAATTGATTAAACCCTCATATCTTTGTGTGCCTCATATAGTCTTACCTATTCAGTTCCATATCATGCTTCAGTTCTTGCATTATCCATTTGCATATAAGTTAATTGAACATTTCATTATAAATAATTTGGTGGGTAAGCAATTTAATTTCTTGGTTGAAAATTCATTACCACAACACTAGTCTTGGTCACTTTATGAAGGGGTCAAGATACCCCCTCCACAGATTAGTGGCTATCATATCTCATCCAAGGTAATGCTTAACATGAGTCCATCAAATAAAATTCCAAGAACTACCCTATATACCTTATATTTTACTCATAGGGGTTATAAGTTTTTTACTTTCCACTACCTCTTGTGTTTTATTTGTTATGATTACATATTAAAATTCTTTGAAAGATTTAAGAGGTTAGTATTTGACCATAGCACTCCCATGGTTTCCATTCATTAATAACATCTCCTCTATTCACTTATGTCCTTATTTGTAGATAAAGTTGAGCTTATACATTCAAGGACGAATGCTTTCGAAGGGGGAGGAATTGATGTAAAGGTCCTAGTGACAAGGAAAGGCCAGCTGCAAAGACCTATTGGGCCTATTGGGCCAACATCAGAATAAGAGCCAAATTGCTACAGGAAGAGGTGGAGACCTTCTTGGGCCTTCAAGAGGAGCACCCTTAGGTCCAATCCATCCCTTCCTTTGCCTTACTTATTTTAGAGGTGTTGGGACTCTTTTTATATTTTAGAAGTATAAGGTCCAAGACATGTATGAAATGAGCCTATTTTCCTATATTTCTTTGCTGAGCTTTCGGGGTCTGCTTTGGAAAATTTATAGGCTACCTTGTAACACAAGAAGGGAATCATTTTGGACTTAACAAAAAGGCTCAATTCGGATTCCTAAAGGTTCCCCATGCTAAGCACCACCTTTGGCCTATATAAAGGCATCACCTGTGTAATTTTTAACATAAAGTTCATTTGAAATGAAATTATAAGTTTTCACTCAGATTTTTTAAAGAAATTCTCTCCCTATCCTTCCTCTAGAACTTGACTTGGGGTTAAGGAACCTCCTCATCCATAGCTACTCCTGGTGGCAAAGAAGAAGCTCATTCTCCATAAGAGGTGGCACTTCCAAGTCAATGCTTAATCCGAATTCATTCCTCTTCCATTCTTCAGCAACTTGCAACCTTCATTGATTCATAAGAACCACCTCCTTCCTCCTCTGCATCATTGGCACCCTCTTAAACTTTATGCTTCTTTTATTTATCTGTCTTGACAAATCAAGGAGGGTAGTATTTAGAAGGAAGATTATTATCACTACTAGATCAAGGAGAAGTAGTAGCCTTAAAGTAGTTGGTTAGAAATTCATGTTTATAACTCATTCATAACAAAGGGGGAAATTGGAGACAAGGAAATAAAGTAAAAAAGGAGCTCCAAAGTCCCATGTTTATCCATAAACTTAATTGTATTATTTTTCTTGTCACTTCCTCATGTAAAAGCATCCATACAAACTCTTAATTGGTGAGCTCAAAGATTAGAATTCAATTTCATACATAGATTTTTGGCATAGTATCCGTGGGATAGATACTAAGGGTCTAAAATACTCTCTTTCTACACTGATGAATATACTTACCTGTGGACAAAACTTGATAAGAGTTTTATACTCATATTTTGTATGTAACAAGTTTGGCCCCATCATCAGGAACTATTTCCTTGTAATCTTTAAATTTTAATTTTGATCACTTCACTTGTATATACAAGTTGTTTCTTCTTTCTTCTTGTTTCCTATGAACACAAAAAGATTATTTTGCTAGCTACAACCTTTTATAATATTTGTGATAGCTTGCTCTCAATCTCCTTATTTATGTTTTACTTCGTGAAAGAAGGAACAACTAGAAGATTGATGTTAGAACACAAATGTAGGACCTTACTGGATTACATGGCCCCTACTAGTGGCGGTTTAAGTAGCAACATTGTAAGTTGAACATTGGAAGGCGTCATGAGTTTCGAATTGAAACCCACACTCATGAGTGTGATCCAAAACTCACTTTGATTTGGAGGAGCAATAGGAGAGGACCCTCACCTCCACATCTAGATATTCTCAAAGTTAGCAAATACCATCAAAATAAATGGTGTCTTCCAAGACATTATTAGACTACCATTTTTTCCCTTTTCAATCACCAAGAAAGTCCATAAATGGTTAAATTTTCTCTCTGAAGCATTCATCATATACTAGGATCATCTACAGTGCTTGTTCTTAACATGATACTTTCCACAATCGTTACAATCCACAGTCATATGGGAAATCCCAAGCTTCAGTCATTTCAAGAGTGAATCTCTATATGAGGCTTGAGATTGCTTTTAAATTCTCCTTCAAAGATGCCCACACCATATGTACCAGTTACCTCACCTGGTGCAAATATTCTCCACCAACCTTTACTATAAGCATCACCTATAACCCCATATGGATAAATAACCCTAGCTTATCAGGGAGGGGACATCAAGGTAAAATTTTTGCTAATGGTGTTCCCAATGTGTACAAGCCTCCTCATGCATTGAAATAGGAAAGCCTTAACCTGTGAAATCCAAGCCACACGGTATGGAGGCTCCATGCCAAAGTATAGAGAAGAAAATGTCCTAACTCAAGAACATTGTAAAACAATTAGAACAACTAGTAATCTTCCCGATCCAACAATGACCCAAATCCTTTCCTGGAAAACCACCGATGGATGCTAAAGAACAAGAACAGGTAATCACCCTATGGAGAAAGAAGGAACTAGAGGCACTAGCAAAAATAGAAAAAGACGCGGTTATTAATACCATCGAGAAGCTACCCATGAACTCCAATCTTCAATTGATGAGATCCCAACAAGGAGAGAAGAAGGGCTAGGAAGACTGTGGAGAAAAACCCCAAGAGACCTCAAGTGAGCCCTATCGACCCATGATATTCTTCCTTGTAAAGATAAAGATAAATATGGTTTATCCCTAATTTTCCAAATTTCTAGACATCTTAAAGTAACTAAGGATCAATTTTTCTTTCATGGAAGCCATATCCTAGATGCCCAAATATGAAAAAGTTTGAAGGAAATTTTGGGCAATAAAAAAAGCTGAAGGAGTATCTGATTGTCAAGTTCAACAAAGAATGCTCTTGCATCCTCATTCGCAAGCTAACATCCTAGCTCAAGGATCCATGAAGTTTCACTATACCCTAAACTATTCATGATTTTTACTTTGACAAAGCCTTGCACGAGCTAGGAGCTAGTATTAGCTTTATGCCTGTGTCTATATTTAGAAGGCTGTGTATGAATGAATCCAAGCCCACAAGTATCTATTTGTAGCTTGCAGACAAAAGCATTACACATCCTAGAGGGATACTTGAAAATTTCCTTTTTAATGTGGACAAGTTCACTTTTCTTGTAGATTTCATAGTACTAGAGATGAACGAGGAAGATGAGATCTTGCTGATTATGGGGACACCGTTCTTAGCAACAAGAAAGACTCTAATTGATGTACAGCAAGGAAAGCTCACATTAAGACTAGATTATGAGGAAGTCGTGTTTAGAGTCTTCGACGCTCTAAAACATTCAAAGACCTTTAACTTACGCAACATTATAAGTCATCTAAAGTCCCTGTTATCCTTAAGCTCTCCTTCTGTACGAGTAGTGCTCACCAAAGACACCTTAGATAAGATTCTGGTACTTAAGGTGGATACCATGATGATCTAAAGGAAATTATGGAGGTCCTAACGACCTTAGAGGCAGGGATGCCCATAGAGGCTATAATCGAAAATGATAAATTTGACCCAATGGAAGGCAGGGCAGTTTCTAGGCCTAAACCATTAATTGAAGAACCCCTATGCTTGAACTTATTCTCTTCCTCACTAATATCAAGTATGTATTTCTATCTCCTCCTTCTTATTTTCCTGTTATCATCTCTACTAACCTTATAGGAGAAATGAAAGATAATATGCTAAGGGTGTTAAGGGAAATTAAAGAGGCCTCTGGATGGTCAATCCATGACATCAAAGGCATAAGCCCCACAATCCACACTCATAAGATCCATATGGAGGAGGAATTAAAACCTAGGATACAACCTAAGAGAAGGCTCAACCTAATCTAAAGAAAGAGATAAAAAAGGAGGTTATCAAGATGCTAGACATTGAGATAATCTATCCCATCTCTGATAGTCTATAGGTAAGTCCAGTACAAGTAATCTCCAAGAAGGGTAACACCATAGTCATGGAGAATATCTAGAGAGAGCTCATCACGATAAGGAAGGTAACCAGGTGACGGGTATGTATTGATTATACAAAATTGAACAAGGCCACCTATAAGGATCACTTTCCTCTTCCTTTCATTGATCAAATGCTGGAAAAACTATATAGGCATGAGTATTATTTCTTCCTAGATGGGAACTTTAGCAATATGAAAATACCAATAGCACTTGAGGATCAAGAAAAAACCATTTTAACATGCTCTTATGATATTTTTGGCTCTTCTTTTGATAAATGTCAGCACAATTTGGACCGGGTGCTTAAGAGATGAAGAAAAACCAACCTAGTTTTTAATTAGGAGAAGTGTCAACTCATGGTAAGTGAATATATTGTTCTGGGACATAAAATATCAAGGAAAGAAATTGAAGTTGATCTAGCTAAGGTTGAGGTAATGTCTAAACTACCTCTCTTTAACAATGTTAGAGTTATTATGAGTTTCCTCGACCATATCAGTTTTTATAGGAGATTCAAAAAATATTTTTCAAAAATTGAAAAACCTCTTTCCAATCTATTAATGAACGAGACCTCCTTTGATTTTATTGAAAAATGCCTTGAATCATTTGATACTCTTCAAGTTAAATTGATTGGTTCAATATTGTAACTATTCCTGATTGGTCCTTTCCTTTTAAATTAATATGTGATGATAGTGGTACAACTGTGGGTGTAGTCTTGGGCCATAAAAAGGACAAGGTGTTTTGGGTCATCTGCTACACTAGTAAGACCTTGGACAAGACCATTGGAACAACACTAGCACAGAAAAAAAAGGTGCTAGTAGTAGTATTTGTCTTCGATAGGTTCCAACCATACTTGATCATGTTAAAGGACAAGGATCACTCGCTCATCAAGTACATGCTCTCCAAGAAAGATGCAAAGCCCAGTGATAAACTCCAATTCTATCACTTTATTTATAGGTTCTTAGGCATAAGTACTGTATAACTTTGCATACTTCACTTGTAATTTACACCTAATAACCCTTGTTTTTGCAAGAATGGTGAAACAACCAAAGAACTTGTTGATTGCTCATGTGCAAAGAAGAATACAGGCAATAACGAAAGTGAGCCTCTGAGCCTCAAATTGCTTTGATTCTTCACAAATAAATTCTTAAGCTTCCTTACTTTTCTTAATTATGAGTTGGTTTCTAAACTGAAATAATTATTGCAAATTGGTGAGCTTGGAGAGTTTCTTTTGTATTGTCCTTTATATCTTTGCTCTATTCCAAGCTATTGATTTATTCAAAAAATATTTAGTGCGTATTTCACTTATTTCTGTTGAATGGATTTGTCTTCTGGTTGTAAATAAGGTAGTGCACTGATGCTTATAATTTCTTGTAAACATAGCCCAAATATTGGTTTTCTTCTTCAAAAATTGCTGCAAGCACCAAAACTTAGAGATAAATATAGCCAAATTATATTTACTTTTCAAGGGAGTTACTCTGGTGTATATGTGTGTGTACCCCCTTTAACAAATTGTAAAATACCTTTCACAATTAATTATTAAGGAACTATAGAGATACGATTAGATACTATGACTTTAGCTTCCTTGTTAATTGCTCATGTAAAAACAAGAATAAAAGCAATATAGAAAGTGAGCCTCCAAGCATCAAAATGCTTTGATTCTTCACCAATGATTGCTTAAGCTTCCATTTCTTTTCCTAACTATGAGTTGGTTTCTGAACTAAAATAATGATTGCACATTGGTAGGTTGGAGGGTTGCTTTTGTATTGGAATTTATTTCTTTGCTCTGTTCCAAGTTATTGACTTATTCAAAGAATATTTTGTGTGTATTTCATGCAATTGAAAGTATTGTATTTTTTTTATTTCTTTTGCGTGGATTTGTCTTCTGGTTGTAAGTAAATGAGTGCACTAATGCTCACAATATCTTGTAAACCTAACCTAAATATTGGTTTTCTTCTTCAAAGTTGCTACAAGCACAAAAACATAGAAATAAATATACTTGTCAACATAGCCAAATTATATTTATTTTTGAATGGAGTTGTTCTAGTGATTAATTGAGAAATTATAGAGATAAATGTTAGATACTATGACTTTATCTTCCTTGTTCATTGCTCATGTACAAACAAGAATAAAGGCAATAAAGAAAGTGAGCCTCCAAGCCTTAAATTGCTTTGATTCTTCACCAATGATTACTTGAGCTTCCATTGCTTTTCTTAATTATGAGTTGGTTTCTAAACTGAAGTAATGATTGAAAATTAGTGAGGTTTGAGAGTTGTTGATGTATTGGACTTTATATCTTTACTCTGTTCCAAGTCATGACTTATTCAAAGAATATTTAGTGTGTATTTCACGCAAATGAAATTATTAATTTTTTTAATTTCTATTGTGTGGATTTTTCTTCTGGTTGTAAGTAAATCAGTGCACTCATGCTCATAATTTCTTGTAAACGTGGCTCAAATATTGGTTTTCTTCTTTAAAGTTTCTGCAAACACAAAAATTTAGGGATAAATATACTTGTAAACTTAGCCAAATTTTGTTGATTTTTGAAAGGAGTTTACTTTGGTATGTATGTACTTGCTTTCAGAAATTGTAAAAGACCTTTTACAATTAATTATGGTGGAACTGTAGAGATAAATTTTAGATACTATGACTTTACCTTCTTTGTTGATTTCTCATGTACAAACAAGAATAAGGGAAATAAAGAAAGTGACCCTCCGAGCCTCAAATTCCTTTGATTCTTCACCAATAATTACTTAAGCTTCCATTACTTTCTTAACTGTGAGTTAGTTTCTAAACTGAAATAATGATTGAAAATTGGTGAGGTTGGAGAGTTGCTTTGGTATTGACCTGTATATCTCTGCTCTATTCCAAGTTATTGACTTATTAAAAGATTATTTAGTGCGTATTTCACACAAATGAAAGTATTGTTTTCTTTTATTTCTCTTGAGTGGATTTTTCTTCTGGTTGTAAGTAAGTTAATGCACCCATGGTCATAATTTCTTGTAAACATAGCCCAGATATTGATTTTCTTCTTTAAAAGTTGCTGCAAACACAAAAATGTAGAGATAAATATAGTTGTAAACATAACTTTAGTACGTATTTCATGCAAATGAAAGTATTTTTTTATGACCTGTATGGTCAAGTAAATGAACAAGAAGCTAATTTATGGAAACAAACAGGCAGCAGTTTAATTGAATGCTATTTCAAAACAATTTAAAATTCACAGCATAGTTAGAATCATTAGAATCACTTCCAGTTACATGTTTCAATGTGTGGGGCATAAGTAAGTTCACTTAAGATGGTAAATTCTAAAGTAATCTAGCCATGGTACATATTATGCTATGTTTAAGGGTCATTTAGGGACAAATAATTCTTATTACATAATTGAACAATCTTAATCCTAATTTTTATCTCAGGACTCCCTTCGGTGAGTATAGGTAGGTTTTTTAGGTCATTTAAATGTGATCTGTATAATTATTATAGGGTGAAGATTTTAGGTTTATATCACTTTGTAAACTGTTTGGGCCAAGGAATCATTTTTCTACCTTTTATCCTATTGAAGGCTCCCTCTTCACCATCAAAAGGCTACAGTTCCCATTCCTTGTTTGGTCATAATTTTTATACACAAGATTTCATTAAGTAACCAAAAAAAGTTTGAAAGTTTGTTAGAGCTTTCATTAAAATAATCTTGGTAGTAAATTAAATTTGAAGGAAATAGTTTATGCGACAATTGGTCATGGGAGAAATTGAATTAGTTTGAAAGAGAAGAAAATTAAAAGCCAATCCTATTGATCCCATACATTGATAAATTACTAAAAGTTTGAAAGCATATTATTGTTTGTTGGATTAGCAATTAGGACAAAAAAATTATAGGAAACATAAGTAACAAATAACTGTTGATTTTACTTGCAATGCATGGCAGTAATTATAAGAAAATGTTGTGTTTGGGATGAGGGAAACGATAATGAAAATAAAGCATGAAAAGAATATTCTAGGAACATGGTAGTGGAATATTTATGTGAATGAATTGACAAATCTAAGAAAACTAACAAGTAGAAAATATACAAAGAGATGGAAGTTACAAGAGGGAAGTGGAAATGAAAAGGTCATCCTCACAAGTCAACACATAATATCATCACTTTTTGGTTGTTCTCACCATAATTGCAAATAGAAGTTTAATTTCACTTTCATAGTGAGGGAAACCTTCATTAAACTTTCACTTTCTTATGCCTATAATTTAATTTACTACTAGGATCATTCTTATAAAACTATCCATAGCAAAAAAGCAAATAGCAGTACAACTATTGTTACACAAGTTAAAGGAAAATCAAACAATGAGCAATGTAACTTATTTGATTTCTACCAGCATTTACTATCTTATGTGTTCTTGATAAGTTTGTTTCCTACAATCTAATTTATTTATGTTAGTAATAAAGATAATAAAAAAAATTGAGGTTTGCTTCTTATATTTTTTTTTCATTTTAATTAACAGAATTTGAGACTATTGGTGCCTTGGAAGAATCCATTCCATCCTTCTTAGTCAATGAAGTTCACAAAGAAGATCCAAATAAGTAGGGACTCTACTTGATCTTTACTTTTTTTCTACTAATTTGTCAACTTTTTATCATATTATTCTCTACTTTGTTTTATATTTTGTAAATCCTTATTGAATATCTCTTCTTGTGACCATTCTCCTCAGTGGAATGGTGTTGGTTGGCTATTTAAAATACAATAAAAGTTTTGGATTAAAACTTTGATAGTTGAAATAATTCAGACTAAACTCAAGATCTCAAATCTCAAGCCTTGAACCTTGGAACTTGCACCTTTATGTCCTATTCTTAAACATAAGGGACTATTTGAGGATCTGCTAAGAACATTAAGCCTTGATCTTTAAGACTTGAACATTAAAACCATGCTAAGATAAAGGAAACTGGATATTTAATGAAAGCATAAGGACCTAAGTTAAATATAAGAAGTCACTTGAAGTTTGGACTTAGAAGAAACTCTAATAAGTAAAAAGAAGCCTATAACTGAGTTAATTATAATAAAATTTGGCCAAGGCTAACTACTTTAATAAGAAACATAAATTCATTATGATAAAAACCATCATGGATGATAAAAATTATAATCTAGATTTCGCCTCTCTAGACAAATTGTCATGAGAATATTTTTAATTTATAAGAAACTCATAACGAAGTCTATTAAAGTCATATATAATGAGAATCTCCCTTTTGATGGGCTTAGAAGGATCCAAATTTTAAAAATGAGTTTGTTAGTCAAACTCTAAAAAAAATGATTTAAATTAGAAGAGTTTAGGCTAATTGATTTGCTAGCAAATATTTTTCTAATTCTCTCCTTCATTCTCTTAAAGTTTTGTTCTTTAGACAAGGGAGGTTAAATCCTAATTTGAAAACCTTATAGTTTGATTTCTACTAATTTTAACAATCATCTTTTCAACTTTTTGCTTAAAGAAAAAAACTAAGAACAGAAGTTGCTTAAGACCATACTTGAATAGATAAACATAACTTAATCATGTTTCAAATAATGAATTGGATATAAAGAAATTCAAAATATAACTTTGCCCCAATTGCTTATACATTGTAATTGTTAATTGGATGCATAAAATTAAGAAACTCAAAATTACTAAAGTTGAAAGTTGAAATAATCTGAGATTAGATAGCCAAGAAGAATGATATAATTTTTTTATGGTGATTTAATGTCTTAAGCAAAGTCTCGTCTTGACACACTTCTTTTGAATCACCTAGATTAGTCTCTATCTTCAAGCTCTCCAACTTATTATAAATTTAAGAAGCTTAGGCAGCCTATAACACAACATTAGCAATTCCCATTATGGGTAGCCACATCTCTCATTCTAAACCTTAAACTCTCACAACCAGCATGGTCCCTCTCTTGGCCAGCCCCTTTATTCTTTCATGTAGCATATAACCTTCACTATCACATGAACAAAACATCAACCTACCTATCTCCACTCTCTTTACATTATTCACTCTCTCCTTCTATTTTTGAAGTCTTTTTTTCATACCTCATTTAGCTAAAATTCTTTTAAAGATGTTCATGAGGGTGTGATTCTAGAGTTAGAGATCTTTCGTAGACCATGACCTAATGTTTTATACCATAAAACTTAAAATACTTAAGAATAGTGTTTTATATCGTAAGAGTTAAGAGATATGTTACTTGCACTTGATCATCACTTATTGTTGATTACTAAAATGAGGAAATTAGTATAATTATAGATATCTTAATTATTGTTGACCTTTCCAAGTTAATTTTCTTTCTTTTTTTTTTTTAATTCAAATTTAAGAGTACCTTTAATTTTCTATTCAAGATTGAATCCAATGAGTATATTGTTCAATAAGTAAACCACTCATTGTATTCAATCCTGAATTTTCCAAGTTGGACAGTTTAGGACTAAAGTTTTTTATTTAGTAGTTAATAATTTTTTCTTAAATCTTGTAAATTGCAATTGATGACATTTCAGTTTCGTTTATTTTACATTGTCTCTCAATACTTGCTTGATCATGGTAAGTGGCACCACAATCAAGTTGTGTACTTGGAGACTAATGCAAAATGTTATTGAAATTTCGTTAAGTACAATATTCAAGATTTAAGACATATGTTAACTGATAAAAAAAAAACTTTTTTCTCAAATGGGATACGACCTTACCAATAGTGAGGAAAATAAATTATGATTATGAGTGACCAGGTTAATGGGTATCCTAATTCATGTGTTTATCATTCTTGTATAGCATGGATCATAGTTTGATAAATGTTAAATGGACAAATGATCATTCTAAGAATAAGGTTGAAGAGTTTTTGAATTTTGCGTAGATAAATCTTCCTCATATTAATGGATGGTTTTATTATCCTTATGTTAATTGTCTAAACGAGAGACAATTGAATGTTGATGAAATCAAAGAGCATGTTCTTTGTGATGGGTTTTGCAAAAGTTAGACAAGATGGACATGGCATGGTGAATTATTAGACATGCCAAGTGTGTCGTAGACGGTGGAGGTTCATATATATATGGTAAATCAGGTAGAGAATATGATCTGTGATATAGGGCTTGAGTCTTTTCAGTGAGAAAATATGTAGGGTAACTTATGTTATGATGCAGAAAAACCTTTGTATCTAAGATGCACTAATTTTACATGATTATCAACGATGTTAAGATTATTCAATTTGAAGCTGAGAAATGGATGGAGTAATAAAAGTTTCATAGAATTGTTTGATTTGTTGGTAGAGATACTTCCAGATGGTAATACATTACCAAAGCGTAATTACAAGGTGAAGAAGGTATTTGGTCCAATGGGTATGGAGTATAAAAAATATATACATGCCTGCCACAATGATTGCATACTATACATAAATGAGTTTGAAGGGTTACATGAATGCCCTATATGTCAAGTTTAACATTATAAATTAAAGGGTGGTGATTCTAGTTGTGATGAAAGCACAATGCAACCTCCAACCAAAGTGTTGTGGTATCTTCCAATAATTCCAAGGTTCAAATGGTTTTTTTGTAATAAATATGATGCAAAGAACCTTAGGTGGCATGCATATGAAAGACAAATTGATGGAAAACTTCTTCATCCGGCTAATGGTTTGTAATGGAAGACAATTGATCAACTATTTTTGAATTTTAGGAATGGGCCAAGAAACCTAAGGTTTGTACTTGCAATAGATGAAATGAATCCATATGGTAATTTAAGTAAGCGGCATAGTTCATGGCTTGTTCTTTTTTGCAATTTACAACCTTTCTCTAGAGTTATGCATGAAGTGTAAATACATCATGTTGTCTATGATGATTTCATGCCCACAACAGCTTTGAAATGACATAAATGTTTATCTTGCTCCCTTGGTTGAAGACTTGCTAAATCTTTGGGAAGAACATGTGGATATGTTAAGGGGCACAAAACTTGTCCTATATGTCAAGAAGGCACAAGTTACCATCAACTACATCATGTGTAACACCCATAAATTATTATAATGGACTTTCTAGGTCACAAATACCATTTAGTAACAAACAAAGTAGAGATAAGAACAACAGACAAAGAAATTAGAAAGTTTTATGCAAATGACGAAAATGCCCTTATACTAAGATAACTCAAATAATGTGCAGGAAAAACTAAAATAAAGGTAAAAAAACATTTTAAGAAATTAGCAAACATCAAGGATAATTAAAAAGTCATGAGAAAAGAAGAGGAACGAAGAAAGGGCTAAAAAGCCATAAAAAAAACTCTAAAAATGTCCAAAACACCCTTAGCAAGCTCTACTTTCCACAAAGGCTAAACTATTCCTATAAAAATGGAAATTTATATTAGAATAATTTAGGAATGAACCAATAAGTGTTAGAAACATCGGAGGAACAGTTTGGGAACCTCCCAAAAAATGCTGATAAAAATTACCAAAATACCCCTGGAAGGCCGGTAGGGCAAGAAAATGCGAAGCAAAAGCCAAAAGGTGGGCCAAACACCTTGTGCACAAAATTTCATGTTTAAAATGTGATGGTGACTCACTATATGAGTCATCACTCTCTTAAATTCATGTAAGACAAAAATAATAAATAGGAGAGATAAAATTAACCATGGTTAAAGTAAATTAATCTTATTTAATTAAAATTAACCATGCCTAGGATAAGTTAATCTTGATTAGTGAAAAATTCAGAAAAATTAACATTAATCTAATAATTAAAGGATAATTTCTTACATTTATATTTATTTTAGAAAATGGAAATTATATGCAAATGTACCAAAATACCCTAAATTAATTCCCAAATTACCCTTAAGCGACCTAATTCTATTTTGGCTTTGGGAGTGCTCATTTTCTTCATGTTGCATCTTCAAAAAACTTAGATAAATATTCTAAACTTTAACTACTACTAAAACCTAAAATTTACACTAAGCTTAAACTTCCAACTTTAAGGTTTAAGTTAAATCGAGACAAAACCATAAATTCCCACCACCACCACTAAGAGATCTTGCGTGGACCACCAAGGAAAGGCAAGATCAACCACAAAATTTCCACAAAACCCATCACATAAGTCTTCAACAAGTAAGGTTTTACCATATGTTTTTCTAAACTTTTAATCTTGTATTTATGGTTTGATTTTCTTCTTTTTGGTGGATCCCTCTCTAAGATTTATGGATCCCTTTTGTTTGAACTTTTTGGAGATCAAGGCTTCCCTTGATGGTTAAATATGAGCATAAAAATTTTTTCAATGATTTTTGGAAATTAAAGAGGAGTTTTGACAAATTATAGTGCTCTTAGTAACCTTCGGAGCAATTTAATTAGTTAAAATTTCTTAAAACTAATTTTTTATGCTTTGGGGAAGATTTGAGAGTTTATGAGAAAGGTTTTATATTTATCAAAGTAAGGGATGAATAGATCTTGGAGTATATCTAATAGATCTACACTTGTTTGCTTTGAAAAATGCTTTCTTTAAGATCTTTATATTCAAAGTTGGAAACTTGTTTATTTCTCTTCTAAAAACCTTTGATCATGAAGTTGTCTTTGGCAAGTGTCCAGATCTGGACTCATGTTAAGAGTCTTAAAATACTAAGTAAGTTTATGTAATAAAATCTATAAAATTAACTTGGACTTGGACTTAAAAACTATTAAGAGTAAAGGTGGAATTTTGGACCAAAAGTTGAACAAATCAGTTAAGATTTTCCATGACTATGACCAAAGCTCTGGAGTGAGGACAAATGATGGTGGACATAAAGACAAATCATTTACCAAGAACCAAAATCAATAACACCAAGATCAAGAAAGGGCAAGTTGAGAAAAAGAAACCTTGCTTTGCCACCTAGAGCATTCAACCACCTTCCATATAAATAGGAAAACTTGAGTTTAAAATTTTAATTAATATGTTGAAAGGATCCTAATCAAGTGTAGGAAAGGAATTATAAATTTGGAAGAGACTTGGAATTGGTGGAGTGATCATTCAGTCATATTGGTTGAAATTGGTAAAAACTAGTTAAAAGCTTGCAAGAATTTATGAGTGGATCTAAATGAGTTTAAGGATGTGATTGGAAATTAATTATGGAGTAGAGGTGGAAATAAGAGCATTTGGCCATGCTCACTAAGAAAGGAAGAGAAGTCCTAAAAATTTCTAAGGTTGATGTTAATTAATAGTCTAAATCCTAATTAGTGTAAATCACCTTTCTAAAGGAAAACAAAATTGAACCATAAAGCTTTAGAACTAGAGAATGTGAATTTAGCTACCTAAATAAGAAATAGGCAAGTATGATATTTTTCGAATGTCTAAAGATAATTAAATAAGACATCACTACATTTTGCATTGTCTTTCAGTGCATGCTAGATTATGGTGTAACAATACCACGATCAAGTTATGTACTAGAAGACTAATGCGAAATGCTGTCCAAATTTCATCAAGTATAATGTTGATGATTTAAGAAGAAACATTTAACTTGTGATTGGAAATATTCATCCTCGAATGGGATAGGACCTTACCAATACAAAGAGTATGTTGGATTGTGTTATGTTTTGCAAAGTTATTGGTTAGGTCTAACCTTTGGTCGAAAATTTGATCTTGTCTAGTATGGATCGTATATAGATAAATACACTGCTCAAAAGTGGTGAGTATAAGAATGGAGTGGAAGATTTCTTTGAATTTTCTCAACAAAATATTCTTGATAGCAGTGGAAGATTTTATTATCCTTGGGTCAATTATTTGAATGAAAAATGGTTGAGAATTTATGAAGTTAAGGAGCATGTGCTTTGTGTAGGTTTTCCAAGAGTTATACACGATGGATTTGGCATGGTGAATTGTTAGACATTCCAAGTCAATCCCAATGTATAGAGGTTCGTGTAGATATAGAAGATCGGTTAGAGGACATGATTTAAGAAATGGGACATGAGCCTTTTCGACGAGAAAATATATATGAGAACTTGTGCAATGATGTAGATAGGTCGTTGTATCTAGATTGTACTAATTTCACAAGACTATCCACAATGTTAATGTTGTTCAATCTAAAGGTAAGAAATGGGTGAAGTGATAAAAGCTTCACTGAATTTCTTGAGTTATTGAAAGATATGCTTCCAAAAGGAAACACATTACCAAAGTGTAATTAAGATGAGAAAAAGGCACTTTGTCTTATGGGTATGGAGTATAAGAAAATACATGCATGTCCAAATGATTGCATATTGTACAGAAAAGAGTTTGAATGGTTGCACCAATGTCCCATTTATCAGGTCTCATGTTTTAATTTAACAGACAGTGATTCTAATTTTGATGAGAGCACAAAGAGTCCTTCAGCGAAAATGTTATGGTATCTTCCAATAATTTCAAGATTCAAATGGTTGTTTGCTAATGCAAATGATGCAAAAAGGCTTAAATGGAAAGCATATGAAAGACAAAGCCATGGGAAGTTGCATCATCTTGCTTATTATTTGCAATGGAAGATAATCGATTAATTATTTCCAGAGTTTGCAAATAAGCCAAGAAACCTAAGACTTGAACTTGCTACAGATGGAATAAACCCTTATGGTAATTTAAGCAGCAAACATAATTCATGGCTTGTTATGTTGGTGAATTACAACCTTCCTTCTGAATTATGCGTGAAGTGTAAATATATTATGTTGTTTATGATGATTTCAGGCTTATAACAATTGGGAAATGAAATAGATGTTTATCTAGCGCCCTTGATTGAAGATTTATAAAATCTTTAAGAAAAAGATGTGGATGTGCTTAACGGGTATGGTAATGAATATTTTAAGATGCATGCGATGCTATTTTGTACTATTAATGACTTTCCAGCATATGGGAATTTGTATGGATATAGTGTTAAGGGGGAATAAAGCAAGTCCTATTTGTGAAGAAGACATAAGTTACTATTGATTGCATCAGGAAAGAAAATAGTTTACCTTGGTCATCGAGATTTCTCATATATAATTAGTTGTATCATAGATTAAAGAAATCTTTTAATGAAATGCTAGAGAATGGAGACGCTCCAAGGTCTTAATAGGAGAGGAAGTTTATGACCGAGTCAAGGATATCATAATTGTGCTTGGAAAGTCATAGAAGAAGCCTATCAAGAGAAATATATAGAAGAAAAAATCAATCTTCTTTGATATTCCTTACTGGTGCAAGGTAGATGTAAAAATTGCATTGATGTCAAGCATATGGAAAAAGATGTGTGATAGTGTTATAAGAACACTCTTAAACATACAAGGAAAGACAAAAGATGATGTTAACTCTCAATTGAACTTGCTTTATGTGGGTATAAGATAAGAGTTAGGTCCATTATTTGTTGGTAAGTGAACTTATTGTCTTCTAGCATGTCATACCTTATCAAAAAAAAAGGAAAAAGATTTTATGTGAATGTCTACATGGTGTGAAAGTCCCCCATGGTTACTCTTCAAACCTTAAAAGGCTTGTATCGATGAAAAATATCAAGTTGGTTGTAATGCTGTCAATTAAGCCCCTAGCCCAAGGGTCGATCCACGTGGCCCTTTATAATGGTTTTTTATAATTTACCCATTTGATAAATAGGGATTTTATAAGCCCTGCCCATATGGTATCTATTTTTATGGGTTAGGGATGGTTTCAACCCAAAAATAAATAACCTCATCTGAATAGTTTTAATTCCCAAATTAAAAACCTAATTTTAAAAATTAAAAAAAATTTAATCTTCAATTTTTCAAACGAGATACGCATCAATTTTAGAATTCCTCTTGCATTTTTCATTCAAAACTAAACCCTAACAAAGGAAGAGCTTGATTACTCCAAACTGCGAACAAACCGTGGTAAAGCACTATGAACTGCAAACTTGCAAACTGCAGCAAAAGTTAAGTCATTCTCTAATCAACCAATAAGGTACCTTTTTTTTGTTTTTAGGGTTTTTGTTTTTCGATTGCAGTTTTCCCATCTTTTAGCGAGATACCCTTTTCTTTTTTTCGGGAATTTTGTTCTTCGATTGCAATTTTTCCATCTTTTAGCAAGTTCATTTTGTTAAAAAGTACTTAGCGCATTGCTTTATTGAATTCCATCATGGCTCTGTAATTTTGTTTTTGCTAACATGCAACCTGGATCAAAGTCCCCCTTCCTTCATAATCAAACAAGCAAATATTAAGAGAAGGGAATTAATGCAGGTGGCCCTTAATTAAGTGGCGTGTGGCGATTATCAAAAGCATTAGCATACTTATGTTATGGTTGAATGATTATAATTAGAATAATTATGATGACAATAACATTGCAAAAACAAAAGTCACAGTTTACAAGAAGGGAGACATAAACATGTGCCATTCACTCATGAATAATCTAATTATTGTTAGTTAGGCATTGAAATGCAATCAATATGAAGGGCACAAGCACCAAATACCAAAATCTATGATGAGGTCTTCCCTTTTGGTTATAGCTACACCAAAGTGCGATGGGATCTTAGAGACTGAATGCTAGAATTCAGGGATTCATTTAACCTTTATCACTAAAGAACATCCATGGATTTGTTTGCTTTATGATTTTATGTCTTTTTAAAGGCAAAGCCAAAATGCATACCTTTAGCCTCCACTACATATTTCCTTGCAATTTTATTTTTTTGTGAGCTTTATCAAAAGCATCAATTGTAGTTGGTGAATTTAGTGACCAAAATAGAAAATTATTAACTAAAGCGTGTTATGTTTGCAATCTCTTTGTTCTAAGATGCATTGTATGAATACAGCTTTAACAATATTGGTAGTGGAGATAAACAAGGAAAAGTTAACCTTTACAATTCCAAAATCTAGAAGTAATTCACTTCTTTATTTAATGCATGTTGGCCTTTTTTTTCCTCTTTAGTAGTTGCACTTTGAATTTTTCGTCTCTTTCTAAAGTCTTCTTTGTGTCTTTAATATATATATATATATATATGTGTGTGTGTGTGTGTGTGTGTGCAGATTTTATTAAATAATAGTTTATTGCATTTAAAGAAAATGATGGTTCTAATATTAGGGATCTTGATTCTCTGTAACTGCCCATTTTGTGCATAAAAAATATTCATCATCATATAAAAGGCTAGAGTGTTTTATAATTGGTCAATCCTGCATCTTATAATAATCAATATAGTTCTACATTGGTGAATGTGCTACTGCTTAGGTAGCATAGGCATAGAATCCAAGTTGCTAATATTTATTTATTTATTTACTTTCTTTAAGTGACAAAATCATTGTTTTATTTTATATATATCATGATTACTCTTTTTGTTTCTTTTATGTTGGATATTGAATATAAAAGGATCTGTAATAGAAAAGGAAAACACTTTCTTTCGAATATAATGGTAATGGCTTATATATTTATTTATCATATCGTTCTCATCTAGCATTATATACTATTCCTGAGTTCAATATATTATTCATATAACTTGAACAACGGTGGTCCTTTTTGGCTAGTACCTTTTTCAAATTTATAAATACATTATCCTATGTCAACTAAGGCCTTTTAATTTGGAGAAACATGTTTTGTGATCTATCTCAAGCAACAAAATAAGAAGAAGTCACACGACAAGAGGTAACATTTTTATTTATTAACTTTATTTTTGTTTTATCGAATATAATTTTTTCTTATTTTCTAAATTATTGGTTCTACTTTCTTTGTTGGTACATGAGTCTATTCATTATTTTTAAAATTAAAATATTTTTAATTACATTATTTAATTTTATTGCGTAGGAACTTAAAAATTGGTTATGGAGTATACGAGTAAGAGTATTGTTAATTTGGATGATGATGTTTCTAAAACTCCTGTAATTCCTGAAAGTATTGAGACAACTAAGAAAGAGTTGTCAAATGTTTGGAAATACTTTACCAAGATTAGTATGTGTCGCAACCATAATTCCGACGAGACGACGAACTCGCTAAAATTTTGAAAATAGAATTTAATTTGAATTAATGTGGAGCCGCCACCAAATTTTTATTTAAGGGAAAAATATTTGGAAAAAACCCTGATTCGAGGATGAGATTCAAAGTTCGGGAGTCGGTTATGAATGGGGAAGGTGTTAGGCACCCCGCTTGCCCGTTTTGAAGAACGGTACCCTTAAACTAAGTGTGTGATTTCTTGAAAATTGTTTGATCCCTTAGTTAACATGGAAATAAATAATTTGATGGAGGTTAGCCTGACAGGACTTGATCCTGCTCCTACGTATTCCCCGGTGCAATGGGAAACTCAAGGCTCACGTAGTTCTAGTTTGGTTTGAAGGCTTGACCTTTGAAAACATTTGAAAGAAAAGCGTTTGAAAATGAACATGGCGTTTTGGATAACATTTTTCGGAAGGATCCATAATCCACATATGCACAGGGTCCAAGACAACTACGGCTGCACTTGGGCCCGTACGACTCTCTAAACATCGAATAGTAGAAAAAGCTACCAGTTCGTGCTTAGAGCTTGTGGCGTGAGATTAAGAATCGCAAAATAAGATTTTTATTTTATAAAAAGGAAAGGCAATCCCCATCCACATATGCACAAGGCCCAAGACAACTACGGCTGCACTTGGGCCCGTACGACTCTCTAAACATCGAATAGTAGAAAAAGCTACCAGTTCGTGCTTAGAGCTTGTGGCGTGAGATTAAGAATCGCAAAATAAGATTTTTATTTTATAAAAAGGAAAGGCAATCCCCATCCACATATGCACAAGGCCCAAGACAACTACGGCTACACTTGGACCCATACGAATCCCTAAATAGCGAATAGCAGAAAAAGCTACCAGTTCGTGCTTAGAGCTCGTTGTGTTAGATTAAGAACCGAATAATTTAATTTGAAAATGATAAAGGTAAAGAACTAAATGAGCTTAAGCAGAAACGGATTGACTGATTTATACTAGAGACACGAACTTCATTTTGAAAAAGGCTTGATTTGAAATGAAAAGAACTAAACTTGATATGGTATTGGAAAGGGAATTTGAACTGGATTTGGGTAAAAATGAGTTTGACTTGAACTTGACTTGATTTAAAGTGAATTTGATTTAGGATGAATTTGATTGAAAAATTAATTTGAGTTGTAGAAAAGAAATTCATTCGAAATTTTGGGGAAAAGGATTAAATTTAAATTTAAATGAGCTTGACTTTGAATTAAAATTGGGGAAATTTTGATTTTACAAAAATGGACTCGATTTGAATAAAAAAAAATTGATTTATACTAAAGCAAACAGAATTGAAGGCTTGCAGGAAAGAATTTGCCTTGAACTAATTTGAATTGCAACTTTTAAAGGAAAGGATTAAATTTGGTTTAAAATGAATTTTATAAAGGAATTTAAAGTTAATTTTAAATAAACTTAGCTGTGAATCAAAACTGGATAAATTTATAAAAGATCGTTTGAAAGCCTTCCACTAATTTTATAGTCCAATTAAAAACGCAAGGGGCCAATTGATAGGCTGCCTATGGCAACAACACTGTATGATAGGGATTTTTAAAGTTAAAGTTATGATGTTCGGGGGCTCGAAGACAGGTCGCAGAGCATGTGAGGAATATGTCAACCACTCTCAAAGGAGGAAGGCCATCCTACTCATAAACTGCATGAACCCAGACGTATCACAATTTCTGTACTGTTATAAGTGGGGAATTACCAAGGTGCATATTTTCATTAGGTGAAGTTTTGGACGTATGCCCTCGCTAACCCGTACATCCGTCTTGGCCTACATGTGAGTCCATGCCCATACGACCTTGAAATCATGCTTTATGGACGTATGCTAACGATGGCCTGGGAACATGATATCCCATAAAGAGTCTTCTCATTATGGTAAGTTGGAAAACTGTGTTTGTTCCCTCCTATAGAGAAATCCACGCCTAATCATTTGTTTTGATCAAAACTTGATTTATCTTCAGAGGAGAGTTGCATGGCTCGTGTGGGGCTTATCACTGTACTCGTAAGCCTAAGATCTTAAGAGCAAATAGCCCATAAACCGACATAGTTTGAGATTGACATCTCCTATCAATCAAAGACCACCACCTGCATGCCTCCAAACATGCGACGTTGCATGGCTTTCCAAGCATCTATTAGCATTTGAATGATGTTCGGCAAAGAAGCCCATTCTGGCCTATAATTATCGTCCACTGTGACTGAATGTGGAGGATAGGCACTCATTGAGATTGCACAATGTTGCCCGCTATCCAGAATCAGCGCCTGCTCCTACTGGTGGTGACCACAGCTATAGATATTGTCGAGCCACAAAAAGTGTCCCATGGGGTGTTGCTATTTTATATAAAGCAGACAAGGAAATTTTGGATTAGACGCTCATCCCTCTGATCGAAATGAGCAAGGGGGCCTGGACCCAAGGGTGGACGTATGTAAAACATATTTGCATGCACTCCCTACCGTTCTTGGGACCATAGATTGAAGTTTGCCAACACCTGGTCCATTTAGAGCACAGCCAGAAATCGAGGCACACAGTGCTAGCTGACGTTGACACTAGGATGTGTTTTCAATCTGAAGTTTGGCACCCATTGTCTCAATTTAGAGTAGGGGCCAGCATCACAATTTGAGCCATGCATGTGCAGATCATGACGGTCCGACACGATTGTCACTATTTCCTGGGGCTTCCCATGCTTCCAAGAAAATGGTAGACAATGACCCATTCTCATCATTTGCTGGTGCAGCTTTCGTGAGGGCCATGAGACATCTCAGCATCGCCAAATATAGAATCACATGAATGCATGACCGTGCGAGGGAAAACGTCGATAGAAACACCATGCCTTACATGAATCCTTTAAGACTAAGAGGCTGCATTTGTATCCAATTCTTCTTCTGACATATTTGCAAGGAGCACATTCTTCTTAGGAGAAAATGGTTCAATTATGGCATTAACAAATTTTGGATACCTCCAAGGGTGTTGTGAAGGACTAGGCCACAAGGATACAAATTGTATCAACTCTTTAAACGACAGACTAGGCCACGAATGGTGGTTCCTTGCTAGCTATAAGCCTAATCTCCTTGATGATGATTCTTCGGAAACTTTACTATTGCACCCGAGCCTAGCCGACGGCCCATTCGAGATGCTTTACTAGCATCTTGCGGTTCAGGTTATGACCAATTCAAGGACGTATAGGAGTTCACACAAAAAGATAGGAGACGAAACCGATGAATTCATCCCTACAACATTCTATCAATATTTACTGAGGTGTTTCCCCTAACGTTTAGTTGAACCATGGGTGCAAAGTATCTAATTCCCCTGTTTTTGTTATTATTTTTGTTTTCATTCTATATTCATTTTTTTATTTTTTATGTTTCATTTTCATTTTTTTAATTCTCCTATTTTTTATTTCTAATTTTAAAATCTGTTTCTTTCTTTTTATTATTACTTATTAAACCTTTTCCTTTTATTTTTTTCCTTATTATTATTATTATTTATTTATTTATCCTATTCTTTTGCTATATTAATTAATTTATTTTTGATTTTCTGTTTTATGTTTTGGTTTCGTGATTAATTTTAACGATTAGGGGTCTGAGACATAATTGAGTGTTTACAGTATGATAAACATGGTTTTGAAAAAGTTACATGCAATTATTGTGGTCATGAGTATAAAGTTGGTAAGAATCCTAAATCAAAATTTAATTATGGGACTTCACATTTAAGTTGTCATCTTTCAATTTGTAAAATTTTTAAGTCAAGTGTGGAGGTGAAAGATGATAAATCTACCTTAAGAAAGATCAATCAAGACATTCAATGTAACATGCTTGCTAAGCTCATAATTAGACATGATTTCCCTTTTAACTTTGTTGAATATGAGGGTGTTAGGGAATGGGCAAAATATTTGAATTCGAGTGTTGAAGTTCCTTCTAGAAACACCATTGTGCCAAATGTTAAAAAATTATATGTCAAAGAGAAAAAGAAACTTAAGGAAATTATGTGTGGGCTTCCTAATAGAGTATGTCTAACTTCTGATGTATGGACAATAACTACCATTGAGGTTATATATATTTAACTACCTACTTTGTTGATGAGAATTGGAAATTGAATAGTAAAATTTTGATTTTTTTTCAAATGATGCCCCTCATACCGGTGTTGAATTGGAACGCACTTTATTTAGTTGCTTAAAGGAATGGGGAATTGAAAAAGGGATTTTTTCTTTGCCCTTGGATAATGCTTCCTCTAATGATAGCATGTAAGAAATTTTAAAAAACAATCTTAATGTTCAAGGTAACTTGTTAGGTGATGGTAAATATTTTCCTGTTTGTTGTTCTTGCATATCCTAAATTTGATTGTTCAAGAAGGGTTGAAAATAACAACTGAAGCTTTGTATAAAATTAGACAGAGTGTTAAGTATCTTAGAAGCTCGGATGGAAGGATGAATATTTTCAAAGATTGTGTTGGTAGTGCAGGTTTATATATGAACACTAGTTTAAGATTGGACGTCTCTACTAGGTGGAATTCTACATATTTAATGCTTGAAACTGCAATCAAATACAAGCAAGCTTTTAATATTTTTAAAGCAGCACACAAATTATAAAAATTGTCCATCTCAAGAAGAATGAGATAGAGGAGAGAAAATTTATGTAATCTTAGAACCTTTTAATGAGATCACAAATATGATATATGGTTCATCTTATCCTACTTATAAATTTATATTTTATGCAAGCTTGGAAAATTGAATGTCTCCTTGAAGTAAACTTGGCAAATGATGATAATGTAATAACGGAAATGTCTTTGAGGATGAAAGGAAAAAAATTTGATAACTATTGGAAAGAGTACAATGTTGTAATAGCTTTTGAACCTATTCTTAATCCAACATTGAAGATTGATTTCTTAAATTATTGCTCTACTAAACTTGATTATTTAACTATCAAAGATAAGATTTGAAATGTGAAAGATAAGTTGAAGAAGCTTTATGAAGAATATGTTAGCATTTTTCCTATCCCAAGTGTTTCTCTTTCCCAATCATCCAATGAAGTTCTTTTATTGCCTAAGTTAAGCGAAGAAGGAAATAAGCCTAAGAGATCAAGAGTTTTTAGTGTAAGTTTTTTATCCTAACTTAGCTTTTATTTCTTTCATGTTTCTTTTGTTTAGCTAATTAATATTTTATATATTGCAGGATTATAAAATGCATAAGAATGAAGCTAAATCATTTAGTGGTAAGAATGAACTTGCTGTCTATTGGATGAATCACAAGTTGATGTTGATGATAGTGAGGACTTTGATATCCTTCATTATTAGAAGATCAACAATAAAAGCTAAGTCACGGTTCGGCCCAACTAAGTTTATGATCCATTAAGGTTGGGCCATGTAGGGATACATTTTATCTTAGGGCTTTGTCTCATATTTCTAATGCCGCTGGAATCACTTCAATATCAATTTTATAGCCCAAGATATGGCTTGCACAATGAACAAAGGTTAAGAGCATTAAAATTTAAAAATTAACCAATTTTTCTCACTTATGTCCAATGCAATCCAATAACATAGAACTCATTCAAAATGATAAAATTAGACATCACTTAAACCCAATTAAGTCCAATAAAGAAATGAAAATAAATGTATAAAATACATTTATCAAGACCTATGGGCTATTTTAGCCCCAGCCCACATGGGTTAGGGTTGGGTTGAATGCGATAAATTGACAACTCTAGCTAGTTGGCTTAAAATCTCATAATTGCCATATGTTGACGCAACAACTACTACCGATGGTTATCCGTGATATTTAACCTAAAAAAGATAGACACACCATAAGTAAGTTGTTTCTTCTTCAATGCTATATGTAGCAAAGTTGCTCACCCTAAAAAATTTGAAAATATTGAAAATGAAGCTATGATTATCGTATGCCAACAGGAGATGTATTTTCCTCCATCTCTTTTAACATCATAGTTCACTTAAATTTTCATATTGTGAGGGAGATTAGGTTAGGTAGACCAATTTATCTACTATGGATGTATCCAATTGAACGGTACATAAAAATACTAAAAGGGTATGCTAAGAATCCATAGTATTCTGAAGCATCTATTGTTGAAGGCTACACAGCAAAAGAGGCTATTGAATTTTGTACAGAATATTTATCAGAAGCAAAACCTATAGGGACTCCTACGTCTTGTCATGATGGAAGATATAGAGGTAAGGGTACATGAGGCATAATTATGAAAAGTATATGAAGATAGGATATCCTTCAAGCATATTGATTTATTTTAAATAATACCGATGAGGTTCAACCTTATTTAAGTGCTCACCAAACCATCATTAGGAAAAAACACCTTCTAATAAATGAAAAGTGGTTGTTAAATGAGCATCACAGAACTTTTATACCCTGGTTTAATGACATCATCAATAATGATGGTGTTGTTTCTAAGACTTTAAAATGGCTAGAACATGACCCTAACTTTGATATCATATGTTGGAGCGGATATGATATTAATAACTTTTCCTTTTATACAAAGTCCCAAGATGAAAAAAGCTCTATGCAAAATAGTGGGGTAATGATGGTGGCTGAGTTAATGCACTTTTCTAGTTCGAAATATCAAAATCTTGTGAGAGCTTCCATATCTTACTTTAGAGTTATTAAAGAGATTTACGAGATTGAATACACTAAGTTCAAAGTGGATGCTTTTAAAAGCAAGTGGGTTGATAGTAACAATGGCTTACAAGTTAATAAATTAAGGTTTACATTGGTGGACCTAATAAAGTAGCTTATAAGGATGATCTTTTTATCATGGTTTACCAAGCAAAACAAGTGTTTTATATTTAAGATCCTTCTAAAAAAGGTGGTCGACTTTTCTCCAAGGAAAGACTACAATTGATAGTGATGACACCATTGATATCACAAATATTGATAGTTTACTTGATTCTTCCTCATCAAACAATCCTATTGTGAATGAAGAAGAGAAATTGATGATGATATAAATATTATTTGGGATTACCATCATGTAGAAATATGGAAGAATATTACTACATGTTACTAATTTATTTTATTCTATTTTATTGCTAATAACTAATATTTTATTCATAAAGTTCTTAAATTATAATTTTTACATGTTTAAACAAGAACATTATTAATTCATCTATGAACCCTGCTTCACAAAGTGGATCTGATAGCCAATCGTGGACATATTTAATTCTATTTTTCATATCTTAGTAAGATTATATATATGTTCGCCTTAACTGTTATAATGATATTACTTTTTGAATTAAACTATGCAAAGATTCAATGATCCAACTCGACTATTTGAAAAGGAGACTAATGATATTTAAAGACGAATTTGGTAGAGGTACCAATATGTAATTTAGATGTGTACAAAAGTAGATGTAGTTAATCATTAGATTTTTTTATCTTTTTTGAACTATAATTCTAAAATTTTGCTGTCTAGGAAAATTATATATATACGAAATATTTTTATACAGGTTTTGATTACTATGTTATACCAAATTCAAATATTATTTTTAAAAAAATTTCCAACTTTCTATGTTGGATGTCACATTAACTAATATAGAAAGTGATTTGTACATTGGTTGTAACATTAGCCAATGTAAAAAACTAGACTTTCTACATTAGTTGTGATTACAACTGGTGTAGAAAGTGTGGTTTTCTAAATTGATTTCAGGCATAACTATCAATCATGTGTAACTTATTTTGTAACAAGTTAAAATGAGAAATAATTCAATTAAATTTAAAATTAATTTTCATTTAATTAAGTGTAAAGTGGAGAGTTTATGTTCTAGTGTTGCCTCTTGGGCTGATATCCTTGCTGTAGTTGCAATTTTTTTTGTAAATAACTTCATAAATTATGAAACTATATTTTTTCCCTAAAGAAATACCTTTCACGTATAGAAAGTAATAAATAAGAAAAATATTTTTTAAAAATAAGTTAAATTAAACCTTTTTTTTTATAATAGCACATTATTATTAAACAAATTTCTCTCTTTGGATGGCCATGTTCGATAGTACAATTGGGTAGAACAGACACAACTATAACAAGTTTAAGTTCTTCTAACTCAAACTTGCCAGCTCCCACTCTTTGAATTTAAATGGCTTAATAAGTTCCTTCTTCAACAAAGGTTTCAAACCTAAGGAACTTATTCCTCTTTTTGGTTGTTAGCTATAGGTAAATGAAGATTTTATCCTATATTTTATATATATTATGGATATAATATAAGTTTATATATTTAATTTTTAAAAATATAATATAATATAAACTTAACTATTTTATTTTTAAAAGATAAAAATAATATTATAATATAATTTATTTAAAATTATAAATATTATACTAAGTCTTTATAATTGTATTATATTAATAAAATATTATTATTAAAAATGGAAATTGTAACATCCCAATTTTCTATAATAAACTTTTGAAGTCATGAATAATCCCTAAAGTGAAACCAAGTAGGATTAGGGACCAAAAACACATTAAAAAGTTTGGTGCAAATCATGAAAATGTCCCTCCACCTAGACAATCCAAATAATGAACCAAAGAAATGTAAAAATTAAGTAAAAGATATTCAAAAGGTTTAGAGAACATCAAGGATGACTAAAAGTAGTAAGAAAAACTTATAAAACTAAGAAGGGACAAAAACGCTCTCAGAAAATCCTAAAAATATCCAAAACACCCCTAGGAGCTCTGCTTTCTACATGGACCTAGTCAGTTTCCAAAAAAAAAAAACAAGAAAATGACCTTAGATTAACATTGGAATGAACCAAAAAGTGTTAAAATTGTTAGGGAAATAATTTGGGAAATTTTTCAGCAGTGCTGGGAAAAATTATGGCCCTTAGAAGGTTGGGAGGGAAAAAAAATGTTAGAAACAAGCTAAGAGTGGGCTCCACAATGGGCTCCACAAAATTTAACATATGAAAAACCTGGTGGTGACTTACCAAGTCAAGTCAATCCAAGTCAACCATAAAAGAAAAAATAAATAATACTAAAATTCTTTTAACCATGGTTAAGACTAATTAACCTTGATTCATTAGAAGTTAACTATGATTAGGATAAAATAAACATGATTAGTGGTAAAATCAACCTCATCAACACTAATCAAAGTCTAAGAGGATAATTCCTTTAATTTTGAATTATTTTTAAAAATAGGAAAATTCATGCAAAATTACCAAAATACCCCTAAGTGTAAAAATATCCAACTTTGCCCATGGATGACCGAACTCACTAAGCTGGCTTTAAACCTCATTTTTCTCGGTTTTCATCTCCCAAAACACTTAGCCAACTCTCCATAATGTATCCAAATCCATCTAATTCCAAAAAAAACCCTAATCCTACACATTAAGCCTAAGTCTCCAACTTTGAGATTTAAGTTAAAACAAGGCCTTAAACACTAAGCTCCACCACTTCCACTTAGAGAACCTTGTGGACCAGCCAAATGGGGGACAAGGAGCATCCATCATAGCCCTACGATCACTACACAAAGTCACCATCAAGTAAGAGCTTTCTATTTGTCTCTTTTAAGCTTTAAACTTGCTTTTTAAGGTTTGATTTCTTTCTTTTGTGGATCCTTTCTCTAAAATTCATGTATCTCATTTTGTTTCAACTTATGAGGGCTCCAGATTACATTTGAACTCTTCAAAATCAGCCCTACTATTTTTAGTGATTTTGGAAAAGAAAAATGAAGTTTGGTTGGTTTAAAGTGCTTCTAAGTAACTTAGAAGGAATTTAATCAATGGAAATTGTTTTTAACCCCATTTTGATGCTTTCGCCAATTTTTAGAACTCATGTACAAATTTTTTGAAGTGTTCTTGGTGGGAGAAGTATGGATCTTAGAGTAGATCTTAAGGATCTACACTTTGTCACTTGAAAAAAATGGTATGGTGCATGTTTTTTAGCTTATAGTTTGAAAGTTGTGATTTTTCTCTTTTAGTGAACTTGTGTATGATTCTGTCCAGATACGAACCCATGAACTTGAATGTTAAAAAATGAAAGAAAAATTAAGGTTAAGTCCCACAATAAGGATATAGTTAAGATGTGGTGGAAACCAAAAGGGAAAAGGATTGATAAGTGGTTGAAAGAGTTGAGCTCAGATAAGGATGCTATAGAGTTGACAGCTTATGCAGAGGAACAAAATTGTGAGATGGAGATATATGTAGAGCATGTAATTAGCAATGTGGAGAGGACAGTTGAAGTTGGAGAAATTATGGAGGAAAGACAACTTATAAGGGTATAGGAGGATAACGAGGAAGAGTTTGATACCATAAATGATTCTATAAATGATGTGCATTTTGAAGATAGTGAAGAAGAGAGGGATACTGGAGCTGATGATGGTTTTAATTTGAATGAAATTGGAGAGGCAGAGATTGCTCTTAATGAAAAAATTCATAATATAAAGACTTATGGGTCACCACACTTGAAGAAACAAAATGCAAGAAAGAATGTGAAACAAAATGCACTTGGTAGTATTCAAAGGTTTTTTGTTGAAAAGGATAATATTGTTAATGATCAAGAAGTATACAATAGCAAGGACGTTAATGAAAAAGGTAATAGTATTGATACTCATGGAGCTGGAGATATAGCTATCCCTAAAGATGGTATCTTTATGCATCATATTGATGAAGAGTACAATAGTGAAAAGTTGGATAGTGCTGGAGATAATAGTCACACAGAGGATAACAACCCCCCAAAATATCCAATATTTAGAAAAGAGGATATGTGCAAGACCTTTAAATTTGAATTGGGGATGGAATTTAAATCCCTAAAAGATTTTAAAGAGGCCATTCAAGAGCATTCTGTACTAAATGGCAAACAGATAAAGTTTGTAAAAAATGATGTTGTTAGGGTAAGGGTGATATGCAGTAAATCTTGTGAATTTAAGGCCCTTTGTAGTAAGGTTGGGGGTAGAAGAACTTTCAGGATTAAGACTTTGTTCGGTAAGCATACATGTGGGAGGATCTTTGATAACAAGAATGCAAATTCTAAATGGGTAGCCAAAGTTGTAGTAGACAAGTTTAGGACAGCATCCAAATTAACTTTGACAGAAATTATAGAAGATGTTAGGAAGAATTATAGTGCTGGAATCACAGGATGGAGAGCATTCAAAGCAAGGCAATTTGCTAGAGAGATGGTTGAAGGGGATGCCACCAAACAATATACATTGTTATGGTCTTATAGTGCTAAGCTTCAAAGGGTAAGCAACGGTAATACTTGCAAGATACAATTAGATAGACCGAGCCAGAATTTGCAGCCAAGATTTGCTAGTTTTTACATGTGTTTAGATTGTTGCAAGAAGGATTTCCTTGCTGGTTCTAGGCCATTTATTGGTGTTGATGGATGTCATTTGAAAACTAGGTATGGAGGACAATTGTTAATTGCAGTGGGAAGGGATCCCAATGATCAATATTTACCATTAGCATTTGCAGTTGTGGAGACTGAAACAAAAGACAGTTGGAGGTGGTTTTTGACTCTTCTATTAGCAGACATTGGTGACGTCAACACTTATAAATGGGTTTTTATTTCAGACCAACAAAAGGTGAAGTTTTTAATGTGATTTCTAACTTGAAACTTATCATTTCAATCATTTTTATAATTTCATCATAAGATTAATATTGTCTTTATGATTATCTTTATTATTTTTTTTAGGGATTAATTCCAGTATTTGAGGAAATGCTACAAGGGGTTGAACATCAATTTTGTTTAAGGCACTTGTACAACAACTTCAAAAAGAAGTTTGGAGGAGGGACAATGATTAGAGACTTGATGATGGAGGCAGCAAAATGTACATACATTGAAGCATGGGAAGACAAGATCAATGAAATCAAGAAAATTAATAGTAAGGCATATGATTGGTTGAGAGTTATACCTACTAGTTCTTGGTGCAAACATGCCTTTAGTCATTACCCAAGGTGTGATGTCTTGATGAATAATATTTCTGAATCCTTTAACAGTACCATTTTGCTAGCTACAGACAAACCAATTATTTCCATGCTTGAATGGATTAGAGCCTATTTAATGGGTAGGTTTGCTGTAATGAAGGAAAAATTGTCAAAATACCAAGGTAATGTGATGCCTAAACCAAGGAGGAGGCTGGATAGAGAGGTAGAAATGAGTGGCAATTGGTTAGCTACATGGGCTGGGGAATTAAGGTTTGAGGTCTCTCATATTATTCACAAGGAAAAATTTATTGTAAATCTTAGCTCTAATTCATGTACTTGTAATTTTTGGGGGTTAGTAGGGATTCCCTGTAGATATGCAGTTGCTGCAATTACGTATAAAGGGGATGATCCAGAACTTTATATGCACAAGTACTATAAGAGGGAGACCTATGAATTATGTTATGCACAACAAATTACTCCCATAAATGGAGAAAACATGTGGCCCAAAACCCAATATGAAGATATCTTGCCTCCAATGTATAAACTTAGACCTGGAAGGCCAAAAAAACTTAGAAAGAGGGAACCAAATGAAGATCCCAAACCTACTAAGCCAAAGAGATCACACTCCAGCAATAAGTGTAGTTGGTGCCACAAATATGGACATAATAGTAGGAGGTGCAAAAACCCTGCAATTTCATCTCAAACTTCAACAACAATGGAAGGAGAAAAGAGTCAAGTAACCAGTCATGCACAAACTAACAATGCAAATCAAAATGTACAGCATAACTCACAAAATCAGGCTACAAAAAAACTCGAGGTAAGTATGTCACATATCTGAAAGTAGCATTTCATTGTTAAATTTTGTAAGCAATGAACTATAATAGTTTATTTTGAATGTTGTGTAGGCATTGGTTAACATTGGATCTTCACAGCAGCATGATGAAAATATAATTGGTACTACTTCAACATCATCACAACAAACACATCAATCAAAACCAACACAACAAAAAATTTGAAGGTATCCACCGGTACCAAATCTTGAATAATAGTACATGATAGAATTATAAACTAATAACATATAATTTTCATACTTATTTTAGAGGAAAAATATCATAGTTGAATGCAACCAGGAGCAAGGGAGCAATGGTGCAGAACTGAGTCATCACATCAATAAAGAACAAGAAGAAATTTTTTTTCCAAGAAATCAATAATTGATCAGGTTGAAGCAAAAACCACAGTTGAAGTTGTTGTTAGTGATGGACTAAATAAAGAAGCTAAATTTGCATAATTGAGTTTTCATGGTGGTACAGAGAAAAAAGAATTACATTGATGAATAGTGGATAAATGCATATGGTGCTTTGTTAAGAGGATTATCTGCATATGGTGTTTTTTTTTTTTTTTTTATGCTTAGTTAGGACACCTTTTGTATTTTTGGAGCACTATTTGATACCTTGATTTGTCAATGTATGGACCATATTCTAGACTTTGACTGTTATGTTAGTATATGTTTGTTTCTTTCCATAAGAATCTTGGACATGAGAAAGGTTTATTTTTTGTAGCAATTACAGTAATTGCACTGTAACCTTTGAATAGTAATAGTAATTCAAAATATTATCACTTAATCCTCTATGTGTTTGGTAATTCCTTACATGCTTATTGTGAGTGGATCATATGATTGCTTTAGTTATTATATGAGACATTAACTCCATGACTTTTATTCAGCAACTTCAAAAAGTTTTAGACAAATCTGTTATTTTTTCTTTGATGTATATATATGATTGTAGCATGTAATTAAGTTGATAGATCCAAATGTGAGGTATGATCATTAGACTATTATTTGGATAAGTGTTATCATTTTTTAGAAATTATTTTTCCATGATTGGGTTGAGGCATTTATTTTAATGAGCCCCTGAAAAAAAATAAGAAAACTGAGATTATTACTTGTGATTTATACATTTAATTAGTATGCTTCGATTATAAGTTACGGGCTAAAATTTCACTTGATCAATGGTCATTTGAAATATGTTTTGAATGTGTTCTCTTTAATCATTTTGGTTGGGTTGTTTAATAATGGTAATTAATTTATAAGTCTTATTATACTGTTTATCTAGTTTAACAATATTAACATTACAAATTAACTATTATTTGTAATTGATGCATATATCCACCTAAATCTTTGTGACCTTGTCTTCCCGTTGAATTCAGTACAACTAAATTGTCACGTAGAGTAGATGAGATGTAATTATAATTAATTAAGATCGAGTCATCCACAAACATGTTATATAGTTGTTAGGTGTTATATATGGTTATATATATGTTCAAAATAATAATTAATAATCTATTAAATCTCTTTTGGTATTATTTTTAACTCTGTTTTTTAAAATTAAAAAATTAATTTTATTATATGTGCTTTGTAATTTGTGTATAAGATAATCTAAGACATAAATCATGGCTAATATGTTTCATTAAACAAAGGCTGATCCAAATACCTTCTGAGACGAGCCTTTCTTACCGTACATAAAAAGATTTAGGACAAATAACATCCATTTATAGAAAATTGGTTATAAGTTAAACCTCTCAAGCAAAAATGTCATGAGAAAAGAGAGGAAAGAAAAAATTGGAAATTTTTTTAATTGATTCAAAATAATACATACAACATAGAAAGAAAAGAATGGTCATTAATTGTTGGAGAACCATTGATTGTTGCAAAACCATTGATTGTTGCAAAACCATTGATTTCTACAAAATAAGACAAGGCACTTGAATTTCTTTCATAGCATGTGTGATTTCTCAATGAATTTGTTGTCTCACTTATGGAACAACTTTTATGCTGCTCTATCTCTTCAATGGCTTCAATTGTATATCCTGGTTGTTTAGGTGGAGGTAAATAATCAACTTCATTTGAAAGAAAAGAAACCACCTCAAGCATAATAGGTCTATCTCTTGCTTGATCTTGTGTGCATAAGAGACCAATATGAATGTATCGTAACACTTGAACAACAGGGTATGACCCATCCAACATTGTGTCTATTAGCTTCAGTGTTTCACCTCCATTCCATAATTTCCATGCCTGAAACACAGTTGTTAGTTTCCAAGCCAATGATATATTTGTACCTTTCACTAATTGCGCTATTTGAATAAACTTACATAAACTATAAGATTGTGCAGTGGATCATTACTATTTTTCTTTCCACTTAAAATCTCTAGGAGAATGATGTTGAAGCTATACACATGAATTTTAGTTGAGATGACACTTATCATAGCATACTGTGAAGACATATAACCAGTAAAATGATAATATTAATTCATCAGTCAAACAATTTAGAGCTTAGAAAAGGTATAACATAAAATTTTATATCAATACTTATTATGTTCTAACAATTTTATTAGTCTGTTCTTCATATTCTTTCAACTCAAATGTTCTTTCTATTCCAAAATATGATATTTTTAGATTCAATTTATTATCAAGTAAAATGTTGTTAGTTTAGAAATCTCTATATATCACTTTCAATCTTGAATACTGATGTAAATATACAAGTTCTTGTGCAACTCCTTTGATAATTAGGCATCATATGTTCCATTATAATATTTTTTTTTGTGGAATCTGCTTTGAAGAAAAATATTAATAAGTAAAGTGCAACAAAGTACATAATAATCTCAAAATATAAATGAAATTTGTAAAAGGAAAAAGTATGTATATTGGACAGTTAATAAGTAAACTTCTATACCAAAGAGGTATAAATTGAAGCTTTTGTTGGGCAAGTACTCATAAACTAATATTCTTTCTTCTTTGTCGATACAAAACCCAAGCAACCTCACTAAATCTGTGTGCTGGAGTTTGACAATTAACCTTCATTTTTAAATTCTATCAACCCTTGTCCTGATAAACAAAGACGAGCAGTAAAAATGGGTTTTTATCTCTAAAGAACAAAGAACGTAAAAAAATAGTTTTTATGGAATGCAAGTTCTTTTCCCTCCCCATCTACCTTATTATTATAGACCGATAAAACAAAAGTTACAAAAATGGTTAAAAATAGTAAACACTTACCTGTAACGTCGTTGATCTTAATCTACGCATTTCAGTTGCACGCAAGGTAGTACGATCCAAACGGTGACAAAACAGGACGTAAATATCGTCAACAGAGTCGGAGGGAAGAAGATGAAACGTTACGCGTTTCAGTTGCACGCAAGGAGTATAATCCAAACGGTGACAGAATAGGACGTGAATATCGTCAACGGAGTCAGAGGGAAGAAGATGAAACGTTGCTTACTGAGAAAAACAGTACTAATTAAACCATAAATAAAAATAACTATGAATTAATTAAAATTGATATAATTTAACTTGGGTAAAATTTAACAACTAATTTTCTTTTTTATTATGCCAGGTCAGATTCAATTTGCTACGTTGGCAAATTATTTGATTAATCATCATTTAAAATAATAAATATTTAATGTTAAGGATTATTATCAACATATTTTAAAAATATAAGGACTAAAACCAAAGCTTTAAAAAATAAAGGACAAAAACCAAATTTAAAATATTTTAAAAGGACTAAAAACATATTTAACCCATTTGTAAATACTTAATACTTGAACTTAGAATAATTAAGACATGCATAAGACTTGAACAAAATAGAACACAAAGAGAAAAGAACTTGAAAGGTGTCATTTGGCCACCTAGATTAAGATGCTAAGACGTAAAATCTTAATGAACAAATATAAATTTGAGAAAAGAAAAAGGACGAGAGGTAATTTAGAAGGATGAGTGATGTAAGTCCCTTATATGATTTCAACATCAAACCAAATTGAGGCATTAGATTGGTTGTTTAAATGTGACATTATGCTATGCAATTTACCAATCAAATTTCATTATTGGTTATGAATGCTCACTATCTATGAATAAATGATGGATACTCATGAATGAGAAAGGATGATGATGATGTATGAGATTGGTTTATGATGATGATTGAGATGAAAATTGGAAACCTATATGTGCATTTCATATTGGTTGAAAATTTGTTTGAGCATGCATAATTATTCAGAAGCCACCAAAATGAACTTAAAAAGATTAAGTGATCACTAAAGCAAACTTTATGTGAAAATGTAATGCTACTCTCTTTGTGTCTTATGCGCACTGGTATCTAGAGGGCCTTAAAAAGCTCTACTGAAGAGAAGCCAAAGGTTGCTTCTAGGAGCCAAAGGTCGCTCCAAAAATCCTTCTACTGTGAAGGCATTGAGTCCTTCACCCCTTATGTGGTGATGACGATCACCTAGGAATGAGCTCATATCATTAATTTTTAGTAGGAGGTGGGAGTAGAGTCAAAGAGAAGATATTGTTTGACAAAATTTAATACATGTCTATGTCTAATTGTTTTCTCCCCAAGATGGTGAAACTAGATTCATAAAGTGTCCCAAAGGTTGGACAAAGAAATGATATAGACAAAGAAAGGTAGTAAAGAACAAAGTTTAAGATATAGAATAATTGTATGTCAAATGATATCTTATTTGTGATCCCAAAGTTATGAATGTTAAGAAGAATGTATGGTGAGACACTAAGTTATATGTTTTGAATAAAATTGATCCAATCAGAGAAATGTTTTCAAAGAATTAAAAGTAACCTTTTATGTAAGAAATGATTTCTGAAATAAACTGAAGTGGCTGGGACTAAAGTGATGACATTAGAACTAAGTAGATAGCCTACTGAGAAACTTAGTTTCTCATCCCTACTTCTTCCCACTTTCTTCCCACACACCTTGGGTGCTGATCATTATGGTAGTAGTTCACGTACTTGAAGCAGACGTGAGGCGCTCTCTCTAGGAGGTGTACATCGCACTAATGTCAAAAAAAAATAATTGGATGCGAGCATCCTAACTACTAATATGTAGTATTAGCTAACTTATGTATAAATATTGTATAATAGTTGTAAGTTTATGGTTTGTAATAACTACATGATAAGGCCCACAGGCCTATGACTTATGGTATGTATGAAATATTATGTATAATTATTGTGTGACATGTGTGTTATGACTGAATCTTGTTTATTTATTATAGGAAAATGATAAACGAAAAGAATAATATAAACTCTTTGTATTCCTAAGGTTTTAAACGTATGTAGAAATCCGCTTAATGATTTATTTTATCGCTACACACGTTTTATCGACGAGGCTCGCAGTTTATATCAAACAGTTTTAAAAAAAATTACCATATTTTCATATAAGTATTTTCTAAAATGAATTCCGCATCATGAGATAACAAACTAAAAATGGAACCGAATGATCGACTTGAGCGTGAAATCGGTATTCGTTTTTAGGGTGTTATACTTCTTTTCTTGATTTTCCTCCCACCAATGCGACTTATAAAATTCCCAAAAGATAGAGAAACTTTATATCCTTACTTGGTTAGTGAAGTAAAAATGAACTTTAAATTTTTATCACAACCTCACAGGTGTATCACTCTTCCTTTAAAATGTCCTCACCACATAATCCATGCTTTCCATACACCAATCACTACATTTAATTTCTTGTTCTAGCCTTTAAAGGAGAGACCCTCAACTCACTTTTGGTCCTTGATGTTTCCAAAGTGAAAAGAGAAAGAACTTATCAAAAGATAAAAAGGGTGGTGTGTGACAAAGTTGAGAAGTTTTAAGACAAGAAAGGAAAGCTTCACAGAGAATATCACACTCAAAAGACAGAGTATTTAGGAAAAACTTAAGGGACCAAAAATGTAGGAAAGCTAAAATTAAAGCAAAGAAGAAAGGGAGCACACAATAGGAAAGCCTAAAAACTAAAAAGATACGTGCACATGCTCATATAAGTCCAACTATGCTATTCAACCAAGAAAGCTTAAACATGAATAAATTAAGCAACAAATACCGAATATTCAAGGACTTGGTTCCTAACAAAAACTTTCACAAATTCAACACACAACAATTAAAAAGCTAGACCTTTATGCATTTCCTTTTTATACAAAATTTTGCTTACTTTTTCTTCTTTCTTTTCTTTTATTTTTTCTTCTTTTGTTATTTTGTTTTTATTTTTTTATTTCCTTTGTTGATTTCTTGGTCCAAAGTCCAGAGTCCAAAAAAGTCCTCAAAATTCCCCTTGCCTAGGCTTTTCCAATGTCTTTCATGGTCCAAAGTGTGAAATTCTCAAGTTAGTGAAATTTGCCCTCTTCCTTACATAGGTAGGAAATCTAAGTCCCAAAGGATTTAATGAAAAACACACTTAATACTTAGTCTTAGATAGTTAGAATAGGCATGAATCAAGCTCAAAATAGCATCATACACGCATGGCCATGCTCATGCACTCTTCGATTTCATTTCAAGAAAACAAGACAAAATTCAAAATATATTGAAACACACTTGTAAGGAACAAAACAAGATTGAATCAATCCTAAATAGGTTCTACAACATTTGGATCGCACATATGAATTCAAGTTTAAACAAATTTTGGGACCAAGACTTGAATTCAATTTTCAAAATTATTTTTGAAAATGTTTTTAGAGATTCTTCAAAGTAAACCAATCAAACGAAAGTTAATACTCAGATCTTACAGACTAAAACAAATATGGATTAAGTTGGATTAGAATTGCACAAGTTATAGACAATTTACTTAAGATTGACACTAAATGGGGCCTAGAAGGAACATCATGCACAAATTTGAATTTTAAGCCAAATTAGATAATAAAAAAAAAACCAAAGTTGGATCTATGATGCACACACACAAGAATACAGGTCAACAAAAATTATGTAAATCCAAGCACATTTGACCGATAAAAAAATGTAAAAGAAATGGAGTAGAAGAAGTGAGAGTCATACCAAATTAGAAAAAACTTTATATATGGATCTTACCTCCACTAAATGAGCCATGATAGACCTGGATCAATAGAGGTATGCTTCATGGAAGAAAAGGTGAAAAAGCTTGAAGTTTAGAGTTCCACCCTTGGAGGAGATAAGCTCCACTCCACCGTTTTGAAGACCAAAAATAAGGAGTTCTCCCATTCATAAGAAAGGACAGAAAATGAAGATAATAATACTAAGCTCTCAATTCTATTTTTAATTAAAATGAATCAAAGATTGAAAAATGAGTCATGAAGAGCCTATTTACAGGCTAAGAAGAGGCGTCATATGCATGGCTTTGGGTTGCTTTAAAATTCGCATGGAGCATGGCATGTGGGCTTGGATGGGAGCCCAATAATGATGCTCCTTCCTCTCCTCAAGGTAGCCTCTAATTTGGCCAGAAGCAAGCCTAAGGCCTATGCTAACAATATAAAGAAAGTACAAGGAAATTAGACTCAATCTTATTCCATTTGGGCCTATTAAGTCCTAGCCTACAAGAAAGAAACTAAGACCTAGTCTAGAACATATTGAGCCATGGGAGAAGTGTGGACCTGAGGGAGATCCTCCTAGGAGTTTAGCAAGGCTTCTATCTTCTTCTACATCTTTCTGGCTCTAGCCTAGTGATGGGCCTAATGCCTCAACCTAGTGAAGTCTCAACAGTGGTACTATAGAAAGTGATCTTTGCATTAGTCTGCATGTGAGGATGACTGTGGCATTACTCTTAGGATTGATTCCAAGCCCAAAAAGATCTTCCTCCATGAAGATTCAAATCCCTCTCCATGCATACTCCTTTAGGTGCCTAAGCTTAGGCCTATTATAAAGGCATGGTGTACTCCATTTTCATCACTTTTAATCACATATACATTTGAGTGATTTTGAGAACTTCTCTATTATCTTTTTTCTCTCCATGATTTGAGTCTTTGAGAGTGAAGAATCTCCTCATCCTTTGCCTTCAAGGTGGCAGAGAAGGAAGGATAATCCTCCACAGGTGGGGCGTCTAAAGTTCAACCAAGTTACATCTCCATCAAGGTCCATTGAAGCACCTTCAACCACCCTCTAGTGATCTAATTTTATCCTCTTTCTAAAGAGTACATCACTTTAGTCATAATAAACTTAAGTATATTCTGAGATCTTCTTATTCTCTCTTTTCTCTCCCCTAATCAAGTGTGTAAGAGTGGAGAAAACTCCCAATCCTTGGCCTCCAAGGTGGTGGAGAAGGAAGGCTTATCCTCCTAAGGTAGCACCCCCATTTATTATCCAGGAATCGTCTGCATCTACTCCATTTGATCCAATTTCATTCCCCTTCCAAAGAGTATTGTATCTAATAGAGACAATAAGTTCCTCAATCATTTCTGGCGTACCCTCTAGGGTAAAATGTAAACTAAACTTCTTTGCTTCACGACTTGCCATCCTCAAACCGATGGCCAAACAAAAGTGATAAATATAAAACTTTCCATGTTGTTGAGAATCATAATGGGTAAGAATCTTAGGACTTGAGAGGAATATCTACCCCATGTAGAGTTTGTATATCATAGGACACCTTACTTTACCACCCAACACTTCCCTTTTGAGGTGGTTTATGGGTTTTAATGCTTTCATCCTTGTAGATTAATTACCCATCCCTAACTTAGACCAATATCACACTAAGGATGGAGCTCAAAAGGAAAAGCTCATCCTAGATTTCCATGCCAAGGTTAAGGACATAATAGAAAAGAAGATGATCCATTATGTTAAGTTAGAAAATAAAGGTAGAAAAAAGGTTCTCTTTAATCATGAAGACTAGGTTTGGCTACATTTAAGAAAAGAAAAATTTCCTTCCCTTAGGAAATCAAAACTCCAACCCAAAGGTAATGGCCTCTTCTAGATGATTAGTTAGTTACATGTAAAAAAAATAAGAAAACTATGAATACTCAATTATGTCTATTTTTATATATATGTTTTTTAAGATAATTAAAATTAAAAAAATAGAGGTAAAATTAAAAGAGGTACATAATGGACCCAAACCTAACTTAATAAAACTAACAAACAAGACAAAAGAATGAAGGTTTTTGGTAACTTTTTCAATAAAAAACACTTGATGGGCCTCAAAAATAGTTGCCCAAAAAAATAAAAAAATAAAATAAAATAAACTCTTGTAGGAGAGGCAAAATGTCAAAACATTTTTTAGAGCTCGTTTTAACAATTTTGTTAGTATTTAGTTAGGTGTTGATTATAAGTTTGTTAATCAATTACAATAAGGTTAAAGCCCTATAAAAAAATAGTTATAATTAAGTAAAACCAAGTTTAGATTAACTAATCTAAAGCCTATAGCAATGAGCCGATTTTAAAAATCACTTTTAAAGGCATTAAAAAACTCAAAAAACAAAAAAATAAAAGTTACACTTCAAAAGCTCATTTAGTCTCAAGAGAGATTTTCAAAAAATCCTTACACATTCAGTTGGAAGCTCACTCTAGAGGATTGTTGGAAAATGCCTTACTTATCTAAATCAAATTCTTTCAAAACCAAAGGTATGTTTATAAAATATCTTTTTCTATTTCAATTTTAATTATCTCATTTGTTAAAACTATACTAGTAAATTTTCATTTTCTGTTGTTTTATCCATTTCAATTATCTTATTTACCTTTTTGCCGATAAATTTGCATTCATACTCTAGTAAGTTTATATTTAAACCTAATTAAATGATGATTCTAACCATAAACCTTTTGTTTATGCATCTAAATATTAATTGTTGGTTAATCCTGATAGATGAGATTTTTAATCATTAATCTTGACAAGATTAGCCCAATTCTAAGTTATAGAAATCTTTCGTTCTGCCACTATCTCTCGCTCAAATTTGATACACTCCGCTTCCATTTCTAATAAATAAGAAGGGAGAAGGAGTGTAAAATAAAAACTTAATCTCTAAAGTTCAACCTTTCCTTTCTCTTCTTTTAGATTTGTGACTATTAGATTTTCAACTCAAATGAAAAAGATAGAAAGGAAATGTTCATGATTGAGATTGGAAAAAATATTATCATTATCATTTGGTTCTGTTATACCAGTATTTTATACATTAAAGGGAAATGATAGTTACAATAGAATGGTTGTTATAACAGAAATGTAGGCGCAAAGAGTATGGTGGTTAACCATCATCACAACTCTCGTGTGTACATGTACATGGGTTTGCTTTTGCATACTTGTGTGCTTCGCATGGATATTCTTTCACACCCTACCCCCTCAAGCTGGAGACTGATAAATGTCGAGCATCTCTAGCTTGGGAAGGAGAGTATGTAAGGTGAAAAGAGATGAGGGCTTTAGTGAATAGGTCTGCAACCTGGTCATTAGAGGATATGAGTAGGAGACATGTGAGGCCATCTTGAAGATTTTCTCAGACAAGGTGATAATAAATGTCGAGATGCTTTGTCCATTCATGGAAATCAGGGTTAGCAGCTATATGTAACACACTTTGATTGTCACAGGAAAGGGTAGCAGGGCAAATGATGGAGATGGATAAATCTTGCATTAGATATACGAGCCATTGAAGCTCATAAGTTGTGACGGGAACTGCTCAATATTCAGCTTCCAAGGAGGAGAGTGAAATTATGGATTGCTTCTTTGATTTCCAGGAGATTAAGGAGTGACCAATATAGAAGCAGTACCCTGTAATGGATTTTCTAGTGTTGACACAACCTGCTTAGTCGACATCACTATACCCAAGAAGTTGTAAAGCTGAGTTCTAAGGAAAGAAGAGTCTACGACCTAGTGAACCCTTAAGGTAGCGAATGATTTGAAGGGTAGCCTTATAGTACAAGATGGTGGAATTGGACATAAGTTTACTTAATTGCTAAGCAACAAATGTGATATCTGGTCTACTATTAGTAAGGTAGATCAGTCGACCAATAAGGCATCAGTATGACTCAGGCTTTGGATGTATTGGACTATCGTGTGCATGCAGCTTGGAGGTAGGATCCATGGGAGTGGAGGCTGGTTTGCAGCCTTCCAAGCTAGTTTCTTTGAGTAGGTCAAGGTAGTATTTGGGTTGAAAAAGCGAGATGCCATTGGGAGAATGAGCAATTTCCAATCCTAAGAAATACTTGAGTATCCCTAGGTCTCGAATACTAAAAAAAGATGTGGAAAGTCTGTTTGATTATCTAAATCTCTGTCAAATTATTACCAATGAGTATAATGTCGTCAACGTAAGCAAGGAGAGTTGTGAAGGACAATGATGTACGTTGAATGAATAATGAACAATCGGCATGTGCTTAGCAGTATCCCTTTTGAGTAAGGTGAAAGTGAACTTTCTTATACCATTGCCTGTTGGCCTGTTTGAGACCACAAAGAGACTTAACTAATTTACACACTTGATTTAGTTATGGGCTTTGAACTCCTTCATGCACTTTCGTATAGATATCTTCTCCTAGGTCTCCATGGAGGAACACGTTTTGGACATCTAGTTGATGTAATGACCAACGATGAATAGAGGTTAGGGCAAGTAGAACTCAAATGGTGCCTAGCTTGGCTACGGGTGAGAGTGTCTCGAAATAATTAAGGTCGTCAGTTTGCATATAACCTTTTGCGACCGGTCTAGCTTTGTATCATTCAATTATCCCATCAACGTGTCACTTGATTTTATAGATCCATTTGTTTCCAATAGGTTGAACCCATGTTGGCAAGTCAACAAAAATCCAAGTGGTGTTCACATTTAAAGCATCAATCCCAACCTGCATCACCTTTCTCCAATAGGTTGATAGGCATACGTTTTTATAGGAAGTAGGTTCCTAATCTTGGGAGATGTTAAGAATATATGTCCTGTTCATGAGATAAATTAGTATAGTTGAAATATGAGGACAATAGATAGGGTTTCGTGTGAGTTGAGTTGAAAAAAAATAATCATTGAGTAGAGTAGGTGGTACTCGTATTCAAGATAAAGTAGAAGTGCTTGTTTTAGCCGTAGGTATTACTACATCCTTTGATGGTAGTGGATCATCAAAGATTGGTGGTGAAAAATTAGGTATAGGGGCAAGAGTTGATTGTTGTTGTACCTTTCTTTGTGTATAAGGGAATGAATCCTCACAGAAAATGACATTTCAGGAGAGGAAAATTGCTTTTATGTTGATGTCAAGAAGTAGGAACCCTTTTGTACCACTTTTATAGCCTATGAATACACATTTGTGTGCTCTTGGATCAACTTTGGAACGGTTGGCCATTAGTGTAGAGAAGTAACATAGTGATCCAAAGACTTTTAATTCTTTCAGATCAAGAATATACCTATGTAGTTTGGTAAAAGGTGTGTTACCTTCCCAAATTTAGCAGGGTATCCTATTTATTTATCAAGTGCGCAGCATGATGAATTGCATAGCTCTAAAATGATTGTAGGAGTTTTGATTGAAACAAAAGAGCACGAGCCACTCCTAGAAGGTGTTGATGTTTATGCTCCACCCTTCCATTCTATGGAGGGATTTCAACACAGTTTCTCTAATGTTGAATGCCTCCCACAACCTATAAATCATCAATAGAGAATTTAGTACCATTGTAACTTCTAAATCTTTTGATTTTGCTCTCAAATTAGGTCTCAACCATTCAAAGGAAATTAGTTACATGATGTTTCACCTCAAATTTTTGTTTCATCATTATGACCAAAACCAAGCAGATGAAATCATCGAGTATAGTTAGAAAGCAATGGTGCCATGTATGTGAGGTGGTGGAGAAAGGTCCCATACATCCAAATGCATCATGTCAAAAGCTTTGTGGGATTTTGAGATGCTATTATAAAATGGATGTTTTATTTTTGTTTCAAAAAGTGACAAATATCATATACATTTTATTTGTTTTATATAAGTATGGATCTTCAAGCAACGCCATACGCTGATGGGATAGGTGGCCAAGCCGAAAGTGTCATATCTCAAAAGGCGTCAATGTATGGGTTGTATAGCTGCACACCTTTGATATCAAATCATTTTCTTCTTCATTTATCATAATGTAGTAAAATCCATGGATCATCCCAGCCAAACCAATCTGCATCAATGGTTCCTTTCCCTGTAATGTGCACAAACTCTCATGGAAAAGAATGGTGCATTACATTGTTACAATTAGTTTTGAGACAAACACTTAGTTGAAAGTGAATTGAGAAACATATAGTACATTAGTGAGCAAAACACCTTTGTATTTGGTGGTTGTTGTGTGCCCATTAGGGAGTTTAACATGAACTTGTGTGATTTTTGTCTATGTATCAAAGAATTCAAATGTGTAGGAGTTTAACATGAAATGGTGGGATTTGTGTACGTATCAAAGAATTCAAGTGTGCAAGTAATGTGATATGTGGCTCCTGAATCAAGTGTCCACAATTTCTTATAACTTTTTGATAAACATCTTATAGTCGAGACAATACCTGGGTTTGGAGTTATGGAGGAAATAATCAAAGCTGCTTGTGAAGGAGATTTTGTCTCACATGTGCTATTTCTAGTTAAGGAAGGATAGTACGCCTCTAATTTGTTCTATAGTAAATGGTAAAGTCTTACCCCTTGGTGAACCTTTATCCTCTATAGTTTCATCTGTATATTCAGCCATAGTGTTGTTTACATTTGTTTCATTTTTGAATCTTGAAGTTGGTGGATATCCATGTTTCTTGAAGCATGCCTTAATCGTATGGCCAACTTTACCAGAATAGGTGCAAATTTTGGAAGACCCCCTTCCTAATACATAGTAACCTCTCATGCGTCCCAGAGATTTTTGAGTATCTACGGCATTGATAAGTAACTTTGAGTCAATTGTCCTTCCTACTTTATTTTACCTTACTTGCTGTAACGCCATGGAAAATAATTTGTTTAAATTTGGTAAGGGATCCATAAGCAGTATTTATGACCAGAGATGATTAAATTCTTCCTTGATTCCTATCAAGAACTTGATAATATAATCTTGTTTCTTATGCTGCCATGCATTTCTCATTGGTGCACATGAACAAGGTGAAGGACAAGTACAACACGGAATGGGTCGATAATTCTCAAGCCCCTCCCAAGGAATCTTGAGTTCAGTGAAAAATTCAGTGATGTTCAATGTACCTTATTTTAATGAGATTTCTTGTTGTAGCTCCACAACTTGCACCAAGCCTCCTTGTGAAACATTTATAAAGATCGCTCCAGACATTGATCGCATTCTCGATGTAGGGTATGCTCTGTCTGATGGGAAGGGATACAAAGTTTATGATCCAAGAATGAATTAGGTTGTTGCAGCATTTTCAATATTTAAAATTTGGTTGAAAAGTGGGTGGTATAGGTATGCTTCCATCCATAAATCAGAACTTGTTCTTCTCTACTAATGCTAACTTCATCGATCTTGCCCATGTGTGGTAATTTCTTCCATCTAGTAATGTTGGAACCATCATTATGGATAGGCTTTCATTCAGGTGAATGAAATATGAACTTGAATTATTTTGTGTCGGATCCAAATTGGTGTGATTTGTAGCTCTATGTGAGTTTCCTGCAACATTTCTTTGTGAAGTGTTTGAATTCCTAACCATTATTGCGTGCAGCAGAACTCTCAAGGATTAAAGCTCTGATAGCATATTAGATTTTCAACTCAAACGAAAAAGATAGAAGGGAAATGCTCATGACTGAGATTGGATAAAATGTTATCATTTCGGTTGTACCAATATTTTATACTTCAAAGGAAAAGAAAAATTACAACAGAATGACTGTTATAATAGAAATGTGGATGCAAAGGGTATGGTGGTTAACCGTGGTCACAGCTCTTCCATGTACATATATATGAATTTTCTTTTGCATACTTGTGTGCTTGGCGTGAATATTCTTTCACTAACCATCACCTGAACCACCAAGAAACATCCTTCTCCTAGGATAAAATGCACACAAGACATAACATCAGAAAAGGAGTAAGAAAGGGATTTGCTATTAAAATATGGGAGAAAGGATTTTTGAGTTAAAATATTAAAAAAATTATTAGCTATTTGTCAGAAATTCCCCCCACCCCCCACTTCTTGTCGGGAATCTCGAAGCTTGGCTTGCTGCTACCTGTAAATTGTCGAAGTCCTGATGCCGACCTAGTTCAACTTTAAACCATCCTGAACCACCACTGACAGCCACCGTGTCACAGCCCAGGAGGTAGCGTGCAAAGACTTCCTTCGTTAACATCGCCTCTGCCAGAAGTGAGGTTCCTTTCTCTTCTTTGACCGAGCTATCACTGACGACCACCATGTCGCTATCCTTGAGCTCATTCACCTCCCATGACAGCCTGGGCAAGCTTTGTCCTCTCACTCCATTGCTGGCTTGGGCGGTTTCTTCCTATAGACGAGAGTAATCTCTCCAAAATTCCCCTCACCTTCTCAGCCATGGCTTCCTGTGTCTTCTCCCCCAAATGGTGCCGCTTCAGCTTTTTCCCCTCTCACACTTTATATACCTTCTCTCTCACAATACCCTAATTTCTTTTTCCTACTCTTCATACCTACTCTCTCATAATACCCTAACTTCTTTTTTCTAATTTTCTTTTTTATTTTCTTAATCCTAAATTAAATTCACAGACTTAAACCAAGGAAGTGATAAAAAATTTGGGCCAGCTTAAACCATCTAATTGGGGTGGGACCAAAAAAAATTGGGGAACATCAATGGTCATTTAACTTCTATGACTAAGAAAGCTAATTAATCCACTGGGATTGCTTTTTACACCCCAAATTTCTTTTTCATCCCCATTACACATGAAAAGACAAAAATTCCCTTGTGACTATATCTCGTCAGCGCCTCCCTCTTCTTTCTTTATTTTTCCTTTTCGTTCTCCGCTGCCATTGTTGTTCAATGAAGAAAACTCCACCCAAAATTTGTTAATTGAGCGTAAATTGAGTTGCTGTTATTGGCTGGAGGAGGAGCTGACCTGAACACCGTCGAAGAAGCGTCGGAAAAGCGTCGGAGAAGATGAACACATTAGTGCATTCCGTACATTAATTTATGGAATGTAAATTTTGTTCTCCGCAAATTAGTTTACGGAATATAAAAAAGTTACATTCCGTAAATTAATTTACAGAATATAAAAAATTACATTTCGCAAATTAATTTACGGAATACACTTATAGATGTATTCCGCAAACTAGTTTACGGAATACATCTAATGCATTCCGTAAATTAGTTTGCGGTTTGTGTAAGTTATACATTCCGCAAACTAGTTTACGGAATGTATCAGATGTATTCCGCAATCTAGTTTACGGAATACATCTAATACATTCCGCAAACTAATTTGCGGAATGCATCAGTCGTCTTCTGCCTAGGGTGCACCAGAGAAACTAACCTAAACCTTAACCTAAACCCCTAATCTCTAACTCCCTACATCTAGCCTACCAACGAATTACAAAATGTTAATGGATACTAACATGAAACTTAGATCTTGGAGGTTGGACCTTGAAAGCATAATTTTGCTTGCGAAAAAGACGAATGCATCTTGCGGAATAAAAGAGGTTGATTGCGGAAGAGAAGGGAGATGCTAAGGGTATAGTTAGAATAAAAAAATTACAAAAAAATTAAGGAGGTGCAGAAAAAAAAAAGAGGTATGAAAAGTAAGCCCCTAATCCATCCTAATAAACCATCCCCACTGATCCAAATCCCTTACCCGTTACCACCTAAATTAAGACATACAAAATTATTGTATTGGATTGAAAGTTTGTCGACAATTGAGAGCTCTGAGCGTTGATGTTGGGCTTTACATGTGAATTAGGCCAAGTCAATTTTAAAATGGGTTAGAAACATATAGTCTAGTTTAAATTTATTTTAAGATAAAAAAAATCACAATTAGTCAAGTTATTAAAACAACAAATTAATTCATGAATTTAATTATAGAAAATCAAATATTATATATATGGAATTCTATTTCCCAAAGTGGGTCACTATATTCACTCTAGCTTGAATTAAAATATTGGTTATCATTTCTAATATATCTTGTATCGGCCAAAAGTCATTAATAAACCTATAAATATATCTTAGGCCATAGTATTCTCTTTTGGGGCAATAATATCTTAGAGTAAGTCATTATTACGGGTTTAATATCAAGAGCGTTAAAGGTAGATGTTTGATTTAATTCTATTACCTTCTCATATAATAAATCTCATTTTTTCTTGGATTTTAAAATTTAACCAAAAATTTTTTCTCATTTATTTAATATATATTAATATATAATACAATAATAAATATATTATACATAATAAATTTTGAATACGTGTAACATTTTTTATTATTTTATATGCAAAAAATTGTAGTGTAATTTTTTTTTTAAAACTTTGAGTATATGTGGATTTAAAAAATTTATTGATCAAATATTTTAAGAGTAAAATATCATTAATATACATATATATATATATATATATATATACTTTTTATTAAAATAAATCTTCTTTAATTCTAAATTTCATACAATAAACTTCGAATACAAACATATATCAAATCTTATTGTTTCGTAAATGAAAAATGGTATAAATATTATTGCAACCTTCATTTGTCACAAACTTTGCACATATATAAATTTATAATATCCATTGAATCAAATCTTTTAAGAGCAAAATCATATATATATATATATATATATATATATATATATATATATATTATTAAAATAAATCTACTTTAATTCTAAATCTCACGTAGCAAACTTTGAATATAGACATGTAGCATACTTTATTATTGTGCATGTGAAGAATCATATAAGTTATAGTGCAAGTTTCGTTTGCCTCGGACTATGAGCATATGTGCGTTTAAAATATTTATTCAACCAACTATTTTAAGAGCAAAATCTCATATATATATGAACCCTAAACCCTAAACCCTATATATATATATATATATATATATATATATATATATATATATATATATATATATATATATACTTTTTATTAAAATAAATCTACTTTAATTATAAATCCCATGCAAAAAAAGTTTGAATACATACGTGTAGCATACCTTATCGTCTAGTACATGAGAAGTTGTAAAAGTTCTAATACAACCTTTGTTTGCCTCAAATTTTGTGCATATGTGAGTCTAGGATATCAATAAACCTTTTTCCAATCCAAGTTTCCAAATTAAACATCTCAAAATTTCCCCAAAAATTTTTCCTGTTCAAAATTGTTCTTTACATCAATTGTATCTCTTTTAAATCAAAACTACTTAATCTTGAATTTTTCATTGTACAAAAAAATACGTAAAAGTAGGATCAAGTCCTATCAAGGTATTTTTAACAAATCTATTCATTTTTATTCTATTTAAAAGATCAAACAATTTTTCAAAATATTAAAATTACACACTCAATCTAAGGTGAGGAAGAGGCAAATAGGTGGTAATACCTTCCTTGTCTGTAATTGACTCTCAAATTTAGTACTCTTTCACTATTAGAGTTTCTTCAAATATTTTCTATAACACCCATAATTTCTCATAATAAACCCTTTATGTTTAAAAAATATTTTAGTGAGAAATTAAGTAAAGATAAGAGTAAAAGATAATGAAATTAGAAAATTTTGTATTGATGAAAATGCCTTTGCATTTGGGTAACTCAAATAATATGAGTGAAAAATATAAAACAAAAGGTAAAATACATTATAAGGGATTATAAAACATTAAGGATGATTGAAAATTTATGAGAAAATATGAGTAACAAAGAAAGGACGAAAAATTCCTCATAAAGCTCTGAGAACGCCCAAAATAACCTTAGAAAGCTCTATTTTTTGCAAAGGGCTAAATTGTTCCCAAAACAATATGAAATGAAATTAGAATGACTCAAATGAACCAGTAAGTGTTAGAAATGTTAGAAGAACAATTTAGAAACTTCCTGGTTATGTTGAGAAAAATTATGAAAATGCTCCTAAAACGTTAAGATTGCAAAAAAATGTGAAAGTAAAAGCCAAGGTTGGCCCCTGCATCACTTGAACGAAAATTACATGTAAAAAATGTGATGGTGACTCACCATATGAGTCATCATCCTATTTATTTCATATAACAGAAAAATTATAAATGTAAAGATTCCTTTCAGTGTGGTTAAGCTTAATTAACCTTATTTAATTAAAATTAACCATACCTAGGATAAGTTAAACTTGATTAATGATAACATCAACTTGATTAATACTAATATAACCGTAAAGAGATAATTTCTCACATTTTTAATTATTTTAGAAAATAAAAATTACAAACAAAATTACTAAAATGCTCTTAAGTGGGAAATTAATCCCTAAACTACCGTAGCTTGGCCAAATTCACTAAGGGCCTTAGGAGAATTCATTTTCATCAGTTTGTAACCACTAAAAACTTATATAATTTCTCTAAACACTTCCAAAGTTGAATTTAATCCAAAAATCTTAAAATTCTATCTTAAGCCTAAGCTTCGATCTTTGAAGTTTAAGCTAAAATCAACTTCTAATCATCAAGCCCCATCACCACTAGGAGACCTTTGTGGACCACCAAGGGGGGACCAAGATCAGCCATCAATGTCCCACAAAAACCCCCACATCAAGTCTCCATCAAGTAGGATTTTACCACTTTATCTTTTAAGCTTTAAATCTTAATTTTTATGGTTTGTTTTCTTCTTTTTGTGGATCCTTTCTCCAAGATCCATGGATCTTATTTTATTTGAACTCATGAGAGCTAAAAACTTCCTTTGAATGGATAAATATGAGAATCATCTATTTTTAGTGATTTGTGAGAGTTAAAGTGAAGTTTTGATGGATTAAAGTGCTTCTAACTACCTTAAAAGTAATTTAATCAATTAAAATTTCTTAAAAATTAATTTTGATGCTTTGGGGAATTTGAGAGGATATGACAAAAAATTTTAAAGTGTTCATGACATAAGATGGATGGATCTTGGAGTAGATCTAGAGGATCTACACTTATTTGCCTTGAAAAAATTCCATCTTGAATATTTTTATGCTTAAAGCTTGAAGCTAGATTTTTTTTCTTATTATTATGAAATTATGTGCTAAGATTTCCATATTTGAACCCTTGGAATAAAATACTTAAAAGTATATAAAAAAATTAAACCATTAGTTCCATAAGTTTGATTTGAACATAGATCTAAAATTTACTAAGAGAAAGTTGAAATTTTGGGATAAAAAATGGAACAAACTTCATATGACACTTATGACATTCCTTAATCATGACCCAAGATAAGGAGTAAGGAAAAGATTTGATGGATTGAAGTGTTAAAGGTGCTACAAGTGCACAAAATCATGGAATTAAGATCATATCAGAAGAAATTTTGAAAATATGACCTTAAGTGCTCAAAGTGAGCATTCGGTCACTTTTGCTAATTAAAGGTAAAATCTCCAAAAATTCCTAAGGATGGAACAAACTATAAGATTATGTCCTAAATTTTATGAATAAACTCCTAAGTTTGAAATATTGATTAAGGTTAATTAAGGATCTTTAGTAAATAAATAAAAAGAAGTAAAAGTGTAAGAAATATTTAGGAATATTATGAATGACCATTCAGCCATGATGGTCATAACTAATGAAGTTAAGTTAAAAACATGATTAGGACTTAAGCTTGACTCAAAAATGTCTAAGTGGATGATTAAAAAAAATGAATCATGGTGTAGTGAATGGGTACTTGAACATTTGGTCATACCTTCTAAGAATAAAGGAAAAGTCTTAGAAAAATTCTAAGCTTGGTAATGCTTAATAGCTTAAACCTTAATTAGTAAAAATCATCTTTTAAGTTAAAGAAAAGAGAACTAGAATACCTTAGGACTCTTGTGTGGACATTTGACCACCTTGAGTTAAATTAAAGGGAGATGAGTTTAAACCTTCATTAAGGTTTAAGAGAGGCTAGACAAGGTTGTGGTGTCATTCAGTCGTGAGTGACTAAATAGATGCAAGAAGTTAAAATGTTGCTAACACATATATAACACCCTAATAATTAATACTAATTTTATGCTTAAGTCATTCATTTGGTTCCATTATTAGTTTGTTATCTCATGATATAAAATTCTTTAAAAAATACTTGTTAGAGAAAATACAGTAAATTTTTTTAAAATTGTTTGAGATAAATTGCAAGCCTCATCAGCATAACATACGTAGCAGAAAATTAAATTACTAAGTGTATATTTATGTGTGCATTTTGCTCTTATTACTTATTATTCATTTTAATTCATTCGTCTATAATCACCAGTAAACAAGCAAATATTATTCACATAGAATACAAGCCTTATATAATCATACAGTCCATCTTACATGTCCATCACAGTCTTTGGCACTAAGGCCTTTACATACACATTTCACACATCTTAATGCACATATCAAAATTTACATAATTATTTTCTGCACACCATAATACAACATATACACATAGGTTAGCTTAATATTACATATTAATAGCTAGGATGCTTGCATCCATCTATTTACAAATATTTACATTATTGGCATGACTTCAAACTTTTTTGTTTCCTTGAGACAATCTGTAGGCCAACAAACCTCCCTAAGCCTAGTGGTGAAAATGTTCCAGTCACATGCTTTGGTCCAAAGATAAAAACAACCTGTCGAACATCACTTGATAGGCACAAGATGGGTATAGCATCGGATAGGGCAAGCTTCCTTGCGAGGACTACATGTGTGACAAACTGTGGTAGTGGGACAAAGTTTGGAGATATGTCTCCCCTTCTAAGAAAGAAGATTCCTTAGTAGTAGTAGAGTCCTGCCTCCAGTACTCTAGAGGTGGCGGAAACACTCCGTTCAAATGAAAGGCCTCTAAGGGAATTGTAAAACCTATTATGGAGAAGTTCAAGCTTAAGACTTCCATAAGGAAGAGATGTCCTAAGGAAAAGTATATCCTTACATTGGTTTGGGCAGAAATTAGTAAACCATGGGGGTTTGTCATCTAGTCCTTGTTACTAATGTATATATAGACCACCATCGTCATGAACGACATGATCTTTGTCTAAGAAGAAAGTGGGAAGAGAAGGAGTGAGAAACTAAGTTTCTACTCCATTTTTAGTCTCATCACTTTTATCCCAGCTACTTCAATTTATTATAAAAATCATGAAATGCATACATGATTGCTTTTATTCATTTAAAAACATCCCACTGATGTGGGTTATTTTAATACAAAAACAACTCATTGTTTAAGCTTATATCTATCTTAACTTCAAAAGTTTAGGATCACAATAAAGATATTATTTAACTAACAAGTTATTCTATATTTTAAACTTTATCTCTATATTTATTATATTCCATAAATTTGGGGAAGTATAGATTAAGTTCCATAACTTTGGGGAAACTTCTAGACATAGACATATATTAAAAGTAGTCAAACAATATCTTCTCGCTGATTCTACTACTCTACCTTCCACTACTAAGGATATGAGCATATTCCTAGATGGTTGTCACCGTCTCATAAGGTATGAAGAACCCTTTTGTCTTCGCTGGAGAAGGATTTTTGGAGAACCCTTTTGTCTTCTAGGAGAACCCTTTTTCCTCCTCTTTAGTAAAGCTCTGGGTGCCCTCTGAAATATGATATGCATAAGGCATATTAAGAGTAGAATAACTTTTCACATAAGTTTTATTTAGTGATTCCTTAAATCCTTTAGGTTCATTTTTTATGACTTCCAAATAATCATGCATGCTCAAACAATTTCCAGCCAATATGATATGTATATATAAATCTCAACTTCTATCACATCATCAATCACAAATACTTCTCATACATAACATCATCCTTTCCATACTTATGAGTATTCAACATTTCAACTTACATAATGTGAACATCCAATTATGTCCGAGATCCCATTTTTTAAATTAGTTAAAATAAAAAAATTAATTTAAATAATTTAAGTAAAAAAAGAAGAAAAATAAAAAAATAAAAAAAGAGTAAATAAGTAATAATAATAGAATAAATAAGCGAGAAAAAGAAAAATAAAAAAATAAAAATAATAACAAAATAATAATAATAATAATAATAATAATAATAATAATAAGAGAGAGAAATAAAAATAAAAAGGTTAAAATGTAGGAAAAATAATAATAATGAATGAAGGTGAAAAAGAAAAATAATACATTAATTATTAAACAATAAATAGTAATAAATAATAGATACTAAATAGATAAAAAATAAAAAAGGGGGGAGGTTAAGAAACGGTTGAAGTTACGATTGGTTTGGTTAATTAGTTAATTGGCAGTTAAAGGTTGATGAATGAGGGCTAATGAAGAAAAAGGAAAAAGGACGAACGATTTGGGGGGGGAGGTTCATGGATACTCTGGCTGGTTCTTCCCAGAGGGCAAAAATTCTCTGGATCTTCTTTCAGTTTTATGGTTTTGGCTAACTTGAGGCTTTGATCCTATGGCTTCCGCTCACGCTTAGTCCCTATAAGTGGCTCCACTGTAAGATAGAAAGAAGGACTAGCATCATCTGGTTCAAGCATAAGTGCATTGATGTTAGCATATCATTGATCTCACACAAGGTTAGTCGTACCGCTTCTTTTACTTTGAATCAAGAACCTAGTGTTGATTTGTTTAGATCATATCTGAGTCAAAAATTGCATGTTAATGAATTCTTGTGATGATAGTACAACATGTAATTCGCAACCAGTTACCTAAGTTTGGTCCATGTTGTCGCAACCGTAATTCCGACGAGACGACGAACTCGCTAAAATTTTGAAAATAGAGTTATTTGGGTATGTGGAGTCGACACCAAATTTTTATTTAGGAAAAAGATTTGGAAAAAAATCCTGACTTGAGGATGAGATTTAGGTTCAGGAGTCGGTTACGAGTGGGGAAGGTGTTAGGCACCCCATTCGCCCGTTCCGAAGAACGGCACCCTTAAACAGAGTGTGTGATTATTTGAAAATGGTTTGATCCCTTTTATTAGAGTGAAAATAAATACTTGATAGAGGTTAGCCTAACAGGACTTGATCCTGCTCCTACGTATTCCCCGGTACAATGGGAAACTCAAGGCTTACGTAGTTCTGGTTTGATTTGAAAGCTTGATCTTCAAAGGTACTTGAATAAAGTATTTGACAATGGATGGTGCTCGAAGGTTTGACCTTCGAAACTGCTTGGAAAGAGATACTTGAAAATGGCTAGAGTGTTTCGAAAATATTTTAATGAGAATCCTTAGTGCACATATGCACAGGATCCAAGACAACTACGGCTGCACTGGGATCCATACGAATTCCTAAACCCCGAACAACAGAAATAGCTACCAGTTCGTGCTTAGGATCCATACAAATAAATTTTCCTTGAAATTTATCTATGCACAGGGTCCAAGACAACTACGGCTGCACTTGGGACCCATATGAATTCCTAAACATCGAACAATAGAAAAAGCTACTAGTTCGTGTCTAGGGTTCATTGCGTGAGACCTAGAACAAAATAATTTAATTTGAAAATGATAAAGATAAAGAGATGAATGAGCTTAAGTAAAAAGGATTGATGGATTTAAACTAAAGAAATGAACTTGATTTTGATTTGACTTTGAGAAAAGAAATCTTGAATTTGATTTGATTAAAATAAGAATTAAACTTGATTTGGATTTGGGGAAAAGAATTAAACTTGATTTGATTTGGCGAAAAAAGAATTAAACTTGATTTGGAAATTTAAGGAATTAAACTTGATTCGGAGGAAAAAGGAATTAATTTGATTTTGAAATTTAAAAAAGAATTAAACTTGATTTTTGATTTGGAGGAAAAAGGAATTAATTTGATTTTGAAATTTAAGGAAAAAGAATTATACTTGATTTATTAGGAGAAAAAAGGAATTAATTTGATTTTGAAATTTAAGGAAAAAGAATTAAACTTGAATTTTGATTTGGAGGAAAAAGGAATTAAACTTGATTTGGAAATTTAAGAAAAAAGAATTAAACTTAAATTTTGATTTGGAGGAAAAAGGAATTAATTTGATTTTGAAATTTAAGGAAAAAAAATTAAACTTGATTTAATTTGGAGGAAAAAGGAATTAATTTGATTTTGAAATTTAAAGAAAAAAATTAAACTTAATTTAATTTGAAGGAAAAAGGAATTAATTTGATTTTGAAATTTAAGGAATTAATTAAACTTGATTTAATTTGGAAAAAAAAAATTAATTTGATTTTTAAATTTAAGGAAAAAGAATTAAACTTGATTTAATTTGGAAAAAGAATTAAACTTAGAAGAAGAATGTTTAACTTTTAAGAAGAATTTAACTTGATTTGAAGAAATTGATTCAACGTTAAATACTTGGCTTGAAAGGGAAAGGATTACACTGGACTAATTTGAAATTTATCTTAAAAGGTTTTAGAGATGCATTCGACTCCTTAGTGAATATTAAATAGGAACTTCTGCGTAGCATGGTATGAGATATGCAACACACAGTGAGTTAATATACAACAGTGAATATCAAATTGCAATATGCAACATGCCGTGAATTAACATGCAATAGTCGATATCAAATTGAAATTTGTGAATATCGAATTGAAATTTATGATATGTTTAGTATGCAACGTGCCATTAACATGCAGCGGAGGATATTCAATTGGAATTTATTTATTATTTCTTTTTTTTTTTAAGCGTGGCATGTCACGTGCAGTGCATTATTAAGTCTGAATTTTTCTACCGATAAATTGAAAATTGGATTTGAAAATGAATTTTGTTTAAAAACTAGAGGAATTGAAAAGTGGATTTGAAATTAATTTTATTTAAAAACTTGAGGAATTGAAAATTGGATTTTGAAATCAATTTTATTTAAGAACTTGAGAAATTGAAAATTGGATTTTGAAATCAATTTTATTTAAGAACTTGAGAAATTGAAAATTGGATTTGAAAATGATTTTATTTAAAAACTTGAGGAATTGAAAATGGATGAACCAGATTTAAGGTTTTATTTAGATTTGATTTAAATTTAAGGAGTGGAATTTGTTTTGAATTGTCTTGATTTAATTTATCTGGACGTTTTTGGAACGACTTCTCATAGCTAAAAAAAAACTTGACTTAATCGACCCAGACTGGGGCCACTGGTACATGAGTATCGCACGTGAGGCACGTGGGGCACAGGTAGCAATTCTGGAGTTAAAACATGGGCAGTGGGGGTTCGAACACAGGAACCTGAGATAGTGGGCAGTGAGCGATCAACCAATTAGGCCATGCTTTGAATTTGTTCTATTCCCCACAGTAATTAATTAAAATAAACTCGTGCTTCAGGAATGCCACCTTTAGACGAGCCTGCACGTGCATATTTCCATGCATGCAGGGCTGCGTGACCTCCCTATTCGCTCGTATAGTACTGGAATGGCACCCAACAAAGAATCTTGTCCTAATCTTGGGCATGCACAAACTGTGAAGATTGCCTTTGCCAAAGCACAGGGCTATGGTTTCTTGGGCAATTTATGGGGGCAATTCCTGAGCATATTTTAATTTTCCTCTGATCCTTCAAGACACAGAAAAGTGAGGTCAGGCCTGCCATGCACCACAGATTCTGTTTTTTTTAGAATAGGAATTCATCAACCCATATAGCGTCCCACTGAAAGTAATCTCGATATACACATCCCTTTTGCTCCTACGTGTCTCCATTGAGTTTTCACAAATGACCAGGGAGTCGAACGTTTTACAAGGGTCAAGATTTGCATGCGTTGCATGGGGTTCCTTTAAGGCGTATTCTATGTAAAACCAACACACGGCCTATCACTATAAGGCCAAAGACTTGGATTCTCGTGTGTATAACTCTAGTTCTGTAATCCTGGGAATGGACAATAATGTGTTTGTAATATAAGACAACCCGGTAGGTTTTGAATGGAATGTTGAGGATTTCGAATCATCGTGTATGCAAAGACGGACTTCACGGTGACACTTTACTTGGACCCATGCATGTTGCTGGGTCTACTATCCTCTCAAAGACTTTCAAATTCCATTTTTTCTTTTGGCAGGATATTTTCTTTATTAATACTACCACTTCGATTAAGATAAATTATTTCTTGAAAGGGTCATCATCAACTCATAACCTTGATTTAGGTACGATCTAAACAAATTTGTTCCAAATATTTGATTCCAATGCTATAGGGGAGTTGTGGCTAACCTGTATCTGATCGAAGGGGTATTCTGGCTTATCTTCGAATATGCAGAACTCTTTTCCTTTGGCTTGCGATGATGGTGCCTACATCAGCCTCCTTCCTACAGTGGAATGGCACGTACCCTTGCCACAGGAGCTAAACCTCTTCCTGGACATTCTTGGAGAAGCCGTTCTTGTAGGAGGTCGGAGTGCCATTCGCCATGGCCCACCCAAGTTTCCCCGAGCCGGTATGTGCTTCTCGTGATCAAACTGTATTCGTTTGGACTATCGGAACGAAGCCAAACTTCCCCCAAGCTCAGAACGCTAAGAATGATCTCCCTCCCCCTCTAGCTCTGGACATCCAGAAAAACTGCATGTTGTTAATTTTTCCTTTTTATATTCCTTTTTTTTTTAGTTTTTTCTGTTTTTCAGTTAATCAATCTTTTTTCTCCTCCTCGTTAACTTCTCCTTTTTTATTTTTATATATGTATGATTATAGATTTTTGGATTTGCCTTTTAACTTCTATTTTTATTTCCAAATTCTTTTATTTTTTATTTTTCCAAGAAAAAGAAACAAAATTCGCTTTTATTATTTCGTGATTTTTAAATCTTCTTTTTTTATTTTGTTTATTTTATTTATTCATTATTTATTTTCAGAATTTTCTTCCAGATTTCTAATTTCATGTTTTTTCAAATATCTTTGGGTTTTATTTTCTTTTTAGTTTTTGATTTTATTTGTTTTTCAATTTTTTGATTTTGATTTTGATTTTTGTACATCATTCTTTTTCTTTTTAATCTTTTTATTAATTTAGTTCTCCAGAATTTTATTTATTTTCCTTTTTTTTGTTTCAATTCTGTTATTTTTCATTAATTAAATTTTTTTCTTTTTGTTATTATTTTTCCAGATTTTAGATTTTTGATCCTTAAATCTTTTCGGTTTTTCTTCATTTTAATTTTTCTGATTTATTTTTTATTCCTCTTTGTTTTGTCCAAAAACTTTTCTATTATATATTTTAATTTTATATTTATATATTTTTTTGTCATTATTCTTATTTATTTATTTATTTATTTCAGAATTTTATTTATTTAGTTTTTTAGATTTTAAAATTTTCTACTAATTTCTTCAGATTTTAAAATTTTCAGGTTTTTCTTTTCTGATTTTTATGTTTTATTTTTTGATTTTGGATTTTACATTTCTATTATTATTTTTTATTATTATTTCCAAATTAATAATAAAAAAAATTTCGTCTCTCTTTTTTTTCGATTAATTTTGTTTTTATGTTTTATTTAGATTTTCTATTTTTTGTATTATTTAATTATTTTCTAATTAATTTTTTTATTTTCATAACTTTGTTTTTTTTGTTTATTTATTATTTATTTTTTATTATATTTTTTTTTACCATATCTTTTATTTTCTAGATTTTTTATTATCTTTTAATTTTTTATTTTCTAGATTTTTTATTATCTTTTAATTTTTTATTTCTATTTAAGTTTCAAATTTTGTTATTATTACTTATATATATATATATATATATATATTAAAATTTTCTGTTATTACTATTTAGTTTTAAAAGATTTTACTCTTTTCTCTTCTTCTTTTTTTATTAACTTTTGTTAATTCTGTTTTCTATTTTTCTTAATATCTATTTTTATTAATTTCTATTTCATTTTTATTATTTTGTTATTTTTCTTATTTTTGTATATTTTTACTTAAATGTTTTTTAGAATGTTTATTTCTTTTTAATTTTTCCAGTTTTTACAGATTTTTTATTTTTTCCAAAAACTCTTTTCTGATTTTTTTCTTATTTATTATTATTTTTTTGTGTTAATTTGATTTTTCTCTTTTAAATTAGTATTGGATTCTTGATTAATTTTAATAATTGGGGCCTCGGACATAAATGGGTGTTTACACATGTTAGTTCTCACAGTGAGATATTGATTTGCATTCGAAAAGAAATTTGTTATAGACTAGAAATGGATCTGTTAAGTGTTTGTACATTAGTTTCATACGAGTTTGTGATTCACGCCTCCTGATTGGAATGGAAATATGGTTCCATAAAAATTTCTTCTACCAGAAGTTGCATTAATTTACGTCTAGCAATGCCATAGGTAATCCATTCTGCTATCTCTTAACCAAATTAAATAATAATGATAATAATAATAACTCAGTTTGGAATCTAAATTCATAGATCAGAAAAATCTTTCGTCTAAGGATGAAAAGATGCAAGGTAGAAACAATCTTTCATTCAAGACTATTAAACTTGGAGATGTGACTTTGGTCTATAACACATTCAAAGACCCACCACTTCACTGCAAATTTAGATTAGTAAAATTAGATAAGTTTTGCCAGAATTCCCATCACAAGACTAAGTCCTATTCTGGAGATACCTCTAGAGACCTGTAGCTTCTCTAATTCAATTTTTGAAAATTAAGCAAACCCCTAAGAAATGGATCAAAGAAACTTTACACCCCTGTTGCAGTACTTTGGTACTCTGTTAACCAACAGAAAACTCAATGCTTTTGAGTCATTGGAACTTTCATGGCTTGTGATAAATTAGAAAAAAACAATCTTTTGGAAAATTGGGTAGCAAAGGACAAATCGATATGCAGGAAGCCCATGACTTGTCAACGCTATTCGGCAGCATGCACTTTGGCAAAAATAAAAATTCCAGGTCAAGGAGTGATTATGTGGGTTTTCCAGATTTTAGTTAAATTAATTACCGTGAATAGTAAGACTAAGTTGGAAGCCCAACTTAGTGGTAAGCATGCTGAAACTCCCAATTCATGACTATTGAATCAGTAGTTTTAATTAATTTGGGGACCATAAATCATAATCCAAAACTTGGTTCAAGTGGTTGCCTTAACTAATGCCTATGTGAAAGGTCCCAAGGTCGATTCCCAGGTGCGCTCAAACCCATTGCCTCTAATTTTGGGTCAAGCCTATTGCTATTGATTTTGAGTTTTCTTCCATCCTTGAAATTGGCTCAAACCCAATATGCTTTTTAAGGTCAAAAATGTGTTTTTTGGGGTCAAGTCCAACATGCTTCCTAAGAACAAAATATTTCTTTATAATATAAATTTAATTTGTATTAAGCCCTTTTTTTCTGGTTAATTTGGGCTTAAATCCTTTATACCAAATCAACTTAATTATCTTTGAAATAATTTTTTATAATTTAAAGACGTGGCTTTTACAAATTTTAGGTCTTATGCAATGAGCTCTAAATATGAATTGGTGGCTTTTTCTACTGTTCGATATTTAGAGATTCATATGGGTCCGAGTGCAGTCTTAGTTGTCTTGGACCCTGTGCATATGTGAAACCCAAAAGCTTTTAAAAAGTAAAAGATTCCAGAAAATTGCATTTTTGTAAATTCTAAGTCTCATGCAATGAGCTCTAAATGCAAACTGGTAGCATACTCTATTTTTTGACATTTAAAGATTCATATGGGTTCCAATGCAGCCTTAGTTATCTAGGACCTTGTCCATATATGGACTAAGAATTATTCAAAAATATCTAAAATACCTTTAAAATTGTCTTGCAAATTCTTTTTACCTCTGAAGGTCAAGTCTTCAAAACCAGAACTACGTAATCTTGAATTTCCTACTACACCAGGGAATACGTAGGAGTAGATCAAGTCCTATCAGACTATTTTCATACAAACCTATTTATTTTGATGGGAGCAAAATTTTTTCAAAAATATCAAAACCACACACTCAATTTAATGGTACCGTTCTTCGGAACGGGCGAGTAGGGTGCCTAATACCTTCCCTATTCGTAACTGACTCTCAAAGCTAGAATTTCTTCCTCAAGTTAGGGTTTTTCCAAATATTTTTTCTTAAAATAAAATTTGATGGCGGCTCCACGATCCATAAATTTTTTTCTAATTTTTAGTGAGTCCGTCGTTTCGTTGTAATTACGATACGACACATAAATACTATGCATTCATGAGAACATTACAAGTTGACTAGTAAGTCACATATGGAGTATCATCATTGCATATTTTGAACACATGTCCAACGTCTCTATCTCTTTAACTTTTTATGTTGAATGACTCAAAGAACTTAATTCTCTTAGCTTCTAAGTTTCTCCTCAACCCTTCATTTTCTCAAAGTTACATTAGTTTCATGAAATTTTTAAAACATAGAAGTTTTCCTCTAGGTGACCGAATGGAACCTTTTAAGTTTTTATTCTTATGCTCTTCAATTGTTCAAGTCTTATGCATGTCCTACTTATACTAAGTTCAAGTGTTAAGTATTAACAAGTTTTTAACTTGTTTAAGACATTTTACTTAAACATAGTTGAATGGTTATCTATACTTTTACCAAGCTTCTTTTAAACTTTTAACTCTTCATTTCATATTATAAGGCTTCTTAAGTTACCTAAATTAATATTTCAAACTCTTTTCTTCTTATTTAACCTAAAGTGATTGAATGTGAACCTTTAGCTTCTAAGGAATTCTAGTTTGTTTTTCCTTATCTTATGAGTTTATTTTTATCCATTGAAGACTAAGTCATTAGTTATACCTAACTTAGGAATTTTTAAGACTTCTTCTCCATCCTTATAAGTCATGGCCGAATAGCTTAACCCTAGCTTTCAACTTCATATTCTATTCCTAAACACCCATGTTTTGCATTCTTAATTTAGGTTTGAATTATGATGACTTCTTGACTTCTGAAGCTTTGTAAGACTTACTCCCCACTTTTAATCCCTTCTAGTCATAGTCCAATGATGTTTAGTTCATGATAGTTAAGAATTAAATCTTATTCTAAATCCATTTATCCTAAAGTGGCTGAATGGACCCTTTACTTACCTTAAGGCTTTCTTACACTTTTAATCCATTATGCTTATTTGGTAAGGATCCTAGATTTAGTCAAGTTAAAAATAAAAACTTGTTCTTGATTAATTAAATATATAGTGGCCGAATGCCACCTCCATGGCTTTAGGGTTTCTATTTTAACTCTAGTTGACCAATTCTTATAGTTAAAGTTTAGACTTAAATTTTGACCAAGTTTAGTGAATTTTTAGGTCTTTTTCCTACTACTAAGAGTCATGGCCGAAATGATATTTTCCCCTTCTCCTACGTCATGGTTCATTTTTAGTTACCAATTTATGTTTTCTTGAAATCTAGATTAAATACTAATTAAGGACTTCACCTTGTTCTACCTTGGTTGGTTATTATGGACTTAGTCACTTTTAGGTGTTACTTAAACCTTCAATTAGCCTCTTTACTTAATGAAAATCCTTAATACACCATTAATGAAATTTTATGCTTATTTTTCCTTAAGTTGCTCTAGGGTGGCCGAATGCACAGATTTTTAGGTCATTTTAGTTCAAATTCCTTTCATTCAAAGGTTGATTTACTTCATTAGAACCTAATTACATGATTTATATCACTTATAAAAATTTTAAGAAGTTTATCCTTGGTTATGTAAGCATGGTTGAAAGCTTCCCTTGGCTTACAAGGTCACCTTTACAAATTTTCTTCTCATACAACTTTGGTTCCTTGATTTTGTACACTTGCAACATCTTAAGCTTTTGGTCATACATGTTTTGTCCAAATTCCACAGCTTGGATTATGGTCAAAATGAGTCTTGAGTTTCTTATAAAGCTAATGTCATTTTATGATCCAAAACTTTAACTTTTACTTAGTGATTTTTAGATCCATGCCCAAAGCAAACTTTTGGGACTTAAAGATTAATTTTTCTTTCAATTTTTAATATTTAATTTCATAGGTTCATGTCTGGAAAAGATAATACACAAGTCCACCATAAAAAAAAAATCACAACTTTCAAGCAACAAAGTGTAGATCCACAATATCTACTCTAACATCCTTACATCTCCTACCAAGAACACTTCGAAAATTTTCTCACGAGTTTTCAAAACTGCCTAAAGCATCAAAATGGGTTTTAAAACAATTTTCGCCGGTTAAATTTCTTCTAAGTCACTTAAAAGTATTTTAAACTAACCAAACTTCATTTTATTTCTCAAAAATCACGATGATGCTAATTTTGAACCATTTAAATGCATCCTTGATCCCTCATGAGTTTAAACAAAAGGAAATCTATGGATTTTAAAGAAAAGACCGGACAAAAAGTTATAAAAGTAAGTTTAAAGCTTAAAAAGACAAACTAGAAAATCCTACTTGATGGTGGGGCTGTGATGGTTGATCCTTGTCCTCCCCCTGGCTGGTCCACAATAAGTGATGGGACTTAGGGTTTAAAGCTTAATTTTAGCTTAAATCGACTTAGGCTTAAGGTGAATGGTTAGGATTTTTTGGACTTAGATGGATTTGGAGAGATTTTGGAGAGTTGGATAAGTTTTAAAAACTTAACTAAATGAGGTACCAAAAGGGCTTAGGGAATTCGGCCAAGCATGGGCATAATTGGATTAATTTTACACTTAAGGATATTTTAGTAATTTTGCATAGATTTTCCTATTTTTCAAAATAATTCAAAATTAAAGGAATTATCCTCTTAGACTTTGATAATGAGGCTGAGTTTGTCACTAATCATGTTTAACTTAGCCTAAACATGGTTAACTTTTAATTAATTAGTATTAATTAGCCTTGCCTATGGTTAAAGGAATCTTAACATTAATTATTTTTATCTTTTATGGGTTTACTTGGATTGGTGATTTACCACCATGGTTTCCACATGGGAAATTTTGTGCAGCCCATGTAGGGTCCACTCATGACTTTTTCCTCACTTTCTTTCCCTCCCTAGCCTTCGAGGGGTGTTTTCCTAATTTTTCTTAACATTGACAAAAAAATTCTTAAATTATGCCTATGATAATTCTAACACTTTTTGGTTCATTCCCAAGTCAATCTAAGGTCATTTGGTATTTTTCTAGGAATTGACTAGTTTCGTGCAGAAAGTAGAGCTTTCTAAGGACGTTTTCCAGGTTTTCTAATGATGTTTTCGTCCCTTCTTGTTTGTAAGTTTCTCTCATCACTTTTTATCATTATTGATGTTCTTTATTCCTTTATGATGTATTTTACTCTTTTTTTGCAGTTCTCTGTTATATTATTTGAGTTTTCCAAGTGTAGAAGTATTTTCATCATTTGCACCAAACTTTCTAATTTATCTATTTTTTGTTCCTAATCCAACTTAGTTTCATTCTAGGAATTATTTATAGCTTCAACAGTTCATCATAGAAATTTGGAGTGTTAAAACATAACCCTTAAACCTAATTTAATTAGGTTATTTATAAGACATACAAATTGGAGGAAACTAAGAGTAAAAACTGAAGAGGTGTCAATTGATCATCTAAGAAAAACTTGAGTTTTATAAAAATTATATGAAATAACTTGACCTTTGACAAAAGGAAAGATTGGAGATAACCTAGAGGTTGAGTGGAATAAGCTCTAATGAGTGGTTCATCATAGAATTTTATGACTTAAACAAGTTAGACATGTATGGGTATATATGATTATGTTGCCAAAGAATAAATGATAAGCATAAGTAAGGATTAATTTAGAAGAAAATTATATGCTTGAGAATGTTAAGCTAACTTGTGTACTTCTTTATGAATGCATAAAGTATAATATGAGATGAATGATTATTACTCTTAAATGTTTAAAGAATGATGTTATGTATGATGATCATGTGTGATTGATGTTGTAAATATATGCATGACATATTGGTTGAATTTTGGTTAAGCATGCATGATTATTTGGAAGCTTTTAAAATAAACTTAATTGGTTAAGGGATCATTAAAGAAAGAAGTTATGTGAAAAGTTAATCTACTCTTAATATGCCTTGTGCATATCTAGAGGAAAACAGAATCCTACCGAAGAGGAGACAAAAGGACTCCCAAAGGAGACAAAATGGTTCTCCACAAATCCTTCTATTTTGAAGATAAAAGTGTTCTTCACTTATTGTTGATGGTAACGATCATCTAGGAATGAACTTATATCCTTAAGAATAAAAAGTAGAGTAGCAGAGCTAGTGAGAGCTAGCGAGAAGATATTGTTTGACTATTGTTAATGTCGGTCTATGTCTTGCTTATCACTAAGAGAATGATCGAGAATAGATATGACAAATGTAAGACATAGAGAAAATGATGGTAAAATGATATCTATGATGTGGTTCCAAAGATTTATGATGTTTAAGTAAGTTACATGTTTATGTAATAATGGTTTTCTTGTATAATAGTAATCCACTTTAGTAGGAGTTTTTAAAAGATTAAAATCAATCTTGTATGCATGTCATGATTTTTCTAATAAACTGAAGTGGTTAGGATTAAAGTGATAAACTAACATTAGAGTAGAATTGTACTGGGAAACTTAGTTTCTTACCCCTACTTCTCCATTTTCTTCCCAAATAACTCTAATGTCTTTCGCAACGACATTAGTATTCAACAAACCTCACACGCTATTGATTACATCCTAGACTAGCATATGTATTTACTTTTCTTTAAGACACTTACTTATCTCTGTGGTCATGAGCTCAAACTTCTTTACAACAGATTTCGCCATTCCTTTTGGGGCGTTTCACCCGAACAGAGTTTTCCCACTTCCACTTGGCTATAGGGTGCAAAGAGCTCCAATTATGGAAAACTCATCTTCCTTGAAAGGGAAATTGACCCACAGACTCCATCCCACTATCATAGTTCGTCGCATGTTTGGTCATCACGTGGTAGTTCTCTGTATCCCATGTCCTACCCTTTTCAAGCATACCAAGAAATCCTAGATGGAACTTTTGTCTCCATAGATCAAAGCATATGGCTAGAGCGTTTTCATCACCAATCCTGAGGTAGTTTCCTAAGTCCCTATGTCTTTTTAAAGGAAGAAAAAGAAAATCATACCGATAATGAAAATCTTGTAAATAGTTAGATGCAAGTATCCTAATTACTATTATGTAGTTATAGATTAGTTAATATATTGAGTATGATATATATATATATATATATATATATATATATATATATATATATATATATATATGTAAAGTGTGTTAAGATTGACTATGTATATGTAATAAGAACTACATAATTAATGAAGTTTGAGTGAGTAAATATGCATGTGTATGAATTGTGTTTAAATTGTTTTACTTTTAATTAAAAACAATCAAAATGAAGGAAGTAATATGTAAAGGTAGTAACCTATACGTCCACAGGAAGATCAACTTTATATCAAAAGGTTTATTTTTTTTTTAAAATTATTGTATTTTTATTAATTATTTTTAAAAAATTTACATTATAAAATAACAGTTTAATAATAAAACCAAATATACACCTTAAACATAAAAATAATATTTATTTTTATAATGTTATATTTTTTCATAAATAAAATTTAATAATAATTTCATAATTCTAAATTTCTTTCAAAATTATTTGGATTCATTATTTTATCGTAATTTTAATTACGACATACATCAATTAAAAATAATAAAATAATAATAATAGCACCGATAGCTCGAAGAAAGTAAGAATATCGTTATGAATCTCTTAATAGCATTAGGGTTAAATATGTTTTTAGTCCTTCTAAAATATTCAAATTTTGGTTTTGGTCCCTTATATTTAAAATCTTTGGTTTAGGTCCTTCATTTTTTAAAATACATTGATTATAGTCCCTATATTAACTTAAGTTATGTTAAATCAAAATATATTAATCATGATTTGAGGATTATAATCAATACATTCCATATATTATACGATTCAATATATTTATGTTAAGTATTATATTTGTAATTAATGTTGTCAAAATATAATTAATATAATAAGAACATTTTATATTTTGATATATTTATTTTTAAGAATCTTTTAAAATTATAATTTATAAATTAATTTTTTAATAATTATTATTATCTAAATAATTATTTATAAATTTTAAATGATATCAATTTTAGAATGATTCTTTTATTATTTTAGTAACAAAAATTTATTCTATTATTTTCAATTTAAAATTAACACCATAATCTTAATTATATGAGATATAAAATTTAAATATTTTAACATTATTGTATAATTAATTTTAGGTTTTTAAAATTTTTAATATTAAATTATGTATATCATAAATTTTAATTAGTGAAAATAATTTTTTATATAAAAACATTACATATTTTCTAAATTCTAATAATTTCTAATTATTTTATGTTAAATTAAATGTTAAATAAATCAAAAGAATTCATAAAAGTATATTATTAGATATTAAATTTAATATATAAAAAATTTTAAACTTTATTATAAATTTAAATTAGTCAAAATTAAACTGAAATATTAAATTTTATAATCAATTTAAATATAAATTAGCTTTAAAAATAATAAAAATAAATTAATACTAAATTATGTTAGTATTCTAAATTAGTTATATTGCAATCTTTCATATATATTTTTTTTATATAATAAAATAAAGGGTTAAATATGTTTTTAGTCCCGTTAAAATATTTAAATTTTGGTTTAATATAACTTAAGTTAATATAGAGATTATAATCAATGTATTTTAAAAAACGAAGGATCTAAATCAAATATTTTAAATTTAAGAGACCAAAATTAAAATTTGAATATTTTAAAAGGACTAAAAACATATTTAACCCAAGCAAATTATTGAGGATACTGAGTCGACCGTTGATAAACAAAGCGGGCCTATCAAGTGAAGTGACAACCATCGGATTTGAATCTAAAACGGTTTTGTAAAAGAAGGAAGAAGGAGGAGAAATCTAATGTGTCCAATCCTGCTGAACATAGTCGGAACGGCAAAATAAAATAGTCTCCAATGCCCTTAAACTGAGTTATAACATATCCGCAGGTTCAACCTAATAGATTTCTAAGGCCCAAAATGGTAGAATAACAACCCATGACGGTGTAGGCCGAAGTGGCAAGAAAATGTCTTAATTTCAAAAATAACAACCGTTAGCTCTGTCTAACAAGTTGCGGTATATTTGAACCATTAGGAATGAAAAAAAGAATTGAATGACAAGAAAAATAAAATAAATATTATAGTGAAAAAGTTGTTTAGATAAAAAATAAAAAGAAAATATATAATACTTTCTTTTTACTTATTTAAATATATAAAAATTAATAAATAATTTATACAAAATATTTAAATAGTTAAATATATTTTTAGTAATTTTTTAATTAACATAAAATCATTTATAATTTTAAAGATAAATTTATTTACTTTTAAATATAAAAATAAAAAAATAGTCGCTTCATTACCGTTCCTTTCTAAAAAGATCATGTCCAACGAGAAGAGTTTCGCTGAAAACAATTTTCTTCCTACTTTTTTCAAAATTGTATTATCTTGCTCCTCAAATTTAAATCATGCAACCAATACAAAAATGATTATTTTTCTTTGATTTTTCTGTTCTTTAATTATTTTCTTCTCAAATATATTAAAAGAAAACATAGTGCGCGAAAAATAAAAGGAAGACAGAAAAAAAGGAAACCAATATTAAACAATATGATATAAAACAATATAGTTTCCAATGCCAACACTTAGGTATATTTGAATCATGAGGAATGAAAGAAATTGAATGACGAGAAAAATAAAAAAATAATAAAGAACCCAAATATGTTGTTTATATTAAAAATAAAAATAAAACATATTATTATTTTACCTAAACTATTAAACTTATTACAGAAAAATTAAATATAAAAAACACTTAGTAATATTTTTATTTTATTAACATCAAATTATTTGTAGTTTTAAGAAAGAAATTATTTAATTTTTAAAAGTTAAAATAAAAGAAAATGACCGGCTTCCTTTCTAAAAACATCATGCCCAACGAGAAGAGTCTCACTGAAAATAATTTTCTTCCTTCTTTTTTGTAAATTGAATTATCTAACTCCTCCATTTTACATCAAGCAACTAATACAAATTTGATTATTTTTATTTAATTTTTTCTTCTTTATGTTTTGTCTTCTCAAATCTATTAAAAGAAAACAAAGTGCGACAAAAATAAAAAAGAACCCAAAAACAAAAACATAAAAGGAATATAAACAATGATAGGAAATATACAAACATTAAAAATTAGTAAAATAGACGTCAAACTGTAAAATGAAAAGTAAATTTTAATACAATATCTTAATGAATAGGTTTATTTTTCCTCTGCCATAACTTAAACTAATTCAAATTAAGACATTGATAACATCATACTTAGCTTCGGGATCAACGTTTGGTGTGGCGTTTAAGGATGTGTAGCAGGTTATTGATATACCTATCCTTTCTTTGTTTATTGATGAACAAGTCCTTCATTTCCTTAATCCTCTCCCTGTATATCCTTCCTTCTTCTTCAAACACAACCAGCCTCAGTGAGTCAGCCAATGAGTCACTTGAGAACGATCCATCTCTCTCATCTCTGGGCACCGAATACCCCATCTTCTTCTCCTCCAACACCCTCGCATTTATTCCTTGGTCTGCCAAAAATGTCAACAGAACCAACGGCTTCTCATACTGAACTGCCTCCACAACAGAGGTCCAACCAGAATGAGTTAAGAACCCACCAACAGCTGTGTGGCCCAATATCTTCAACTGTGGCACCCAACTGGTGCACACCATTCCAAACCTTTTGTTTCGTTCCTCGAACCCTTCCGGTAACCGCAACACATCTGGGTCCCAAGGCCCACGTTGAAGCCTCAAAGCCCAGAAAAATGGAAGCTTTGATTTCTCCAACCCAAGTGCTATCTGTGTGACTTCTTCTTGACTCGGTTTGGCTTCGCTTCCGAAAGCCACATACACCACACTTCCACACGCTTGCTTGTCTAACCAATCCTTCATCCACTGCCACGTGTCGTTATCGTCAGCACCGACAAACCCAGTGCTGGGGAGTTGACCCACAGGGAGAACCGGTTTCTGATAAATGTTCTCCAGCACTTGAAACCACTCCGGTTCGAACTCGGTGCAACCTCTGACCACCATGATATCACAGTTTTGGATACTCGCACCAAATCTGTATATGTCTGAAACGCCCATGCCGTTTTCGGAGAGACCATCTGAGATTCTCATGATCTCGAAGTAACGGAATGCAACGGTTGTAGGAAAAGGGACCCAGGGAGGAGAAACGGTGAAGTTTTCAGGTTTCATCCGGTACTGGTCATGACCCATGAGAGATGAAGCGGGTCCCAGGAAGCCCAATAAGGATGGAGTGAAAATGCTGTAATAGGCGCTCCTGATACCAAGTTTCGAAGCCACAGAACCCGCCCAGAAGGGAGTGAAATCATAGAAAATCCAATCAGCTTGAGAAGATTCCAGAAAACGGGTCAGGGGTTCTTGGAGGGCGTCGTAGGCTGTTTTAAGATGTCGAACGACGTCGTAGGGAACATCAGAAGTGGCCTCCGCATTTTCTGGAAGATTCTCAACGTTGGGCAGTGGAAGTTTCACATAATGGATGAATCGAGCCAAGTTAGGTGGCAGTTTCGGAAGGCGTTGTATGTTATTTGGGGTGCATACGAAGCTGATACGGTGACCTTTCTGAGCTAAGAGCTTGGCCAACTCAAGGTTTGGAATCATGTGACCAAAGGCTAGCCATGGAAACATCACTATGTGAAGCTTTTCCTCGTCTCCGGCCATTCTGCGGAATCAACTGTCAAAGAAAAATATTATTAAGAGAATAAATAATAGTACTAGCCAGCTCAGGTACGTACAAGTGTTGATGGTGCTTGTTAAATGCAGAGTGATTTTCAGAATAAATATCTTGGCTTTTTGACAATAATTATTAAAGAGTGTTTAAAAAATAATTTTTTGTTATCACCATAAAAGATAAAAGGAGTAAATGAAAAAGTGTGTCGCAATAAACTACCTAATCTCTCACATCGTAAAGAATGTATCATATAAATATTATTTTTATTATTATTTTTTATATATTTTTTTAACTTTTTTCAAGTTATATTTTAAGTAAATGTTTTTAATTGAAGATTATTTTTAAAAAATAATTTTTTTATTATTTATTGTAAAACAAATAAATAAAATATTTATATTTATAAAATAAATAAAATTATTATTATTATCTATCGTAAAAATAAATAAAATTAATATTTTTTATATATTTCACTAATTAAATACATAAATTACATATAAATTATATCAAATTTTTTAAGTAAAATTATTTTAAAAACAATAAATTTATTTACTTTAATAAATTTAAAAATTCATTCAAAATATATTTTTAAATAAAAATTCACTTAAAATATAATTTAAAAAAAATTAAACTAAAAATTATTAAAAAATAGCGTAATTTATATCACATTTTTAAAATAAAATACACACAAATAATGATGTCACAAATAATTTGTGTTGCTCCTCTATCATGATATACATATTTATATTACCTTTTTATCTTATAATACACATGTATCATTTTGTATTTTGTATGTAAGTGATACAACCCAAACATTTTTGTTCTAATAATTATTTTTTAAAATGATTCAAAGGAGTAAAAATATAAAAAATCTTATCCTCTTGCCAAAATTTGTTCTAATAATTATTTTTTAAAATGATTCAAAGGAATAAAAAAATAAAAAATCTTATCCTCTTGCCAAAATTTTTATGAATGCACCAATACAAAAATAAGATAATTTAAAAATAATATATAAAAAAAATTATTATATTAAATTAATTTATCTACAAAAGATTATTATTCACTAAAAAAAGATAAAAATACCAAAATTACTAGATAAGAATACATGATTCTATTTATTTTAATTTAATTTAATTTAATTTAATTTATTTAATAAATAGATAATTTTTTTAGATAAATAGATCATATTTAAATTTATTAAAAAAATCTCTTTAGCTTATTTAAAAATCTATTTATCTATATAGATTATGTATTTATATTTATTATATTTATTTTAATATATTATTTTATGTAATATTATACATTTACATAATTTATTAAAAATTAAAATTTTAATTTAATTTTAAACAAAAAATTTTATATTTATAAATTTTTTTAATGTTTATTATAAAAGTTGTATATGTTACTTTAATTTTATGTTATATTTTATTTTAGTTTACATGTATTTAAGTTTATATATATATTTATGTGTGCATGTTATATATGTGTATTAATTTTTTTTATATGTTATTCACTAAAAAAATGTTATTTTTAATAATTATAAATATAATTTTTGATAGTTAAAATCTGTGATAAAATTTATTACCAACATTTTAAAAAAACATCAATTTCACGAATCTCACAAAATATTTTTAATAATTTTTCTTGACTTTGAATATAATTTTCAGAAATCATATAAGTAAATTTTGGCGGTTAAAATAATTTTTTTATCAAATTAAAAAAATAAAACTATAACAAATAAAAACTACAAAATCATTTTAAATTGTTTTTAATCATATTTTACTCTTCTAGATCCTAAATCAATTAGTTTTTTGAGTTAAATATACTAAATATTTCATCATTTTCTACTCAAACTAACTATTATGGTGCAAATATTTAAATAAGTAATATCATTAATCAAATGATAAACATGTACAAACACATCACCAAATATTCTTCATTTGCTTTTTGCAGTGTCAAAGTCTGCCGCGTAACCAAGATTGTGCCAATATCCACTTGTCTTTCGCAGTGTCAAAGTCTGCAATGTAACCAAAAGTATCCCAACAGTAAACAATAACTTTATACCTATGCCATCACCTTTTAGAGGAACTCTATGCAGAAAGATTCTTATATTCAAAGAAATTTTGAAACAATCATATACATTTTTTTGTTTAATAACTAAAATCAAACTTAATGTCCAAATTTAATTTTAAATTTTAGGCCAACCTTAGACCCAAGAATTTGGATAGACTTTGGCCTTTCCATTCATATTTTGATTAGGCAAATGTTTCACTATTTTTTTTTGTTCATTTTTATTTTTTAAATGAATTAGTTTATAACTATTAAGTAAAATTAAATTTAACTAATTTTAATTTGATTTAAAATTTAAATCTTAATACATTATATTTAATTAAAGATATATTTTTAAATAAACACTTTAACATTATTAATATAATATTATAATAAAAAAGAACAAACAGCAAGCGGTAAGTGATAACCGTTTGCCAACTACATTACACACCACACTAGTATATAAGGGAGGGGTGCAATTGAATCTCAATTACAAATTGATAAAAGGGAAAGAAAAGGGTGCAATCGAGTTTGAATTGCAAATTGAAGAAATTGAAAGCCGGAGATGGAAGTGAGCACAGTCAGGAAAATTAAAGAAAATTATATCCGTCTTCAACTTGTTGGTAAAGGGAGAAGATTCAAGCAGATTATACGAGAAGATTCAAGCAGATTATACGAGTAGTTTTAGAGATCTTTACTCTAGAATGAAAATTATTAATTGTATGATAAATTTATTAATTAAATTTAATTATATCTAGATTAATTTTGGGTAAAATTTAATTGTTATAGGAGTAATTGTAGGACCCCTTATTGTAAAATAATATTTTATCGAGTATGTGCTAGTTTAAATTTATTTGTGATTATATTTAAATTGAAATATTATATAATTATAAATTGGTGATTGGATTAGTTAGTAATTAAATTAATTTTAGATAAAGAAGTATGATATAATAATTTTAGGTGTCCAAAACTATATACGTATTTATTTATGAATTACGTTAATAAATTTTGCAAAAAATATAAAATGAGATTTTTTAATATAAATTAAATTATATGAGCTATAATATTTATACATAGATTCGTAGAGAAATATTTTAAAATAGGACCCTAATAATGGATTTAAGTTATATAAATATAATTTCATATAATAAATATAAAGCGGTATTTTATAAAAAATTTAAAATTTAATATCCTATTATAAGTAATATTTTCTTTCCAATATATATTTTTATAATATTTATAAAAATATAGTTAGTATTTAAATATAATGATTTATTTATATATATATATATATATAATTAAATCATTATATTTAAACTTTAATATACAGAGATAAAATATATCACTATTGGAGAAAATTATATTAGTAGTTAACTTGTATAAAAATTATTGGTTTAAGTTTTGAGGGATAGTTATTGGAGGTTAAGAAATTTCGTTTAAACTAATAGAATATATATATATATATATATATATGTATATATATATATACACGTCTAGAGTTGAACAATGAGTGATTGAGAACTGTGAGGTCCTAACTTTTGAAAAGAAGGCAAGACCTTCAATTATAATAGAGATAGGAATTAGAATAATTAGCTACCGTGCATCATTTGTATAAAAGTAGTTTATAAATTTAAAATGGGGGATAATCTACGAGCCCTTCTATGAAAGGGAGCTGGAAAATCTAAAGGTTGGTTCACATGGAAGTAGACCGAAGTTCATGATAGTAGGAACTTCCGAGCCTAGGGGGTACGTGAGCTGAGTTTGAGCCTCCCAATGGCCTCGAGTTGCTCCTTGTAGCCGTGACTGCTCTGGTTGGACTTAGCCGTCTCGACAAGACCTTGACGACTATCATTACCGGTCGAGCAATTTTGAAATGTTGTGAAATGCGGAGGATAATGATTTTAGTGTTGCTAAAGGCACATTGTGGTAAAGATTGGACCCCAAAACCCCTATTATTTTGATAAAAGCTGTGAAGATATTTGGACCCATATGCATGTACATACTGTAAGGATGACCAACTTTAGAATAGGGAAGATTATTACTTATTCTTGAGTCTGTCATCATAGAAACCTATAAAGCAGAGAATAGAATAATTTCATTCGTACATTGTATAGGATGATTATTATTGATAGTATGTTGAGGAGGTCAAAGAACTTATTCGTTCTTTATGTTAAAATGTAAATGTACTACTCCTTTTCTTTGCTCTTTCTTGAATGAAATGTCTCACTCCCTTCTATTATATTCTATATGTATAACTACGACTACTTAGTAAGTTGACAACATGGATCACCCTCATTTCAACGTTGAGGTGATCATCAATGTGGAGAATAGACAAGAAATTCTGACTCTATGATCAAGGGCGGCGACTATACTGCCGGAGTACCAATTCGAAGAAGAGAAGTGGATACTTCTAGATTTTATTTTAGATAGAAAAAATATAATGTAGTACGTACCTATCTTATCACCCCAATCATAGTACTGTAGACTACTTATATTCTGGAATGGTGGAACTGATGTAATGTAAATGAGGATGTACATATATATGTACTTATCATGAGTTTGTTTATCAAATATATGTATGATTGGAAGATCAGGTACATCATGAACACACAACTATTCCATACTAGTACGTGTACGTAAGCAATGATGTGTAGATAATGTGAAAAGAATATAGGTAATATGGGGCTGTGACATTTATGGTATCAGAGCATTTTTCCTAAGATCAAGGACAATGGAGTTGAGATAGTCGGATTGTTTGATAGGTTTATGTAAAGTGGAATTTAATCTCATTCTTTTAAGAATGAATTTAGATCTCCTTTGGTTGATTTTTTGCCTAAGTAGTGTGTTATGTATTGTAGTGAGATAGGCAATGGTAGATCAACCTAACTTTGAAATGGCTACAGCTCTTCAAAGGCTGGTTGATATCTTGGAGAGAAATGAAAATCGAAATCGAGATGATGGAGATTTTCAAGGATTGGATCGATTCTTGAAGAGAAACCCCTCCCAATTCAAAGGAGGTTATCATCCCGATGAAGCCTATCTGTGGATTCGAGAATTAGAACAAATCTTTGGAGCATCGAGGTGTACTGATGCATAGAAAGTTGATTATGCAATATACTTGCTTGTGGAAGAGGCTGAGAACTGGTGGAGATATGCTAAGCTACGACTGGAAACTGAAGGAAGAGAAATAACTTGGGAGACATTCAAAGAAAAATTTCTAGAGAAGTATTTTCCTGCTAACGCGAGGAATCGGAAGAAGATGGAATTTATGGAATTAAAGCAAAAGGATATGTCTGTTGGAGAATATACCTCAAAGTTTGAAGAATTAGCACTTTTCTACCCACCTTATCAACTTGCACCTAATGAAGAGTCAACATGCGTGAAGTTTGAAAATGGCTTAAGGCCAGAAATCAAAGAAGCAATTGGACACCAAGAGATATGCAACTTCTACACCTTAGTGAACAAATGAAGTATATTTGAAGAAAATTACCAAGCTCAACTCGCTCAAGCTAGGAACTATGGACCACAACGAATTCAAAGGAGGAATTCAAATAAAGGGAAACCATATTTCCACAACTCTCATTTCCAACAAGGATCAACTTTAATTGGAGGACTACAACAACAATTCAATTCTAATAAATCTCGCTTCCAAACTCCATCGACCATGAGATGTTTCCATTGTGGAGGACCTCATCGAATTAGTGGTTGTCCTTGCCGAACAATTGTTTGTTACAAATGTGGAAGGGAAGGACACATCAATAGAGATTGTAATGAACGAAGATAAGAAGGGAATAATGGGGGATATCACAACAACAATAATAACAATCAAGGAAGAGGAAACTTCCAGAACAGTGACAACTGCAATGGTAACGGCAACAAAAAAACTCGCCACAACAATAACAATTGTGAAGGCCAACCCTTCGGTCGTGACAACAACAACAATTCTCAAACAAGGCCACAAACTCAGGGAAGAGTGTTTACCATGAGTGGTACTGAAGCTTATCAAGCTGATGATCTTATACAAGGTAAGGGCTTTGTACACAAAATTTCTTTGTTTGTATTGTATGATTCAGATGCAACACACTTGTTTATTTCCAATGAATGTGTGAAGAGAATATGATTAAATGTGGACACATTACCATTTTATTTGTTTATTTCAACCCCACCAATAATCCTGTGAGAACCTCCCAAGCTTGTTTAAATTGTTTAATAAATATTGAAGGTAGAGACTTTAGGGTAAATTTAATATGCCTACCTTTAATGGGTCTTGATGTGATTCTTGGTATGGACTGGTTATACACAAACCATGTTATTTTGGATTGTCATGATAAAACTATTATGTTTAGATCTATCAATAATCCTGATCTAGACAAGTTGGGATTTCTTTCTGCCAACCAAATTAATGCTTCTTTAAATGAAGGAGCTCAAGTATACGTGATTCTTTCTTCCTTGGAAGGTAAGAAGGATGTTAATATTGAAAGCCTGCCTATCATTTGTGAATATCCTGAAATATTTCCTGATGATCTGTTTGGTTTACCTCTAGAAAGAGAAGTGCAATTCTCTATAGATTTGGTCCCAGGAACTGGGCCTATCTCAAAAGCTCCTTATAGAATGTCTCCGTTAGAACTTGCAGAATTGAAGAAACAATTAGAGGAGCTAATGGAAAAGCAATGGATTCGTCCAAGCGTATCTTCGTGGGATGCTCCTGTGCTGTTGGTGAAGAAGAAAAATGGTAGTATGAGATTGTGAGTAGACTATCAACAACTTAATAAAGTAACTATCAAGAATAAGTATCCATTACCTAGGATAGACGACCTAATGGATCAATTAAGAGGAGCAGTAGTGTTTTCTAAAATAGATTTGAAGTCAGGGTACTATCAAATAAAAGTTAGGATTAAAGATATCCTTAAAACTACTTTTCAAACACGTTATGGACACTGAGTATTTGGTTATGCCTTTTGTTGTGACCAATGCACCCGCAGTGTTCATGGATTACATGAATCAAATATTTCATGATTACTTGGATAAATTTATAATAATCTTTATAGATGATATCTTAATTTATTCTAAGAGTCATAAGAACATAAAGAGCATTTATATAGTGTGCTACAAGTAGGATAAGAAACTATATGCAAGGGTAAATAAGTGCAAGTTTTGGTTGGAGGAGGTGAAATCTCTTGGACATGTAATCACCAAGGAAGGAATTTCGGTAGACCCTGCAAAAGTTGAGACCTTACTTCAATGGGAACGATCGAGATTAGTCACTGAGATAAGAAGTTTTCTTGGTCTAGCTGGATACTGTAGGAGATTTATAGAAGGATTCTCGTGTATAACTTTGCCACTTACATGATTGACGCGGAAGGGAAAACCATTTGTGTGGACTGCCAATTGTGAATCAAGTTTTCAAGAATTAAAGAATCAACTCACTTGTTCCCCTATTCTTATTCTGTACAATCTGGAGGAAGATTTTGAATTATACTGTGATGCATCAAAACAAGGTTTAGGTTGCATATTGATGCAACAAGGAGGAGTGATAGCTTATGCTTCAAGGCAACTATGACCATATGAGGAGAATTATCCCACACACGACTTAGAATTGGCTGCAATAGTCTTTGCCTTAAAGATTTGGAGACATTTCCTATATGGTACAAGGTTCAAGATCTTTAGTGATCATAAAAGTTTGAAATATCTTTTTGATCAGAAAGAATTAAACATGAGGCAGAGAAGATGGTTGAAATTTTTGAAAGACTACGATTTTCCAATTTTATATTACCTAAGAAAAGCTAACATGGTAAACGACGCTTTAAGTTGCAAATCACTTCACGTCGCCACGATGATGATCAAGGAGATGGAACTCATTGAACAATTTCGAGATCTGAATCTAGCAACAACATTTCAACCAACTGGTATCATACTTGGGAAATTGACTATTACCAATGATTTCTTGAGAGTGATTCAAGAGGAATAATCCAAGGATCAAGATCTTAAGATCAATTCAACTCGTCCCACAAAGAAGAGGATTTTCAAATTGGAAACAACAGGATTGTTCGATTTAAAGGTAGAATTTGTGTTTCAAAAGATGAAGAATTGCGAAGAATGATTCTTGAAGAAGCTCATAAAATCAAATTAAGCATTCACCCAAGTACGAATAAGATGTATCAAGATCTAAAGAAACTTTTTCGGTGGCCTGGAATGAAGAAAGAAATAGATGAGTACGTATCAACTTATCTCGTTAATTTCGGAGTCCTAAACATCCCATTTAGAGTCTGCTCTTGCTTTGTAACTGTGGACACTTCTTTAAGCTTTCATTCAAGACAGATTTCATGATTTTTGGATGTCTAAAACTCCTATTATGCTCAGAATACTATAATAGTGTCATTTTAATCGGGTAAGCAAAGAAATTCAATTAAACATCATATGAACCCAAACTCATAAAATATGACAAAGACCACTTAATTGAACATATAAGAAGTCTTAATGAGATAAAAGTGAGAGATAATTATTTATGAAATTTATGCTTATCACTCGTATGTGAAAAGAAGATGATTAAACATCAAAAACCATCTGAAGAATTACAACTCTTGGAAATTCCTGAATGGAAATGAGATAGTATATCCATGGACTTTGTGACTAGATTATCTTGCACACTTCAAAAACATGATGCAATATGGGTAAATATTGATAAACTTACAAAATCTGCCCATTTTCTAACCATCAACATCAAAAGTTGATTAGAAAAATTGGCGCCGACATATGTTAAGGAAATAGTTCGTTTACATGGAGTACCTTCCTCCGTTGTGTCTGATAGAGATCCAAGATTTACCTTACGATTCTGGGGTAGCTTACATCAAGCCTTGGGATCTCAGCTTTGACTTAGTTCTGCATATCATCCTCACACTGATGGACAAACAGAAAGAACAATCCAGACTCTGGAACATTTGTTGAGAGCTTGTGTGATGGAATATAAAGTGAATTGGGATCAATTCTTACCACTAGTAGAATTCACCTATAATAATAGCTTTCACTCAAGTATAAGAATGACTCCATATGAAGCTCTGTATGGAAGAAGATGCAGGACACCATTATGTAGGTATGGGATAGGAGAAAATTTAATACTAGGACCTGAAATGATACCATAAATGACGGAGCAAATCAAGATGATTCGGGAAAAAATGAAGGTATCACAAGATAGACCAAAAGCTATTTTGATAAGCGACAAAGACCTCTTGAATTTCAAGAAGGTGATCACGTATTTTTGAAAGTTACACCACTAACTAGGGTTGGTAGAGTAATGAAATCTTGAAAACTTAGCCCTAGATATATCGGTCCATACCAAATTTTAAAGAGAATTGGTACAGTAGCCTACCAAATAGCCTTACCCCCTTTTCTGTCAAATCTTCATTATGTCTTCCATGTGTCCCAACTTAGAAAATATATTCCCAATCCTTCACACATCATAGAAACCAATACTATACATTTAAAAGAGAATCTCACTTACAAAGCATTACCGGTGCAGATCCTAGAATAAGATACTAAAAAATTATGAGGAAGGGCATTGAAGTTGGTAAAGGTTATGTGGAATAAAGAAGGAAATACAAATTGGAAGATTGAGGAAGACATGAGATAATCATATCCATACTTATTTCACTAAGAATTTTGAGGACGAAATTTTCTTTTTGAGGGGGAAGAAATGTAATATTATAAAAAAAATAACAAACGGCAAGCGGCAAGCGGCAACCGCTTGCCGACTACACTGCACACACCCACACCAGTATATAAAGGGAGGGGGTGCAATTGAATCTCAATTGCAAATTGATAAAAGGGGAAGGGAGGGGTGCAATTGAGTTTGAATTGCAAATTGAAGAAATTGAAAGCTGGAGGCAGATAATGGAATTGATGAAAGTGAGGCACAGTGCGTAGCAGAGGCTTGAGACTTTGTCGGAGAAATTAAAGAAAATTACACCGAATTTTAAATTTTAGGTAAGGGGAGAAGACTCAAGTAGAGTATAGGAGTAGTTCTAGAGATCCTTATTCTAGAATGAAAATTATTAATCATATGATAAATTTAGGGGTCAAATTTAATTATATCTAGATTTAGTTTTAGGTGAAATTTAATTGTTATAGGGGTAATTCTAGGACCCCTTGTTGTAGAATAATATTTTATATGTGATAGTTTAATTTTATTTATGATTATATTTAAATTTGAAATATTATATAATTATAAATTGGTGATTGGATTAGTTAGAAATAAATTAATTTTAGGTAAGGAAGTGTGAGATAATAATGTTAGGTGTCCAAAAATATATACGTATTTATTTATAAATTACGTTAATAAATTTTGTAGGAAATATAAAATGAGATACCTTGATATAAATTTATAAATTATAGGAGCTATAATATTTACACGTATCGTAGAGAAATATTTTAAAATAGGATCCTAATCATAGATTTAAATTATATAAATATAATCTCACATAATAAATATAAAGGTATATCCAATTAATAAGTTTAATAGAAAAAAGAAACTATCTAGTATTTTATAAAAATGTTTAAAACTTAATATCCTATTAGGAGTAATGTTTTCTCTCCAATATATATTTTTACAATATTTAGAAAAATATAGTTAGTATTTAATTTCCTATATATATATATATATATATATATATATATATATATAACTAAATCATTATATTTAAACTTTAGTATACGGAGATAAAATATATCATTATTGGAGAAGATTATATTAGTAGTTAACTTCCATAAAAATTATTGGTCTATGTTTTGAGAGATAGTTATTGGAGGTTGAGGAATTCCGTTTAAGCTAATAGAAAATACATAATTAGACGGGGATGATATATATATATATATATATATATATATATATATATATATATGTCTAGAGTTGAACAATGAATGATTGAGGACTGTGAGGTTCTAATCCTTGAAAAGAAGGAAAGGCCTTCAATTGTGATAGTGATAGGAATTAGAATAATTAGCTACCATGCATCATTTGCATAAAAGTAGTTTGTAAATTGAAAATAGGAGATAATCTGCGAGCCCTTCTGTAAAAGGAAGCTGGGAAATCTAAGGGTCGGTTCACATGAAAGTAGACCGATGTTCATGATAGTAGGAATTTCCGAACCTATGGGGTATGTGAGTTGAGTTTGAGCCTCCCAATGGTCTGAGGTTTCTCCTTGTAGCCGAGATTGCTTTGGACGGACTTAGCCGCCCCGACAAGACCGTGACGATTATCATTACCAGTCGAGCAATTTAAAATATTGTGAAATGTGGAGTATAATGATTTTAGTGTTGCTAAAGGCACACTGTGGTAGAGATTGGATCCCGGTATCCCTATTATTTTGATAAAAGCTGTGAAGATATTTGGGCCCACATGCATGTGCATACTGTAAAGATGACCAACTTTAAAATAGGAAAGATTATTGTGGCATAGGATGCAATAATCTCAACTTATTCTTAAGTTTGTCATCATAGAAACCTGTAAAGCAGAGAATAGAATAATTTCATTTATACATTGTATAGGATGATTATTGTTGATAGTATGTTGAGGAGGTCAAAGAACTTATTCGTTCTTTATGTTAAAATGTAAATGTACTACTCCTTTTCTTTGTTCTTACTTGAATAAAATGTCTCACTCCCTTATATTATATTCTATATGTATAACTACGACTACTTAGTAAGTTGACAACGTGGATCACCCTTATTTCGACGTTGAGATGATCATTGACGTGGAGAGTAGATAAGAAATTCTGACTCTATGATTAAGGGCGACGACTATAATGCCGAAGTACCAACTCGAAGAAGAGAAGCGGATACTTCTAGATTATAGTTTAGATAGAAAATATATAATGTTGTACGTACCTATCTTATCACCCCAATCATAGTACCCTAGACTACTTATATTTTGGAATGGTGGAACTGATGTAATGTAAATGAGGATGTACATATATATGTACTTATCATGAGTTTGTTTACCAAATATATGTATGATTGGAAGATCAGGTACATCATGAACGCACGACTATTCCATACTAGTACGTGTACGTAAGAAATGATGTGTAGGTAATGTGAAAATATTATAGGTAATCTGGGGTTGTGACATTTATGGTATCAGAGCATTTTCCCTAAGATCAAGGACAATGGAGTTGAGATAGTAGGATTGCCTAAGTAGTGTGTTATGTATTGTAGGGAGATAGGCAATGAAGATCAACCTAACTTTGAAATGGCTGCCGCTCTTCAAAGGCTGGCTGACATCTTGGAGAGAAATGAAAATCGGAATCGAGATGATGGAGATTTTCAAGGATTGGGTTGATTATTGAAGAGAAACCCCTCCCAATTCAAAGTTATAAGTAATATTGCATGAGACTCCAACACATGTAATTTCGAGTACATAGTTGCTTGCATGCTGCTATGTTAACCTTGGAGACCAATACTGGAATTATGTTGCACTAGAGGTCCGTCAAATTTCAAGGTTGTGGTTCTTCCATGGAGCAACATCTACTTTTCCTAAAAATTTGAAAGGAAAATATCTATGGTTTGGATAGGACCAACTACAAATGGTGGTGACAAAAATTGCACATCTTCTTTGAGAACCTTGAGATTAATCAGGTGCTATTCACAAACATCCACAAATGACAATTGATGGTGAAACCAATGATGACATTATAGAAAAAGCTGTCAAGAACCTAAAAAATCCGTGACAAACATAATAAATAGGTATATGGTCACCTTCTTAATTATATGTCTAACAATTTCTTGGATTCATTTGTGTCAAAAAAACAAGTTCATGTGTACGAGAACTTTGTTACTAACATACTAGATGAATGAACGAAGATGTGTGAGATTTTACTAGTCAATGTTCTACTAGAAAAATTATCTCCCTCATGAAGCGATTTCAAAAATCATCTCTAGCACAAGAAGAAATACTTTAGCTTACAAGAACTCATTAGTTACATGAGAAATAAAAAAGAAAATTTCCTTAAAGATAAGTATCAAGATCACTCTTAAAATTTTTCAAATGCTAAGTTAAGTTGAGGTTGGTGATGGTTTCTATAGAAACAAAATTTAGAAAGAAAAACTATGCATAACAAGTGGCAGGATAAAATATAACGCGACATGCAACTTGTTAGAGTTCATAAAATGGCATTATCATACTTTTATTTGTGGCAAGATTGGACATAAAGTATATCAATGTGAAAAAACTATGATTGCAATGATGGCGGAAGAAAATTTGGTAAACAACATAACTAAATGGATCCTTGTCATGGGAGAAAACTAAATACATCTACGCAAGCAAGGAGCTCTTTCAAGAATTTGAAGAAGCCACTAATTGAGACATAATCTACATGGGAAACTCTACAACTGCTACAGTATACGATATAGGAAAAATTATACTGAAATTAACTTTTGAAAGAACTTTATCTTTGACCAATGTGTTATATGTTCTTTCAATGCATAAAAACTTGGTATCTGGGGCATTATTCAACAGGAAAGGTCTAAAAATTATGCTAGAAAATTGGCATTATGGTCTGTTTGTTTTAAGGGAATTTGAAGGAAAATGTTATTTAATTGGGGTTAGTTTGTTTTAAATTAATAATACTTTTGTGAACTAGGATATCTAACACCATTGAAAAAATTAATAATACTTTAGCTTCGTTTATTTATATTATGAAGTTTATTGATATTTAACATGGTAGACTAGGATATCTTAATTTATTTTTGTGAACATCCAATTATGTCCAAGACCTCATTTGAATTAATTGGCGAATGGGTAATAAATTATGTAGTAAATTAAGAAAAATCCATAATAGAAAATCAAAAGGAAGGGAAAAGGAAAACAAAAATAAAAAAAAGGGAAATAAATAAAAAAAATAAAATAATAAAATAATAAAATAATAAAAATTATTAAGTAAGAAGTGGCAAATAGTAAATAAATAACAAAAACAAACAATAAAGAAAAAGAAATAATAATATAGAGAGGAAGGGGAAAGGAGAAAAACGCAAAAGAGAAAGATATAAAAGTAAAAGTTACATAAAAATAATGTAGAATCATGCTATAAAGGGCACAATGGAAAAACCAAAAACGAAATGAAAATTGGATGGGAGCGGTAGACAAAGCAGAAAGAGAAAGAGAAAAAGAAAAAGAATAAGAAACAAAAACTAAAAGTAAAAGGACAAAATAGAAATAGGTAATAAAGGGATGCGGTTAAAGCAAGGCAATCTTCCGGTGGGGGCCACAGAATAAAAGACAAAGGAGAAAATTACAGCTAATCAACATCGAGGTGCGAAAAAAAACAGAATATAAATAGAGAAAGGAAGGGTCTTTTTTGGGGGGGGGGGTCTACAGGAAAGAAAGGAGTCACAAAGCTACTATAGCCTTGGAAAAGAATTGCCTCTTAGGGAAGGAAGCGCCATTCAACTCTTCCCCGTGCTCGTGGTTCTGGAGAGACTGGAAGCTTCATTTTCAAAGGACTCAACTATACACTAGAGGAAATCACTGGCTGCATCAAAACGAGCGTGAACTTCACTTTGGCCCCGCTCAGGTTAGATGCATCGTCTTTCACCATCTTTTTATTCCAATGTCCTACTATATTTTGTCACACCATACTTGAATCTGAGATTGCATCTTAGGGTGAAGGCACATATGGTTATCAGTATAACTTATAATTGGTTAAACGAATTTTGTTGAGTGCCCGAATATAATCCTTGCTAGTTTTCATAATAAGACACTGAATGTGTTTGTCGAAAAGTCTGTCGCGGAGCGTGAACGGATCCAATATTCTTTTAGACCATAAATCGTACACCTATCCATAATGTGTAACTCACCGTTCTCGTTTGGAATAGAGCAGCATAGTCCCTCAAATCTCGTTACCTTTTTAGACCCATCGTCAACATTTTGAATACCCCGAAATTAGGCCCTCGGTCAGTTCACATCATGTTCCTTCTCACGGGTTATGGTCTCCATGGGCTTCCCGATCCTAGGGATATATGCCCCTCAGCAGCTCCACTCGTGGTACCGTTTAGCCGACACAAATTTCGCTACGGAAACCACATGGAACAAAGGACTGGATGCTGTTCTCCCCAACCCAGTTCGGCCGCAGGTGCGTCCTGTTAGCCACACATGTTAGTATATGCGTCGAGGCCGTCTTGCTAATGCGTGACGTCAGACACGTGGAAGAGAGAAGACTCGAAGCTGATAAGGGGTTGCGCCACTGAAGTTCCGGGGGGATTATGTCAAGTTTACAACATCCGGATTTCGTTCTTGACAAAGGATGTTGAGGCTTTAAACCATCACTTGAAGGCTGTGTATGTACTATCCTTAGCTCTTGTTCACCCGTGCACATCCAGGGTAATAAAATAATCCCTCAAGCCACTGGCACCTACTCTTACATATGGTCGAATTAGCTCCTTGACTAAATCCCCTCGCTGGAGCATACCATATGCTTGTTTTGAGTATCCAGGGCAGACCTCTATATAATAACCCTGCTCTGAATCCAGTGTCATGGAGCATGCATACGTCTATAGATGATCCACTATTCCATTGGCATGTGGACGAAACGAGGTGGCCAATATCCTGAACAACAAATGTAGAGCTCTGATGTTGTTGAAACGCCGTCAACCGAGTTCATATCCCAGACCTTGTACTAGACCTCCTCAATAGCCATTGTTCATGTCTGCCATGGGAGCCACGCATGCTAGTAATATAGTTGTGCATAAGCATGTGCATGCAACTTCTTTAGTCTCTAGGTTACCATTTAAGTGCTTCCTTTCTTCATTACCCTTAATTTTAATTTGTATTTATTGACCTATTTTTTGTCAAGTTTTCAATTCTACTTTGAGTATACTTTTCTTGTTTAATTTTTCTTTCTTATCTTGAAATTCTCCTTTAGTTTTTCAATTTTCCATTTACCTCTTGAGTAAGAACTTCTTCATCACTTTGGAAGCAGTAAAGATTCTAGGCCTAAGTTGAGATTATTATTTTTTTCAAGCTTGGAGTAAAGTTTTTTTAAGATTGACTTGATGTGAGGAAGGTTGGTTGTGTGGTGAATTCATTAGAAGGTGAAGAGTTAAACACTTAATGAGGTGTGAGTTCACTAAACTAATTTTGAATTAATTAACCAGGTAAGGGTAACAAGTGAACCTCCTTTTTGTGCCATTTTTTAGGTGACCTTGTTGGAGGAAAAGCTTAAGGAAAGAAACCCCAAACGGACTTGACGACTTGGGACTTGAAGGTTTAAAGTTGAAGTCAAATAGAGATCAATTGTGTGTAATTTTTCAATTCGAATGTAGTGTAACTTTTAGGATTGAAAACTTTGTAATTGGGCACACCTGAGTTGTAATTGTAGTGCATTTTATTAGGTTTTCCTATTTGTGCAATTCAGACTTACTTTGCAATTTGTTGGTAAAAGAACTTTGGACTCTAAGCCTTGCTGTAAGATACTCACTTAAAGAAATTTTAAGTTGGTGGTTTGTGCATGGAAAGAAGTATAAGGGGATGCTAAGTGCACGTGTGGCTTTCTTAGACTATTTGGTAGCACTAACTTTGTCTTCTTTTGTAAGGTCAAGGGTCCTAGATATATTCACTTAACCCTTGCTTGTTGTGTATTTTAGACCCAAGATTTCTTGCTAAATGTTCTGTGTACTCGTGTGAATTAATCAACTAGTATAGAAATATGGGTGTGGAGAGGATTTTCTAATTTGAAAATGAGTTTCCATGAGCATTTATCTAGAACCCAAATGGAGAAACTTGCCCCAAGGCTAGAAAAAATGTTTCAAATGTAACAAGGGAGTTCGAATAATTCCTAGATAACCTAAATAGAATATACTAAAGTAGTTATAAAAATAACTAAAGGATAATTGAAGCTGGTGGGTCAAGAAAGGGTGGGTACTATAGTAAGGAGAAGACATCCTAGGATGATATCAACTTCTTTGGAGAAACTCAATATCCAAAGGCTAGTAATGATAGAGGAGCTCCACAAAAGGAAATGGCATCTTCAATGGATAGGCCTTATTCATCTAATAAGAAATCACCAACACCAAAAGGAGCTAATCTAAAGGTAGATAGGGATGAAAGTGTCACAACCGTAATTCCGACGAGACGATGAACTTGCTGAAATTTTGGAATGGAATTTTATTGAATAATGTGTGGAGTCGCCACCAAATTTTTATTTTAGGGAAAAAGATTTGGAAAAAACCCTGACTCGAGGATGAGATTCGAAGTTCGGGAGTCGGTTACGAATGGGGAAGGTGTTAGGCACCCTACTCGCTCATTCCGAAGAACGATACCCTTAAACTGAGTGTGTGATTTTTGAAATTGTTTGATCCCTTTAATTAGCATGGAAATAAATAACTTGATGGAGGTTAGCTTGACAGGACTTGATCCTGCTCCTACGTATTCCCCGGTGCAATGGGAAACTCAAGGCTTACGTAGTTTTGGTGTGAAGGCTTGACCTTCGGAGTAGCTTGAAAAGGGAGTATTTGAGAATGAATGGTGCTTGAAGGCTTGACCTTCGAAGCTGCTTGCAAAGGGATATTTGAAAATGGCTAGAGCGTTTTGAAAATATTTTTAAGGAGAATCTTTAGTCCACATATGCACAGGATCCAAGACAACTACGACTGCACTGGATCCGTACGAATTCCTAAGCATCGAACAACAGAAAAAGCTACCAGTTCGTGCTTAGGATTCATTGCGTGGAACTTAGAGATTCTTTAATGAATTTTTCTTGAGATTTATTTGAAAGGGATTCTTAGTCCACATATGCACAGATTCCAAGACAACTATGGTTGCACATGGGACCCATATGAATTCCTAAACATTGAACAACAGAAAAAGATATCAGTTCGTGCTTAGGGTCCATTACGTGGGACCTGGAATCCAAGATTTTTGAAAATAGGAAATAGACTTGATTTAAAACAAAATAAATTTGACTTTAACTTTATGAGCTTGGTTCGTAGTTTGAAGAAAAGATTTTGATTTTACAAAAATGGACTTGATTTGAATCTTAAAGAAAAGATTTTGATTTATACTAAAGCAGACAAAATCGAAGGCTTGAGGGAAAGAATTCGGCTTGACCTAATTTGAATTGTAACTTTTAAAGGAAAGGACTAAATTTGGCTAAAAATGAATTTTATAATGGAATTTAAAGTTAATTTTAAATAAACTTAGCTTTGAATCGGAACTAGATAAATTGATTGTAAAAGATCATTTGAAAGCTTTCCACTAATTTTATAGTCCAATTAAAAACGCAAGTGGCCAATTGATAGGCTGCCTATGGCAACAACAAGCACTTATAAGAGGGATTTTTAAAATTGTTTGAAAGCTTTCCACTAATTTCATAGTCCAATTAAAAACGCAAGTGGTCAATTGATAGGCTGCCTATGGTAACAACAAGCACTGTGTGAGAAGGATTTTTAAAATTGAAGTTGTGACGCACGGGGGCTCGAGGACAGGTCGCAAAGCATGTGAGGAATATGTCAACGACTAGGCCAAGTACCTAGTTGGTTCTTTAATTCTCTATGTCTAACTTAAGGAAATGCTTCTGGGGGGTATCTTATTTAATTTTGTGCATATTGGTACGCTTGCATAGGCTGGGTGTCGTGTTTCTCCCAAAGCGTTTATAGGTGGGCTCCACCCACTTGATTATTATACATGTGACCATGTCCACGTACAGGAATGCGATTTGCATGGGCTTTGCTTTATTAACCCAATTTGTCTGCATGAACTTGAACAATGGGGTCGTTTGTAACCCCTGGCCCCATATTTTACCTGCTCAAGTTTTTCAATGGGCTTTAATCATGAATGAGGAGTGTGGTGCCCTTACTGGAGAGTGGCTTGGTTTGTGTAAATCAGGGTGTTGTTTGCGATAGCATGTGATAATACATCAACCCCAAACGGATATGAACCCGCCTACCCAGCCTTGCGTCAATCTAGTTTCTTCCTGAGCTACAAGAGACTCTCAAAGGAGGAAGACCATCCTACTCATAAACTGCATGAACCTGGATGTATCACAATTTTCGTACGGTTATAAGTAGGGGATTACCAAGGTGTAGATTTTTATTAGGTGAAGTTTTGGACGTATGCTCTTGCCAACCCATACATCCGTCTTGGCCTACATGTGAGTCCATGCCCATGCGACCTTGAAATCATGCTTTATGGACGTATGCGAACTGAGGCTTGGGAACATGACATCCCATAAGGAGTCTTCACGTTATGGTAAGATGGAAAACTATGTACATATTCCCTCCTATAGAGAAATTCATGCCTAATCATTTGTTTCGATCAAAACTTGATTTATCTTCAAAGGAGAGTTGCATGGCTCGTGTGGGCTTATCACTGTACTCGTAAACCTAAGATCTTAAGAGCAGATAGCCCATAAACACACATGGTTTGAGATGGACATCTCCTTAATATCTATCAAAGACCACCATTTGCATGCCTCCAAACATGCGACGTTGCATGGCTTTCCAAGCATCTATTACCATTTGGGCGATGTTCGGCAAAGAAGCCCATTCTGGCCTATAATTATCACCCACTGCGACTAAATGTGTAGGATAAACTCTCGTTGAGGTTGCACAATGTTTCCTGCTATCCAGAACCAGCGCCCGTTCCTACTGGTGGTGACCATAGCTATAGATATCGTCGAGCCACAGAAGATGTCCCATGGGGTGTTGCTGTCATAGTTAATCATCAGTCCCTCTAGATTGAACTTTGCAGGATGTGGTATGGTCTTCAAGGGTTCTTATGTAGTTTAATCATTTTTTATTTTCACAAAGATAGTTATTCCCTTCGACGTTGGCTCGGTACATGCAACATATCCAGAAAACCCAGCGTGTTCGAGCCTTGAGGTTGCTTTTGGAAGCTGAATTCAAGGGCTAGCAGAACATCTTCTAGACCAATGTGTCACCTAAGTGAGCAACTGCAACTCTCAAAGTCATCATGAGAATTAATGGCCGCTGGAACGACTCCTGTGCAATCTGGATCACTCAAGAATTTGACGTGCACATGCTCCATGGCTTCACATTCGTGCCATCATACAAACGATCCTACCTAATTCTGTAAGGCAGATGTGCTTGATCCTCGCTCATCCTTCTACTTTGTACGTTAGGGCCTGCTACATCCATGCTAAGTTGCATTGCCAAACAAGCTGAAATCTCGTGTACTATGGGACATGCAACTCACCAAACCTTCACATGACATAGAATACTCCAAGATGGGAAAGAAAGCTTTCATTGGCGACTAAAAATCTAGATGATCTTTTTAAGAATTTGTTCCACCCCAATTTTGACTCATATGCATTACATTTGTCTTTCATTTCGAACAACATGATGCTCAAGAAGACTAGATGAGTCTAGGGTGAACATGAAGGAGTTACTATGGACCCCCTTTTTTTATGCATCTTTGGAGGGAAATTCCAAATGGTTTCCTAGCCTATCCATGCTTAACTAGCAGCAACCACGAGGCTCAAAAGAATCTATGCTCCATCCGTTTTGGATCATGTTAATAACTGACTCTTTATACGCATTCACTAACATCAACTTACCACTTTTGATTTAAACATGATTCAATCAAACTCATGCAAGATTCTAAACGTAGTAAAGGAAATGTTACTAACCTGTATATGATCAGTGGAGTACCCTTGCGAAGACGCTTCTCTTTGATTCGTTAGAATTATCTTTTCTTTTGCTTGCTACTAGTGGTGTCTGCGTCGTCCTTCCTTTTTTCTTCTCCTCCCTTTGAACTTCTCCCTCTCCTCCAAGTGAGAAGAATTATTTGCAGGGACCTTTTGAGAATCTCCCAAAAGGATGCCCAGATTTCTCTCCTCCATGTTGGTTTCTTTTCTCAATCGTTTTAGGGCCCTTCCTTCTTGCCACTTTGTAGCTGCCTCTTTCCTTCACAGTATTGCACCCGACTTAATTCATGCTAGTTACTGGTACGGGCTCTAACACTCCTTATGATGCATTGATTTGGTTGCACTATTCATGAGGTTCTTTCTAGTTGCTGGAGTCAAGTCACATGCGCTCTACCTTCCTTGTATCAAGATGCACCTCTCTACACTATGGTTGTCCTTGGTGGAAGTTGATTCTTGGAGCCACTCCTAGAAGCTCGAACCAGAGCCAAGAACCCCCACTTGAAGACCTTCCCAGAGGCCTCTTAAAGTGACCGAGAGGAATCAGAGACAGTATCCCCCCAAAATCCAATCCAGACCCCCTTCCTTCGTTTTACTTTCTATTTTTTATTTTTCTACTTCTGTTCCTTTTTTTAATTTTTGTTATTCTGTTTTTAGTTAGATTTTTTTTGTTATTCTGTTTTTTTAGTTTATTTTCTGTTATTCGTTTATTTAGTTTATTTTCTGTTATTAGTTTATTTCTTTTTTCTGTTTTAAAAAGAAAAATTTTATTTTCATTAAATTCTTTTTTGTTTTTATTAATTCTTTCTTGGTTTTTATTAATTCTTTTTTGCTATTTCATATTTTTTCAAAAAGCTTATTTATTATTTTCTGTTTTTAATCTTATTTTCTTAATTTCTTCTTTTTTTTTTGTTTTTATTTGCTGTTTAATTTATTTTTCAGAGTTTATCTCTTTTTCTTTTTTTCCTTTACTTTTTCTTTTATTTTATTTTTCAGATTTTATTTCTTTCCTCTTTTTTCAGTTTTGTTGAGTTTGGTCTAATTAACTAATTTTTTTTAATATTTCATTGTTTTTATTTATTATTTTTTTTGTTTTTCCATTTTTACTTTTTTCTTTTAACTTTATTTTTATTTTCTATTTGTTTTGTAAATTTTGTTTTTATTTTGTATTTATTTATTTTTATTTAATTTTGTTTATTTATTATTTATTTTTTATATTTTTGTTTAGTTTTTTTTAGTTATTTGGCTATTTATTCCTTTTCTAGTACTATTTATTATTTATTTTTCTTTGATTTTTTGTAAGTTTTATTTGTTCTATTTTATCTATTTTTAGCTTCTCCAATATTTCTCTTTTATTTGTTTTTATTTGATTGTTTTCTGTCTATTGATCTCGATGTTTACTTTTTTGCTTTCTGTTTCTCTTGTTTAATATTTATTTAGTTTATGTTATTAATGGTTTCTTAGTTAATTTACTATTTACTTAATTTTAAAAATGAGGGGCCTCAGACATAATATAGTGTTTACAGGGGGTAGTAGGCATAAGGACACTACAAGACATAAGGAACCCTTTAAGAATAGGATCCATAAAAGTAGAACCCATAGATACAAAGATAAAATTTCTTCTAGGGATAGCATAGAAGATAAGAATGATAAGACTAGTGCCAGGAATGTAGAGATCCAAGGGGAAGAGAACATCTAGACCCCCTAGGATTACCTATGGTTAAAACACCTAAGTTCCAAGGGAGGAACAAACCAGAGGCATACTTGGATTGGGAGTTGAAGGTTGAGCAAATTTTTAGTAGCTATTCCATTAGAGAGTAGCATAAGGTGAGATTGACTGCCTTAGAATTTAGCGATTATGCCTTGATTTGATGGAATAAGCTTAATAAGAAAAAATATCACTCGTTGAGTGAGTAGGAGGAGATAAATCATATAATGAGAACACAATATGTTCCTCCTTACTTTTTAAGAGAGATCCATAATACGATGTAGATGCTCTCTCAAGAATTTAAGATTGTTGATGAGTACTATAAGGATATGGAGATAATAGTGATTTGGGATAATTTGAGTGATAATGAGAAAGCCATGATGACTAGGTTCTTAGATGAGCTTAGAGATGACATAAGACATGTGGTAGAGCTCTATCATTACTTAAACTTAAATGACCTTTACCATCAAACCTTAAAGGTAGAAGTCCAAATCAATAGAAAGGATAAAGGAAAATTCATTACGTATAAGAATTCTACACAAGACACTTAGGCAAATAAGAAAAAACACTGTACCTCTAAAACTAGGGTGAAAAAGGATACCAAAGACTCTAAAGAGTCTAAGGGCAAAGCTTCAAAGTAACCCTTTGGCAAAGAGTCCTTAATTAAGTGTTTTAAGTGTCTAGGTAGGAGACATATTGCTTCCTAATGCCCAAATATCACTATAGTCCACTGACTATAGTCCTTCTTCCTCTTCAATTGAGGATGAAGCCTTGAAGTACGTACTTGATGATGAGACTTAAAGGGGGAACATCTTTGCCACTAGATGTTCCATCAAGTGCCATACCTAATCCTAAATTATTGATGGGGTAGTTGTATAAATGTGGTTAGCATTAGGCTAGTAGATAAGTTAAGAGTAATAACAATCCTTTCCTAAACCATACAAACTATAATGGCTTAGTTAGAAGGGGGACTTGCTGGTCAACCAACAAGTGTTCCTCACCTTTACCATTGGAAATTAGGAGGACAATGTCATCTATGGTGTTGTCCCAATGGAGGCCAACCTTGTGCACTTGGGAAGGATATGATAATATGATAGGAATACCTGTCATGATGGATATACAAATAGGTAGGTATCCTTCCAATTCAACTTCCACAAGGTAACTTTAGTTTCCTTAAGCCCAAGTGAGGTCTATAAGAATCAAGTTCATATGAGAAAGAAGAGGTTGAAGAAATGCAAGAACTAAAAGGGAAGAAGTTTAGGGGTCATAGGGAAGAATCCCTTACCCTTAATACTTTACTTGTAGAACTTAGGATGGTTAAGTAAGCTTTAGTGGCTAGGAATACTATCTAACTTATTATGCCTAAAGAGCAAATCCTACTCCAAGAGGATGAAAAAATCTATATGGTCATCCAACCATTACTGATTGAGTTTGAGGACATCTTTTTCCAAAGAGAAGCCCATAGGAATTCCACCTTTGAGAGGCATAGAACACCGAATTATCCTAATTCTTGGAGCCTCCCTTCCCAATAAGCCAACCTATAGGAGTAACCCTGAGGAAACTAAAGAAATACAAAGCCAAGTAGGGATCCTCCTAGATAAGGGATGGGTGAGGGAAAGCCTCAACTCCTATGTTGTGCTAGTTCTACTAGAATGAGAGAAGAGGATGAATGGAAGACAACCTTCAAAACCATGTTTAAGTTGGGTGAGTAGTTAGTTATTCCTTTTGGGATAACCACCTCTCCAAACATGTTCATAAGATTCATGAAACATGTGCTAAGGGACATGATAGGAAATTGTGTGGTAGTTTTTTAATGATTTCTTAATATATTCCAAGTCTTAAAAGGAGCATGTAGAACATGTAAGGGCAGTTCTCTTAATCCTTAGAGAAGAAAAGTTATATGGTAATTTAGAGAAATGTTCCTTTCACTTGGAATAGGTTATCTTTCTAGGATTTGTGATTAGTAAACATAAGGTCCAAGTTGATTAAGAAAAACTCCAGGTCATTTATGATTGGCCTATCCCCCTAAATTTGGAAGAAGTTAAGAGTGTCCATGGGTTGACAAGCTTCTATAGGAGGTTTGTCAAAGATTTTAACACTATTGCTTCTCCTTTAAATGAGTTAGTTAAGAAGAATGTTAAATTCCATTGGGGATAAATAACAATAAGCATTTGATACTCTTAAGCAGAGGCTTGTTAAGTCTTTGGTTCTAGCTCTACCCAACTTCAAAAATCCTTTAAACTAGAATGTGATGCCTCCAATATGGGGATTAGAGTAGTCTTGCTTCAAGAAGGGCACCCCATCACCTATTTCAGTGAAAATATGAAAGGGACTCTTAATTACCCCATTTATGATAAAGATCTCTATGCTCTCATCAGAACCCTATAGACTTAGTAACATTACTTATTTTCCTTGGAATTTGTGATTCATAGTGACCAATGGTCACTAAAGTACCTTAAGACCCAAGGTAAGCTAAATAAAAGATGTGCTAACTAGATAAATTTCCTAGGGGAATTCTCTTATGTCATTAAACTTAAAAGGGAAAGTAATAAGGTTACTGATGCCCTCTCCAAAAGGCTTACCTTGTTAACCTCCTTAAGAGGTAAACTACTAGGGTTTTAACATTTCTAGGATTTATGTGAAGGGGATGCAGAGTTTGGGAAACTCTATAAGGATTGTGCCCACAAGGCATGTCATATGTACTTTAGGCACCAAGGTCTTCTCTTTAGCTATAACTGTTTGTGTATACCTAAATGCTCGATGAGACACTTTCTTCTTAAGGAATCTCATGAATGGGGATTACTAGGGCATTTTGAAACCTAGAAAACCCCATCCATCTTGAATGAAAATTTTTTCTGGCCTTATATGGATAGGGATGTGTAGAAGTATGCCAGAGATGCATCATCTGCAAAACGGCCAAATCCACCACCAAACCCCATGGCCTATATACTTGGTACCTATTCCTAAATCCCCTTGGATGGACATTAGCATGGACTTTATCCCAGGACTACCTAGAACTCCAAGAGGGATGGATTCCATCTTTTAATAGCAGACCACTTTAGTAAGATGGCCCACTATATTCCTTGCCATAGATGAATGATGCCAGCTTCGTGGCCAATCTCTTCTTTATATAAGTAATGAGGTTGCATGGCATTTCTCGGAGTATTGTGTTTGATCAGGATACTAAGTTCCTCAACCATTTTTGGCATACCCTCTAGGGTAAGCTGGGAACTAAATTCCTCTCTTCCACCGCTTTCCATCCCCATACTCATGGACATATTGAAGTGGTAAACATGGACATTGTTCCTCCTACTTAGGGCTATGGTGGGTAAGAATATCAAAACTTGGGAGAAGTTTTTACCCCATATCGATCTCTTGCCCATCCCTAACCTTGCTAGTTATCATAGATAGGATGGAATCCAGAAGACTAAGTTTGTTCAAGAGCTTTATGCTAAAGTCAAAGCTATCATAAAAAAAAAAAATCGCACATTATGCTTAGGTTATCCAACAAGGGTAGGAAGGAGGTTTTGTTTGAATTTAATGATTGGATTTGGTTATACCTCCACAAGGAGAGGTTTTCTTCCTTGAGGAAATCTAAACTCCAGCCTCAGGGTGATGGTCCCTTCTAAGTTTTAGAGAGAATAAGCCCTAATACTTATCACTTAGATTTACCTGGTGGCTTTGGTGTGAGTGCTACTTTTATTGTCTCTAATCTTTCTCCTTTTTATTTAGGTTTTGTTGATAAGGAATCTCATTCTAGGATGAATATGATTCAAGGGGGAGAACATGATGCAGGGATCACTGCAGAGCATCCTTCAAACACCTTAGAGCACCATTACTACAAAGCCCATTGTAGGCAAGACCTTCAGGCCTATTGGATCCATCACCATGTCCAAGGTCAAGAAGCTATAGAAAGAGGGGTAGACATTCTTGGGCCTCTAGAAGGAACACCTTTTGGCCTAACCCATCTCTTCATTGCCCTTCCATATGTTAGAATAGGATTTAGGTACTTACATTTTAGGAACTACAACATAAATATGTATAAGATTGGACCTACTTCCTTTTACCTTTTTCGTTAAGCTTTTTGGGCCTAACTTGGCCTATTTTTTAGGCTTCCTTAAGGAGGGATGGGGGACTTATTTTGGGATCTATAGAAGGCCCAAAATCAAGCCCCAAGTGGATCCCAAAGCTTCCCTATGCACTCATGCTCTTAGGCACCACTTTTGCCTATTTAAAGGCACCTCCTGATGTAATTTCCAACTTTTGAATCATTATTCACTTTGTGAGTTTTACAGAGCTTATTTATCTCTTTATCCTCTTGTATCTTTGATTTTGAGGTTGAAGAATTCTCCTTATCCATGGAGTCTTCCAAGGTGGCAAAGAAAAGGCTTATCCTCTCTTGAGGTGGCTCCTCTTTTACTTGTGCATGAAGATCAAGAGTTCAATCATTATCTTACTCCTTCTAATCTAGGCTTCATTTACCAACATTCTCCTCTCCTTCAAGATGTGCATCAGGTAGGAATACCAATAGAACAAGTGGTTAGAAATTGATATTTATTCGTAAGGGAATTTAGGAATAAAAATAGGTAAAGTCATAAGAGGATCCAAGGTCCCATGCTTATCCATAATTTCACATTTGAGTTCTTTTGTTTTATATTTTTCATTAACTTGCTTTCAAATTCTTATTTGTTACACTTGCAGCCCATTTTTGGTGAGATCAAACATTAGAATTTAGGACGAGGGACTTAGGAGCAGCATATCTATCCTAGCATTGGAAGGTGTTCCCAACATTAAATTGAAGTCCTTCCTTATAAATATGATCCATAATTCGCATAAATTCAAAGGAATAACCTTAGAGGATCTGCATCTCCACATCAAAAATATTTAGGCTAACAAACACCATCAAGATGAATGGGGTGACACAAGATGGCATACGTTTATAATTGTTACCCCTATTTCAACATGAAAAAATTGAACAGTTGGCTTAACTTTTTTGCTGGATGAATCCATCACCACTTGGGAGCTTTACAATGTTTATTTGTGATGTAATATTCCTTACAGTCAATGCAGTCCAATATCATCATGGAGATTGTTGTTTTCACTCAGTTTGAATGAGTCCCTGTATAAGGCTTGGGACCAATTTTAGGACCTTATCCAAAGAAGACCACATCATGGGTACCAAATACTGTATCTTATGAAGATCTTATATAAAAATCTTTCCTATATCAATAAGAGTTATCATTGAACCAAATTTTTTCAAGGGTATCATATAAAGCCCCTTGGAGACACCAGCGAAATCATAGGGAACTTGGCTACTAATAATAACCAATGGTGGTCTACTGACACACATGTGAAGAAGGTCTCTTAATTGGAAAGAATGTATCGAGTGAATCACACCACTATGATAATCAATCGGATATAGACCTTAAATAAAAGTATAGAGGATCTTCTGCAAGCACAAGCACAACCTTCCTTGCTGATTTGAATTCCAGTTGCACCTAAACCTAGCCTATGTAATCTATATGGTTCCATAAGCCTTAATGATGAAGGATGTATGGTTGAAGTCCATATGGCTCTACAAAATGAGGAGTCTAACTTTGTGATGAATACATATAATCCCACTTGGAAGAATCATCCCAATCTCTCTTGTAGAAGACATGATATGAATGTGAGCACCATGTTAAGTAAGAGTGATTATTTAAAGATATTCTAAAGGAATGAGAGGTCCCATAACTAGAAATAGGATCAAGTGTATGAAACAAGCACTTCAGGATCTTATCAAGGATGTTTAATAAAAGGACTACTTTGATCCAAACCCAAATCTAACATGAATTAATTTATGTTGTTATATTTTTGAAGATCTTAAGTGACAAGATTTATGATTTGTAATTGATTTGTTATAAATTAAATCAGAATTTGATATTGATTTACAAATTATTTGTTTTAAATATTTTCAAATCAACTTAAGATTTTAGATTGATTTACAATTTAATTAGGATTTTATATTTGTTTCTTTTTTATTATATTTTCTCTTAATTAAGGCTAATTATGTTTTCTAGATAATAAGATTTAGGGATTCAATGTAAACACAAGTTTGATGAATAATAATACTTCTGTTTGGGATTTTTCATCGTCTTGTGAGTTGATTCCCTTGGTTCTTAGGGTAAAGAACTACCGTTCATAACATTGGTTCTTCCAACAGGTTGCGGTAAGGGTCACGTTTATCTTTGATAACTTTGGTGGTCTCTAGCAGGTCACAATTTGTGTTGGGTTTCTCTACTCAATCCTATCTTGATTCTCAATGACGTTCTAAGTAACATTTCATATTCTGATTCATTTTGTGAAGGGTGAATCAAAACTTTAACTTACTAAGAGAAAATTTACAAGCTTGAACTTTTAGAAGAAAAAAGACAACACACAAATCAATTTAACTCAAAAATAAGATAAGGCCTTCAAGCTTTTATCAAGATATAGATCTACCATCACTTGAGCATATTTCAATACTTTCTAAACTTCTCAAATCTTTTCCAAAATATTTAAAAATTATTTTTAAAATGATTTAATCGATTAAAACGTTTAAGGAGTTCCAATAAGCACTTTAAACCATTTAAACTTCACTTTGTGCTCTAAAAATTAGTTTCAAAGTTGCAAAGCTTATTTTAAGAGCTTAGATAAGTTTTGAACAAAAAAAAACTCAAATATGTTGGATCTTGAAGTTTATAGAAAACATCCATGAAAGGGAAAAGGAGGGAGCTTGCTTGCTTAGTGTTTGAGTTTGAGCTTCAAAGATGGAAGCTTAAACTTAGATTTTGGCTTAGAGAAATTTAGAGATGAAAGCTTGATATTGGAGAGTTTTCTAAGTGTTTAGATAAGTGATTTTTCTACAATTAAGATCATTAGAACCTTAGTAAATTTCGTCCACCTCATGATTTGTTATTTAGAGATTAAATTTTTAATTAAGGGTAAAATGGTCTTTTTATAATTTCTATTTTTAAATTTAATTGTAAAATATGAGTAATTATCTTTTAAGACTAATCATTATTTATTTACATTAATCATAGTTTATTTATTTTAAGCATGTTTTGTTTAATCTAATTATGATTAATTTTTAATTTACTCATAGTTAATTTTATCTCTCTTCATAAATATTTTTGTTTCTCATATCATAATTTATTTTTCTTTTTTATTGATGAGTTCTAAATCTTTAAAATATATTTAAACTTTTTATTTTGAAGTGTATACTCATTATCTACTATTGTCCCGACATAGAAATATTTTCATATTTTAAAGATTTATATTTTTTTAAAATTTTTATTTCTTTCTCTATTTTCTTTATCTTTAATATAAAGTTATAATGTTAAAATTCTATCATATAAATTTTAGGATATGGCACCGAAAATGTTCCTAAGATGAGGGCATGATTTGAATGGATGACATCGTTCGCATTCATCCCTGCGAGAAGTCTGAACTCGAGTAACTTTGAATAGCTTGGGATTGAACACTAGATCATGACCTATCTTGAGAGAATGGTGGCAGCATCCCTTTCCACTCAATAAATATTTAGGGTACCCACTATTAAATTTTTGGCATCCCTTTCACACAATTTTCCCGTCAATGGCTCCCAGTCAACTATCAATTGGAGTTTAACGTATCTTTGTAGTTTGGGACCAAGGTTAGGTATACGATGTCCTGTTACCTAGGCGCCATGAGGGAAGTCCCTATTGACTTTTAAGAGGGAGGGCCATTCTGGTTCGAACTTATTCGAAAGGAAGCCTAGAACCCCATCTTTGCACGACCGTCCATAATTTAGGACTTTAATTGCTTTAAACATTTTCCACCAGTGCACTATAACAAAATTTGGTTAACACATATCTTAAAGCATTATAAATAAAATATCTTAAAAATTAATATAGAACACTTTTTACAATATTTGTAAACAAAAATACCTTAAAATAATATAGTTATTACAACATTTTTAAATTTAAATAATTTAAAAATATAAAATTTTTAAATATTATATTTTTTACAACTCAAAATCAAATAAAAAATCTATAGAGCACTTGTAATTTAACATGTTCTAGCTTTTGGCACTTGTAATCTATAGAGCACTTGCTAATTAGTTTAACAAATAGTCCAATAGTCTGTTGGTCATAATATGTTATATGTTTAATCTTTAAAGTTAATTTGAATATCCCTTAAATGGAAAATAATTTATTCACTCAATTGATTAGATAATATTTTATCAATTTATTTTAAATATGTTAATAGTTTAAATATTTTAACTTTATCATCCAATTATAAATTATCATGTCATTACATCTAAGTTCCCATGATTTTCTTTTAAGTGGTTTGATTTGCTTACTAATTCTTATTACTGTGATATATTTGAGTTTTTTTTATGTTTTTCACCAGTATGTTGTAATTTCCCTTGAGTCATTGACCTTGAATTTGTTTTTTCTTTAGGTAGTACAAGGTTAAAAAATGTGTGAGAATGAGCAAAAGAGAAATTGAACCCATGTGAGTTGTGGTTGAATGGGGACAGTGAAATATTTTGCTTCTTCTATGCCTTGCAAAATAATAACAAAAGATAGGTCATCCATCTCGTGGTTGTTACAAACATTGAATTTGTTTTTTCTTTCGGTAGTACAAGGTTAAAAAATGTGTGAGAATGAGCAAAAGAGGAATTGAACCCATGTGAGCTGTGGTTGAATGGGGACAATGAAATATTTTGCTTCTTCTATGCCTTGCAAAATAATAACAAAAGATAGGCCATCCATCTCGGGGTTGTTGCAAACATTTTAGTAAATAAAGATGGCTTTCTTAGGATATACATTAATGGTCAAGTTAAAAATAAAGGGGAAAGTAGCCAATTAGAAATCATTGGCCGTGTTTTTATTTTCCTGCTTATTAGTTATTACTTACAGCTATAATTCCATAACATCACAGTCATAGATCAGATTCCTTTCCTTTTGATTCTGTTGGGATATAAAGATATCTCATATAACTATGAGTAATAAGAATCAGGAAAAGTAAAGATGGAGAGAAAAATTGTGTTATATATTTTATTATGGATATATATATATATATATATTCTTATTCTGTATTTGCTTAATATAGGTGGTAGTAACAATAAAAACAAGTATAATAGAAAAAGAAAATATTTTATGGTTGTTATCTCCTTTCAAGATGGAGAGTGGATATTATTGACTCCCAACTTAGAGATGTGAGCTTTGAAAGGATTAGGATGTAAATTTTTGGTCATGATGTCAGCTAGCTAGAGATCAGTTGAGACTAGAACTAGATGAAAAAGTCCTTGTTGAAGTTTTTCTCTTACAATGTGATAATCCAACTCTATGTGTCTTGTCCTTTCATGAAAAGAGGAGTTTTGGACAATGTGAATTGCGAATTTATTGTCACAATAGAGAGAAATTGGTAAAGATGGTGGGACTATAATTTGGATAGGAGATAATTGAGCCATTGGAGTTCATAAATAGTTGCAGCTAATGCTCTATTCTATGCTTCTGTAGAGCTTCTAGATACTATTGATTGCTTTTTTGATTTCCAGGATATTAAGGCCTTGCCAAGGTAAATGAAATAACCTATTATGGATGTTCTAGTGTCTTTGCATCCTTCCCAGTCTGAATCATTGAAGGCTGTGAGTTTCATATTTGAATTAGTAGGATAGAATAATCCTTGAGCAGGTGCTAGCTTGATGTATTGAAGGATACACATGGTTGCCTTTTGATGTACATTTGTAGGACAAGAAAGGAATTGACTGATTTATTGGATAGAAAATGAGATCCCAGGTTTGGTTGTGGTGAGGTATAAGAGTCTTCCTATCAATCTTTTATAATCGCTAATGTCCTTTAGTGGAATTCCTGCATCTTTGGTGAGTTTGAGAGAACCATCCATAGGAGTGGATGCTGGTTTTGCAACAAAAAATCCTGAATCTTTAAGAAGCTCCAGAGCATACTTTCTTTGTGTGAGAGAGATACCTTTGGTGAACCTTGCAACCTCCTGATAAGCATAGATTTCATAAATAATTATCTCTCACTTTTATCTCATTAAGACTTCTTATATGTTCAATTAAGTGATCTTTGTCATATTTTATGAGTTTGGGTTCATATGAGGTTTAATTGAATTTCTTTGCTTACCCGATTAAAATGACACTATTATAGTATTTTGAGCATAATAGGAGTTTTAGACATCCAAAAATCATGAAATCTATCTTGAATGAAATCTTAAAGAAGTGTCCATAGTTACAAAGCAAGATCAGACTCTAAATGGGATGTTTAGGACTCCGAAATTATCTCAAAAGATGAGATAGTGTTGCTGACGTGGAATTTGAACAGTGTGCAAAGATCCGGTCATATCTTGAGATATAGAAGTAATATTGAGATGAAATCAAATTTGTTGGACAGCTAAGATCCGGGGCTACAACTTTTAATCAGAAGTCAAGATCTAATTCGGACATGTGAACATCCGAAATTGTGGTGCAAGAAAGTCAAAATTTTTGTGCTCATTGGTGGCAAAAATTCAAAAGTGTTTTGCATTTTCAACAAATCCCATGTGAAAGCAATAAAAGGGTAGAAAAGTAATATCCTAGTTGGTGACTTTTTGAAGATGATGCCTCAAAAATCCTCTATAAATAGAAGGGTTTACAAGAGGAGAAGCACACCATTTTGGAGATTAACTCCAATACCATTTTCTTTCTTTCTTTCTTTCTTTCTTTCTTGTTAGTTTTGCCTCCTTCATGGAAGGATTAGGTTTTCTTTCTTGTTAGTTTGCCTCCTACATGGAAGGCTTAGTTTTTCTTTATTGTTAGTTGCCTCCTACATGGAAGGCTTAGGATTTATTTGTTGTTAGTTGCCTCCTACATGGAAGGCTTAGGATTTATTTGTTGTTAGTTCGCCTCTTTCTTTGTTGTTAGTTTGCCTCCTTCATGGAAGGCTAGGTTTGTAGTTTCAATTCAAGGATTCAAGCTATTTTCATTTTAACTTTAAGGTCTTGATCTTTATTTACATGTTTATTAAGTGGTTTCTACCCTACTTCACTATATTCTTCAATTTTATTCTTTAATCAAAGTTTGATCGGTTGACGTATTTTGATTAATGCATAATTGATTTATAATTGGTTTTTGATTGGTAAATCATTTTCCAAAAGTTTGAAAAGTAGAAATTAAGTAATTGAATTGAAGGTTTTCATTTTATTACTTACTTCAACTGAATTCTGATTGTGAAATTGGTTTAGATAAAAGATTAAGTGGTTACTACATCTTGTTGATCATAATCAATTGAATCCTGAGAGGTTTCTCAGTAGAGAATTCAAGGATCATTTTAGGGGTTCCAGATGATCCTAGGTTGATAAACAGAATGCATGATTTTTGTGATCAATGATTAGTTAAGAAAATAGCCTCTGAATTCCGTGAGTTGATAATTGTTAAGTGAAATTAATTTCATTCTGTATTTTGCATTTAGAACTCAATATCAATCTTTACAAAATCCCTCTGTTCTAATTTTCTCCTAATTTGCTTAAGAATATGAAATGGTCTTTGGGAGATGACCTAGGTTGCACCTTATACTATACCAATAGTTTAGGGAAAATCTAGAAATTATTTTTGCGCGTTTGCGACGAGCGTGTCAAAAATTTGGCGCCGTTGCCGGGGACCATTTTAGTTTCCTAGGCTCATTTTGGAGTTTGTATAAAATTTTTAATCTTTCTAACAATTGTTTTTTTTTTTACTTTAGGTATATATTCTTGGATTTTCTGTATGAATTCACCTTTTTGTGTATGACCCGATCCAATCCTGAAAATTTATATGCATATGATCCTGAGATTGATAGAACATTCCACCATTTGAAAAGAGCACATAAAAGGCATTCATTCAGTAATAACCAAGAAAGTAACAATAGTGATTTTTCATCTTTAAATTTTGATAGTTTCAAATATTCTGCTAAGAACACGGCTGATAGAACCCTAAAAGAATTAACTGCACCTGATGTTGCTTATCAACCATTGTGTATTCAATACCCTGATGTTGATGCACCATTTGAACTGAAGTTTGGACTAATACATTTGCTACCTAAGTTTCATGGCCTTGCAGGTGAGGACCCTCATAAACATTTGAAGGAATTTCACATTGTGTGTTCCACAATACGGCCACAAGGAATTCCAGAAGATCATATCAAGTTGAAGGCATTTCCTTTCTCCTTAAATGATGGAGCTAAGGACTGGTTGTACTATCTACATCCAACATCTGTTACAAGCTGGAATGATATGAAGAGATTATTCCTGGAGAAATTCTTCCCTGCATCCAGAACAACAGCTATCAGAAAAGAGATTTGCGGCATCAGACAGAACTCCCAAGAAACTCTCTATGAGTATTGGGAGAGATTCAAGAAACTATGCGCCACTTGTCCACACCATCAAATCAGTGATCAATTACTGATTCAGTATTTCTATGAAGGACTCATGCCAATGGACAGAAGCATGGTTGATGCAGCTAGTGGTGAAGCACTTATGGACAAAACTCCTACAGTAGCTCGAGATTTGATTGCCAACATGGCAGAAAATTCTCAGCAATTCAATTCTCGAACTAATTCCTTGTCTAAAGGAGTCCATGAAATGACCACCAAGACAGACCATACACGATTGGAGAACAGAATTGAAGAACTAACCTCCATCGTAAGACAGTTGGCCATCGGACAACAACAGCAACTTAATGTTGTTGACAAAACCAAAACATGTGGCATCTGCACTTCTGCAGATCATCCTACTGATGCATGCCCAACATTGCAAGAAAGTGAGACACCTGAGGCTGCAGTAAATGGTATTTTTGGCACAGGACAACAATACAGGCCTCCTCAAAATTATCAGCAACAAAAGTTTGAACCACCTTCTGGAACATACAATCCTAGTTAGAGAAACCATCCTAACTTGAGATATGGTCCTTCACAACAACAAAGGATTCAAACATCTGACTCCAAAAATAAATACCAACCACCGCCATTCAGACAACAACAACAGCATATGCAGCAATCTGTACCTTCTAATGCTTCTGAACCCTCTCTTGATGATTTGATGAAGCAATTAGCTACCAGCAATCTTCAGTTTCAACAAAATGTAAGTTCTACCATTCAGGATTTACAAACTCAAATTGGGCAGTTGGCTACCACTGTCAACCAATTGAAATCTCAAGGTTCTGGTCAACTACCTTCTCAACCTATCATAAATCCCAAAAGTGTGAATGCCATGACCTTGAGAAGTGGGAAGAAAGTGCAGACAGACCCTACAATTTTAAAGCAACAAAGCTTCAATCAGACTAATCCACACCAAAAAGAAGAATTTATCTCCACACCTGGAGACATCTCTGATAAGCCATCTGAATCAGAGGGAAAGTCTGATGAAAAAAGTACACCAGCCTTCGATAAGACATCGAATGATCAACAAAAAGAAGCTTGCCATAAACGATCTGCACTTGAAGCATCTGATGAGACGAAAACCCCAAATTGTGCTGATCAGAAGGTATCTTTACCTTTTCCAAATAGAATGGTCCAATCCAAGCCCAATGTTCATGCAGAATTGGATAAGGAGCTTCTAGATACTTTCAGGAAAGTGGAAGTCAACATACCACTTCTAGATGCTATCAAGCAAATTCCCAAATATGCCAAATTTCTAAAGGACTTGTGCACGCATAAGAGAAGACTCAAAGGGGATGAGAAGATTAGTGTGGGACGCAATGTTTCTGCCTTAATTCAACCCAGCCTCCCTCAGAAATGTAAAGATCCAGGAACTTTCACCATTCCTTGCACAATAGGAAATTCTACATTTGGTGATGCATTGCTGGATCTAGGTGCTTCCATTAATGTTATGCCCTCATCAGTTTATAAATCTTTGAATCTGGGAGAACTGAAGCCAACTGGTGTGGTGATTCAATTAGCCAACAGAAGTACAACACATCCAGCTGGAGTACTTGAAGATGTGCTAGTTCAAGTGAATAAGCTGATCTTTCCAGCTGACTTCTACATTTTGGATATGGAAGACGAGTCATCCATCAATAGAGCAACCTTGATCCTAGGGATACCTTTCCTCAAAACTGCAAAAACAAAGATAGATGTGCATACGAGGACTCTCTCTATGGAATTTGGAGATGATATCATCCAATTCAACATATTTGAAGCCATGAAGCATCCCATAGAGAATCATTCACTCTTTCAACTTGATGCCATAGATATTCTTGCGAATGATTATTCTATTGACAATCTACTTTTTGATTTTGATTTAGATTACTTAGATAATTTTACTTGCACATGTGATGAATTTGATCCATGTATTGTCTGTTCCAGGATTAATGCTGCAGACCAAACTTCGTTGAAAGATGACATGTTAGATGCAAGTGTTGCAGACATTTCAATCTCAGATAGATCCCTTCCTTCCATAATACAACCACCTCCTTTTGAATTGAAGCCTTTGCCTGAACATCTAAAGTATGCTTATTTGGGGGAAAATGAGAAGCTTCCTGTCATTGTAGCAAAGAACCTTCTACCACAACAAGAAGAAAGGTTGTTGCAAACCTTAAAAAGCCATAAACAAGCAATTGGATGGACTTTGACTGATATTCCAGGCATTAGCCTATCTACTTGTATGCATAGAATATTGCTGGAGGAAAACACCAGACCTGTTCGACAACCACAAAGGCGTTTGAATCCAACCATCCTAGATGTGGTAAAGAAGGAAGTAGGTAAGCTTTTGGCAGCTGGTATCATCTATCCCATCTCAGACAGTGATTGGGTAAGCCCGGTGCAAGTAGTTCCTAAGAAGACTGGCATGACTGTAGTCAAAAATCACAATGATGAACTAATCCCTACCAAAATACAAAACAATTGGAGAGTGTGCATAGATTATAGGAAGCTTAACCAAGCTACTCGCAAGGATCACTTCCCTTTGCCCTTCATAGACCAAATTTTGGAAAGATTAGCAGGAAAATCTCACTATTGCTTTCTAGATGGTTTTTCAGGTTATTTTCAAATACATATAGCCCCAGAAGACCAGCATAAGACCACCTTCACTTGTCCTTTTGGTACTTTCGCCTATCGAAGGATGCCTTTTGGTCTATGCAACGCCCCTGGAACCTTTCAAAGATGCATGGTAAGCATTTTCTCTGATCTCTTAGAAAGTTGCATGGAAGTGTTTATGGATGACTTCACTGTATATGGTTCTTCTTTTGATGCATGCTTAGAAAGCCTCTCTAAAGTTTTGGACAGATGCATTGAGACTAACCTGGTTTTGAATTTTGAAAAATGTCATTTCATGGTAACAGAAGGTATAGTCTTAGGACACTTGGTATCTAGCAAAGGTTTAGAGGTTGATAAGGCCAAGATAGATATTATTACTTCTCTACCTTACCCCACTTCTGTGCGAGAAGTACGTTCTTTACTTGGTCATGCAGGTTTTTACAGAAGATTCATCAAGGATTTTAGCAAGATTGCACAACCTCTTTCTAAACTACTACAAAAAGATACCAAATTTGTGTTTGATCAAGCATGCAAGGATTCATTTGATGAACTAAAGAAGCGGTTGACAACCACTCCCATCATTCAACCACCTAATTGGACGCTTCCATTTGAATTAATGTGTGATGCATCTAATTATGCCCTTGGTGCTGTACTATCTCAAAGAGTTAGCAAGAGATCTCATGTCATTGCATATGCCTCTCGCACACTTGATGCAACCCAATCCAATTACACAACTACTAAGAAGGAGCTTTTGGCAATTGCGTTTGCATTAGATAAATTTCGCTCCTATTTGCTTGGATCTAAAGTTATTGTCTTCTCTGACCATGCAGCTCTGAAATACTTGCTGAAGAAGGCAGATGCTAAGCCGAGACTGATTCATTGGATGCTTCTGTTGCAAGAATTTGATTTAGAGATTGAAGACAAGAGTGGTGCAGAGAACCTTGTAGCAGATCATTTAAGTCGGATCCAGGAACCTTGTGAAGAAACTTCAATTGCAGATTCATTCCCAGAAGAGCATCTCTATCATTTGCACGGGAAGGATCCTTGGTATGCAGATTTGGTAAACTATCTGGTTGCTAAAGAAATACCCAAACACTTCACCAAATCGCAAATTACCAAGTTGAAAAGTGATGCCAAACACTACATATGGGATGAACCATACCTTTGGAAGACATGTAGTGATCAAATCATTAGAAGATGTGTTCCAGATCATGAAGTTCAGTCTGTACTTACCTTTTGCCATTCCCTAGCTTGTGGTGGACACTTTGGGCCACAACGGACAGCTAGAAAAGTACTAGACTCAGGCTTTTATTGGCCTAAAATATTTCGTGATGCATACAGATTATGCATAACTTGTGAGCAGTGCCAAAGAATAGGGAGTATTTCGCGCAGAAATGAGATGCCCCAACAACCACTTCTCTTTTGTGAGGTATTTGATGTATGGGGTATAGACTTTATGGGTCCATTCCCTGTCTCTTTTGGCTTTGTTTACATTCTGCTAGCTGTTGATTATGTTTCAAAATGGGTGGAGGCAAAAGCCACTCGTATTGATGATGCTCGAGTTGTTGCAGATTTTATCAGGTCTAACATTTTTAGCAGGTTTGGCATTCCTAGAGCTCTAATTAGTGACCAAGGTACTCATTTTTGCAACCGCACAATGGAAGCCCTACTCCGCAAATATGGAGTCATGCATAAAGTCTCCACCCCATATCATCCTCAAACAAATGGTCAAGCTGAAGTTTCTAATCGAGAGATCAAGAAAATCTTAGAGAAAACAGTTCAGCCTAACAGGAAGGATTGGAGCTTGCGCCTTGTTGATGCTTTATGGGCATATAGGACAGCCTACAAGTCACCCATTGGCATGTCTCCCTACAGGATTGTCTTTGGTAAAGCATGTCATCTTCCAGTTGAATTAGAGCATAGAGCATTTTGGGCAGTAAAGAAATGCAACATGGATCTAGACCAAGCAGGAATCCATAGGAAGCTTCAATTGTAGGAACTTGAAGAAATTCGATTGGAAGCATACGAAAACTTCAAAATTTACAAAGAAAAGGTCAAAGCTCTTCATGACAAAAAGTTGGCAAGAATGGAGTTTTCTGTTGGACAAAAAGTTCTCCTTTTCAATTCTCGGCTAAAGCTTATGCCTGGTAAGCTACGCTCTAGATGGTTAGGACCATTTGTAGTTACTAATGTTTTTCCTTATGGTGCAGTGGAAATAAAAAATGAGGTAACTGAAAAAATCTTCAAGGTGAATGGACATCGTCTTAAACCATTTTTCGAAGGTTTTCGAAAGCACACGGTAGAAGAAGTGCATTTGCACAATGCCACATACTTGCAATAAATTCAAGAGAAGTCTCTCTCTCTTTCTTTATTTCTCTCTCTTTCTCTCTTTCTCTCTCTCTCTCTCTCTCTCTCTCTCTCTCTCTCTCTCTTTCTCTCTCTCCCTCTCTCACATTCCTCGCTTATAAGTTTCAACTAATCTCTCAACTTCTTTCTTCACCTCTTAAATCATCCCAACTATTACACTACATTGAGCTTGCAGGAATAATAACTTGAGTGTTTTAAAAAAAAATGGAGAAAGCTCTCACCAGGATCAAAATTTTGTTCCCTACTCTCCCCAGAAATTTTCTTAAAGACATTTACAATTGTAGACTTGAACGATTGAGGGAATTAACACTCTTAGGCCTTCCAGAAGATGTCCATTGGATCATTGAAGCTAAGGTACGTTTAGCAGGTGAATTTCAAGAATCATTTGTTAAAAACATGCCAGGTATGGGAAGAAGTTCCTATGCAAAAAAGAGAAGGGCAAAAAGAATTGGAGTTTGCTACAAGTGTGCAAGATGGACCTGTAACACAAGATGCAAGAACCCTGGAATGGTTTCAAGAAATCGAGAGGACAAAATTCAATTCATAAAGGATGGACTGAGTAAGGAGTCATTGGATGATATCATTCAGACTCTTGAGACGCATCCTAGTGGGCATGTACAAGGAGTCCTTGATTTGTTTGAACTGTTCCGTAAGGAAAAAGCACGTTATAGTCTTGGGAATCTGACTTTAAAAGACCCTGTTGTCAGTTTACAAGAAAACTGAATGGGAAGCACATCCTCGACTCTTAGAAGGCGTTTCAGCCGTTACTGGACGTAAAACCAGAGGAAGATGTGAGCCACAATCACAACTACTGTTCATTCTCATGCGTGTATGTTTGTCATTTACATTGTCTTTTCAATTTATTGGGCCACCATTTTTTTTTTGAAATTTTCACCCCTGCTTAAAGTCTTTGCCCTCTGACATTCATTTTTTCCTTGAACAAAAAATTCAAACTTTTGCAACAAAAATTCAAACTTTTGCAACAAAAATTCAAACTTTTGCTACCAAATCCTGATCCTGCATTATTCAAGCGATCTCTTTTTCTGATATTGAGTCCCTATAAATTATCAACCTCTATGACATATTTTTTCAAAAAAAAAAAAAGACAGAAACATCATATATGGATAGGATCAATACTATCTGTGTTTTTGGTGGGTCTAACCTTGGAAAGGATGGAGAATTTCAACATGCAGCTTATACCCTTGGTAAGGTATTAGCTGCAAGAAAAATCAATCTTGTTTATGGGGGAGGGATTCAAGGTTTAAAAGGATGTGTTGCAGGATCTGCACTCACAAAGGGGTGTAACGTCTTAGGTGTTGGCTTGAAAAATGAGAGCACCTCCTACTTCACCCTGGGTACTGAATTGAAGGTTGCAACCATGCATGACCGTATGAGACACATGTTGATTAATTCTAATGCATTTATTGCATTACCTGGTGGTCTTGGAATAATGGAAGAAATTTTTACCATTATATTTTGGGCCTATCGGAATTTTCATAAAAATCCTTTGGGCTTGTTGAATATTAATGGCTTTTATAATGGTTTGATATCCTTTTTAGATCATGCAGTAGAGCAGGAGTTCATGCCACAATCCATGCGCAACATCATAGTATCTGCTTCAACTATCGAACAGTTACTTGAGATTTTGCAAAATCCTACATCTGAGCTCAGTCAAGCAATGCAGCTGGTGAACCAACCAAATCAGGATGGCAGAGACAAAAGAGAACCAGATACCACTCTTCAGTTATAACTTTTCCTTACTTTGGTGGTTTTCTCACATTTCTTTTCTTGTCATATGAAATTCCATCTAAGACATTGGGGACAATGTCTTGGATAGGTTGGGGGGAGGATGGTCCGATATTAAAAAAAAAAAAAAAAAACCCAAAAAAAAAAAATTAGGTTAGAATCATAAACTTGCTTTGAGTAAGATGGCTGAGTAAGGAGTTACACTTGACTCCTGATACGCATCTTATGATTGAAAAAAAAAATTTGAATGTGGAAGTATGTTTTTCTTTAGATTTCATAAAATAATTGAAGCAAAATGATTTACATTTCGAGATTAATTAGTTTGGCAACACATATTTGAACTGGATAGATTAGATTTGATAAATATATTACCTGTGAGATTTTGAGCCTTATTATTATTTTCTTTCTTGAGTGATTTTCATCCATGAAATATGTTACTTCAGAACTTGCATTGATTCTTTTTGAAGCTACATTTTCACATGAATTGTACAAAAATGATTGAGGCACTGTTTTTATTGAACAAACCACTTGGCCAAATAACCAAACCATATAATTTTATCCTTTGATCAGCCCTTTGAGCCGATTAGCCTTTTCTTCTTTTTAGCTCACCACAAATCAAAAAAAAAAAAACCAACTTTGTTTGACCATAGAAGGTGAGGAATACTGGATTTATCATACCATAAGTGTTTCAATAAGTGTGGGGGAGATTATTGTTGTGTTCATCAATATCATGGTTAAAAAAAAACTGAAGCAATAAATTAATAAATAAACTATTATATTGAAAAAAAAAAGAATGAAGAAGTGATATCTGTTTCTCACACTTGCACTTAGACTCAGTTCTCAATCCTCATCATTTTCCTTGGTCTAACATTGTATCTCTTCAATATATCATTTCATCTTTCAAATCCCGTTATAACCAAAATAAAGACCTCTTGATTTGTGCATTGCATGTGTACATAGTAGTAGAGAAGTAGAAGATATGCAAGCCTATGATAGTTCATCTTTCATGGATTGAATTTGAGAGAAACACTTACCAAATCAAACACTTGAGAGATTCAGAGTATATCATGTGAGGTTTTATCTTTCTCAATCTATGTTTTTCAAATTAAAGTTGCCTTTCTAAGTACTTTCAAAAATGTGATGAAAGAATGCTTCATGAAATTTTGTGAATTCTTGAGAAATCAACTCAAAACTTTGATGCTCTTTCAAAAAAAAATAAAAATAGTCACCAATCCTTAACTTAAGTTTGCCCGAGACGTGCAAAAGATAAGTGTGGGGGAATTTGATAAGCATAGATTTTATAAATAATTATCTCTCACTTTTATCTCATTAAGACTTCTTATATGTTCAATTAAGTGATCTTTGTCATATTTTATGAGTTTGGGTTCATATGAGGTTTAATTGAATTTCTTTGCTTACCCGATTAAAATGACACTATTATAGTATTTTGAGCATAATAGGAGTTTTAGACATCCAAAAATCATGAAATCTATCTTGAATGAAAGCTTAAAGAAGTGTCCATAGTTACAAAGCAAGATCAGACTCTAAATTGGATGTTTAGGACTCCGAAATTATCTCAAAAGATGAGATAGTGTTGCTGACGTGGAATTTGAACAGTGTGCAAAGATTCGGCCATATCTTGAGATATAGAAGTCATATTGAGATGAAATCAAATTTGTTGGACAGCTAAGATCCGGGGCTACTACTTTTGTTCAGAAGTCAAGCTCTAATTCGGACATGTGAACATCCGAAATTGCGGTGCAAGAAAGTCAAAATTGTTGTGCTCATTGGTGGCAAAAATTCAAAAGTGTTTTGCATTTTCAACAAATCCCATGTGAAAGCAATAAAAGGGTAGAAAAGTAATATCCTAGTTGGTGACTTTTTGAAGATGATGCCTCAAAAATCCTCTATAAATAGAAGGGTTTACAAGAGGAGAAACACACCGTTTTGGAGATTAACTCCAATACCATTTTCTTTCTTTCTTTCTTTCTTTCTTGTTAGTTTTGCCTCCTTCATGGAAGGCTTAGGTTTTCTTTCTTGTTAGTTTGCCTCCTTCATGGAAGGCTTAGGTTTTCTTTCTTGTTAGTTTGCCTCCTACATGGAAGGCTTAGTTTTTCTTTATTGTTAGTTGCCTCCTACATGGAAGGCTTAGGATTTATTTGTTGTTAGTTGCCTCCTACATGGAAGGCTTAGGATTTATTTGTTGTTAGTTTGCCTCTTTCTTTGTTGTTAGTTTGCCTCCTTCATAGAAGGCTAGGTTTGTAGTTTCAATTCAAGGATTCAAGCTATTTTCATTTTAACTTTGAGGTCTTGATCTTTATTTACATGCTTATTAAGTGGTTTCTACTGTACTTCACTATATTCTTCAATTTTATTCTTTAATCAAAGTTTGATCGGTTGACGTATTTTGATTAATGCATAATTGATTTATAATTGGTTTTTGATTGGTAAATCATTTTCCAAAAGTTTGAAAAGTAGAAATTAAGTAATTGAATTGAAGGTTTTCATTTTATTACTTACTTCAATTGAATTCTGATTGTGAAATTGGTTTAGATAAAAGATTAAGTGGTTACTAAATCTTGTTGATCATAATCAATTGAATCCTGAGAGGTTTCTCAGTAGAGAATTCAAGGATCATTTTAGGGGTTCCAGATGATCCTAGGTTGATAAACAGAATGCATGATTTTTGTGATCAATGATTAGTTAAGAAAATAGCCTCTGAATTCCTTGAGTTGATAATTGTTAAGTGAAATTAATTTCATTCTGTATTTTGCATTTAGAACTCAATATCAATCTTTACAAAATCCCCCTGTTCTAATTTTCTCCTAATTTGCTTAAGAATATGAAATGGTCTTTGGGAGATGACCTAGGTTGCACCTTATACTATACCAATAGTTTGGGAAAAATCTAGAAATTATTTTTGCGCGTTTGCGACGAGCGTGTCACCTCCAAACCCAAGAAATATTTGAGTTCTCCAAGACTTTTAATTCTAAATTCGAAATGATGGAAAAGTTTGACCCTATTGATTTCATTGAGGTTGTTACCAGTGAGGAGAAGATCATCAATATTTGAGTTCTTCCACAATGAGAGCATTGTTGCTTTTTGCCACCTTGCTTGGAGGAAGAGGATAGAGTCTCCTTGAGGATTAGAAGGAGACCAGGGTGTTTTTCTAGGGTCAGAAGAAGCAGCATTGAATGCAGATGTGACATGCTCATTATGCTCACTAGTGAATTTTGGTTCTTGTTGAACAACAAAGCCAAAGACCTTATTCAAGGAGGGCAACAGGGACATGACCGTGATTTGAGAGCAAACACCAGAGAATTGATCGGTAAGACCTTTAAGAAAATGGGCAACTTGTAAAGAGTTTCGCTGTTGTTGCATCTTGGGTAGTAAATTATGAGTGCAATTTACATTACAGGTACAAAAAGGTACTTGGACCAAAATGTTAAATTCATCAGAGAGGGTTTTCAGGCCAGTAAAGTGGGCTGTAATAGACTTTTTACCTTGTTTATATGAGAAAATCTCCTCTTGCAAATTAGAAATCCGAAAAAGATCAGTTTGGGAAAATCCTTCTTGAAGCTAATTCCATAGAATCTTGGAGTTGTCAATCCAAAAAACGCTTCGGGCAATTTCAAGGGAAAGGCACTGATAAATCCAAGAAAGGACCATAGTGTTGTTACGTTTCCAAAAGGCATGAATTAGATTGGTAGAAGCTAGTTCCTTAATGGTGCCATCGACAAACCCAAGCTTGTTCTTGGTTAGAAAGGACATTGTGATGCTTCGTTGCCAAGAATGAAAGTTAGTTGCAGTTAGAGAAGCGAAGACTAGAACTAAGGAAGGAGTCTCATTAGGATGAAGATTAAAAAGGTTGGAGTGATCTTGCATGTCAGCAACAATGTAGTGAATAAACGACACCATTGCAACAGAAAAGAAGAAAAGAAAAGGTTTCAAGAAGAAAGAAGAAGGAAGAGAGAAACAAATGTACTTTGTACTTCTAATACCATAATAAGAATCAGAAAAAAAAAGGTGAAGAAAAAATTATGTTGTATATTTTATTATGGATATATATATATATATATATATATATATATATATATATATATATATATATATTCGAATCCTGCAACTAGGTGGTAGTTACAACAAAAATAAATATAAAAAGAAAAGAAATATCTACCTAATAAGCATAACAGAAAAAAAAATCTTATGATTGTTAAGGACCTTCTCTATGGATGCTGCCTAGAGTGTGTTCATACCTTCTCTTTATATATATATATATATATATATATATATATATATATATATATATATATATATATATATATATTACATTGCATAATTCCCATTGTGATGTTAAGATGGTTATTCATCATGCTTGACCTTTGGGATTAGGTGATGTCAATTTTGATATTCGAAAAGAACATGGCTGATATGATTTGAGGCTTGAATGCTCTTGTGAGTTTGAATTTTTGAAACCCTCACACATGAGCAAATTTGTAACTGTTGTCATTTGATTATTCATAAGAGATTTTGCTGGGAAAGGGAAGAGGGTAATCACATTACATTTACAAAGGGCATATCCATCATGACCCATATTATACCTTGTTCATCAATTACAACCTTATTTTTTGCAACAAGGCCATTTAGCTAATAATCTACCTTCATAATTTAATTAGTTGATGAGTTGAACCAGAAAAGTAATCAATTTATCACATTTTTGTCAATATAAAGATGTTAATTTTTCTTCATAGGAGTAAAAAGATGTTTGTGATGTGAGAAGATGGAGTTTAGATATGTGAAAAACACTTGACTAGGAATATCAATCTTGAGAGAATGTGTATCACGAGCAAAATCGAAAATTACTTATACCAAATCTGAAAACTAGAGTCGAAGAAAATAATTGCGGATAGGTCAGGGAGTGTAGGCAGCTGCCGTGTGAAAACACAACAATGTTTCTCCACCATGAATGGAGAATGAGTCAATACCGTAAGTGAAGTCGCACATGAACTTCTCAGTGGCATCATGAATGAGACCCCAACACGTTGACTTATTACCTAGACCTTTTCAGAATGCATTAGCATTCAATTTTTCCATGCGTCCTTCGAGACTCTAATAGATTCTTACCAAATCAATTTTGTTATGATTTGCACTATAATTTCATGGTTATAAGAAAATTATTAATAGTGGCAAGCTCATTTGTGAATCAGCAATAATAGTGGAGTACGTAGATGAGCTTTGGAATGACCCTTACTAGATAGCTCAAGCTAGATTCTGGGTAGATTACATTGACTAAAAGCTACTTACTTCAATTTGTTGCCGTGTGATTTCTATTTATGTCTTCTAAACTTTTGTGTGTTATTAAAAATTTGAAGATTGATATCCACATTTTTAACTTTGGATTAATTTAATTTTTTGGGTAGCTATTTTTATTATATGGAATGAATTTCAGTTTAAATTATAAATGAAGTGGAGGAGTTCATGTTTGAATTTTTTATTTTAATTGAATTTTTTATTTTAAAGTTTTCATTCTATGTTTAACGTAATTTTTACAATCATGTTTAACTCACAGCAGTTTAATATGGTTTATTCATTTCAAACTATGGTTGGACTACTTAGCAGCTTCATTAGTGCCATAAGAATCAATTTACATACGGTAGCATGTCTCTAGTATACAATTTAAGACCGAGATTAATTTATGTATTCAAATTTATTTAATAATTTTAAATATTTTTATCAAATTAATTATATTAAATAACGATACTTAATTTAAGTAAATATATGGTTATTTTTAATTAATTTTGAATTGGGATCTTTTATAAAAAAATATTTCAAAAATTTATTTTACGAATATTCTTAATTTAAACGAGTTTTCTTTTACTAAAGAAGTACTTGTAATCTGGATAAAAGTAACTATAGTAAAATGACAAATTATAAAATAGACAATTAAATACTAGATGCCATTTTAAATAAGATAGTTTAAATGAGGATATACATTTTAGTAATTTTTATATATTTAGTGGGATCAACTTGGCTATATGATCCTAAATAGGTTGAACTAATTAGAAGTATTCAAAATCGAAGAATAAATTGGACTATTTGCCAAGAAGGAAGGCAAAGAGGAATTCCCTGTCCTCAAGTTTAGGAGGTGGAAATTGGTTCAGTCTGCAAATGAAATGATAACTCTCTTGAGAGACCACATAACTATTAACAAAATACTAAAGATGCCATATACACTAAGTTTTGCAATTTGAATTGTTGTATTGGTTTTTTATTTGATTAGCAGAATTAATAATTCTTATTAATAAATTAAACATAATAGAATAACATTAATATAATAAAGATTTTATTTTAGAAAAAAAAATAAACTCAAAAAATATATATCATAAAATCTTTTAAAATTAAATAAAGAAAAAATTAGTTATTAATAAAAAAAGTCGACAACCTATAAATATCCATAAGATGAAGTATATAGAAAAAATAAAAAAAATCAATGTTTCCAACATAGCTAGCAACCGCTCTAAGTTTGTACCGTATAAGGATTACTTCATCAAGATCCTATGGGAGGATGTTGAAGGAAAAATCGAGAATGTAAAGACTAGAAAGGAGAGATGAGGAAAAGGTAAGACAGTTCTTAGAGAGAGGAGGGCCTCTCTTGTGGACAGGGAGATGTTGGTGTGCGATGCGGCTTTGGAAGCCAAGAGTGGTGTGTTGAGAAATGTGGTAGAGCCTCCCTTTTATAGGTGCAAGATTAGAGTTTTTAACACCATGGACTAGACTTGACCTATCTTCCTTATAGTTGTCATGACGTTCCTACGTTTCTTGCAGCATTGTAGGGTTGACTAGGATGCCTTATAGGTAATTAGGGTTGATGTGGCATTGTCTACTGACGTGTTGAATGTTGGCATGATCGTTCAACCTCGTGATCACATGACTATGCTTAGGTCTGCACAGCTGTGCTGATCAACTAAGGGGTATTTTTATCCTTTTTTTGCTCCCTTGGTGTTTTATGCCTTTTTTATCCAATTTTTGGCCCAAAATATAACCATTTTTAAATTCTCTCCTTGCTTGATTAATCCTACAAAAATAAGGGATATTAGGTGTAATTACAATAAATTAGGGTCAATCATGCAGTAATTAGGCCTAAAATCAGTAGATAAAGTGACACATTAGGGTTTCCAATGTCGCAAACTGGGATTAACCTAGCTTCCTTGCAGCTATTTTAGGGTTTTTGCAGCGTCATAAGGTTGTGTTGCATGCAAAACTTTAGTATAAAACCTTTTCCAAGTTTAATCCACAGACAAGTATACCCATCGGTGTAAAAAGAAGTTATTTTAGGCCCTTAGTATATGTCTCACAAGAGACTATGCAAAAAATATATGAATGAAGTCTGAATTCCAACTTATGAGCTTACCAAAGGAAGGGTAACTTATTTGAAAGAAATAAAAGAAATGAAAAATAAAAGAAATATAAATATGATTTCTATTATATGATATACAAAATAATACAGTACAAGTTATGGAAAATTATGAGACTTTGGATCCCCTTATCATTGTACTTGCTTTTACCCCTAGTTTTTTCCTTTATTCAATTGCTAACCATCTATGTCAATGCTATTACTACTCATTAATTAGGAAATTGTAATATCCCTTCAAAATACTGTTTGCATTGATCCTATAAGATAGATAAATAAAAGAGGCATAAAATTTAAGAGGGAATTAACTATGTGTCAAGAAGTTAGTTGATTAGAAACATGGGTTCTTGATTAATCAACTAAGACCCTTAGGCTCAATCATCCTATGGTTTTGTTGATTGGGAGTGATACAATCACCTAACCCTACAACCAACTAACATATTAATTGAATTGGCTAGCTCCTACTGATGGAAACATTATTTGAAAAGGAAAGAATATGGTTCAAGCAATGCACATCATAAAATTTTCCACAGTTCCATAAAACTAAAATTACTTATTCATAAATATAAATATTCCACAAGTATGCATAACAAAAATAGAAAAAAGAATACAAAATTGTTGTTGCCAACAAAGCGACAACTCCTTTGAAATTTCACCGCATAGGGATCATTGATGAACTATCATTATCATTTTATTTGGGATATTTTAGTCATGATTACTACATGATTTAGCATAATTCATTTGTAATTCCACCTAATATCTCTTATTTTTCCAAGAAGGATTAACCAAGAAGAGAATATGAAAATATGTAGATTCTGGACCAAGACGAGGGAAAAAAGGGCATAAAAGAACAAGAGACTGGAAAGGACAAAAAGGCCCTCTTAACAAACCAGCACGACCATACAAATCTAAGCATGGTCATGCCAACATCGCATGGTTGTGCCAACTCTTGACATGACAGAAAATAAGTCATGTTAGCCTTATTGTCATAGGTGGCATCCTAGACAACCCTATATCGTTGTAGAAAGCATAATGATAGTTATGAGGACTGCAAGGAAGCTAGGTGATGTGGAGGTCCCAACTATAGAGAACCATTGGACCTAGACCCATCATCAAAGAAACAGCGATGCATCTCTGGATGATGGTTTTGGGTTGTGCAATAGAGGCTGACTTCAGGCGTGGAAGATAACGAAGAACTCAATATAGTTCCTTGAATACTTGGGAGCGCCACCTTCAAAGGAAAGATAAAATCCTTCTCTGCCTCCATGGTGGGATAAGGAGGATTCACAATTCCTAAGCTAGTTTTGAAAGGGAGAGAAGAAAGAATTTCTCACTCAAAATATAGAATGAATTTCACAAGAAGCTCTTTATCTATATTCGCAACCTCTTAGCCCTAGCCTTGGTAATAGGCCCAATAGGCCCAAGGATCCTGCTTGAAGAAGGAGAGTGCTTTGGTGTACGTCCAGATGTTTTTGAAAATCTTTCTGCATCAAAGAGCCAAGAAGTTGTAGAAGAAGGATACCTTGTTGGGCCTTCAAGAGAAGCTCTCTCAAGCCCAACACCATTCTCCCACGCCTTTTCATACTTTAAAATAGGATATAAATTTTCTTGTATCTTTAGGTTTTAGCAGGTACAACAAATATGTATAGGATTAGGCCCTATTTTCTTTGTATTTTAGCTTAGGATATTGGGCCTGCTTTAGCCTAACTTATGGCTGCATAGATAGAGGAAACTAGGAATCATATTGAGCTTGTAACGTAGGCCCAAATCACATCATGGATGTAGTTCCAAAGCTGCATGGATCTTCTTTCCTTTTGCACCCATCATTGGCTTATAAATAGGCTACCTTATGTGTAATTTGAACACTTTGAGGCATTTTAAGTAAAATTCAGATTTTGGAGAAGAGTTTTTCTATTATTTTCTCTCCCTTTCTTGGATAGAATTGAAAGTGAGTTCCTTGGACTCCAAGATGCGGAGAAGGAGCTTATCTCCTTAAAGAGTGGTGCTTCACCTATCCTTTAGATATTTTTCATTTCTTCACCTCCAAACTCCATGAATTAAACCTCCATTGGTCCAAATCTTCATCAATCATGGATAGCTACATGAAATCGTAACAAAACTCCTTCAATGGAGGTAAGATCCATTCCTGTAAAGTATCTCAATTCCCACTAATTTTATTTAAATCTTGCATTCTTATACTTTGTTAAATTTGGTCATTTTAATAGGACAAATAATCTCTAATCTTCATGATTTTTATTGTGTTGGATTCATGTGAATGTCTAGTTTTTGGAAGGTTATTTCTTTTTATTTAATTTGGTTGAGATATGAGTTCGAAGTTGTATGATTACTGAAGTATATTTATCTTGAAACCAAATTTTTCCTTGATCATAAGTTGAATAATTCTCATTCGAATTACTTAAAACTTGATGTGATTGGTAAGATATGACTTCTACCCTTCATTTAATTAATGAATTTTGTTCAGATCCTCTCAAAGTATTTGAAATAATTTCTTAAATTTGAATGGATATTCTTGGCATCAAAACCTTTGTTCATGTGAATTCAAATTTTGATTCAAAACTTATAGAATTTGTTTAGCTCCAAGTTAGTATTTTTTAGTGCTCCTAATTGAATTTTAATCTAAATTGAATTAGGTTTAGTTTGTCTCTTTTAAAATTCCAAGAGTTCACTGGTCATGTGCATGCATGCATAATGCTAGATTAAGCTTGGTTCATGCATAATCTAAGTACCGAAGGCAAGGTGATTAAGTGTATGCTTGATTAAAATATTAAAGCATCATTAAAAGAAACTTAATATACCTCTGGAACTCTATGACTTGAGCTGGACTTGGATTGTTTTGGACAATCACGTTTAGACTTAAATTACCATACTTATGTGTGCAGAATGCACTAGATTGAACTATATGGACTTAGGACCTTGAAGAAATCCTATGAAAAGGACTATTTGTAATTATTTAACTCTAAACTTGGACCAAAGACTTGACAAGAAAATGGCCAATGGAGAGGATGAGAGTTCAAAGGAGAACATCTTCCACACAAGATATTCTATTCAAGGCCATATTTGTTCCTTAATTATATATAGTCATAGTTGTACAATGTAACTAACACTGGAAAGGTAGGGTTTGAAAAATGAAAGTTTGGAAGAAATAAAAGAGATTGGAAATGATCAAAAGAAAAAGAGAAAGGTAAAAGAAAATATAAGTGGGGTTTCCAACTCTCGTGTGAATAAAGGTTGGATTAGATTTGTAAGGAAGGATGAAGTGAGAAAAATCCTCCTAGTTAAGGAACCTCTTCCTATATTCTCTATTACCTTTCACCTCCATATTAAGTTAGGTCTTATTGCTTCTTTTACCCCTATATTTAAATGGTCATCCTCTCTGGGAGGAAGTCAAGAGATGACCACCATAGGGTACTTGGGGCACCATTGTTACCTTGTATAGTAAGAATTATTTGACTAAAACAATCCATTTAATTAGACCTTCACCTTTGATGGGCCTTATAGTTAGATTGCATTCCCTAACATGCTTCAATACTTGTATTATGATTTTAAATCTAAAATGTTTACCTTGACTGGAAAACCCAAAGCCTATAAATTGGTTGGTTTTGGTCATCCAATATTATGGGAATCAGGTAAGGAGATAACTTGCATCACACCTCCTACACAATGGTATAGGGCCAATCATTCCCTAGGGTAGTTCAAGACATGTTACTCTAAATAGTATCCTAAACCATGACCATATTCTTGTGTACCCATAAGACTTGGATCACACACTTATTAAACGTAATAGAGACCTTGCTCTTTTATTTCACACTTTTGGTGATTATCGGTTTTTGGATATTACAACCTCTTAATTCTAAATCTTCTCAATTACATGTTGTAACAATTGTTTGGAAAATTCAAAAGGTCCATATTTGATCAGGAAATTATCTATGCTTCCATTCATTAGTAACATCTCATCTACTTATTATGTCTTTATCTTGCATATCATGATGAGCATACATATTTGGGGATGAATACTTTTGAAAAAGGAGGAGATGATGTGAAGGTCCCTACTACAGAGGGCCTGTCTTTAGAAAAAGAACCAAGAAGTTGTAGAAGGAGGATACCTTCTTGGGCCTTTAAGAGGAGCTCTCTCAGGCCCAACACCCTTCTCCCATGGATCTCCATACTTTAGAACAAGATTTAGATTTTTTTTGTATCTTAAATTCTAGCAAAACCAAATATATATAGGATTGGGCTCTATTTTCTTTATATTTTAGATTAGGCTATTGGGTCTGCTTTGGCCTAACTTGTGGCTGCATAGATGGAGGAAGCTAGGCATCATATTGAACTTGTAATCTAGGCCCAAACCACACCATAGAGGCATATCCAAAGATGCATGGACCTTCCTCCTTTATGCACCCATCATTGGTGTATAAATAGGCTACCTTATGTGTCATTTGAACACTTTAAGTCATTTTGAGTAAAATTAATATTTGAGAGTAAAGTTTCTCTCTCTTTTTTCTCACCTTCTCTTGGATGTAATTGTAAGTGGAAGCCTTCTTATCCTTGGCCTGCAAGGAGGCATGGAAGGAGTTTATCATCTCCAAAAGTGGCGTTCTAACCTATTCTTTAGAGCTTCTTCACTTCTTTACCTCTAAAATCCATGAAGCAAACCTCCATTGATCTAGATCTTCATCAACCATAGACAACTGCATCACTAGGTCAAGCCCAATCTGTGATGTTGGAAACCTCACTCTGTGCTTGTAAAAGGGAGGCTCTACCATACCTCCTCACCACATATGAGAGTGGCACTCTGAGATAAACCTCTCACTTTGGCCACAACCCGACCTTTTCCCTATCTCTCATTTCAAGCCTCTCTATTCTTGGTTCCTCTAGCATCCTCCAGTAGGATTTTGGTGAGAGTAATCCCTGTGTGCTATGATTTCAGAGAAGTTACCAACTTTGTTGGTAATGTCGATTTTGCATTTTTTTAACTTGCTTTGATTGTGGATATTTATGGGTCATTTTTATTTTTGAATAACTAATTCCTGATTTATGTGGCTTTGGAAAGCTTTGTGATGGGTATTGTTTGAACCCTCATTTCCCCCCTTTTAAATAGGAACTGACCAATTCCATTAATATCTTAGTTGGTTGAAGGGCTAGGTGATCATACCATTCCTAATTAGTAGAACTATAAGATAACTAAACTTAAGGGTCTTGGAGGATTAATTGGTAACCTAAATTTCTAATGAATTAATTTCATGACACGTATTTAACACCCTCTTAAATTTAGGCCTCTTTTATTTATCTATATTTCCATATCAAGGAGGCACTACAAAAAACTTACCATATACCTACCGTCATCGTTAATGATAGTTGTTAAATTGTAGGTATAAATACGTTATACTGACAAGTATAAACATTGTCCTTAATTATTTTAGTGATAGGTATTAGATTATAAGGATAGATATTTATACTTACAGCAGTGGTGAAAAAACATTGTAGCTATAATTATCATATATCTATGAATATAAATTTTTATTATAATAATTTTAGTAACAATTATCAAAATGTAGGTATAGGTCTTTAACTATATCTAAAATATTATTTAAGTTATAAATATATGTTAAATTTTAATACTATTCAATTTAGTAATGTTTTTTAAATTGTACATATAAATATCATATATACTTACAAACACAACAAATTGTAGGTATAGGTATAAATATTAAACACGTATAATTTATAAATTTTGTCAATAATTATTTTATGTATAAATGATAATTAAAAGTTATATTAAAATTTTGTAAAAATTAAATATATTTTTACAATTAAAATTCAAAATATTTTTGTAATAAATTATAATTATTGAAATAAAATTATGAAAATTCTAAAAATTATATTTTATAAAATAAGTAATATTAATTTTAGAAAAATATTTAAAAAATTAATCTTTTAAAAATTTATTAAAATAATTTCATATAAAATTTAAAAAAATGAATCCCTAGAAATTTTAACAGAGCATTACTATTTGTCAACCACATTTTCTTTCAAAATAAACTGAAGTCCATGTTGTGCACATTTTTCAATTACTTTAAAAAAAATTTGTGAAGTAGAATCCCTTCGACGCGATAAGGCCATTTTCATTTTTCACTCCAGCACGAGAAGGCCATGTTGATTTTTCACTGTGAGCTCTTTGCAGTTTCATTTTATGATTTTCATTGATTTCACCTATCGTGCTTCCCTCTTTGCGGTGCTTCGTTGGTATTGATTTATTTTTTCAATTTTTCTTTCAAAACCTAAGTGTTTATGTGAAATTGTGGGTTTCTAATTCCGTTTTGTCATTCATGATTATATTTGATTACAGTTGAGTTGTGTCCTCACACGCATCATAGGTTTCCTTATCTCCTTTACTCTTGCCACACTTTTCTTCTTCTGGTACGTCAACGGTATTATTTTGATTGTTTTGCTTCCCATTAGCAACTACTTACTGATAAGTTTCAGCTTTGTTTTTACTTGCACTGCTAAACTATGGACATATTCTATTTCTATTTTAAAAATTGTTTTTTATTTGAAGTATTTAGAATAATTTTATTTCAACTATTTTATTCAGATCCAGATTCCAAAATTTTGCAATTTCTTCACAGTTATAGTTAGCATTTTGCAACTTTTACCCACAGGTAGTAAATCACCTTTTTAAGTTAGCATTGCTTTAATACTTTTATCTAATTTTTTATGGTTGGAAACAAGTAATTCAATGCTAATAAGAAACATAAATGCTATAGTAGAGAATGAATTGTTCTGTCTTCGATAGTATGTTATCATTAATTGGTTGTTGAGAATGCTCTCTTGACTTTGAAAGTAATGGTTGTTTACCTTCATTTTTACCCATCAACTTGCTAAACAAAGCTTCCTATGATAAGAAATGTTGAGGAGTTATCTTTCTAAGTCTTTGAATATGTGGTTATTCAAAGAAATTTTCTAAAGCAGTTTACATCCTCCCAATTGTGATATGTCCTTGATTTCCAGTTTGCAAATCTGTTACATTATCCAAAAAGAAGCAAATCTGTTACATTATCCAAAAAGAACAACTTCTTTTTCTCCTTTTTGAAAAAAAAGTTCTAAACTGAAAATTCATTAGCAGTATCAAATAGTTGTCTTCGCTGCCAAATCAATTTAACACTAGACAAAATTTAAACATTAGAATATAAGTGTTGTTGATGTTATTATTTTCAATTAAAATCATTTCATTTCAATAGTTGCTGCCAATTATAATTACCAAAATGAAAGTAACATGTATCGAGATAAAATGTTAATTCTAATTATAGAATAATATCAACAATATTATGGACTTTGCTTTTCTGAATATTTTCTGATCTGATGGACTTTGGATCCTTTCAGAAAATTTTTTTGGTTTTATATTAAAATTCTTGGAGCTTTTATTTCATTATGAAAAATTCATAATTTTTTTTAGGCATTTTTGTTTTAAGCCTTTTTATCTTCAATTTTGAAAGTTTTTCTAACAGTAAAAATTTTCAAAGACTTTGGAGCATAAGCATTATCTTTCTCACTTGGAGGATTCACTTTCAGATTGAATTATGGCCATTTCAGGTTGAGAGGGGGCTGTTGTCACTTTGGAAGAGGGTGATCATTTGTTGAAAGGCTTGTTGAAAGTTTTTCTAACAGTAAAAAGATGATGAATGTTTAAATTTAAATTTTAAATGTTTAAATTTTTCCTTATCTGAATGTTTAAATTTAAATTTTATCTAAATTTGAAGCAATTACCGGTTAAAGATTTTGTATCATATGTCTAAATTCTATCAGCTTTATTAACAGTGATTCTCAACCAAGATGATATACTATCCGACAAATCTTAAACAATTTAGGAATTTGTGCACAATTTCATGAAAATAAAGGAATTATGGGCATAATTTGTTCTTTTCTTAACATAAAAATTATTTATTTTCACATTTTTTCCTCTAGTAAGTGCCTCATTCCAAGAAATAAATTAACAAATAAATAAGAAAACGTTTGCAGTTAAACAATTGTAGTAAGTTCTTACTTTTTCTTCCGTTTGGTGTAGTTGACTAATTGCAAATTGGAATTCAAGAATAATGAAGAGGGGAGGAATATTCGATTGACACCCAAAAGGTTAGTTACTGGTTTGTTCCTCACTTACTCTGGCTGCGTACTCCTCACAACTAAAGATTATTGTAGGGCCGAATTGTTTTTCCTGTTTGGTTGCAAATAAGGCCTTAATTCAGTTGTTGGTGGCTCAAATTAGAAGTTGACTTGACCAGGATGGCTCTGTTGAAATTTATTCATCATAATTTAAGGTAAGTGCAATTAAACAAATATTATTATATGACTAGAACCGTTCTCTTAGGACATCTCCAATTATGCAACTCTATATAAGTTGCAAGAAATTGTTTAATTTCATGGCTATTATGGCCACTTTCTACAAACTGATATTTTCCTAGCTCCAAGATATAGCAAGGCCAATAGGATAGAGGAAAAGGGGAAATATACCTTTTAAAGAACCACTGCTTTAGCTTCCAATTGTTGAACTGTGGTGGATACAATTTGTTTTTATTGGAGTTAAGTACAAATGAGTTTCACTGTCGCTAAGATTCTAGTAGTATAAGATTCAAACTACCACAAAGAAGGTTGATCAGTTTTTTGCAACTCCTTGGTTCATTGCAAACATTTAAATTATGAATTTCTTAAATATGAAATGTTCTTAATCCTAGATTCTGTTATTGTATTATTGATAAGGTGTGCATATTGAATACATTTGACAATTGCAAATTATTATAACATTAGGATCCTTAGAGTTTGTAAGTCTTATGATGTTAGCAATGTTATTTGGATGAGCTTGCATGGGTTGCTATACCCTAGTACTTGATGGGTAAAATGATGGTTGGTATCAATATGACTTTCATTAATAATAATTTTATGCCTAACCGAATTTGATATCAAATAAGGCAAATGTTTTTCGCGAGACCTGTGAATGAATCAATGTCACTTTGATAAATGGTACTTTTGCATTAACTAGAGACACCAAATTAGATCAGGCCTAATAATGTAAACTAACAAACAAACATTAAAAGGAAAATGAAAAGGATAGAAAGGAGGGTAGCTTCCAAACTCTATACTACTATTGACTTAGATGTGTAAGAGTAACATGTTAATCAAAGGAAGATAGATCAGAAACATGTTTTTAAGTTGAACACGGGTGTATTTTTGGAAATTTGGCATTATGCTATAAATCTAAAAAAAAATTACATTTTGCAAATTTGGCATATGAAACTTTAATTGATGCTGTGGTGTGTTATGCTATGTAGATCAATGGCTGGAATTTTTAATCTTAAAATCAAGTAATTGGAATACTTACAAAAACAAAATTGGTGAGTTTGTAGAACACTGAGTGGACATGCATTTAAGCTTTTCTGTCTCCCTCCAAATAAAAAAGAATAGAAAGAGAAATTAAGGGCCTCTTTCCTGGTTTTAAAATTATTGATAGTAGATTGGTATCTTCAAGAAGTGAAATGTAATTAAATAGTTTTGGCTAGTCTCATATGTTTGCGTAAAGTAAAAGGAATATTATTAATATTTATTAAATTTTTTTATTGTTATTATTTTTTTACCGTATCTTGTTTATTTTATAAACTATTAAAAAAAATTCAAACACATATATTAAGTGTACCACATGTAACTTATATAATTGTCAACATTAAATGTCAATTTTTATGTTTTATTTTTTAAATTATTTGATTTTTTGTTGACTATTTGTTGTTTATAAAAATATATTATTATCATGTAATTTTTTTATGCAGAAAAATAGTGAAGTTGCAGGAGTAGTATTAAGGAGACCCTTGCAAATGCATTAGAGAGAAGAAGTTATGTTATCACTCTATTGTTGTTAATTTTGTCATTGAAATTTTTTAAATGGATATCTTATTCACATTAATCTTTTAGATTAGTTATCTTTTATCCGTTCTGTCTGAATTGTAACAATTACTTATACATATATGAATATGTAAGAATTTTCTTTTGAATATCTAGTCATCGCTGAATAATATCTTATTAAATGATTTTAAGTTGTTACTTGAGTAAACTCATATTTTTCCTAAATAAGTGTTGATATAATCAAGTTTGATACTATAATATAGAAAATTTTAAAATTTATTTCACATTTATTAGTAGTTTGTGATGATGATATATATATATACACCCAATCACTTCATTCAATAGTTTTAAAATAAAAAGCATGATACACATAATTTTGTATATCTAAATCAAAGGTTGCTCAAATTATTTTGAAAATTAAATCATTTAGTTTTGGTGGAAACCATTTAGTAATAACATTAGTTTATAGTTTGTTGTATGAAATTTTATTTATACAAATAAATTCATAGCTAAAAGTTAACACCTAAACCTTTAGCTATAGCCATGTAACTGTAGGTAAAGGCATGCAAAAAAGTGTATATAGACTTTTACCTACACTCATACAAGGTCATAGGTAAATGTTTATAATCTTTACTTACAACCAAAATGAACTGTAGGTAAAAACATAAAATTGTAGCTATAACATTTAGTGACATCCAAATTTCCATAGTTATTCGATGTACATAATGGACGACAAATGTATCCAACGGTCCTTATATTTAAACGTATACCTATGGTTTTTTTACATTTAGTGACAGATTTTGTCTGTCACTACAGATACAATTTTTTGTAGTGAGGGTAGTATTTAGAAGGGAGATTACCGCTATTTCTAGATCAAGGAGGAGCAGTAGAATTAGCGTAGGTGGTTATCAATTTAGAAAAGGAAGGGGGGGAATCGAGGGATAAAAACAAATAGAGTCACAAGGTGACCAAAAACCTTATAGTTTTCCAGAAGTTGCATCATATTCTTTTGTTTATCATTAGTACAAATCTTATTTGTATCTCTTTTATTCCTACTACTTTTACTCTTTTCATAAGACAACTCTTCTCTTGGTAAGCTAAAAAATTAGAATTCAAACCTCATACATAGATTGTTGGCATAGTCTGTGTGAGATTGATACTAAGGGCCTAAAATACATTTTTTCTACACCAATGGGTATAATTTCCCATGAATAAAACTTGGAAAAGAGTTTATACTCATGTTTTGTACGTAACAAGTTTTTGACATTGTTTCTAGGGGTTATTTCCTAGTAGAGGTGTCAAATTGACCCTAGGCCCATAGGTTGACTCATTTTACCCTAAGCTTTGATCTTAGGTTATGTAACCCACTTAAAAGCAGAATTTTTTAAGTCCTAACCCACATAACCTTTAATTTAAGGGGACTTAGTATGGGTTAGCCCATGGGCAACCCATATAACTTTATCTTATTGTCTTATATTTTGAACTTATCTAAAAGTAAATTTTTAAATCCTAACTCATATAACACTCAAATTGAGTGAGATGAATGTGAGCTAATTCATCTAATCCTATTTTATTGTACTTTATTTTGTAACTCGTTTAAAAGTAATATTTTGTAATACCTTAATTTATATAATCCTTAAATTAAGTGAAATAAATATGAGCTAACTCATCTAACCTTATCTTATGATCTTCCATTTTGTAGCTAAGTTATAAGTAGGGCTTCTAAGTGCTACCTATGTAACCTTCAAGTTAAGTGGAATAGATGTTGACTAGCTCATCTATTTTTGTAGCTCGTTTAAAAATAAGATTTTTTAAACTTTAACCCATGTAATTCTCAAATTAAGTAAGATGCGTGTAAATTAACTTTTACAATACTATCTTATATGTAACTCTTTTTCTCTAAAATTTCTTCCTCTCAAAGTTTTCTCTCTTAAAATTTTATCTTTAGTAATTTTATTGTACTAAAATATTATTTAATTTATTTATATTTGTTTTTTATATTTTTATCTTTGTCTACATATTTTTTTTATTTTTCTCTAGAATTTTCTTCCTCTCTAAATTTTTTTCTTTAGCTCTCAATTTTTCTATACTTTTATCTTTTTCTTTACTTTTTAAATATATTTGTCTCTCTATCTCTAAAATTAACTTTTCTCCCCATTTTCTTCATCCTCTCTCTAAACTAGGGATGGAAGTAGGTCGAGTCGAGTTAGGCTTTAATTGTTCAAAACTGACTTATTTCAAAATTTTGAGGCTTAAGCCTATGCCTGTTACGTGTTAAAAGTTTTTTTTTATCATGATCTAACTTGATTTAAAGCCTACAAGGCCTACGAAACTGTTTTAAATCCTACATTCCAAAAATACCAATAAATAGACTTAAAAACTATATAAATGATTGATTAAAAACACTCTTAAACTTAAGGCCTACAAGATAAAAAAGTCATTAAATAAGCCTAATATATATATATATAGAATATAAATATAATATATTAAAATAAATATAATAAATATAAATATATATATTATATAAAGATAAATAGATCCCTTAATATGTTAAACATACTCTTTTATCTAAAAAAACTTTTTAATAAGTAAGTTTATCCATTTATTAAACAAGTTGAGTCAAACTAGGTTTTAAATAAGTCAAGTCGTAGACCTCGATTCGACGATCTTGTTCACTTGCATCCCTATTCTAAACTTTCTTAATCATTTTAATTTTTTATCTCTGTTTTGTTTTGAGAGAGAGAAAGAAAGCAGAGAGGAAATTTTTTTATAAAAATTGATTAAAAAATTAAAAGATAAAATTTGAAGAGAAAAATTAAACCCATGGGTTGACTCTAACCCTTAGGGCTTAATGGAATTTTAGCCTTATGTAATTTACAAATATGAGCTTTTGTGATCTTGTGGACCATTTTGATCCTAGCCCATATGGGCTAGGGTTGGTTGGGTGCAATGGAGCAAATTGACACCTATATTTCCCAATAGTCTTTGAAGTTTGAAAACCAATTGTTTGAGATATGAAAATATTTGAAACTTTCTTTTTAAATATTTATATTCTATTTTTCTTTTAAGGAGAATTATCAAAAATTAAAAGTAAAACTTTTTTCTCTAAATTTCCTTTTCCTTAATATTTATTATTTGTTCTAACTCATTCCCAAGTTTTTAACTTTCATTTTGAACCTGAGATAAGATGACCAACTAGTAGGTTAAGGTGAGAAAAGAAAGAAAAGAAGATTGAAGTAGAATGGAGGAGAACATTTCTGGACTATATGACCCCCCAATAATAAGGGTCTCAGGAGCAATATATCCATCCAAACAATGGGTGGTGTTTAGAACTTTGAATTGAAGCCCACACTATAACATCCTAATAATGAATACCATTTTTACGCTAAAGTTGTACATTTAGTTCATTTAATAGACTGTTATCTCATGATTTGTAATTTTTTTTAAAAAATAACTATTAAAGAAAATATGGTAATTTTTTTTTAAAACATTTTGATACCAAATGTAAGCCTTGTCGATATAACATTCATAACATAATGTAAACAATAAGGTGCTCTTGTGTACGTATAATTTATTAACATTACAAATTATTTATTTTGTTTAATTGTCTCTAATAAGCAATATATTAGATCAACATAACTCAAGCATATAACAATTTACACATCTTATAATTATACCATCCTTATTATTCATGCAGTCTTTACATCTACATAATCAGTCTAAAGGACTAGAGACTTTACACACACTTAATTACATACATATTTATTTCTACCATATTCACATTTAATATTCTATAAACTATCTAATACCAAATAGGATGCCTCTATTTACAAAATATACATATTTCTTGGAACACTTGAAATGGGTAGAACCTAGGATATAAAGAGTTGCCTTGAGATGATTAGACATGAGATGTGCTGTAATAGTGGGATGACATGTGTGGGTCTAATTCTCCTTTAGATGAGGAGGATTCCTCTACAGGTGCTGTAGGTGGTGTCTGGTAGTCGGGAGGAGATGGAAACACACTGTTTGGGTGGAAAGCTTCTAGAGGAACTGCAAACTCCATAGTGGAGAAATCCTGACTCACCATCACCGAAACAAACAAATTTCCCAAAGAAAAAATATATGCACACATTAGCTTGCTTGTTATCATCAATCCATGAATGTTTAGCATTCATTTTATGTTGCTAATTTCCATGTAAACTACCACGTTCATGAAAGAGATCTTGATCGTCTAGACGAAAATGGAGGGAGAAGGAGTAAGAAACTAAGTTTCTCAGTAGGATTCTGTCCTAGGTTTTGTGTCATTGCTTTCATCCTAGCCACTCTAGCTTATAAGAAAAAATGTCATGCATACAACTTTAATTTTTAATCTTTCAAAAACTCTTGTTGAAGTGGATTTTTTTTATACAAATAAACCATCTTTCATTAAGCATATAACTTACTTAAACATCATAAATATTTGGGACCACATCATAGATATTATTTGACTATCTTTTCTTCTATGTCTTACATAACTTATATCTATTCTCTATCACTTTCTTAGTGATATTTAAGACATAGGAGTTTATTAACATGAGTCAAATAATATCTTCTTATTGGCTCTGCTACTCTTCCTTCTATTCTTAGGGCATAAGCTCATTACTATATATTGTCACCATCATAAATATTGAAGACCTAGAGCTTCCTAATACAAGAGAATCCTTTTGTCTCCTCTCTAGAAGGACCTGGTGCCTTCTGAATGTTCATAAGGTACATTAAAAGTAATATTAAATTTTCACATAAGTTTTATCTTTAATGACCTTAATTACTTAGGTTCCTTTTAAAGGCTCAAATAATATGCATGCTCAAATAATTCAACCCAATATTCCATGCACATTTAGTCTATACTTTCATACTACTATCATGTCATCACTCATACATGATCATCATGTAAAACATCATTCTTTAATCGTTCATGAGCATTATTGATACACTTCACATAACTCCTTATGTATTCATACAGTACTACAACAAATTGACATAATACTTAAGAAAGTATTCATCTTTAATTCAAGTCTTACATATTTTGGCCTAAAGTAAACTCTTGGACAACATAATCATTCACTTTTATGTGTCCAACTTGCTGAATTCTTAACATTTATGATAAAGCCCTGATGGGATTAAATCACTCATCCATCTAAGTTACCTCTCAACCTTTTCTTTTCTCAAAGGTTAAGTTCTTCCTAACACTTTGAAATAAAATATTATGGTTTATACTTACTTTTTCTTTAAATTGTCGATTGGCCTTTGTCATAGTTTTATCCTTGTGTCATTTATTGAAGTCTTATGCCTCATTTACTTAATTTAATTTTAAGTGTTACATATTTTATGTCTCTTGGACAAATAACTTAATTAGTTAGATATGTTTCCCTTATTAACCTAATTACTCGTCTACTTGCTTTTAGATCTTAAGTTTTCCACATATGACTTATGTAAATATCTTTAAACCTCCAAATTAGTTTATTTGTCTACTTCTCCCCAAGATGGCTGAGAGCTTACCCCTTGGTTCTAAGGCCTTTTACTTCAATTTTTCTTCTCTTAGGAAGGTTATTTATAATAATTAAAATCTAAGCCATCAATTTTACCAACTATGAAAAATTTTAAAGTTTTTCTTCCTAATCTAGAGAGCATGGCTGAATGCTCTTGTTTCCTATTTTTTTTCCATATTTGACTTCTAATCACCTTCTTAAGCTACCTTTAATCCATTCTTAAATTCTAGCAAGTTTGCTCAACTAATTATCAACACTTATGTGCACATGTCCAAATGGTACCCAACCATTATTAAAACTTTCTTAACTTTCCAATTCATTCCTTAAATATTTTTAGATCCTTCCTTACATCTTAATTAAATTTTTCACTCAAACTTTTCTAATTAATAGGAGAATGGTTGAATTCCCTAAGTGACTAGATCTAGGTTACTTTTCTTTAATTTGTTCTATTATAGTTTTGGTGTTATGAAATTTAGCACATATTTACATAATTTCACCAGAATGAAAGAATGCATCCTTAAACCATTTGAAGTTCGTTTCAAACTTATAATTCCTTGGTTATACTTGATTAGGTTTCCTTTGATACCTTAAAAAAATTTTAAACTCAAGTTCTCATAATTTAATGTAAAATGGTTGAATGCTAAGTGCTTGAACAAAAGTTCATTTTTCAACTTTTCTTGTCATATGACTTTGGTATCTTGAAGTTTTAGAACTTGGTCCATCATAAGTCCTCAGATCCATCCATAAAAATTCCTTATCTTATATCTTATAGCTTTGGTCATGGTCATGGTAGGTCCTAAGTGGATTATGTCACTTTGGATCCAAAATTTCCACCTTTACTAATAGTAGTTTTAAGTCCATATCTAAGTTAAGCTTATAGATATTTTTACATAATTTTTATTATTCCTTTAAGTATTTTATTACATGAGTCTAGATATAAACTCTTAAAAGGAAAATTATACAAATAAAAACTTTAAGAGAAGACATGACCAAAAAACTATTACAAAATTGATTTTTCACAGCTAATATTTTAAAGCATTTTATAAATAAAATGCTTTAAAAATGACATAAAACATCTTTTAAAACATTTATAAAACTAAAAGCTTTAAAATAGAAAACTATTACAACGTTTATACTTTAAAATGCTTTAAATACTACTATAAAAGAATAATAATAAAATAATACTATTTTTACAACATTTATAATAATAAATGCTTTTAAATTTAAAATATATTTTACAAATTTTTATAACAACGCTTTAACCTTTTTAAAATATTTGACTTTTTTTTAACTAATATAGTAAGGATTTAATTTTTTATTATTAATTTTTTATAATTATTTGAGTTTACCGTTATTACTTTTGTTTGTCTTGTTATTGGTATGAATGTTTTGAATGTACTGCTTTTTTTCTTCTTCCCTTACTGCGTTCTTCTTTCCTCATGCTTATTGTTTTTGTTGCTAGTTCATGCTCTTTGCTTGTTGGCATTATTGATTTTATGTTTTAGCTGGTAATCATTTTTCATTATGTGATTTTGTATTCGCTTAATTTTTGCTAAATACCTAAGTTCTCATTTGCTCATTCCCTTATTATTTCAAGAAGAGGACCAACAACTTCAGTTTTTCAGTTTCATGATCTAAGAAGTGGAACTCCATCATGCGGTAAAAGGTGAGTTGGTCTTCCTTAACCATTTATATTTTATGCTCATCACAATGTTAATGGTTTTCTTTACGCCCTCTATTTGAGGGCATTGCTCCACTTGCAATTTTATTTACCTTATTAGAACCCTTTAAATACATAAATTATTAGTAAGAATCTAAAACAGGTATATAGAATTAGAAGAAAAGGACAAAATGGTTCATAAGGAAAGACCTTACATTCTTCATCATTTGACACCTTACATACACACTCATGCTAGAGCTATCACTGGAATTGATTTTGGAAGTTGAGTTGTTATCTAAAAACTCTGCCACTGACATGTTGTTCCCATGTTCAGAACTATTTAGGCATGGCATTGAGGAGAATCCATAGGTTGAATTGGTTAGGGTTGGGTGGCAGTGACTCACACTTGAATTATAACCATAACCACTTATTTGGAATTCAAAGTAGGAGGACAAGGGATCCAATGTAGGCTTAGGCATGAAAACTTCTTTAGAAGCTTCTATTATTATTAGTCCACCATCATAGTAACTTGGATTGTTCAGCACAAGTGGTGGTGAATTCTGGGAGGTGATGGTGTCTCGGTGCTTTCCTTCTCTTCCTTTATTTGATGATCTTCAATAATGAGAACAGGCTTATATGTAACAAGGTCAATCCCTTCCTTCATTAACTTCTTCTTCAAACATGAATTCCAAAAGTTCTTAATCTCATTATTGGTTCTCCCCCTCATAATTGTGCTGCAATTTCAGTCCACCTTGAGTCCACCTGAGATTGAAAAATAATCATCTCAAGAAATTTTCAAAGGATTAAATTCTCAATATTTACTAATTAAATATGTTAATTTAATTTTCCTATTTCCTAGAAGTTGATGAAGACTAATAACAAGATCCTCCTCCTGTTGGAGTCCTGAAATTGATAAATGAATTTGAATTGGAAAAAGAATGATATGAGAAGAGAGAGAGAGATATATCTTAATGTTACTAGCTTGTTTGGGAATTGAACCCCAATAGCCAACATCGAATCTAGTTATGTAATTGAATAGCTGCTCATCTTCTTTAGGGGACCATAAAACTTTCCTTAGTTTTTACTTTAAAGAATGGTGTGATTAAAAATTTCAATGACTAACAACACCATCACCATAAGGTACGAACCCGTTAGGGATTTTGTAGAATTTTCACATGTTAGTTTCAAGTGAAGCACATATAATTATCCATGGACCTTCATTTGAGTCATTGCCAGCCTGTCTAGTATAGCTTGACATGGATGTAACTTAAGTATATGTTGATCAAAGCATTGGTGTAATGCTTGAGCAGTTAGGATTCTCTTCAGTTTTGAGCACTTATCCTACCTAGGAATCAATATGCTTAGTTTGAAAGGTTTTAGGCACGTAATAAGGAACCAAAAAAGGTAGGCATAGGTTATATGGCATGTAATAATTGGGACCATGATCGTTGAGGATATTGATTTGATACAACTAATCTAGCTAAGATCATGGTGGTAGTTGAAGACTCGACTTAAAAGGTTTTGTTAACTCTTTTTGCGTAGGGATCCTATCTTTTGCAACGTTTCTATATATTTGTATTCAGAGGTAAGTTCAATTTTGTTCTGATTTTGTAGAATCAATTGGCTTGGTGTGGTTTAATAGTCTGAAAGGGGTGGTGTTTATTTTTGTTTTGTGGTGTCGAAGATCTCTCGTGTAGTATTAGTTTTGTGATGCTGCTATGCTTAATTTTGGAGGTTGATGTCACAAGGTAGCATCTGTTGTGATTCATTTTGTTGGTGCGATGATAAGAATCAATTATAAATATAAAGATATATAAAATATAAAAAAAAATAACTAAGATAATGTATTAAAATAAAAATGATAATTAAAATTGATTCAAAAGTTGAAAGATAAAAAACTTTCATTAGGATTATTTTCTAATATGTAATTATTTATTTAGGTATTAGAAATCACTCTAAATTTTTTATATTTTAAATTGATTTTCAATAATTTTAAATATTAAAAGCATTAATTTTATTCTTTATATTTATTCAAAAATAATGAAATTTTATCAAAAATAAATATTATGTAACTTTGTCATAAAAATATTTATTTAAAAATTAGTATGTTAATTAAACAGAATAGAAGCCACTCACCTCCATTTCATTTTCCTTGCTGTCTCTATATTTTTTATACTCTATTCTCTTTTCCTTATTTTGTTATCAATTTTTTGGGAGTATTGTTCTTTTTCTAGTTCAAAATAATAGATATCATTTATGATCTTATTAACTAAGTATATGCTACATAAATCGGTGAATATTGTATTGGGTTTAAGTACCCGTCTTATCTTATAACGTATTTTATTTTGTTAATAAAAAGAAATAATAATACTACATGAACCTTATAAGGAGTATTTTAAATTATTTGTAATATTAATAATTTAAAAAATAATAAAAAATAGTACACCAAGTTAATTTTTGTGTGTTTAAATAATTCTTTTTTAAATCTTACTAATTGAATGATCTCTTATTAATATTTTGATCATATATATTAATTTTAATTCTTATTATTATTTTATAATTTTAATTATTTATTTTATATATTTTATTTATGAGTATGTTAATTTTTATATATATATTATTCATATTTTTATATAGAGTGATAATAATATGATTAAGTTAATATTAAATTATGTACGTTGAAATCTTTTAAAAACTAAGAATCATATAATATACTTCTAAGAGGATAAAATATTTTATACTTATTTTTATAATATTATTACTTAATATAAAATTTGAAATAAAAATGATAACCAATGATTTTGATAAAATAAAAATAAAATTATAAAATAAAAATTAAAAAATAAAACCAAATATAAAAATAAAATAAGATATGAAAATTTTATTGTACCTAATTCTAATTTAATTATTTCTAGTAACAATGTGTGAAATTAAATCATAACATCATGTAAAATTAAACCTCTAAAAAATGCAATATTATCAATTAAAATAAGAAGCTCATTTAATAATATGGTAACTTAAATTGAGTGAAATTGAATTTACTTATCTAATAGCAAGGCATAATTTGTGAAGATAAACCAAGTTTCTTCCTTTGTAAAATGAAAAATGTCTACTTTTAACCCCTTTATTTTTTTCTAAAATATTCGATTCCAATTTTCTTTTTTTCAAAGAGATCAGACACTACAATAAAATTTGTGATTTGTGGCGATTATAAATAAATTTTCTGGCAGTTTCTAACTGTTATAAATATTGTTACCAGCGTTTTAAAAAAACGCTACTTTTCCGGGTGCCATAAATGATTTGTGACAATTTTTGATTAACTGCGGGTAGAATCGCCATAAATGGTAAATAAATTTTACCATTTTTTATTTTTAATTTAATATATTAGTGACGGTTTTGAACCGTGAGAAATACAAAAAACTGCCACAATTTTTCTTTTGAATTTAATATATTAGTGGCGGTTTTTAATCGCCAAAAAATTTTATTTAAAAAAATATACATATCTTTAATCATTTATCTTTATTTAAAATTTTTGCTATACACTTTTGGAATATTCATATTATCATTTTTCAATAAAAATTATAGTTTAGATCATCCTTAAATAAAAAATAAAATTTAAAATATTAAAGACTTGTAAACTTAGATCTATATTTTACACAATTATTAAAACATATAGGATTTGGTAAATGCATTTATAAAATAATTAATAAAAAAATTTTATTGAAATATGTGTAAACACTCAATTATGTTCAAGGTTCCAAATTGTTAAAATTAATTAAAAAAACCAATGCTAAATTAGATAATAAATAAATAGGCAGAAAGAAAATAGGGAATAAACAGAAAATAACCAAAGAACAATGAAAAACAAATGAAAAAGATTAAGTTAACTAGGAATGAATTTTGAAAAAGAAGAAGAAGAAAAGAATTTAAAAAGTAAATAAAAAATAAAAACAAAATTTATAAAATATTAAAAATAGAAATTAAAAAAGTATTTAATATTATAAAAATATAAACAAAAGTATAATAAATAGAATTAAATAACTGCAAAAAACAGAAAAAACAAAATTAACAAACAAATTAAAAATGGAAAAACTGAAAAAACTGAAAATAACAAACAAACGGAAAAATGAAATAATTAAATAAACAACACAAAAGAAAAGGGGAAGAGGAAGAAGATATGTATATAAATAAAGAAAAGTAATCAGGCAGGGGGCCTTTTTTTCTTTCTTCCTTTTTTATGGCTGGTGGGAGGAAATTCCGGACGGCTTCATGGAATTTGGGAGATCTCTCTAAAGCTAAAAAGCTCCTCACCTTATGCCAATTCTGGAAAAATTCCTAGAGGATTCTAAAGCATTTAACTCCAAGGCCATATTGGGAACTTTCCTAGCTCGATCCTCTGTTCAAGCTTTAGTTAGAGAAGAAAAGGAGATCCAGATAGATTTCTCTTGAGGCAGGAGGAGGATCCTCGCTCCCGCCATCCCCATGTTTGTCTTACACCACCTAGTTATATATGCTTCTATAGAAAAATTGAGGTCTCTCAGTGTTGATCCATGCATCCATGCATTTGCGTTATGATTCGAGGCTTGTTTCCATTCTTTTGTGTAAATTCTTGTCACGATTGATTTGCCTATGAAGTTCTTGGATCCGTTGCAGCCAAATCGTGAGACACCAATATGAATAGCTTAACGCTATGAGTCTCCAGCTTTCTCGGATTTAACAATCATGTTATGACTCGAATTCATGGTTGCCTCTAAAATGGTCGTTATTATTAAAATATGATTTAATCAACACCTTGAAAGATACTGCAGTGCCTCTCTAGAAACTTGTTGGCAGAACTGTGGATTGAGCTTTCATGGACCATATCAAGCTAGTCAGCTGGAAACCCTGCGATTTTATTACAACAAGGGTGAAGGGAGGGGCTAATAAAGTGTTCATGGTGCATAGGTTGCTGAGGAACCACTCCGCACAACCACTGTGTTTGAATGACAAAGGTAGAATAATGTGCAACGCAAGATATGAGAAAAATGAGACAGAACATGACCACAGGGCTAGAGCCGGTGTAGATTATGAACCCTCTTATGTTAAAGCTTGCCCCTATGATACTATCAAGAAGCTTCAAAGGACAACTCCATATTATAAAAGAAGCCGGTTACTTATGCGCAGTTTTTGCATAAAGGGAAGGTATTAGAGGAGCTGAATAACCTTATAGACATGAGAAACCAATGACTAGACAGCGGCCTTAACAAAATGTTAAAGCTCGTCATGATACAGTGGCTCTGAAGATACTTGGCAAGGCATGTAGAACGACCATTCTGGGGGTCCTGAGGATGAGAGTTTCAGAACTCTCTATGTTGATGGGCTTGATGCTAGGGTCACTGAGCAGGACTTACGGGATCACTTCTGTGCCGTAGAGAAGTAAAATCCCTCAAAATGGTTTCCCTATGAGCTGCTGCTTTTGTAATATACATATCCAGAGAAGGTACTAGTAGGCTGCAAAAGGAGGCAACTGCCGATGATCGAGTTGCTACTGCCCTTTGGTGCCTGATATAAGTATAAAGAAGTGAGATTACAACCAACTTGTGGAAGTGGATGAGTGGCATTTCCTACTGCCCTTACCTCTAGACCCTGAGTTCAAACCCCACTCTACACTATTTTAATTCCAAAGCTCTCTCATCCCACAATTTTAATTCCAAAGCACTCCCAACGCCCAGCAAAGCTCCAAATCCATTTAGAATAAATCTTTTTTATCAAATTAAATTATTTTACTTCAAAATTCAAATTAAACTTTAAATTTCACCCAAGTTAAAATTAATTTCAAATGAAGTTTAGGTTCCATCCCATGTATTTCTATTCTTCAAGTTTTAAACAAAATCTATCTTAATTCAAATTCAATTTAAATCTTATACCCAATTTCATTTTAAATCAAATTTGTTCTTTTTCTTCTTCCAAAAAATCAAATCCTTTTTCCAAGGTTCAACTCCTTCTTTCAAATAAAATCAATTTCTCAAATCTTAAATTGAATCTAATTCTCCTAATTCAAGCCAAATTGTATCTCTTAGATTCCAAATCAAACTTATTTTAAACCAAATTCTTCTTTTGAATCCAGGATTAATTCAATTCAAATCGAGCTCTATTTCTCAAGTTTCAAAGCAAGTACAAATTCTCAAGTTTAAGTTAAAATATTTTTAAATCAAGTTTGTTTTAAATCAAGTTCGCTTTAAATCAAGTCCGTTCCAAGTTAAGTTCTCAAATTAAAGTCAAGATCGTTTTTTTTGTCAAGCCGAGTTCAAATTGCAATTTAAATTTGTTTTAATCAAGTTAATTCGTTCATTTTATTTTAAATCAAGCTAAATTCTTTCTTTATCATTATTATTTTCTTCAAGTTAAATTCTTTGGTTCTAAGTCTCACGCAATGAACCCTAATCACGAATTGGTAGTTTTTTCTGCTGTTTCATGTTCAGGAATTCATATGGGTCCCAAGTGCAGCCGTAGTTGTCTTGGACCCTGTGCATATGTGGACTAAGAATCCCTTTCAAATAAACCTCAAGGAAAATCCACTTTAGAATCTCTAAGTCTCACGCAACGAACCCTAAGCACGAACTGGTAGCTTTTTCTGCTGTTCGGGGTTTAGGAATTCGTATGGATCCCAGTGCAGCCGTAGTTGTCTTGGATCCTGTGCATATGTGGACTAAGGATTCCCCTTAAAATATTTTCAAAACATTTTAGCCATTGACAAATATTCCCTTTTCAAGCATCTTCGAAGGTCAAGTCTTCGAGTACCATTTGTTTCCCAAATACTCCTTTTCAAGCACCTCTGGAGGTCAAGGCTTCACACAAAACCAGAACTACGTAAGCCTTGAGTTTCCCATTGCATCGTGGAATACGTAGGAGCAGGATCAAGTCCTATCAGGCTAACCTCCATCAATCTATTTATTTTCACTCTAGTTAAAGGGATTGACACGCTCGTCGCAAACGCGCAAAAATAATTTCTAGATTTTCCCCAAACTAAAGGTATAGTATAAGGTGCAACCTAGGTCATCTCCCAAAGACCATTTCATATTCTTAAGCAAATTAGGAGAAAATTAGAACAGGGGGATTTTGTAAAGATTGATATTGAGTTCTAAATGCAAAATACAGAATGAAATTAATTTCACTTAACAATTATCAACTCAAGGAATTCAGAGGCTATTTTCTTAACTAATCATTGATCACTAAAATCATGCATTGTGTTTATCAACCTAGGATCATCTGGAACCCCTAAAATGATCCTTGAATTCTCTACTGAGAAACCTCTCAGAATTTAATTGATTATGATCAACAAGATTTAGTAACCACTTAATCTTTTATCTAAACCAATTTCACAATCAGAATTCAGTTGAAGTAAGTAATAAAACGAAAACCTTCAATTCAATTACTTAATTTCTACTCTTCAAACTTTTGGAAAATGATTTACCAATCAAAAACCAATTATAAATCAATTATGCATTAATCAAAATACGTCAACCAATCAAACTTTGATTAAAGAATAAAATTGAAGAATATAGTGAATCAGAGTAGAAACCACTTAATAAGCATGTAAATAAAGATCAAGACCTCAAAGTTAAAATGAAAATAGCTTGAATCCTTGAATTGAAACTACAAACCTAGCCTTCCATGAAGGTGGCAAACTAACAACAAAGAAAGAGGCAAACTAACAATAAATAAATCCTAAGCCTTCCATGTAGGAGGCAACTAGCAACAAATAAATCCTAAGCCTTCCATGTAGGAGGCAACTAATAATAAAGAAAAACTAAGCCTTCAATGTAGGAGGTAAACTAACAAGAAAGAAAACCTAAGCCTTCCATGAAGGAGGCAAAACTAACAAGAAAGAAAGAAAGAAAGAAAGAAAAAAAGAAAGAAAATGGTATTGGAGTTAATCTCCAAAATGGTGTGTTTCTCCTCTTGTAAACCCTTCTATTTATAGAGGATTTTTGAGGCATCATCTTCAAAAAGTCACCAACTAGGATATTACTTTTCTACCCTTTTATTGCTTTCACATGGGCTTTGTTGAAAATGCAAAACACTTTTGAATTTTTGTCACCAATGAGCACAACAATTTTTACTTTCTTGCACCGCAATTTCGGATGTTCACATGTCCGAATTAGAGCTTTACTTCTGAACAAAAGTTGTAGCCCCGGATCTTAGCTGTCCAACAAAGTTGATTTCATCTCAATATGACTTCTGTATCTCAAGATATGGCTGGATCTTTGCACACTGTTCAAATTCCACGTCAGCAACACTATCTCATCTTTTGAGATAATTTCGGAGTTCTAAACATCCCATTTAGAGTCTGCTCTTGCTTTGTAACTATGGACACTTCTTTAAGCTTTCATTCAAGACAGATTTCATGATTTTTGGATGTCTACAACTCCTATTATGCTCAAAATACTATAATAGTGTCATTTTAATCGGGTAAGCAAAGAAATTCAATTAAACTTCATATGAACCCAAACTCATAAAATATGACAAAGATCACTTAATTGATCATATAAGAAGTCTTATTGAGATAAAAGTGAGAGATAATTATTTATGAAATCTATGCTTATCAAATTCCCCCACACTTATCTTTTGCACGTCTCGGGCTAACTTAAGTTAAGGATTGGTGACTAATTTTTTATTTTTATTTATTTATTATTTTTTTTTTGAAAGAACATCAAAGTTTTGAGTTGATTTCTCAAGAATTCACAAAATTTCATGAAGCATTCTTTCATCACATTTTTGAAATTACTTAGAAAGGCAACTTTAATTTGAAAAACATAGATTGAGAAAGATAAAACCTCACATGATATACTCTGAATCTCTCAAGTGTTTGATTTGGTAAGTGTTTCTCTCAAATTCAATCCATGAAAGATGAACTATCATAGGCTTGCATATCTTCTACTTCTCTACTACTATGTACACATGCAATGCACAAATCAAGAGGTCTTTATTCTGGTTATAACGGGATTAGAAAGATGAAATGATATATTGAAGAGATACAATGTTCGACCAAGGAAAATGGTGAGGAGTGAGAACTGAGTCTAAGTGCAAGTGTGAGAAACAAATATCACTTCTTCATTTTTTTTTTCTTTTCTTTTTTTTTTCAATATAATAGTTTATTTGTTAATTTATTGCTTCAGTTTTTTTTTTCAACCATGATATTGATGAACACAACAATAATCTCCCCCACACTTATTGAAACACTTATGGTATGATAAATCCAGTATTCCTCACCTTCTATGGTCAGACAAAGTTGTTTTTTTTTTTGATTTGTGGTGAGCTAAAAGGAAGAAAAGACTAATCGGCTCAAAGGGCTGATCAAAGGATAAAATTATATGGTTTGGTTATTTGGCCAAGTGGTTTATTCAAGAAAAAGAGTGCCTCAATCATTTTTGTACAATTCATGTGAAAATGTAGCTTCAAAAAGAATCAATGCAAGTTCTGAAGTAACATATTCCTTGGATGAAAATCACACAAGAAAGAAAATAATAAGGCTCAAAATCTCACAGGGTATATATTTATCAAATCTAATCTATCCAGTTCAAATATGTGTTGCCAAACTAATTAATCTCGAAATGTAAATCATTTTGCTTCAATTATTTTATGAAATCTAAAGAACAACAAACTTCCACATTCAAATTTTTTTTTTATCATAAGATGCGTATCAGGAGTCAAGTGTAACTCCTTACTCAGCCATCTTACTCAAAGCAAGTTTATGATTCTAACCTAATTTTTTGTTTTTGTTTTTGTTTTTTTTTTTTTAATTTTTTTTTATATCGAACCATCCTCCCCCCAACCTATCCAAGACATTGTCCCCAATGTCTTAGATGGAATTTCATATGACAGGAAAAGAAATGTGAGAAAACTACCAAAGTAAGGAAAAGTTATAACCGAAGAGTGGTATCTGGTTCTCTTTTGTCTCTGCCATCCTGATTTGGTTGGTTCACCAACTGCATTGCTTGACTGAGCTCAGATGTAGGATTTTGCAAAATCTCAAGTAGCTGTTCAACAGTTGAAGCAGATACTATGAAGTTGCGCATGGATTGTGGCATGAACTCCTGCTCTACTGCATGATCTAAAAAGGATATCAAACCATTATAAAAGCCATTAATATTCAATAAGCCCAAAGGTTTTTTATGAAAATTCCGATAGGCCCAAAATATAATGGTAAAAATTTCTTCCATTGTTCCAAGACCACCAGGTAATGCAATAAATGCATTAGAATTAACCAACATGTGTCTCATACGGTCATGCATGGTTGCAACCTTCAATTCAGTACCCAGGGTCAAGTAGGAGGTGCTCCCATTTTTTAAGCCAACACCTAAGACGTTACACCCCTTTGTGAGTGCAGATCCTGCAACACATCCTTTTAAACCCTGAATCCCTCCCCCATAAACAAGATTGATTTTTCTTGCAGCTAATGCCTTACCAAGGGTATAAGCTGCATGTTGAAATTCCCTATCCTTTCCAAGGTTAGACCCACCAAAAACACAGATAGTATTGATCCTATCCATATACGGTGTTTCTGTCTTTTTTTTGAAAAAATATGTCATAGAGGTTGATAATTTATAGGGACTCAATATCAGACAAGGAGATCGCTTGAATAGTACGGGATCAGGATTTGGTAGCAAAAGTTTGAATTTTTGTTGCAAAAGTTTGAATTTTTTGTTCAAGGAAAAGGTGAATGTCAGAGGGGAAAGACTTTAAGCAGGGGTGAAAATTTCAAAAAAAATGGTGGCCCAATAAATTGAAAAGACAATGTAAATGACAAACATACACGCATGAGAATGAACAGTAGTTGTGATTGTGGCTCACATCTTCCTCTGGTTTTACGTCTAGTAACGGCTGAAACGCCTTCTAAGAGTCGAGGATGTGCTTCCCATTCAGTTTTCTTGTAAACTGACAACAGGGTCTTTTAAAGTCAGATTCTCAAGACTATAACGTGCTTTTTCCTTACGGAACAGTTCAAACAAATCAAGAAGGACTCCTTGTACATGCCCACTAGGATGCGTCTCAAGAGTCTGAATGATATCATCCAATGACTCCTTACTCAGTCCATCCTTTATGAATTGAATTTTGTCCTCTCGATTTCTTGAAACCATTCCAGGGTTCTTGCATCTTGTGTTACAGGTCCATCTTGCACACCTGTAGCAAACTCCAATTCTTTTTCCCCTTCTCTTCTTTGCATAGGAACTTCTTCCCATACCTGGCATGTTTTTAACAAATGATTCTTGAAATTCACCTGCTAAATGTACCTTAGCTTCAATGATCCAACGGACATCTTCTGGAAGGCCTAAGAGTGTTAATGCCCTCAATCGTTCAAGTCTGCAATTGTAAATGTCTTTAAGAAAATTTCTGGGGAGAGTAGGGAACAAAATTTTGATCCTGGTGAGAGCTTTCTCCATTTTTTTCTTAAAACACTCAAGTTATTATTCCTGCAAGCTCAATGTAGTGTAATAGTTGGGATGATTTAAGAGGTGAAGAAGGAAGTTGAGAGATTAGTTGAAACTTATAAGTGAGGAATGTGAGAGAGGGAGAGAGAGAAAGAGAGAGAGAGAAAGAGAGAAAGAGAGAGAGAGAGAAAGAGAGAGAGAGACTTCTCTTGAATTTATTGCAAGTATGTGGCATTGTGCAAATGCATTTCTTCTACCGTGTGCTCTTGAAAATCTTCGAAAAATGGTTTAAGACGATGTCCATTCACCTTGAAGATTTTTGCAGTTACCTCATTTTTTATTTCCACTGCACCATAAGGAAAAACATTAGTAACTACAAATGGTCCTAACCATCTAGAGCGTAGCTTACCAGGCATAAGCTTTAGCCGGGAATTGAAAAGGAGAACTTTTTGTCCAACGGAAAACTCCATTCTTGCCAACTTTTTGTCATGAAGAGCTTTGACCTTTTCTTTGTAAATTTTGGAGTTTTCGTATGCTTCCAATCGAATTTCTTCAAGTTCCTGCAATTGAAGCTTCCTATGGATTCCTGCTTGGTCTAGATCCATGTTGCATTTCTTTACTGCCCAAAATGCTCTATGCTCTAATTCAACTGGAAGATGACATGCTTTACCAAAGACAATTCTGTAGGAAGACATGCCAATGGGTGACTTGTAGGCTGTCCTATATGCCCATAACGCATCAACAAGGCGCAAGCTCCAATCCTTCCTGTTAGGCTGAACTATTTTCTCTAAGATTTTCTTGATCTCTCGATTAGAAACTTCAGCTTGACCATTTGTTTGAGGATGATATGGGGTGGAGACTTTATGCATAACTCCATATTTGCGGAGTAGGGCTTCCATTGTGCGGTTGCAAAAATGAGTACCTTGGTCACTATTTAGAGCTCTAGGAATGCCAAACCTGCTAAAAATGTTAGACCTGATAAAATCTGCAACAACTCGAGCATCATCAGTACGAGTGGCTTTTTCCTCCACCCATTTTGAAACATAATCAACAACTAGCAGAATGTAAACAAAGCCAAAAGAGACAGGGAATGGACCCATAAAGTCTATACCCCATACATCAAATACCTCACCAAAGAGAAGTGGTTGTCTAACAGGTCTGGTGTTTTCCTCCAGCAATATCCTATGCATACAAGTAGATGGGCTAATGCCTGGAATATCAGCCAAAGTCCATCCAATTTCTTGTTTATGGCTTTTTAAGGTTTGCAACAACCTTTCTTCTTGTTGCGGTAGAAGGTTCTTTGCTACAATGACAGGAAGCTTCTCCTTTTCCCCCAAATAAGCATACTTTAGATGTTTAGGCAAAGGCTTCAACTCCAAAGGAGGTGGTTGTATTATGGAAGGCAGGGATCTATCTGAGATTGAAATGTCTGCAACACTTGCATCTAACATGTCATCTTTCAACGAAGTTTGGTCTGCAGCATTAATCCTGGAACAGACAATACATGGATCAAATTCATCACATGTGCAAGTAAACTTATCTAAGTAATCTAAATCAAAATCAAAAAATTCAAAAAGTAGATTATCAATAGAATAATCATTCGCAAGAAGATCTATGGCATCAAGTTGAAAGAGTGAATGATTCTCTATGGGATGCTTCATGGCTTCAAATATGTTGAATTGGATGATATCATCTCCAAATTCCATAGAGAGAGTCCCCGTATGCACATCTATCTTTGTTTTTGCAGTTTTGAGGAAAGGTCTCCCTAGGATCAAGGTTGCTCTGTTGATGGATGACTCATCTTCCATATCCAAAATGTAGAAGTCAGCTGGAAAGATCAGCTTATTCACTTGAACTAGCACATCTTCAAGTACTCCGGCTGGATGTGCTGTACTTCTGTTGGCTAATTGAATCACCACACCAGTTGGCTTCAGTTCTCCCAGATTCAAAGATTTATAAACTGAAGAGGGCATAACATTAATGGAAGCACCTAGATCCAGCAATGCATCACCAAATGTAGAGTTTCCTATTGTGCAAGGAATGGTGAAAGTTCCTGGATCTTTACATTTCTGAGGGAGGCTGGGTTGAATTAAGGCAGAAACATTGCGTCCCACACTAATCTTCTCATCCCCTTTGAGTCTTCTCTTATGCGTGCACAAGTCCTTTAGAAATTTGGCATATTTGGGAATTTGCTTGATAGCATCTAGAAGTGGTATGTTGACTTCCACTTTCCTGAAAGTATCTAGAAGCTCCTTATCCAATTCTACATGAACATTGGGCTTGGATTGGACCATTCTATTTGGAAAAGGTAAAGATACCTTCTGATAAGCACAATTTGGGGTTTTCGTCTCATCAGATGCTTCAAGTGCAGATCGTTTATGGCAAACTTCTTTTTTTTTATCATTCGATGTCTTATCGAAGGCTGGTGTACTTTTTTCATCAGACTTTCCCTCTGATTCAGATGGCTCATCAGAGATATCTCCAGGTGTGGAGATAAATTCTTCTTTTTGGTGTGGATTAGTCTGATTGAAGCTTTGTTGCTTTAAAATTGTAGGGTCTGTCTGCATTTTCTTCCCACTTCTCAAGGACATGGCATTCACACTTTTGGAATTTATGACAGGTTGAGAAGGTAGTTGACCAGAACCTTGAGATTTCAATTGGTTGACAGTGGTAGCCAACTGCCCAATTTGAGTTTGTAAATCCTGAATGGTAGAACTTACATTTTGTTGAAACTGAAGATTACTGGTAGCTAATTGCTTCATCAAATCATCAAGAGAGGGTTCAGAAGCATTAGAAGGTACAGATTGCTGCATATGCTGTTGTTGTTGTCTGAATGGCGGTGGTTGGTATTTATTTTGGGAGTCAGATGTTTGAATCCTTTGTTGTTGTGGAGGACCATATCTCAAGTTAGGATGGTTTCTCCAACTAGGATTGTATGTTCCAGATGGTGGTTCAAACTTCTGTTGCTGATAATGTTGAGGACGCCTGTATTGTTGTCCTGTGCCAAAAATACCATTTACTGCAGCCTCAGGTGTCTCACTTTCTTGCAATGTTGGGCATGCATCAGTAGGATGATCTGCAGAAGTGCAGATGCCACATGTTTTGGTTTTGTCAACAACATTAAGTTGCTGTTGTTGTCCGATGGCCAACTGTCTTACGATGGAGGTTAGTTCTTCAATTCTGTTCTCCAATCGTGTATGGTCTGTCTTGGTGGTCATTTCATGGACTCCTTTAGACAAGGAATTAGTTTGAGAATTGAATTGCTGAGAATTTTCTGCCATGTTGGCAATCAAATCTCGAGCTGCTGTAGGAGTTTTGTCCATAAATGCTCCACCACTAGCTACATCAACCATGCTTCTATCCATTGGCATGAGTCCTTCATAGAAATACTGAATCAGTAATTGATCACTGATTTGATGGTGTGGACAAGTGGCGGATAGTTTCTTGAATCTTTCCCAATACTCATAGAGAGTTTCTTGGGAGTTCTGTCTGATGCCGCAAATCTCTTTTCTGATAGCTGCTGTTCTGGATGCAGGGAAGAATTTCTCCAGAAATAATCTCTTCATATCATTCCAGCTTGTAACAGATGTTGGATGTAGATAGTACAACCAGTCCTTAGCTCCATCATTTAAGGAGAAAGGAAATGCCTTCAACTTGATATGATCTTCTGGAATTCCTTGTGGCCACATTGTGGAACACACAATGTGAAATTCCTTCAAATGTTTATGAGGGTCCTCACCTGCAAGGCCATGAAACTTAGGTAGCAAATGTATTAGTCCAGACTTCAGTTCAAATGGTGCATCAACATCAGGGTATTGAATACACAACGGTTGATAAGCAACATCAGGTGCAGCTAATTCTTTTAGGGTTCTATCAGCCATATTCTTAGCAGAATATTTGAAACTATCAAATTTTAAAGATGAAAAATCACTACTGTTACTTTCTTGGTTATTACTGAATGAATGCCTTCTATGTGCTCTTTTCAAATGGTGGAATGTTCTATCAATCTCAGGATCAGATGCATATAAATTTTCAGGATTGGATCGGGTCATACACAAAAAGGTGAATTCATACAGAAAATCCAAGAATATATACCTAAAGTAAAAAAAATTGTTAGAAAGATTAATATTTTTATACAAACTCCTAAATGAGCCTAGGAAACTAAAATGGTCTCCGGCAACGACGCCAAATTTCTGACACGCTCGTCGCAAACACGCAAAAATAATTTCTAGATTTTCCCCAAACTAAAGGTATAGTATAAGGTGCAACCTAGGTCATCTCCCAAAGACCATTTCATATTCTTAAGCAAATTAGGAGAAAATTAGAACAGGGGGATTTTGTAAAGATTGATATTGAGTTCTAAATGCAAAATACAGAATGAAATTAATTTCACTTAACAATTATCAACTCAAGGAATTCAGAGGCTATTTTCTTAACTAATCATTGATCACAAAAATCATGCATTGTGTTTATCAACCTAGGATCATCTGGAACCCCTAAAATGATCCTTGAATTCTCTACTGAGAAACCTCTCAGAATTTAATTGATTATGATCAACAAGATTTAGTAACCACTTAATCTTTTATCTAAACCAATTTCACAATCAGAATTCAGTTGAAGTAAGTAATAAAACGCAAACCTTCAATTCAATTACTTAATTTCTACTCTTCAAACTTTTGGAAAATGATTTACCAATCAAAAACCAATTATAAATCAATTATGCATTAATCAAAATACGTCAACCGATCAAACTTTGATTAAAGAATAAAATTGAAGAATATAGTGAATCAGAGTAGAAACCACTTAATAAGCATGTAAATAAAGATCAAGACCTCAAAGTTAAAATGAAAATAGCTTGAATCCTTGAATTGAAACTACAAACCTAGCCTTCCATGAAGGAGGCAAACTAACAACAAAGAAAGAGGCAAACTAACAATAAATAAATCCTAAGCCTTCCATGTAGGAGGCAATTAGCAACAAATAAATCCTAAGCCTTCCATGTATGAGGCAACTAACAATAAAGAAAAACTAAGCCTTCCATGTAGGAGGCAAACTAACAAGAAAGAAAACCTAAGCCTTCCATGAAGGAGGCAAAACTAACAAGAAAGAAAGAAAGAAAGAAAGAAAGAAAGAAAGAAAATGGTATTGGAGTTAATCTCCAAAATGGTGTGTTTCTCCTCTTGTAAACCCTTCTATTTATAGAGGATTTTTGAGGCATCATCTTCAAAAAGTCACCAACTAGGATATTACTTTTCTACCCTTTTATTGCTTTCACATGGGCTTTGTTGAAAATGCAAAACACTTTTGAATTTTTGTCACCAATGAGCACAACAATTTTTACTTTCTTGCACCGCAATTTCGGATGTTCACATGTCCAAATTAGAGCTTTACTTCTGAAAAAAAGTTGTAGCCCCGGATCTTAGCTGTCCAACAAAGTTGATTTCATCTCAATATGACTTCTGTATCTCAAGATATGGCTGGATCTTTGCACACTGTTCAAATTCCACGTCAGCAACACTATCTCATCTTTTGAGATAATTTCGGAGTTCTAAACATCCCATTTAGAGTCCGATCTTGCTTTGTAACTATGGACACTTCTTTAAGCTTTCATTCAAGACAGATTTCATGATTTTTGGATGTCTACAACTCCTATTATGCTCAAAATACTATAATAGTGTCATTTTAATCGGGTAAGCAAAGAAATTCAATTAAACTTCATATGAACCCAAACTCATAAAATATGACAAAGATCACTTAATTGATCATATAAGAAGTCTTAATGAGATAAAAGTGAGAGATAATTATTTATGAGGGATCAAACTATTTTCGATAAATCACACACTCAGTTTAAGGGTACCGTTCTTCGGAACAGGCGAGTGGGGTGCCTAACACCTTCCCCACTCGTAACTGACTCCCGAACCTAAATCTCATCCTCAAGTTAGGGTTTTTCTAAATCTTTTTCCCTTAAATAAAAATTTGGTGGCAACTCCACTTTACCAAATAAAATTCTATTTTAAAATTTTAGCAAGTTCGTCGTCTCGTCGGAATTACGGTTGCGACAATATGTTGCAACAATAATTTTCTGAAATATTCAAAACAACATCATCCAATGCAATCAATGGTTTATCTAAGTTTTTGATCATGTCTACTAGTTTCACAACACTGCAATATATGATAATTTCAAGATCATATCTCTCCATAAAATGACTTTCATCACTAGATAAATCATTTTCAATCTTCTATTCCAAAACAATTCAATAACATTTAATTTGTGAGGCCATCATAATTCTAATATTAAAAAATTAATGAAAGAATGATTTACTTCATACACTAAACATAAGTTAGACATGCATACATAGCATAACATTGTATATGATAATTGGAATATCATATATCTCCACAAGATGGTTTTTACCATTAGATAAATCATTTCCATCTCCTATTCCAAAACAATTCAATAACATCTAATCTATGATGCCATCACAACTCTGATCCCAAAAAATCAATGAAAGAAGGATTTACTTCAAACATTGAACATAAGCTCGACATGCATACATAGCATAATCTATAATACACTTAAACTTCAACATTTAAAATACTTCACTTGAAGTGAAATAATCTATAATACAAATCCTGTAAAGAGTGGCATAATATACAAATGATCAAATAGTATATCCATGTGACTTGAGCGGTTCCTTCCTATCTTTTTTTTTTTCATATACTTCCTTCCCTATATTGTTAAAAACTAAAATGGCACATATGATTCAAAAGAAGAACAAGGAATCCAACATAATCAATTTCCAAAATATCAACCAATGTAATCAACAATACATTTTTATATGAACAATGGTTAAGTATATCAATCATGGATAGAAAACTACATAGGTATAATAGTATATTCATAGTTTTGACTTAGCACTTTACTAGAAATTTAGCATATTTATAGTCTCTACTTGTACCAAAAATTTCAAAAAGTTTAAGATTCAATACACCTATATATTTCTAATGACGATTACTATCTAACGAAGATCCTTCTTGTGGTGTGGTTATATATTGTCCGCTCACTTCATCCTATGAAAAATGAAATTATTGCATCACATTAGCTTAATGAAAAGGAGATATATAAATATTAAACATCAAGGAAATGTTAATAATATATGGAATTATTACCACTAGATTAGTAGAAATACCAAACAAAGCATCTAATTCCGCAGGAATATGTCCCTCCTTCATTTGTATATATGCAAGCATCACATTTTGTAATGTTTTAACATTTTTCTCAGATGCAGCTAACTTGGTTTTTAAAGAAATAACCTCCTCTTTTAATTGAGAATTTTCAGCTACACCAGAACTTGAGTGGTTGCAACCTACACCGCTAAATCTTATAGTGGATGGAAATGCAACACTATGAAGACCTCCTAAGCCCAAGCATCGTACACGTCCAGGACGATCTTTTCCCAACACTTGAGCAAGAGCATCATTAGCAGAAATTTCAGCAGAATCAACACTTTGACTTATTTCTTGAGTCACCTTCTCCTACACAATCAAATTGTCTTAGTAAAAATTATATTGAACCAAAAGACATACAAACACAGCTGTTAGTTAAATGTGAATTTTACAATATGCATCATGTGATCCAATATAGGATCAAATGTAACATACCGCAATAGGCCTCGCTTCCTCATTGACATAGGATCCATCTTTTCTCTTATGGGTTGCAATGGATAACTCACCTCGACCCACGGTGCGTCCAAGCTCTACTTCCTAAGATACATCGCTATTTAAGTTCAAATGAAAAATAAAATTAACTATCTACTAATACCAATAATAGATCACAGATTACTTATCATTTCATGATGTTTCCTAGACAATAGTTTAGACCCACCAGTATGTGGGATTGTTTTTTTTTTTTCTGGCCTCAGCATTTTTTCAACACAACTCCTACAATATGAGAAAGTTATTACACAAGCAAGATACAAAATAAATAAATACTGTATTTTTTATTTAATAAAACTACCTTATACTCTGCCTTCAAATGATTATCAACAAATGATGAACATTGATCTTTGTGAATACCATCAGGAACATTAGCAATTAGTTGTTCTCTTGACAATGGAGGATCAAAATATTTATTCCACAAGTTTATCTTTCCATTTCTATACTTTGTTGACATGGTAAGGTAACAATAACATCTAACAATTGATTCTGAAGATTAAAAATGAAATAGATTCTATAAAAAAGAAAGAAGATATTAGTATTTTACAATTACATGTATAAAGATATTGAGGTTTATGAATATACCTTCAAAATATTAAAGCAAGCATCCTTGTATGATTTAGGTACTTTTGGCCAACTATCAAAGTTAATAGGAACATTTCTTGAATCGGTAACAACACGACCACAAGCACTAGAAAGGAGGGTAGTTGCTTCTCCAATGCCTCGCTTTAGCCTGTTAAATGGCACTATTATACGTTGACCATGTGGCATCTCAAATACACCTTGTTTTGTCACTTGAATCTTCTTTATATTTTCTTGTTCATCTATCAAAATAAAACATAATTAGTTTAAGTAAAATATAAAATGTTAAACAGAAAAATAATATTACCTATAACTTGTACAATCCATACTCAACTAGCCTCGCGTCCTGAATGTTGTTGCTCAATGGGAGACATGACTGTGAATTAGAAATACAAAATTATTAATCATGCATTACTTAAGTCATATAAACAATAACCATAAGTAAAATATTGTTTAAATTAATAAGTAGATATATTACCATAAAATACACTAACTCATGATATTTTCAACACGACTTATGGTTATGAATTCATTGTCTACATCCTCCCTTGACAAAGTTATTGTGTCAACTTCATTTGAAAATAAAGTACTTAAGTCTTGTTCATGATAGGCCTCACTTTCACATGTAGCATCTCCAACTTCTCCCATATCATACAAATCCCTTAGCATCATGTGAACAACCACACTCCATCCTTTATTTACCTCATCATCAACATAATACACAATTTTTGCTTGTGAAGCTTCAATAAAAGGATCATGCTCTTCACATTCACCGGTGTGAATACATCGAGAAAAATTTACTGAGGTAAATTGCCAAGCATCTTTTCTAAATCCCCTTTCACGTGTAGTATCTGCCCATTTACACTTAAAAAGTGTAACTTTTAAAAAACCATAGTAGTTAAGCTCAATTATGTCTTCAAACTTTCCATAGTATGGAAAATTTGCTTGCCTTAGATTTGCATCAACATTACTTGCAACATATGATGTACTTGAAGTTAAAAACACTCCATTATTTTGAGTTTTTAGACCTTCATCTCGTTCCATGGTTCTAAACTTGAATCCATTAATGTTATATGCAGTATATCTTCTTGCAACTGACATCGGGCCTCTGGCTAAATACTTTATGTCATCAGGAACTAAATCTGTAATGTCTGGATTTGTAACCTAATTAAAGAATTATGTTAATCATAAAATTTTATTAAAATATTAATATAAAGTTATTATTTGACTCACCCTATTCAAAAACCAATTTGCAAATTCTTTAGTATCTATTTTTTCTATCTCAGTAGCGGACGGTCTTCGACTTCTTGCTCTCCTCTTAATGGATGTTTTAAATTCACTAAAAGAAGCAAATAACATGTTAAATATTTAGATATTTCACATATCATATATAATAATATATTTAGACACTTACTCAATATACGGCTTGATTTTTGGACAATTCAATAACAAATATCGGTGTGCTTGTATTTTCTCTAATGGTGTAAGAGTGTGAGTTGATGAATTTCCAATCGGTCTACCAACTTGAGGATAGATAAAAGACATTTGACAAGTATCATTATCATTAGGACGATCATCAACACATCGACCTCTATTCATTCTTGACTCGACTTCTTCATATAGTGCATAAAAATTGAGGGTCTCTTCAGCTAAATAAGCTTCACTTATAGAACCTTCTTGTTGTGCCTTATTCAGTATAAAGGACTTCAGATGACCTAACTCCCTACAACCATAAAAGTAACAAAAATAAATTTACTTAAAGATGTAAATGAATTAATCATAAGAAAAATATATTTACCTCTCAATTGGATACATCCATCGGTAATGCATTGGTCCTCCTAATCTCATTTATTCAACTAGATGGCAAGTTAAATGGACCATTACTATGAAGAATGATGGGGGTAATAATACTTCCAAATGACAAAGAGTGAGCACAATCTAATATTGTAGTTTATCAAGATCTAGGATATTTAGTTTTTTGAAGCACAACTCTTTGAAAAATGAGCAAAACTCCACCAACACTGAAGTCACCCCATCAGGCAATATATTACGTATAGCTAGTGGAAGTAAATGTTGCATAAGGATGTGACAATCATGACTCTTCAATCCAAGTATCTTGGTATTTTGATCATCAATGCACCGAGAAATGTTACTTGAATAACCATCTGGCATCTTTACGTTCTTTAGTGTAGTGAGAAATATCTTCCTTGCTTCTTTTGTCATTGTAAACAATAAAGGAAGATATTTTCCATTTTCATTTGGCCAAAGATCTTCTTTTATACCCATATGTTTTAAATCTTGACGAGCTTGAAGGTGATCCTTTGATTTATCATATTTAAGCAATGTATACAACACATTATCACAAACATTCTTCTCAATATGCATAACATCAAGATTATGACGTAATAGATTATCTTTCCAATAAGGAAGATCAAATAAGATGCTCTTTTTTTTCCATTGCTTCACTTTATCTTCTACACGAGCTCGTTTCCTTCTACTACTTGACTCAACATTTCTTTCGATAGTTACATTGACTACATCAAGTTGTTTCAAAATTTCAGAGCCAGATATTAATAATGGCGGCCCCTTTTCTTCAATGGTTCCATCAAAGTGCTTCTTCATCAATCTAAATTTATGACCCTTCTCTAAAAATCGTCGATGACCCATAAAACACCATTTTTTACTATAATCCAATCGACAAGGGATTGTATCGAAATTACAAGATGGGCAAGCATAACCAGTATAAGTGTTCCACCCAGATAAAACACTAAGCCCAGGGAAGTCACTAATTGTCCACATAAGAGTTGCTCGCATTTTAAACACTTCATTCAGGGATGAACCATCAGTATGTACACCCTCACTCCATAGCTCATTTAACTCCTTGATTAAAGGTTGTAGGAACACATCTATATTTTTACCAGGCATTTGTTTACCAGGGATGACCATAGAAAGAATGAGAGAATTTTTCCTCATGCACTCCTAAGGAGGATGATTATATGGAATTAGAATCACTGGCCATATGCTATAGTTATTACTCATGGTTCCATAAGGATTGAAACCATCTGTAGCTAAGCCAAGGCGAACATTTCAAGATTCAAAAGCAAATCCAGGGTGAATTTGGTCAAATTTTTTCCATGCTTCACCATCCCTTGGATGCCTTAATAATCCATCTGGGTTACTTCCTAGTGCATGCCATCTCATAGACTTTGCAGTTTTAGAACATGCAAATAGTCTTTGCAATCTTGGCTTCAATGGAAAGTAACGTAAAACCTTTACTGGTACTTTCTTTTTACCCTTACCTTTTGTCTTCCACCTAGACTTTTCACAATGTTTGCAAATATCCAATCTTTCATCCTCTCCCCAATACAAATGTAATTATTTTTGCATATATCTATCTTAGTATAATTCAGCCCAAGTTTGTGGATCACCATCTTTTGCCTCATAAAAAGAAGTTGGAAATTTTGCATATTCAAATGCATCTTTCAATAACTCCAAAATCAACGTCATTGCTTTGTCTGTCACACCACACAAACACTTTATATGGTACAACCTCAACAAAAAAGATAACTTTGAATATTTATGACACCCTTCATATAATTCTTCATTACCATCTCTAAGCAAATCATTAATGTCCCCATGTCCTTCTGTAGGAATGGTGTTTATAGGGTCTAATGGTTCATCTGTAGAGGTAGATTCCATAAAATGGTCTCTGTTAACTCTAAATGCATCATTTATCATATTCAAAACTGCATTGGTGTCTTGCATTGCCTCATCTATTACTTCAATTTCTTCTGATATAATCTCTTTGTACTTTTCACCATGCCATATCCAAACTTTATAATTTTCTTGGAATGCCTTGCAAATCAAATGGTCTCGAACATCATCTCTAGTTGCCCATTTGTTAAATCAATATTTAGGGCAAGGACACCTAATTGTGTCATTAATTGATCCATTTTCAAATGAAAAATCTAAAAACTTACCAACCCATCTAGATATATATCTGTGTTTCGCAGCATGTCAATCCATGATTTATCCATTGTTACAACCATTCAACTACATTTTTAAAAAAAGAGTAAGCATATAATATCATTATTTCAAATACATTAATGTACTCAATTTAAATATACTAAATAAAAAGACTAATTTTATCAAAGAAATTTAATTAAGAAGACTTACTTAAGAACAATAGTAGGAGTTCCTTGTCTGTTGCTTCTAAGGTGATGTTCAACACATTAAAGTTAAGGAGATCCTCTTTTAAGCCATCATGCTTAGTGATCCAAATCAAAATAATGATAATCTGGTGACCAAGACCAAGACTGTGTTAGCAGAAAAGAAAATACCATTTTATGAAATTTAGAAACAGAAAGACCAGAGACATTTTCCATATGTATACACAAGAAAAGTATTAATATAGAGAATTATGTCTATTCTTTTTGGGGGCTTAACAAGATAGCCAATAGGTCCAAGAGACCAGGAGCATTTCATATACAGGTTCATTTGATTTCAGAAGCTGTAAGAAAATAAAAATCCTAATTGGGGTCACTACAATGATGGTATTATTAGTAGTGAAGGAAGATTAGGTGGTATATGTATGAGAGAAAAGAAACATCACATTACGGTGTAAATAAAAAAGAAAAAAGAAAGAAAAAAAGAAGAAGAATAAACAATGAAAAAAAAAGAATAAAGAATAGTGTGTTATGTTGGTAGAGTTTATTTACTAAAACAGATATTTCATATAAATTACCATTCTCACAACTTATAAGCACAAAGGATGATAACAATAATAATAATAGAAAAAAAACTATAGAATGAAGAAGAGAAACCAATAACAGTATTAAATGCACACAACAGAAACTGTATAATGAAGAATGTTTTGGCAACTCTACTAGGACGACAAAAGGAAAAAGTAAGGGTGGGATAATAGCTTCCAATGGTTGTTGCTGTTATTGCAATGTTTAAGTGTAGAAGTTCTGGTAGGTTTGTTCTACTATGATGTTCTGTTACTACACTGTTCTGATTTGTTTCTTTGTTGATATTGAGATTCGGGATAAAAAGCTTGGGTTGTTTGTTTGCACAGTATTTTTTTACTCAAATTTATTAATAAATTTAATTTTTTTTAATTGATTCAAAGAATACAAATTTCCTAACTTCCACTTTCTTTTTTTAGAAAAATAAATGCCATTTTCTTTTTTATCTATAATTAGGAAGACATTATTTTTTTCTAAATTTACCATTATTTATAGATCCAAATGAAGAATGGAGAGAAAATATTAGTAATTGTTCATGTTTAAAATATAATTTAGTTAAATATGACTATAGGATTTCTAGTTAAGGTCATCCAATAACATTAATTGTCAATACATGTAAGACAATTAATATTAAATGATAAATAAAATAAAACAGAGGAAGTAATTAAGATATATTACCTTCAGATTTATGAAGCAACTAATGACTTGAATTTATTATTTTTTTCTATTTAATTTGAAAGATAGTAATATATAATTTAAGAAGCATAATTATATTTTAACTGTTTTACACAATTTATTTTTAACTTCTCAATATGAATTTTACTATTTCTTTTCTATTTAATAAGTGTGTTAATATTTAAAATTAAGTAGAGAGAAGTTATGGTCATAAATATAGTCATTCTTGTTATCTTAAGTTTTTAAATGAACAGATAATTAAAATAATCGAAAGTGGGTAAAGAAAAAAAAGCAAATGAAGTACTAAATATTGATTATCAATTATTTTTTTCAAATGTAAACTAAAATACTTTGAAAATAATTAATGACAACGTATATAATTAAATAATAAGTTTCAAATTTAAAATACTTACATATTATTTTTATTTATTAATCATCTAATTTTTAACATACTTATCATACGAGCAATCATGCACAATCCATTACGCTTTGTATATAAACTTATAAAGTGCAGTTAAATACATAATCTTGTTTTTGCGAACACGAGTCTTGATTATACAATTTATAAAATTAAAAGCATGTCTTAGACTAATTTAGTTTGTACTTCAAAATCTCTTGAAATTGATTTTTATTCACTATTAAATATTAAAAAAAAACACTTTATATCTAGTAATATGTTGTTACTTCAATTATTGAGTTTGATAGCTTATATAATTATTAACATAATGAAAACTATTAAGTCATACGGTACCAATATCTATTCTTAAATGTTAGTGTAAAATATATTCACTTGGGATATATGTTTCAAGATTAAGCTTAAAATTTAAAACCCAACACCCAAGTAAAATAAGTAGCTATTTTAACTTTTACCCAAAAAAAAAAAGAAAAAAATTTGTTTAACATTCTCAGGTCGAAAGCACCTTAAATAGTATTGTTTTTCTTAAATGAGAACCTCTCTATCTACCTATATGCTTAACAATAGAGTGAAATGAAACTTTGAGATAAGCTTCAAAATTATATGGAAAAAATTCATCTGTAAATATTTCACTCTAGACATTTAAGGGAATATCAAATTCACGAAGAAGGAGGGAAGACATGCCAGTGTATCAAACATTAGATACAAGCTCATTGCAGACCCATTAATATTCTAATTGCACATTTAACATGGTTGGGCTTAAGGGCTTACGGCATTTTTTGTCTAAGAATAACTATACATTGCAGAGGTATCCTCATTTCCATAGTAAGCCTAAGGCATTCTGAAAGATCCTCTTTGAAGAGACAATTAGATTAGGTGGTATATTTTTAAATTTGTTGAAATAAACTTAACAACAAAATATTTTAATATGTAATACTAATAAAATTATTGAAATTAACTAAACAAGCTTATTATACAGATCGTAAATTATTTTAATAAACTTTTTATAACATCTTTTAAAACTATTTATATAATTGTTATAGTGTTAGTGTATTATAATTGGCAAGTTTAGGAAATATGGGTTATGGGAGAGATATGCAGAACCATACCCAGACAAAGACTTGATCTACACAATAAGTGTTAGTGACTACGCCAAAGATTGTTTCTTTGCTAGGGATGGAAGTAGGCCGAGTCGAGCTAGGTTTTGAGTGTTCAGGCCTAACCTCTTTAAAAATATTGAGGCCTGAGTCTGGGCCTGTTACCTGTTAAAGACTTTTTTTTCTATCAAGGCCTGGCCTGATTTAAAGCCTACAAGGCCTGCAAGCCTGTTTAAAAGCCTACATTACAAAAAAAAAGTGAATAAATAAACTTAAAGCCTATATAAATAAATAATTAAAAAAGCTTGCAAACTTCAAGTCTACAAGATAAAAAGGCCATTAAATAAGCCTAAAATATATATATATATATTATTAATATTATGGAAATAAAATATAAAATAAATATTATATAAATATAATATATTAAAATAAATATAAATATATAATATATAAATATAAATAGGCCCCTGAATAGGTTAAATAGGCTTTTTTATAAGCCTAGGCCTGGCTTGTTTATCTAAAAAGGATTTTTAACAAGCCTGAGCCTATCTATTTATTAAACGAGTGGAGCCTAACTAGGCTTTAAACGAGCCGAGCCGTAGGCCTCTGTCGGACGGCCTTGTTCACTTCCATCCCTATTCTTTGCTCAAGTTACCAGATAGAGATTGCGGTTTTGTAATTGGTTTTACTTTGACGATGAAATTGATCATATAAAGAGTGTATGAGGAAACAATGATGTATCTATGAGATTATGACATAAGGAGCTATAACTACAGATGTGCATCCAAAATTATACTAATAGTGAGATTAATTTGTCATTATTGGAAGGTAGAAAATTAATCTATAAAATAGTAGAACCAATAAATACAAAAGTACAAGAATCTCTTATTAGATCTTCCTCACACGAAACTTGGTGCATACATAGCAACTATTATATATGTGTTAGACATTGTCGCAACCGTAGTTACGACGAGACGACGAACTCGCTAAAATTTGAAAATAGAATTTTATGGGATTAATGTGGAGTCGCCACCAAATTTTTATTAAAGGGAAAATACTTGGAAAAAACCCTGACTTGAGGATGAGATTTGAAGTTCGAGAGTTGGTTATGAGTAGGGAAGGTATTAGGCACCTCACTCGCCCGTTCCGAAGAACGGTACCCTTAAATTGAGTGTGTGATTTCTAAAAATTGTTTGATCCCTTAATTGATGTGGAAAAAAATAAATTGATGGAGGTTAGCCTGACAGGACTTGATCCTGCTCCTACGTATTCCCCGGTTAAATGGGAAACTCAAGGCTTACGTAGTTCTGGTTTGTGAAGGCTTGACCTTCGAATAAATTTGAGGAAGGAGTATTTGAAAACGAATTGAAGGAATCTCTTAATCCACATATGCACAGGGTCCGAGACAACTATGGCTGCACTTGGAGCCAAACAAATCTCAAAGCATCAAACAGCAGAAAAAGCTACCAGTTCGTGCTTAAATCTCGTCGCGTGAGATTAAGAAACGCAAAACAGTTTTTTTTATTATTTGTTTGAAAAGGAGAGCATTCCCAATCCACATATGCACAGGGCCCAAGACAACTAGGGCTGCACTTGGACCCATACGAATCTCTAAACAGAGAACAACAAAAAAAGCTACCAGTCCATGCTCAGAGCCCGTCGCGTGAGATTAAGAAATGTTAAATGAGTTTTTTATTTTCTTGAGAAAGAGGAGGACAATCCCAAACCACATATGCACAGGGCCCAAGACAAATACGGCTGCGCTTGGACCCATACGAATCACTAAACAGCGAACAACAGAAAAAGCTACCAGTTCGTGCTTAGAGCTTGTCGTGCGAGATTAGGGAATGCAAAATGAGTTTTTTATTTGTTTGAAAAAGTTAAGGGCAATCCCAATTGACATATGCACAGGGCCCAAGATAACTACGGCTGCACTTGGACCCATACAAAACTTTAAACAGCGAACAACAGAAAAAGCTACCAGTTCATGCTTAGAGCTCGTTGTGTGAGATTAGGGAATGCAGAATGAGTTTTTATTTGTTAAAAGGGCATTCCCAATCCACATGTTCACAAGGCCCAAGACAACTACGGTTGCACTTAGACCCATACGAATCTCTAAACATCGAACAACAGAAAAAGCTACCAGTTCATGTTTAGAGCTCGTCATGTGAGATCAGGAAATGCAAAACGAAATTTTTATTTTGGGGGCGGCAACTAATAGAAATCGAACGTGATTTAAGAGCATATGCGAGTATGGAGGCTCGATTCGAATTAGGAGAAGTACAAGGGCTTGATTGGAGTTTCGGGAGGTCCAAGGGCTTAATTGCGTTTTTGGGAAATTTAGGGGCTTAATTGCATTTTTGGAATTCAGGGGTTTAATTGCAGGTTTGGGAAATTGAGGGGCTCTATTGTAATTCTGAGAAGTTTAGGGGCTTAACTGCAATTTTGAGAAATTGAGGGGCTTAATTATAATTTTGGGAAATTGAGGGGCTGAATTATAATTTTGGAAAGTTTAGGGAGCTTAATTGCAATTTTGGGAAGTTTAGGGGCTTAATTATAATTTTGGGGAATTAAGGGGCTTAATTGCAGTTTCGAGAGATTCAAGGCCTTAAGTAGGATTTGCTGGTGGGCCCTCAGGCCTTATCATCTTTTGCATGCACTCTTTTGTCGAACACCCATCCAGCAAGGACCCCTCACTGTCCAAGGGTCCTGTTGGTGTGAGCCACCTCTCATATTCCTCACCTTATCAGGGGCAGCCTTGTCCAATCTTCTGGACCTGCTCAAATGCCTACATGCGGGGATTTTAGCAGTAGCGGGACCAAACAACATAACTTTCACAATATCGAGCATTAAATCTCTCTTACTCTGAGCCTCAGTTGCTAACCTCAGCGCATTATAAAACTTGTTCTGCCCCAGGAAACCATTTTTGGCCTGATCAGCATATGCCCATACCTGAGCAAGAGCTTATTTAGGCCAGTTGGATCCCTAAAAGAAGGAGATAGCCTCAACGCCACTAATTCTGCCATCTCCGTCCAAATTTGTTCGTCGGAAATACGCTTCGAACTGATCCATGTCTGGTGCCATCATCCAATTATGGAACACTCCTTTTGTGCTCGACCTCAAAGTAGATCACACTTCCCAAGATCGACCCAAGCTGGCTAGGGACTTGGTTCGTGGATGAGGGGCCTTGCCACATGCATAGGGAGACCATTTGGCATAGCTCTGTGCTCGTCGGGGGAGGTTAGTGGCCTTGGATTGAGCGTGTTCGTTCGGCTTCTTGCATGAACACTCTTGGTGCACGTCGTTGCGTGGTTTTAGAATTTTATCCTGCCCAAAGCTTGGTTTCCCTTTTCTTGGATACGTCGATGTTAAGGGACCTTGGAGCCATTGCGATATGACTGTTTAGAGCTGGACTTATCGACCCCGTATTGAGGAAGTATCAGCTATTTTAATCTCCTTGTGGGTTCCCAACATGCTAATCTTACTTCGTTCGATCCCTCTTCCGGCCGCTAAATGTCATGACTACGCGGTTCTAATCGGCACCTGCACTTGGACAATTCCTACGTCGGACGCACACCACGTCTTACCCTCTCGTGGTTGGGGCATATGACCGACTAACTCGCGGTTTCATTGGTCTCAGTGAATGCGATCTTTTCAGCATTATTGGAGTCATGTTCACGATCTGCCACCGTCATGTTATCAAGAGTGAGGGGCTAAAAGAACTGTTCGGGAGCTCCACTATTCTGGGTGGAGGCCGAGGATCTGAGCCTAGTTGACATTATAGTATTCATTCTTAATCCGGTGCAACTGACCCTCGACATCTTATTCGGACTACGACTGTAACTTAGGCGTGGCCCCGCCATGACGTGTTTAGCAATAAGGGAGTTAGGCTCTGACTCGCGAGAGGCCATTACGACTTTGAACGCGGGTTGTTGCCTCGCTGGGTTACCTCTCAAGAGTTGGCCTATTGCCTTTCCCTTTCACATGTTTGGCCACCTACTATATTTTGTATGATCCTCTGTTCCGTGCTGAAACAGAGACACTAACACCCTAGCAGATTCATGCTCCATTAAGGTTCCGAATCGGTAACCCAAGGATTAGTGTTCCTTATCGATTCATCGACTGTTCACTGGTTCGTGTCTCTTTTATGCCGATCCGTGCCAGCCATCCAAGGTGGATTCATACATCTGGATTATCACTTTCCTATAACCTTTATTTTTGTTGTAGTTCGGATCATCGCTCGATCTATGGCTTTTTATCACACAGTTTCAACATCTAAACAAGGTTCTAACTACACTTTCCACTCATCGAACAAAGTGAATTAACATCCGATGGAATTACAGAAATCGCAGCGATATATTTAGCAGTATAGTTCCATTCACATACAATTGAGAGAAACGAAATAATTTTGATTTAGACATCGCTAGTAATTAGACAAAGATGATAGGAGGTAATTGACCTCAACGATGCCAAAAACCTGCAAACCAACTCGGCTCTCTTCTTGTGGAACTACACTTGGACCTTTAGTAGCAACTCCTTGGTTCGCTGGAAATCCAATCCACCACCATAGAGTGAAGAAATCAATAGCGGAAAACGAAGAATACCGAAGAGCAATCAACAGCTTTAGGAGAAATCGTCTCAAAACCTAAGAGAGACTTCCCTCACTTCCTTTGGCCTTTCTCTTTTCAAGACCCTCCAAAAGGAAAAAACCCCTTTCCTGGATGCATTTCGTTCCTTTTATATCCACAACCTTCTCCTTTCCGCCTTTTTCAATTTTATTATTTTTCTTATTTATTTATTTTCGTGTTATTTTAATTATTTTTGTTTTGATTTTCTTCAATTATCTATGTTCTTTTTCATTTTAATTTTCCTTTTTCTATTTCCCTTATTCATTTTCTTTTATGTTTTATTTTTAATGAAATTTTTTCTATTTATTTATTTATTTATTTATTTATTTTATTTTTCTTTTATATGATTTATTATTATTATTTTTTTTATTATTTATTATTTATTTATTTTTTCTTTTTTATTTTTTCTTTTTTCTTTTTAATTTTCAAATTCTTTCTTTCTTTCTTTCATTTCCTTTTAATCTTGTGTGGTTTTGTTTATCAGCGTCTCCTTGTCAATCCCATTTATTCGTTCTTTTCTTTTTTCCACTTTATTATGTTTTCTTTCCATTAGTTAAATTATTATTTACTAAATAATTGATTTTGGGGTAGGGCCTCAGACATAATTGGGTGTTTACAGTTTGCCCCTCTTTACTCATTTTCTTGCCAGATAATATGAGAGATGATTCTTTGGTTTATCAGGATAGGAGATGAGTAAAGACGTGAACACATTATGTCCGAGGCGGCTTTCGCAGAAGCATGGACGGCTTTGGGCTTAAAGATGAATGCCTGGGAGATGGTGGCTTCTGAATGACTTTGTCTGCTTCACGTGCTAAATCGGCGGGGTTTGAATGTGTGAGGCTTGGGAGCCTAATTAGACTACGAACACTGTTGAACATGCACGACCTGACAGTATAGGCCAAGGTGGAGAAAGTAAACATGCAGGGCCTGATAGTATAGGCCGGAATTGCAGAAATTAAATGTGCAGGGCCTGACAGTATAGGCCAAAGTGCGGAAATTAAACATGCAGGGCCTGACAGTATAGGCCAAAGTGCAGAAATTAAACGTGCAGGGCTTGACAGTATAGGCCAGAGTGCAAAAATTAAACATGCAGGGCCTGACAGTATAGGCCAACGTGTGGAAATTAAACATGCAAGGACTAACATATAGGCCAGAGTGCAGAAAGTAAACATGCAGAGCCTGACAGTATAGGCCAGAGTGCATAAATTAAACATGCAAGGCCTGACAGTATAGGCCAACGTGCGGAAATTACATAGCAAGGCCTGACAGTATAGGCCAGAGTGCAGAAAGTAAACATGCAAGGCCTGACAGTGTAGGCCAGAGTGCAGAAAGTAAACATGCAAGGCCTGACAGTATAGGCCAAAGTGCGGAAATTAAACGTGCAGAGCCTGACAGTATAGGCCAGAGTGCAGAAATTAAACATGCAGGGCCTGATAGTATAGGCCAACGTGCAGACATTAAACATGCAGGGCCTGACATCGTAGGCCAAGAATGAAAAAATGTAAACTTGAGGGTGGCCTGACACTATAGGCCAAAGAATGCAGAAATGTAAACTTGATGGAAATCCCGTTGCTGACGGTAAGGATTGCAAAAAGGGGGTCCCGCTATTGCCGGTAAAGATGCAAATGAAATCCTGCTGTTGCCAGGATAAATGCAAACCTCTTAAGACAGGTGGAAAGAATTTAAACATGCTTGATATTCTGTTGTTGACAGGAAGAATGTAAATGAGATCCCATTGTTGCTGGGAAAGATGTAAACGCAATCCTGCTGTTTCCAGGATAAACGAAAACCTGTTAAGACAGGTGGACAGAATTTAAACATGCTTGATGTCCTGTTGTTGACAGGAAGAATGCCGATGAGGTCCCGCTGTTGCCAGGAAGAATACAAATGCAATCTTGTTGTTGCCAGGATGAATGCAAACCTGTTAAGACAGGTGGATTGAATTTAAACATGCTTGAGGTCCTGTTGTTGACAGGAGAATGCAAATGAGATCCCACTGTTTCCGGGAAGAATGCAAATGAAATCCTGTTGTTGCCAGGATAAATGCAAATGATGAAATCTTGTTGTTGCCAGGATAAATGAAATAAAATGACCTGTTAAGGCAGGTGAAATGCAGATGAGGTCCTGTTGTTGACAAGAAAGATGCGAGCCCGCTAGACAGGCAAAGGAAAATGAAAATGACCTGTTAAGACAGGCAAAATGTAAAAGTCCTGTTGTTGACAGGATGGAGGAAAGACGCCTGTTAAGATAAGTATAGAAAAATTATGAAGTCCTGTTAGGACAGGCTAAGCAGAATGATGAAAACCTGTTAAGACAGGTACAGAGGAAAAATCCTGTTGCTAACAGGAAAGAAGTGAACCTGTTAAGACAGGCAGGAATCAAACAACCCGTGGAGACAAGTTTGAGGGCGTAGAACCGATGGCGTGTTAGGGTAGGCAAGGTGTAAAGGTCCTGTTGTTGACAGGATGGAATGAAGATTGATGCTTGTTAAGACAGGAAATATGACTTGTTAAGACAGGTGTTGTAAATAAAATGACGGCCTGTTAATGCAGGTGAGAGAATGACCTGTTAGGACAGGTATGGAAAACAATCTGATGTGTCTTGGGAAGGCACGTGAGGAGAGACTGTGGACTTCTTCTTCAACTACCCTTGGAAAATCTTATTTTGAAATGTGTTTTTCTCTTGAATAAAAATAAATTGCTTATTCTACCTCGAACTAGAAGGTTTTATAAGCACTTGATAATTATTCTCTTGAAGAAACTTGGGCAACCATTTTGCCCCAATTTAGAAAATTCTTGATAATTGAGGAATGTCTTGATTTGAAGGAACTTTGGGAAAACATTTTGCCCCAGTTTCGAAGATTTTTGGCAATCAAAGAATGCCTTAACGTGAGGGGATTTTGGGCAAGCGTTTCCCCCAGTTTGAATCTCGATGAAATTGAGGATTGCTTCCTCTTGAATTTTCCAAGGCACGTGTTTGCCTTAGCTTGAATTTTGACTTGAAATTGTCAATTGTCCGAACTTGAATTATCTGGAAAAATGTTTGCCCCAATTTTGATCTGGTTCTTTGAATTTAAATCCTTCCTGGGCAAACGTTTGCCCCAGTCTGAACTTGATTCAAAATTTGAGGATGACCTCAAATTGAATTTTTGTGTGGGCAAGCATTTGCCCTAGTTTGAGCTTGACTCAAAATTTAAGGATGACCTCAAATTGGATTTTTGTGGGTAAGCATTTGCCCCGGTTTGGACTTGACTCAAAATTTGAGGATGACCTCAAATTGGATTTTTGTGGGTAAGCATTTTCCCTAGTTTGGACTTGGTCTTTGGAAGTCTTTTACTTATGATTGATTCAGGAAATTTTATCCATGTTTTAATTAGTTTTGAAAAATGAATTATGAAATGCTTGAATGAGTGAATGCTTATTGAGATACTTGAATGATCAAGGATGTGATGTTTGTGATGCTTGAATAGAGAGCATGTAATGTTTGAATCTTATTGATTGCTTTTTTGATGCTTGAAATAATTATTTGATGAGATGGATGTAATGGGATGAATGCGAACCATGAGGTGGTTAAAAACTTTTTGGTTCTCTTGATTTTTTCATTTTTTTGATAGGTTCTTTCTCTACAACCTTATAGTTGGTGTGAAAGGAATAAAAAAATCAGGACGAGCTAGATTGACTCTATCAGTTGGCTTCTTGGTCAATATTGGAACCTTCTTTCCAGGATCTTTGAGACCCATCAATAGTCAGCATTATTGGATAAGCCACACTCCTTTTGTTTTTGGTGGCATCGCCGCTAGCAGGAGGATGATCTTTCGGGGAACAGTCATGTCGTGTTACGATGGTAGAGGATTCAGATTCATCCGACTCGTCATGACTTTTCAAAATTAATCCTTTTTATTTTTTACATTTTTCACATCTCTTTTGGCATGTGCACTATTGGGGTGTGCGAAGTGATTCTGGATGGTTAAAGGAAGGAGATATGGAATTTTGAGGTTGTATGTTTTAAGGTAGTGTACTTGAAAGGGAAGGATGACAGAAGACATGGGTTCGATTGCCCAAATGGCACCTTTTGATGAAAAATGCCAGTGCAGCTTTTCATAATCTCGATTGTCGAATTAATCAAACTTGAGAAATGGCAAAAATTTTTCCCCAATTTTAGGGAACATGAGGTGCAGAAATGTCATGTTGTCCCGAGATTCCTGGATTGACCTTAACTTTTGCCTGGGTTGTTCTCTTGAGTTTTCAACCCAGCAGGTCTTTCGTTTGCCCTAACTTTTGCCTAGGTCGCTGATAACCGATGTCGCGGTCGGATCAAAATGAAATAAAGGTAAATAAAAAAAATGCAGTACAAGGCACAACCTTGGTCGTCTCTGGAGGACCTTGGAAAACAATTTGATTGAATTCAAATGTAGAAAAAATTGGGGGATTTATAATTTACTTTGGGTTAAAGAAAAATGAATTTATAATATTAAAAACGAATTAACTCGTTAGTTCAATTCATAAGCGAGATTATCATAGGTTTAAGAAAAACATAATTTTTTTGAAAACTAATTTTTTATTCTTAATTGGTTCGAATTCAATAAAGCAAGCGTCAATTAAATTCTTGATTTCCTACTAGAATAACACCTAAAATTTAAATTAATTCATGTTCAGATAATTAAGCATCACTTGAAGTCCCCAAATTAATTTTTAAGAATTGAAATCACCAATTTATAGGAAACCATATAACCCTTTTTTTACTTATAAACTAGAGAATTAAGTAAACCCTAGTTTTAGAATTTCGTCATGTGAGATGAGATTAAATTAAACATCTAATTTTATCATTACAAACATCAATTCCAACGTATAAAAGGGAAAGAAAAATAAATCGCAGCAAAAATTCAATTAAAAACAAACCTCAAAGTCCCTTACTTATCGAATTAAAACCAACGAGCCAACCAAGAAAATTAGCCTTCCATGAGACTTTTTATGAAAGAAAGCAAAAGAATGAGAATAAGAACGAGGATAAGGATTGAAACATTATTGAAAACTGTGAATAAGTTTTGGTGTGTCTACAATGTGTAAGGGCTTCCCCTTTTATAGACTCAATTTGCCAATTCAAAATTCAAATTCAAATTAAAAATTTAAAATAAAGATAAAATCTGAGTTGGTTTCCTTGATCTTTTAGGTTTGAACTTGAATTCTTGTTTGACTTTGTTATTTGATTTCAAGATATGAAATATGGGGCCTTGTCTCACGTCTGTTTTTCCGAATTCTTTTGAGTGTGTTGACGGTCGAATTAGGATTTTCATTCTGAACAAATGTTGTAGACAATTGTATCCTTGAACTTTAGAAATTAACTTCATCTGAAAATGACTTTTGTAACCCTAGATATGCTCATTTTACTAGAACATTTTTGGGCTATTTGGATAAGAGCTCTGAGTCACGGTTTGGCCCAACTAAGTTTATGATCCATTGAGGTTGGGCCATATAGGGATACATTTTATCTTAGGGATTTGTCTCATCTTTCTAATGCCTCTAGAATCACTTCAATATCCATTTTATAGCCCAAGATATGGCCTGCACAATGAACAAAGGTCAAGAGTCATTAAAATTTGAAAATTGACCAATTTTTTTCACATAAGTCCAATGCAGTCCGGAGTGAATCCATCCAGAGTGGACAACTCTTTTAAAGTTCTTTCAGCCATATTATGCAGTCCGGCCTGCACATGGAACTTTGGCAAGAAATGAATCCATCCAGATTTTAATTCAAAGGGAACCTCAACATCAGGAATGGAAAAACACAACGATTGATATGTGACATCCGGAGTGGACAATTCTTTTAAAGTTCTTTCAGCCATATTATGCTTAGATTCAGAGTGTTTAGTAGCAATAAGATTCACTAGTTCAGGATGCCTATTACAATAAGTTACTTGATTAGCAGTGAACAAAAGTCTCCTATTGGTTCTAATCAATCTATGAAATGATTTTTCAATCTCATGGTTCACAGGATACAAAATGCCAGGATTAGATCGGGTCATGCAACATATGCAATGTTAATAAATAAAAAGATAGTAGACAAAGATTATAAAAATTTGATTCAAAATTTTACTTTCTAAGTACGCAAAAAAAATATTTAAAAATAAATAAAATAAAAATAAAAAAGTTATAGAAGCAGACAGAATTTTGGAATTTCAAAGACTACCCGACCCCTAAAGGGGTCAATTTTGCTTAGAACGACATTTCCCTTCAGAAAATGTATGCTGCAGTATGGATAAACAGAATCATATGAAAATTTCCAAAATCTGCAAAAGGAACAAACAAAACAAAACTACATAAAAAACAAGGAAAACGAAATTGAAAGAAAATAGAATAAATAAAATAAAAGGTTAGTATGAAATTAAACTCAACCAAACCAGACCAAAGGTCCCCAGTGTCGCAACCGTAATTCCGACGAGACGGCGAACTCGCTAAAATTTAACAATAGAATTTTATTTGATAATGTGGAGTCGCCACCAAATTTTTATTTAAGGGAAAAGATTTGGAAAAAACCCTGACTCGAGGATGAGATCCGAAGTTCGGGAGTCGGTTACGAGTAGGGAAGGTGTTAGGCACCCCACTCGCCTGTTCCAAGGAACAGTACCCTTAAACTGAGTGTGTGATTATTTGAAAATAGTTTGATCCCTTAATTAATTTGAAAATAAATAGGTTGATGGAGGTTAGCCTGACAGGACTTGATCCTGCTCCTACGTATTCCCCTGTGCAATGGGAAACTCAAGGCTTACGTAGTTCTTGTTCGCAAAGGCTTGACCTTCAGAGGTGTTTAAAGGAAAAATGACATTTTGAAGAGATTTTTGTTTTTGGAAGGACCTTTAGCCCACTCATGCACAAGACCCGAGGCGGCTACGGCAGCATGGGGGGCCTATACAGACTACTAAATATTGGACAGCAGGTGAACCGCCAGTCCCCCATTTAGAGCTCGTCGCGTGAGACCAAGAATCCCGAAAAATTTAAAAGGAGCTTTTCTTTTTGGAAGGACCTTTAGCCCACTCATGCACAAGACCCGAGGCGGCTACGGCAACACGAGGACCTATACAGATTACTAAACGTTGGATAGCAGGTGAACCGCTAGTCCCCCATTTAGAGCCCGTCGCGTGAGACCAAGAATCCCAAAATATTTAAAAAGAGTTTCTATTTTTACGGAAAAAAGGAAAATTTATTTTGACTATCAGAAGCAGAGAGTGATTTTTGGGGAAAAAGCAATTTTATTTGAAGAAAAGAGTTGAAAAGGGAAATTTATTTTGAATGTCGGGCTTGAATTGGACTTGATTTAACATAAACTTGACTTGATTTGAAGTTAAGGAAAAGAATTGCGAACATGCTTCAGTAATCAAGCGATAGCAATTTCATTTCAAATCCAAATTAAACAAATAATATCATTACAGAAACTAGAGAGAAAGACAAATATAACACAGCCAAAATCACCAAAATCAGAGATCATTTGACCAATTAAGAACGAAAATGAAAAACAGAGACGAAGATCAACCTCAAGAACACATAAGATTTTGGCGCCAAAATTTGAATTCAAATATCAAAATTTTTAAAAAACATTTTTGGTGGATCTGAAAAATAAATACCAATCAATTGAAATATATGGATTATAGGAATCAAACAAAACAAGTTTTACATAAATCCAACCAAAAATTAGCAAGTTATGCACAAATCAAACAAGCTAGGTTAATTTGTGCACCAAGATGAACAAGCTTCGGTAATCAGGCCATTAAAATTTTATTTCAGATCCTAATTGGACAAATAATATCATTCCAAAAACTAGAGAAAAATAAAATTAAAACAACACAAAATTCACGGAAATTGGAGATCATTTGACCGATTAAACACAAAACAAAAAACAGAGATGAAGATCAAGCTCAAGAACACACAAGATTTTGGCGCCAAACTTTGAATTCAAATTTCAGAATTTTTAAAAACTATTTTTGGTAGATCTGAAAAATTAAAACCCATTAATTGAAATATATGGATTACAGGAATCAAACAAAACAAGTTTTACATAAATCCAACCAGAAATGAGCAAGTTATGTACAAATACAACAAGCTAGGTTAATTCGTGCACCAAGATGAACATGCTTCTGTAATTAGGCCATTAAATTTTAATTTCAGATCCAAATTGGAAAAATAATATCATTCCAGAAACTAGAGAGAAATACAATGAAAACAAAACAAAATTCACGGAAATCAGAGATCATTTGATCGATTAAACAGAAAACAAAAAACAGAGATGAAGATCAAGCTCAAGAACACACAAGATTTTGGCGCCAAAATTTGAATTCAAATTTCAGAATTTTTAAAAAATATTTTTGGCAGATCTGAAAAATTAAAACTCATTAATTGAAAGATATGAATTATAGGAATCAAACAAAACAAGTTTTACATAAATCCAACCAGAAATGAGCAAGTTATGCACAAATCAAACAAGCTAGGTCAATTTGTGCACCAAGATGGACATGCTTCGGTAATCAGGCCATTAAATTTTAATTTCAGATCCTAATTGGACAAATAATATCATTCCAGAAGCTAGAGATAAATACAATGAAAAAAAAACAAAATTCACAGAAATCAGAGATCATTTGACCGATTAAACACAAAACAAAAAACAGAAATGAAGATCAAGCTCAAGAACACACAAGATTTTGGCGCCAAAATTTGAATTCAAATTTCAGAATTTTTAAAAGATATTTTTGGTAGATCTGAAAAATTAAAACTCATTAATTGAAAGATATGAATTATAGGAATAAAAAAAAACAAGTTTTACATAAATCCAACCAGAAATGAGCAAGTTATGCACAAATCAAACAAGCTAGGTTAATTTGTGCACCAGGATGAACATGCTTTGGTAATCAGGATATTAAATTTTAATTTCAGATCGTAATTGGACAAATAATATCATTCCAGAAACTAGAGAGAAATACAATAAAAATAAAATGAAATTCACAAAAATTGGAGATCATTTGACCGATTAAACACAAAACAAAAAACAAAGATAAAGATCAAGCTCAAGAACACACAAGATTTTAGCGCCAAAATTTGAATTCAAATTTCAAAATTTTTAAAAAATATTTTTGGTAGATCTGAAAAATTAAAACTCATTAATCGAAAGATATGAATTATAGGAATGAAACAAAACAAGTTTTACATAAATCCAACCAGAAATGAGCAAGTTATGCACAAATCAAACAAGCTAGGTCAATTTGTGCACCAAGATGAACATGCTTCGGTAATCAGGCCATTAAATTTTAATTTCAGATCCTAATTGGACAAATAATATCATTCCAGAAAATAGAGAGAAATACAATGAAAACAAAACAAAATTCACGGAAATCAGAGATCATTTGACCGATTAAACACAAAACAAAAAACAAAGATGAAGATCAAGCTCAAGAACACACAAGATTTTGGCGCAAAAATTTGAATTCAAATTTCAGAATTTTTAAAAAATATTTTTGGTAGATCTGAAAAATTAAAACCCATTAATTGAAAGATATGAATTATAGGAATCAAACAAAACAAGTTTTACATAAAGCCAACCAGAAATGAGCAAGTTATGCACAAATCAAACACGCTAGGTCAATTTGTGCACCAAGATGAACATGCTTCGGTAATCAGGCCATTAAATTTTAATTTCAGATCCTAATTGGACAAATAATATCATTCCAGAAACTAGAGAGAAATACAATGAAAACAAAACAAAATTCACGGAAATCGGAGATCATTTGACCGATTAAACACAAAACAAAAAACAGAGATGAAGATCAAGCTCAAGAACACACAAGGTTTTGGCGCCAAAATTTGAATTCAAATTTCAGAATTTTTAAAAAATATTTTTGGTAGATCTGAAAAATTAAAACTCATTAATTGAAAGATATGAATTATAGGAATAAAAAAAAAATCCAACAAGAAATGAGCAAGTTATGCACAAATCAAACAAGCTAGGTTAATTTGTGCTCCAAGATGAACATGCTTTGGTAATCAGGATATTAAATTTTAATTTCAGATCCTAATTGGACAAATAATATCATTCCAGAAACTAGGGAGAAATACAATGAAAACAAAACAAAATTCACGGAAATCAGAGATCATTTGACTGATTAAACACAAAACAAAAAACAGAGATGAAGATCAAGCTCAAGAACACACAAGATTTTGGCGCCAAAATTTGAATTCAAATTTCAGAATTTTTAAAAAATATTTTTGGTAGATATGAAAAATTAAAACTCATTAATTGAAAGATATGAATTATAGGAATCAAACAAAACAAGTTTTACATAAATCCAACAAGAAATGAGCAAGTTATGCACAAATCAAACAAGCTAGGTCAATTTGTGCACGAAGATAAACATGCTTCGGTAATCAGGCCATTAAATTTTAATTTCAGATCCTAATTGGACAAATAATATCATTCCAGAAACTAGAGAGAAATACAATGAAAACAAAACAAAATTCACGGAAATCGGAGATCATTTGACTGATTAAACACAAAACAAAAAACAGAGATGAAGATTAAGCTCAAGAACACACAAGATTTTGGCGCCAAAATTTGAATTCAAATTTCAGAATTTTTAAAAGATATTTTTGGTAGATCTGAAAAATTAAAACTCATTAATTGAAAGATATGAATTATAGGAATCAAAAAAAACAAGTTTTACATAAATCCAACCAGAAATGAGCAAGTTATGCACAAATCAAACAAGCTAGGTCAATTTGTGCACCAAGATGAACATGCTTCGGTAATCAGGCCATTAAATTTTAATTTCAGATCCTAATTGGACAAATAATATCATTCCAGAAACTAGAGAGAAATACAATAAAAACAAAACAAAATTCACGGAAATCGGAGATCATTTGACCGATTAAACACAAAACAAAAAACAGAGATGAAGATCAAGCTCAAGAACACACAAGATTTTGGCGCCAAAATTTGAATTCAAATTTCAGAATTTTTAAAAGATATTTTTGGTAGATCTGAAAAATTAAAACTCATTAATTGAAAGATATGAATTATAGGAATCAACAAAAAACAAGTTTTACATAAATCCAACCAGAAATGAGCAAGTTATGCACAAATCAAACAAGCTAGGTTAATTTGTGCTCCAAGATGAACATGCTTTGGTAATCAGGATATTAAATTTTAATTTCAGATCCTAATTGGACAAATAATATCATTCCAGAAACTAGAGAGAAATACAATGAAAACAAAACAAAATTCACGGAAATCAGAGATCATTTGACCGATTAAACACAAAAATAAAAACAGAGATGAAGATCAAGCTCAAGAACACACATGATTTTGGCGCCAAAATTTGAATTCAAATTTCAGAATTTTTAAAAAATATTTTTGGTAGATCTGAAAAATTAAAACTCATTAATTGAAAGATATGAATTATAGGAATGAAACAAAACAAGTTTTACATAAATCCAACCAGAAATGAGCAAATTATGCACAAATCAAACAAGCTAGGTCAATTTGTGCACCAAGATGAACATGCTTCGGTAATCAGGCCATTAAATTTTAATTTCAGATCCTAATTGGACAAATAATATCATTCCAGAAACTAGAGAGAAATACAATGAAAACAAAACAAAATTCACGGAAATCAGAGATCATTTGACCGATTAAACACAAAACAAAAAACAGAGATGAAGATCAAGCTCAAGAACACACAAGATTTTGGCGCCAAAATTTGAATTCAAATTTCAGAATTTTTAAAAAATATTTTTGGTAGATCTGAAAAATTAAAACTCATTAATTGAAAGATATGAATTATAGGAATCAAACAAAACAAGTTTTACATAAATCCAACCAGAAATGAGCAAGTTATGCACAAATCAAACAAGCTAGGTCAATTTGTGCACCAAGATGAACATGCTTCGGTAATCAGGGCATTAAATTTTAATTTCAGATCCTAATTGGACAAATAATATCATTCCAGAAACTAGAGAGAAATACAATGAAAACAAAACAAAATTCACGGAAATCAGAGATCATTTGACCGATTAAACACAAAACAAAAAACAGAGATGAAGATCAAGCTCAAGAACACACAAGATTTTGGCGGCAAAATTTGAATTCAAATTTCAGAATTTTTAAAAAATATTTTTGGTAGATCTGAAAAATTAAAACTCATTAATTGAAAGATATGAATTATAGGAATCAACAAAAAACAAGTTTTACATAAATCCAACCAGAAATGAGCAAGTTATGCACAAATCAAACAAGCTAGGTTAATTTGTGCTCCAAGATGAACATGCTTTGGTAATCAGGATATTAAATTTTAATTTCAGATCCTAATTTGACAAATAATATCATTCCCGAAACTAGAGAGAAATACAATGAAAACAAAACAAAATTCACGGAAATCAGAGATCATTTGACTGATTAAACACAAAACAAAAAACAGAGATGAAGATCAAGCTCAAGAACACACAAGATTTTGGCGCCAAAATTTGAATTCAAATTTCAGAATTTTTAACAAATATTTTTGGTAGATCTGAAAAATTAAAACTCATTAATTGAAAGATATGAATTATAGGAATCAAACAAAACAAGTTTTACATAAATCCAACCAGAAATGAGCAAGTTATGCACAAATCAAACAAGCTAGGTCAATTTGTGCACCAAGATGAACATGCTTCGGTAAGCAGGCCATTAAATTTTAATTTCAGATCCTAATTGGACAAATAATATCATTCCAGAAACTAGAGAGAAATACAATGAAAACAAAACAAAATTCACGGAAATCAGAGATCATTTGACCGATTAAACACAAAACAAAAAACAGAGATGAAGATCAAGCTCAAGAACACACAAGATTTTGGCGCCAAAATTTGAATTCAAATTTCAGAATTTTTAAAAAATATTTTTGGTAGATCTGAAAAATTAAAACTCATTAATTGAAAGATATGAATTATAGGAATCAAACAAAACAAGTTTTACATAAATCCAACCAGAAATGAGCAAGTTATGCACAAATCAAACAAGCTAGGTCAATTTGTGCACCAAGATGAACATGCTTCGGTAATCAGGCCATTAAATTTTAATTTCAGATCCTAATTGGACAAATAATATCATTCCAGAAACTAGAGAGAAATATAATGAAAACAAAACAGAATTCACGGAAATCAGAGATCATTTGACCGATTAAACACAAAACAAAAAACAGAGATGAAGATCAAGCTCAAGAACACACAAGATTTTGGCGCCAAAATTTGAATTCAAATTTCAGAATTTTTAAAAGATATTTTTGGTAGATCTGAAAAATTAAAACTCATTAATTGAAAGATATGAATTATAGGAATAAAAAAAAACAAGTTTTACATAAATCCAACCAGAAATGAGCAAGTTATGCACAAATCAAACAAGCTAGGTCAATTTGTGCACCAAGATGAACATGCTTCGGTAATCAGGCCATTAAATTTTAATTTCAGATCCTAATTGGACAAATAATATCATTCGAGAAACTAGAGAGAAATACAATGAAAACAAAACAGAATTCACGGAAATCAGAGATCATTTGACCGATTAAACACAAAACAAAAAACAGAGATGAAGATCAAGCTCAAGAACACACAAGATTTGGGCGCCAAAATTTGAATTCAAATTTCAGAATTTTTAAAAAATATTTTTGGTAGATCTGAAAAATTAAAACTCATTAATTGAAAGATATGAATTATAGGAATCAAACAAAACAAGTTTTACATAAATCCAACCAGAAATGAGCAAGTTATGCACAAATCAAACAAGCTAGGTCAATTTGTGCACCAAGATGAACATGCTTCGGTAATCAGGCCATTAAATTTTAATTTCAGATCCTAATTGGACAAATAATATCATTCCAGAAACTAGAGAGAAATACAATGAAAACAAAACAGAATTCACGGAAATCAGAGATCATTTGACCGATTAAACACAAAACAAAAAACAGAGATGAAGATCAAGCTCAAGAACACACAAGATTTTGGCGCCAAAATTTGAATTCAAATTTCAGAATTTTTAAAAGATATTTTTGGTAGATCTGAAAAATTAAAACTCATTAATTGAAAGATATGAATTATAGGAATAAAAAAAAACAAGTTTTACATAAATCCAACCAGAAATGAGCAAGTTATGCACAAATCAAACAAGCTAGGTCAATTTGTGCACCAAGATGAACATGCTTCGGTAATCAGGCCATTAAATTTTAATTTCAGATCCTAATTGGACAAATAATATCATTCCAGAAACTAGAGAGAAATACAATAAAAACAAAACAAAATTCACGGAAATCGGAGATCATTTGACGGATTAAACACAAAACAAAAAACAGAGATGAAGATCAAGCTCAAGAACACACAAGATTTTGGCGCCAAAATTTGAATTCAAATTTCAGAATTTTTAAAAGATATTTTTGGTAGATCTGAAAAATTAAAACTCATTAATTGAAAGATATGAATTATAGGAATCAACAAAAAACAAGTTTTACATAAATCCAACCAGAAATGAGCAAGTTATGCACAAATCAAACAAGCTAGGTTAATTTGTGCTCCAAGATGAACATGCTTTGGTAATCAGGATATTAAATTTTAATTTCAGATCCTAATTTGACAAATAATATCATTCCCGAAACAAGAGAGAAATACAATGAAAACAAAACAAAATTCACGGAAATCAGAGATCATTTGACTGATTAAACACAAAACAAAAAACAGAGATGAAGATCAAGCTCAAGAACACACAAGCTTTTGGCGCCAAAATTTGAATTCAAATTTCAGAATTTTTAACAAATATTTTTGGTAGATCTGAAAAATTAAAACTCATTAATTGAAAGATATGAATTATAGGAATCAAACAAAACAAGTTTTACATAAATCCAACCAGAAATGAGCAAGTTATGCACAAATCAAACAAGCTAGGTCAATTTGTGCACCAAGATGAACATGCTTCGGTAATCAGGCCATTAAATTTTAATTTCAGATCCTAATTGGACAAATAATATCATTCCAGAAACTAGAGAGAAATACAATGAAAACAAAACAAAATTCACGGAAATCAGAGATCATTTGACCGATTAAACACAAAACAAAAAACAGAGATGAAGATCAAGCTCAAGAACACACAAGATTTTGGCGCCAAAATTTGAATTCAAATTTCAGAATTTTTAAAAAATATTTTTGGTAGATCTGAAAAATTAAAACTCATTAATTGAAAGATATGAATTATAGGAATCAAACAAAACAAGTTTTACATAAATCCAACCAGAAATGAGCAAGTTATGCACAAATCAAACAAGCTAGGTCAATTTGTGCACCAAGATGAACATGCTTCGGTAATCAGGCCATTAAATTTTAATTTCAGATCCTAATTGGACAAATAATATCATTCCAGAAACTAGAGAGAAATACAATGAAAACAAAACAGAATTCACGGAAATCAGAGATCATTTGACCGATTAAACACAAAACAAAAAACAGAGATGAAGATCAAGCTCAAGAACACACAAGATTTTGGCGCCAAAATTTGAATTCAAATTTCAGAATTTTTAAAAGATATTTTTGGTAGATCTGAAAAATTAAAACTCATTAATTGAAAGATATGAATTATAGGAATAAAAAAAAACAAGTTTTACATAAATCCAACCAGAAATGAGCAAGTTATGCACAAATCAAACAAGCTAGGTCAATTTGTGCACCAAGATGAACATGCTTCGGTAATCAGGCCATTAAATTTTAATTTCAGATCCTAATTGGACAAATAATATCATTCCAGAAACTAGAGAGAAATACAATAAAAACAAAACAAAATTCACGGAAATCGGAGATCATTTGACCGATTAAACACAAAACAAAAAACAGAGATGAAGATCAAGCTCAAGAACACACAAGATTTTGGCGCCAAAATTTGAATTCAAATTTCAGAATTTTTAAAAGATATTTTTGGTAGATCTGAAAAATTAAAACTCATTAATTGAAAGATATGAATTATAGGAATCAACAAAAAACAAGTTTTACATAAATCCAACCAGAAATGAGCAAGTTATGCACAAATCAAACAAGCTAGGTTAATTTGTGCTCCAAGATGAACATGCTTTGGTAATCAGGATATTAAATTTTAATTTCAGATCCTAATTTGACAAATAATATCATTCCCGAAACTAGAGAGAAATACAATGAAAACAAAACAAAATTCACGGAAATCAGAGATCATTTGACCGATTAAACACAAAACAAAAAACAGAGATGAAGATCAAGCTCAAGAACACACAAGATTTTGGCGCCAAAATTTGAATTCAAATTTCAGAATTTTTAAAAGATATTTTTGGTAGATCTGAAAAATTAAAACTCATTAATTGAAAGATATGAATTATAGGAATAAAAAAAAACAAGTTTTACATAAATCCAACCAGAAATGAGCAAGTTATGCACAAATCAAACAAGCTAGGTCAATTTGTGCACCAAGATGAACATGCTTCGGTAATCAGGCCATTAAATTTTAATTTCAGATCCTAATTGGACAAATAATATCATTCCAGAAACTAGAGAGAAATACAATAAAAACAAAACAAAATTCACGGAAATCGGAGATCATTTGACCGATTAAACACAAAACAAAAAACAGAGATGAAGATCAAGCTCAAGAACACACAAGATTTTGGCGCCAAAATTTGAATTCAAATTTCAGAATTTTTAAAAGATATTTTTGGTAGATCTGAAAAATTAAAACTCATTAATTGAAAGATATGAATTATAGGAATCAACAAAAAACAAGTTTTACATAAATCCAACCAGAAATGAGCAAGTTATGCACAAATCAAACAAGCTAGGTTAATTTATGCTCCAAGATGAACATGCTTTGGTAATCAGGATATTAAATTTTAATTTCAGATCCTAATTGGACAAATAATATCATTCCAGAAACTAGAGAGAAATACAATGAAAACAAAACAAAATTCACGGAAATCAGAGATCATTTGACCGATTAAACACAAAACAAAAAACAGAGATGAAGATCAAGCTCAAGAATACACAAGATTTTGGCGCCAAAATTTGAATTCAAATTTCAGAATTTTTAAAAAATATTTTTGGTAGATCTGAAAAACAAAAACTCATTAATTGAAAGATATGAATTATAGGAATCAAACAAAACAAGTTTTACATAAATCCAACCAGAAATGAGCAAGTTATGCACAAATCAAACAAGCTAGGTCAATTTGTGCACCAAGATGAACATGCTTCGGTAATCAGGCCATTAAATTTTAATTTCAGATCCTAATTGGATAAATAATATCATTCCAGAAACTAGAGAGAAATACAATGAAAACAAAACAAAATTCACGGAAATCAGAGATCATTTGACCGATTAAACACAAAACAAAAAACAGAGATGAAGATCAAGCTCAAGAACACACAAGATTTTGGCGCCAAAATTTGAATTCAAATTTCAGAATTTTTAAAAGATATTTTTGGTAGATCTGAAAAATTAAAACTCATTAATTGAAAGATATGAATTATAGGAATCAAACAAAACAAGTTTTACATAAATCCAACCAGAAATGAGCAAGTTATGCACAAATCAAACAAGCTAGGTCAATTTGTGCACCAAGATGAACATGCTTCGGTAATCAGGCCATTAAATTTTAATTTCAGATCCTAATTGGACAAATAATATCATTCCAGAAACTAGAGAGAAATACAATGAAAACAAAACAGAATTCACGGAAATCAGAGATCATTTGACCGATTAAACACAAAACAAAAAACAGAGATGAAGATCAAGCTCAAGAACACACAAGATTTTGGCGCCAAAATTTGAATTCAAATTTCAGAATTTTTAAAAGATATTTTTGGTAGATCTGAAAAATTAAAACTCATTAATTGAAAGATATGAATTATAGGAATAAAAAAAAACAAGTTTTACATAAATCCAACCAGAAATGAGCAAGTTATGCACAAATCAAACAAGCTAGGTCAATTTGTGCACCAAGATGAACATGCTTCGGTAATCAGGCCATTAAATTTTAATTTCAGATCCTAATTGGAAAAATAATATCATTCCAGAAACTAGAGAGAAATACAATAAAAACAAAACAAAATTCACGGAAATCGGAGATCATTTGACCGATTAAACACAAAACAAAAAACAGAGATGAAGATCAAGCTCAAGAACACACAAGATTTTGGCGCCAAAATTTGAATTCAAATTTCAGAATTTTTAAAAGATATTTTTGGTAGATCTGAAAAATTAAAACTCATTAATTGAAAGATATGAATTATAGGAATCAACAAAAAACAAGTTTTACATAAATCCAACCAGAAATGAGCAAGTTATGCACAAATCAAACAAGCTAGGTTAATTTGTGCTCCAAGATGAACATGCTTTGGTAATCAGGATATTAAATTTTAATTTCAGATCCTAATTTGACAAATAATATCATTCCCGAAACTAGAGAGAAATACAATGAAAACAAAACAAAATTCACGGAAATCAGAGATCATTTGACTGATTAAACACAAAACAAAAAACAGAGATGAAGATCAAGCTCAAGAACACACAAGATTTTGGCGCCAAAATTTGAATTCAAATTTCAGAATTTTTAACAAATATTTTTGGTAGATCTGAAAAATTAAAACTCATTAATTGAAAGATATGAATTATAGGAATCAAACAAAACAAGTTTTACATAAATCCAACCAGAAATGAGCAAGTTATGCACAAATCAAACAAGCTAGGTCAATTTGTGCACCAAGATGAACATGCTTCGGTAAGCAGGCCATTAAATTTTAATTTCAGATCCTAATTGGACAAATAATATCATTCCAGAAACTAGAGAGAAATACAATGAAAACAAAACAAAATTCACGGAAATCAGAGATCATTTGACCGATTAAACACAAAACAAAAAACAGAGATGAAGATCAAGCTCAAGAACACACAAGATTTTGGCGCCAAAATTTGAATTCAAATTTCAGAATTTTTAAAAAATATTTTTGGTAGATCTGAAAAATTAAAACTCATTAATTGAAAGATATGAATTATAGGAATCAAACAAAACAAGTTTTACATAAATCCAACCAGAAATGAGCAAGTTATGCACAAATCAAACAAGCTAGGTCAATTTGTGCACCAAGATGAACATGCTTCGGTAATCAGGCCATTAAATTTTAATTTCAGATCCTAATTGGACAAATAATATCATTCCAGAAACTAGAGAGAAATACAATGAAAACAAAACAGAATTCACGGAAATCAGAGATCATTTGACCGATTAAACACAAAACAAAAAACAGAGATGAAGATCAAGCTCAAGAACACACAAGATTTTGGCGCCAAAATTTGAATTCAAATTTCAGAATTTTTAAAAGATATTTTTGGTAGATCTGAAAAATTAAAACTCATTAATTGAAAGATATGAATTATAGGAATAAAAAAAAAACAAGTTTTACATAAATCCAACCAGAAATGAGCAAGTTATGCACAAATCAAACAAGCTAGGTCAATTTGTGCACCAAGATGAACATGCTTCGGTAATCAGGCCATTAAATTTTAATTTCAGATCCTAATTGGACAAATAATATCATTCCAGAAACTAGAGAGAAATACAATGAAAACAAAACAAAATTCACGGAAATCAGAGATCATTTGACCGATTAAACACAAAACAAAAAACAGAGATGAAGATCAAGCTCAAGAACACACAAGATTTGGGCGCCAAAATTTGAATTCAAATTTCAGAATTTTTAAAAAATATTTTTGGTAGATCTGAAAAATTAAAACTCATTAATTGAAAGATATGAATTATAGGAATCAAACAAAACAAGTTTTACATAAATCCAACCAGAAATGAGCAAGTTATGCACAAATCAAACAAGCTAGGTCAATTTGTGCACCAAGATGAACATGCTTCGGTAATCAGGCCATTAAATTTTAATTTCAGATCCTAATTGGACAAATAATATCATTCCAGAAACTAGAGAGAAATACAATGAAAACAAAACAGAATTCACGGAAATCAGAGATCATTTGACCGATTAAACACAAAACAAAAAACAGAGATGAAGATCAAGCTCAAGAACACACAAGATTTTGGCGCCAAAATTTGAATTCAAATTTCAGAATTTTTAAAAGATATTTTTGGTAGATCTGAAAAATTAAAACTCATTAATTGAAAGATATGAATTATAGGAATAAAAAAAAACAAGTTTTACATAAATCCAACCAGAAATGAGCAAGTTATGCACAAATCAAACAAGCTAGGTCAATTTGTGCACCAAGATGAACATGCTTCGGTAATCAGGCCATTAAATTTTAATTTCAGATCCTAATTGGACAAATAATATCATTCCAGAAACTAGAGAGAAATACAATAAAAACAAAACAAAATTCACGGAAATCGGAGATCATTTGACGGATTAAACACAAAACAAAAAACAGAGATGAAGATCAAGCTCAAGAACACACAAGATTTTGGCGCCAAAATTTGAATTCAAATTTCAGAATTTTTAAAAGATATTTTTGGTAGATCTGAAAAATTAAAACTCATTAATTGAAAGATATGAATTATAGGAATCAACAAAAAACAAGTTTTACATAAATCCAACCAGAAATGAGCAAGTTATGCACAAATCAAACAAGCTAGGTTAATTTGTGCTCCAAGATGAACATGCTTTGGTAATCAGGATATTAAATTTTAATTTCAGATCCTAATTTGACAAATAATATCATTCCCGAAACAAGAGAGAAATACAATGAAAACAAAACAAAATTCACGGAAATCAGAGATCATTTGACTGATTAAACACAAAACAAAAAACAGAGATGAAGATCAAGCTCAAGAACACACAAGCTTTTGGCGCCAAAATTTGAATTCAAATTTCAGAATTTTTAACAAATATTTTTGGTAGATCTGAAAAATTAAAACTCATTAATTGAAAGATATGAATTATAGGAATCAAACAAAACAAGTTTTACATAAATCCAACCAGAAATGAGCAAGTTATGCACAAATCAAACAAGCTAGGTCAATTTGTGCACCAAGATGAACATGCTTCGGTAATCAGGCCATTAAATTTTAATTTCAGATCCTAATTGGACAAATAATATCATTCCAGAAACTAGAGAGAAATACAATGAAAACAAAACAAAATTCACGGAAATCAGAGATCATTTGACCGATTAAACACAAAACAAAAAACAGAGATGAAGATCAAGCTCAAGAACACACAAGATTTTGGCGCCAAAATTTGAATTCAAATTTCAGAATTTTTAAAAAATATTTTTGGTAGATCTGAAAAATTAAAACTCATTAATTGAAAGATATGAATTATAGGAATCAAACAAAACAAGTTTTACATAAATCCAACCAGAAATGAGCAAGTTATGCACAAATCAAACAAGCTAGGTCAATTTGTGCACCAAGATGAACATGCTTCGGTAATCAGGCCATTAAATTTTAATTTCAGATCCTAATTGGACAAATAATATCATTCCAGAAACTAGAGAGAAATACAATGAAAACAAAACAGAATTCACGGAAATCAGAGATCATTTGACCGATTAAACACAAAACAAAAAACAGAGATGAAGATCAAGCTCAAGAACACACAAGATTTTGGCGCCAAAATTTGAATTCAAATTTCAGAATTTTTAAAAGATATTTTTGGTAGATCTGAAAAATTAAAACTCATTAATTGAAAGATATGAATTATAGGAATAAAAAAAAACAAGTTTTACATAAATCCAACCAGAAATGAGCAAGTTATGCACAAATCAAACAAGCTAGGTCAATTTGTGCACCAAGATGGACATGCTTCGGTAATCAGGCCATTAAATTTTAATTTCAGATCCTAATTGGACAAATAATATCATTCCAGAAACTAGAGAGAAATACAATAAAAACAAAACAAAATTCACGGAAATCGGAGATCATTTGACCGATTAAACACAAAACAAAAAACAGAGATGAAGATCAAGCTGAAGAACACACAAGATTTTGGCGCCAAAATTTGAATTCAAATTTCAGAATTTTTAAAAGATATTTTTGGTAGATCTGAAAAATTAAAACTCATTAATTGAAAGATATGAATTATAGGAATCAACAAAAAACAAGTTTTACATAAATCCAACCAGAAATGAGCAAGTTATGCACAAATCAAACAAGCTAGGTTAATTTGTGCTCCAAGATGAACATGCTTTGGTAATCAGGATATTAAATTTTAATTTCAGATCCTAATTTGACAAATAATATCATTCCCGAAACTAGAGAGAAATAAAATGAAAACAAAACAAAATTCACGGAAATCAGAGATCATTTGACTGATTAAACACAAAACAAAAAACAGAGATGAAGATCAAGCTCAAGAACACACAAGATTTTGGCGCCAAAATTTGAATTCAAATTTCAGAATTTTTAACAAATATTTTTGGTAGATCTGAAAAATTAAAACTCATTAATTGAAAGATATGAATTATAGGAATCAAACAAAACAAGTTTTACATAAGTCCAACAAGAAATGAGCAAGTTATGCACAAATCAAACAAGCTAGGTCAATTTGTGCACCAAGATAAACATGCTTCGGTAATCAGGCCATTAAATTTTAATTTCAGATCCTAATTGGACAAATAATATCATTCCAGAAACTAGAGAGAAATACAATGAAAACAAAACAAAATTCACGGAAATCGGAGATCATTTGACCAATTAAACACAAAACAAAAAACAGAGATGAAGATTAAGCTCAAGAACACACAAGATTTTGGCGCCAAAATTTGAATTCAAATTTCAGAATTTTTAAAAGATATTTTTGGTAGATCTGAAAAATTAAAACTCATTAATTGAAAGATATGAATTATAGGAATAAAAAAAAACAAGTTTTACATAAATCCAACCAGAAATGAGCAAGTTATGCACAAATCAAACAAGCTAGGTCAATTTGTGCACCAAGATGAACATGCTTCGGTAATCAGGCCATTAAATTTTAATTTCAGATCCTAATTGGACAAATAATATCATTCCAGAAACTAGAGAGAAATACAATAAAAACAAAACAAAATTCACGGAAATCGGAGATCATTTGACCGATTAAACACAAAACAAAAAACAGAGATGAAGATCAAGCTCAAGAACACACAAGATTTTGGCGCCAAAATTTGAATTCAAATTTCAGAATTTTTAAAAGATATTTTTGGTAGATCTGAAAAATTAAAACTCATTAATTGAAAGATATGAATTATAGGAATCAACAAAAAACAAGTTTTACATAAATCCAACCAGAAATGAGCAAGTTATGCACAAATCAAACAAGCTAGGTTAATTTGTGCTCCAAGATGAACATGCTTTGGTAATCAGGATATTAAATTTTAATTTCAGATCCTAATTGGACAAATAATATCATTCCAGAAACTAGAGACAAATACAATGAAAACAAAACAAAATTCACGGAAATCAGAGATCATTTGACCGATTAAACACAAAACAAAAAACAGAGATGAAGATCAAGCTCAAGAACACACAAGATTTTGGCGCCAAAATTTGAATTCAAATTTCAGAATTTTTAAAAAATATTTTTGGTAGATCTGAAAAATTAAAACTCATTAATTGAAAGATATGAATTATAGGAATCAAACAAAACAAGTTTTACATAAATCCAACAAGAAATGAGCAAGTTATGCACAAATCAAACAAGCTAGGTCAATTTGTGCACCAAGATGAACATGCTTCGGTAATCAGGCCATTAAATTTTAATTTCAGATCCTAATTGGACAAATAATATCATTCCAGAAACTAGAGAGAAATACAATGAAAACAAAACAAAATTCATGGAAATCGGAGATCATTTGACCGATGAAACACAAAACAAAAAACAGAGATGAAGATTAAGCTCAAGAACACACAAGATTTTGGCGCCAAAATTTGAATTCAAATTTCAGAATTTTTAAAAAATATTTTTGGTAGATCTGAAAAAATTAAAACTCATTAATTGAAATATATGAATTATAGGAATCAAACAAAACAAGTTTTACATAAATCCAACCAGAAATTAGCAAGTTATGCACAAATCAAACAAGCTAGGTTAATTTGTGCACCAAGATGAACATGCTTCGGTAATCAGGCCATTAGATTTTAATTTCAGATCCTAATTGGACAAATAATATCATTCCAGAAACTAGAGAGAAAGGAAAAGAGAACGCAGAAAAAATCGTCGAAATCGAGGATTATTTGTCCAATCAAATATGAAAACGAAAACCAGAGATGAAAATGAGCTCAGAAATCCGAGAAGAAGCACGAAACTTAAGCAGAATAAAAGTAGGTTCTAACCTCGATTAGAAGGTGATGAAGAACTGGTTTGAAGGCAGAGGTAGAGAGTCTCCTAGGTCCTCCCTTCAAAATTCTGAAAATCCCCTCCCTCATGTGTTTCTCCTCTCTGCGTTGGACCCCGATTTCTTCCCAAAAAATGTTAAGAAGTAAAAAAAAAACCCCTTCTTTTCCTGTTTGTAGGTATATATAGACACCTCCCCTTCTTGACAAGGGTCAAGCTCTTTCAAAGAGCCAAAGGCCAACCCCCTCTCTCTTAGCAAGGGCCAAAAGCCACCCCCTTTCCAAGAGCCAAAAGCCACCCCCTTTCCAAGAGCCAAAAGCCAACCCCCTTGATTTCAAAATTTTTGTTCCCTATTTTTGATTTTTCAGCTTTTTTTTTCAATTTTCATTTTTTACCTTTTTCGTTTTTTATTTTTATTTTTTCTATTTATTTATAATTTTTACTTATTCTTTAATTTCCCTTTTTTTATTATTTTTTTATTATTTTATTTTTCTTTTTTGCTTTTTGTTTTCTGTATTTTCTACTTTCTGTTCTTTCTTCTTTCTGTTTTATATCTTTTCAAATTTTTAATTAACTTAATTTTTGGTTAGTTTTAACGATTGGGGGCCTCGGACATAATTGAGTGTTCACACCTGGCAATGGCGCCAATTTTGATAACCGATGTCGCGGTCGGATCAAAATGAAATAAAGGTAAATAAAAAAAATGCAGTACAAGGCACAACCTTGGTTGTGTCTCAAGGACCTTGTAAAACAATTTGATTGAATTCAAATGTAGAAAAAATTGGGGGATTTATAATTTAATTTGGGTAAAATAAAAATGAATTTATAATATTAAAAATGAATTAACTCGTTAGTTCAATTCATAAGCGAAATTATCATAGGTTTAAGAACAACATAATTTTTTGAAAACTAATTTTTTATTCTTAATTGGTTCGAATTCAATCAAGCAAGCGTCAATTAAATTCTTGATTTCCTACTAGAATAACACATAGAATTTAAATTAATTCATGTTCAGATAATTAAGCATCATTCGAAGTCCCCAAATTAATTTTTAGGAATTGAAATCACGAATTTATAGGAAAGCCTATAACCCCTTTTTTACTTATAAACTAGAGAATTAAGCAAATCCTAGTTTTAGAATTTCATCATGTAAGATGAGATTAAATTAAACATCTAATTTTATCATTACAAACATCAATTCCAACGTATAAAAGGGAAAGAAAAATAAATCGCAACAAAAATTCAAATAAAAAAAACCTCAAAATCCCTTACTTATAGAATTAAAGCCAACGAGCCAACCAAGAAAATTAGCCTTCCATGAGACTTTTTATGAAAGAAAGAAGAAGAATGAGAATAAGAATGAGGATAAGAATTGAAACTTTATTGAAAACTGTGAATAAGTTTTGGTATGTCTACAATGTGTAAGGGCTTCCCCTTTTATAGACTTAGTTTGCCAATTCAAAATTCAAATTCAAATTAAAAATTTAAAATAAAGATAAAATCTGAGTTGGTTTCCTTGATCTTCTAGGTTTGAACTTGAATTCATGTTTGACTTTGTTATATGAATTCAAGATATGAAATGTGGGGCCTTATCTCACGTCTGTTTTTCCAAATTCTTTTGAGTGTGTTGATGGCCGAATTAGGATTTTCATTCTGAAAAACTGTTGTATACAATTGTATCATTGAACTTTAGAAATTAACCGCATCTGAAAATGACTTTTGTAGCCCTAGATATGCTCATTTTACTAGAACATGTCTGGGCTGTTTGGATAAGAGCTCTGAGTCATGGTTCGGCCCAACTAAGTTTATGATCCATTGAGGTTGGGCTATATACGGTTACATTTTATCTTAGGGCTTTGTCTCATCTTTCTAATGCCTCTGGAATCACTTCAATATCAATTTTATAGCCTAAGATATGGCCTGCACAATGAACAAAGGTCAAGAGTCATTAAAATTTGAAAATTAACCAATTTTTTTTCACATAAGACATCACTCAAAATGATAACATTAGACATCACTTAAACCCAATTAATCCCAACAAAGAATGAAAGTAAATGTATAAAATACATTTATCAATCGCCCTTACGGGTTTTCAACCTAGCGGGCTGTGCGTGTGCCCTAATTTTTGGGTAGGTCGTCTTTGAGGGTTGCCGACCTAGCGGGCTTTTGTTTTCGTGCCCTAACTTTTATCTAGGTCCTTTTGGAGGATTGTCAACCTAGCGGGCTTCTATTTGATTGTGCCCTAACTTTTGCCTAGGTCGTTTTTGAGGATTGTCGACCTAGCTGGCTTCTACTTGATTGTGCCCTAACTTTTGCCTAGGCCGTCCTTTGAGGGTTTTCGTCCTAGCGGGCTTCTATTTGATTGTGCCCTAACTTTTGCCTGGGTCGTTTTTGAGGATTGTCGACCTAGCGGGCTTTTGTTTTGATCCTATTTTTTCTTGAATTATTTTTGGAATCTAGCAAGACCTTTTCTGATCATGCCTTTATCGATTTAATCTTTTGAACTTTAACCCTACTTTTGCCTGGATTGTTTTTGGCTTTTAATCCAGCAGGTTTTTCTTCTTCTTGAATTTTGAATTTTGACCCTGATTTTGCTTGGACTATTTTTTATTTTAATCCAGCGGGTTTTCTTCTTTTTCTTAAATTTTATGTAGTCAGATGTTGATCTTGTTGGGGTCATTTTGGCTTCCAATTCAGTGGATCTTATCTTGCATTCCTAATTTTGCTTGGATTTGAACTTGGTTCCAGCGGGATATTTTTATTGGACAAGACATTTTGAATGGTGATCTAAAATCCCTGGTTGTTTATTCTACTTCCTCATTGGGTTTTTCTCTTTGAGCTTGACTAATAAAACGTTCAAGATTATTTATTATAGCAATGACATTATCACCAACAGGTATTTACTATTTTAGGTGTAAGAATAAGAAGCAGGCTAAGTGGATGAAAAAAAATGGTAGATTTTAAAAAGTAAAGCCAACAATGTGAGGCACATGCTTAAGAAACATGAAAAATGTAATTTTTGTATTTCTCAGTGATATTTATTTACAAAAGATTGACTTTGAAAAGCATGACAATTTTTGGATGAGTATCCTCAATCTCAACTTGTACGAGGCAACCCGTTGTGCTGCTCCTGTCTTTTTCAGCTGGTCGACGGGCTCTCGTGATTCGACAACAAATTGTTTTGTGTTAGGAGCGAGCCTCCCAAAATCCAGCCATTTTGCGTCGATTAGGCTTTGTACTTTTCATTTCAGCACTAGGCAATCCTCTGTGGAATGACCAATGAATCCTGCATGGTAATCACGTCTGGCGTTTGCATCATACCATTTCGGATATGGTGGTTCTTGCAGTTTTAGAGGATAAGGAGCGACCAACGAGGTTTGAATTAAGCGCGATAGCAGCTCGGTGTATGAGATCGGAATGGGGTCGAATTGGACAGGTTTCTTCTCCTTTTTCTGGCCTTGATTGGTATTTAGGCTCATGGCTTGTGTTTGGGTCGTATATGGTGTTGGTGGTCGGACTTGTGTTGGATAGTTGTAAGTTGGAGGGTATGGTGTTTAGTATGTAGTGGTCATGTAGGGATATGGTGTGTAAGGTGTATATGGTGGTGGTTGGAAGCCAGCTGGACCATAATATGCCACTTGAGGAGTGTATAGGCCTTGACTAGAAGCCATGTTGCGGTCTTGCCTGTCTTCTTCTTCCCAGATCCATTGGAAGCGTTAACTGCACCTGTAGGCTTGTGGAAAATCTTCCCGCGGCACATGCCGCCTTTGATCCTTTCTCCAATGATGACATCATCGGAGAAGCTTGCGGTCATACTGCCGATCATCTTGTCTTAGAAAGGATTTTGGAGTGTGTTGAGGAACATGTTGACCAGCTCTTTCTCGGATAATGGAGGTTGTACATGAGCGGCTAACTCCCTCCATCTTTGAGCATGTTGCTTGAAGGTCTCATCTTTCTTTTTGGCCATATTCTGGAGTTGGGTTCGGTCCGGAGCCATCTCCACATTGTACTGGTACTGTTTGAGGAAGGCCTCAGCCAGATCCTTCCATGAACGGATATGTGTCCATTCTGACTGAGTGTACTAGTTGGTAGCTGCCCTTGTTAGGCTATCTTGAAAGAAATGGACAAGCAACTTATTGTCGTGCGTACAGGGAACCATCTTCCTGCAGTACATGGCCAAGTGACTCTTCGGACAGCTAGTTCCTTGATATTTTTCAAATTCAGGAACCTTGAATTTAGGAGGGATTGTAAACACCCAATTATGTCCAAGACCCCCAATTATTAAAATTAATCAAGTAGCCAATAGTAATTTAAATAATAATTAAGTAAACAGAGCAACAAGGAAAAAGCAAAAACTAGATAAGCAGAGAAACAGAAAAAGAATAAACCGAAAACAACTAAATAAAAACAAACAAAGAAAAAGGTTGATTAAAGTGAAGATAAATACAAAATGAAAACAATCAAAATAAATAAAAAATAATAAATCAAAAATAGAAAAAATATAAATATAAATAAAAAAATTAAAAAAAAAACAACAGGAATTAAATAGATAATAAAAATGAAAAACGTAAATAAAAATTGAAATAATAAACAAAAATAAAAAGAAAAGAAATGATAAAGAAAAATAATGAAAAACAAAATTAAAAAATATATATAAATAAGAAAAAGAAACACAAAAGGAGAATGGAAAAAAAACTAAAAGATGAAAATAGAGAAAAAAAGAAAAAATGTAAAACAGAAAACGAGTTTGGAAAAAACGAAAAGAACAGAATACAAAAACAAAAAAAAATAGAATTGAAAAAGAGAGGAGAAGAAGGAGGGAAGAGGGAGCTGGGCCTCAGATTTTTCTCTGGGAAGAGGGTCTTCGAAGGGAAGAGGAAAGATTAACCTAGCAAAGGAGGGGAAATTGTAAAAAGAAAATCGGAGAGTCTCTCGGCTTCTGATCATCCTTGGCAAGTTTTCTATTCGGGGAGCTACCTCGTCAGGTAAAAACAGCTGCTCCTACTTACGAATTTCTTCGGGAAAGAGAAAGAAGATTCATCGAAACTAGCATTCCCCTGACGCACACTGTTCTTGGACTTCATACAGGTTAATGACAATTTCTTGCATCGATTCTGAATCTTGGCATCAACCTGTTTACGTGTTAATCAATCTTTCATGGAAACGCTATCTCATGAGAAATTAGTTTTGAAATTTTGCCAATGGTTTTTGTCCAAGCCTGCACCTAACTGCTCGTGTTGTGGCCAGAATATGCTTAGGTGATGTGTGCAAGTCGCATTTCCCGTACGTCCCAGAATTGAAGTATCTTGGGAAAAGATTAGTGATTTTGTTAATATGATGTAGGATGAATGAGAACACATGGGCTAGCCGGGGGTTATGATGAAATTGGTTCGTAGCAAGTATAAACCATAATAGATTGGACATCAAGAGAATAGAAAATCCAAGAATTTCAATACCCAGGCGCATGGATAACAAATGCTAAAAGACAAATGAAAAGAATCCCAACGTTATATCGACGGACGGCACAGTAGCTTGGAGGATCAGGTCATTCAAGGTTGCTTAAGGTAGCCATGCAATGAAGGTTTCTCTTAAAAAAAAAACAAAGATTGCTGAACCCCCAGGCATGCATGTACGTGCCACAATTTCCAGATATGTTAAAATTAATTCGAGGTATTAGACGTTCAACTGAAAGCGCCTAGCTCAGTGGTTGATAAACTTTCATGTACTCCCGTGTCCAGCTTTCGAATCCTGCACGCTACATTTCTAATGTGGCAATTTTCTCACACGCACCATTGCAAACTTCAAGTCTATTGGGCATGGTTTAAATTTAACGAAAAACACCAAAAGCCCAACCATGAGCTCGGTCTAGCGGTACCGCTTGTGGTCCAAAACCCTTAAGATGCTGGTTTGAGCCCTCGGTGAGGAGATTTTCTTTTAAAGTTTCATTAAGTCGTGAGCCATTTGGACGAGCTCCCATGCTGCACCCAAGCCATCAAGCTGCGAGCCATTAAGACAAGCTCCCAAGTCGTCAAGCCGCGAGCCAGTTGAGTTAGCCCTTGTAAACCTTAATACTGCAAATCAACCCCTGAACTTCCCAAAATCATAAATCAACCCCTGAACTTTCCAAAATCACAATTCAACTCCCAAACTTCCCAAAATCACAATTTAACCCTTATACTTCCCATAATTGCAAATTGACCCCCAAACCTCTTATAATGCTAATTTACCCAAACTTCTCACAATTGCGGTTTATACCCCATATTTCCTATAGTTCTAGTTTTACCCGATACTTCCCATACTCCTAATTGAACCTCTATAATTTCCCAAATTTCAAACAAATTTCTTTCTCCTCAAAATTAGCAAGGCCGAGTCAAGCTCATCCTTGATCAAGTCAAGGTTCATTCCCTTAAACTCAAAAATCAAATTCACTTCAAAACAAATTCCTTTTTCATATCAAGTCATTACTTTTCTTATCTTTAATATATTCAAAAATAAAGTTCCTTTTCAAATGTTTTGGGATCTTCGGTCTCACACAACAGACTCTAAACGGAGAATTGGCGATCCACCTGCTGTTCGACGTTTAGTAGCTCGTATAGGCTCCCGTGCTGCCTTAGCCACCTCGGACCTTGTGCATGAGTGGAATAAGGGTCCTTTTCAGAAATAAAGTTCTTTTTCAAATATTTTTGGGATCTTCGGTCTCACGCAACGGACTCTAGACGAAGAACTGGCGGTCCACCTGCTGTTCGACATTTAGTAGCTCGTATAGGCCCTCGTGCTGCCTTAGCCACCTCGGACCTTGTGCATGAGTGGAATAAGGGTCCTTTTCAGAAATAAAGTTCTTTTTCAAATGTTTTTGGGATCTTCGGTCTCACGCAACGGACTCTAGATGGAGAACTGGCGGTCTACCTGCTGTTCGACTTTTAGTAGCTCGTATTTGCCCCCGTGCTGCCTTAGCCGCCTCGGACCTTGTGCATGAGTGGACTAAAGATTCCTCCAAAAAATGAAAAAACTTTTCAAAACATCATCTTCCCATTAAACACCTCTGAAGGTCAAACCTTCACAAACCAGAACTACGTAAGCCTTGAGTTTCCCATTGCACCGAGGAATACGTAGGAGCAGGATCAAGTCCTGTCAGACTAACTTGCATCAAGTTATTTATTTCCATGCTAATTAAAGGGATCAAACAATTTCAAAAATCACACAATCAGTTTAAGGGTACCGTTCTTCGGAATGGGCGAGTGCGATGCCTTACACCTTCCCCATTCGTAACTGACTCCTGAACTTTGAATCTCATCCATGGGTCAGGGTTTTTTCCAAATCATTTTCTCTTAAATAAAAATTTGGTGGCGAATCCACATTACTTAAATAAACCTATTTTCAAAATTTAGCGAGTTCGTCATCTCGTCGGAATTACGGTTGCGACAGGGATGACCACATCTGGAACCAAGCACAGATCAGATGCGTCTTTGGCTTCATAAGCATTTCCCTCGATTGCCTTCATTCTTTCCTCCAAGATTTTCCATTTTTGTATATCCTCATTAGAAGGAGGGCTTGGGTATTCCTCTGGCATGTGGTGAGGTTGAGAAGAGGGTATGTATATAGGGTGAGGCCCTTGACTGAACATAGGATTCATCCCCCTAAGAGCTGCTTGGTAAGCTTGTGAGGTGGTGTTTGGAACAGCATAAGGGATGCCTGTGGTGTTTGAAGGTAGGTTATATGTTTGGGTTTGTGTTTGGCCTTGTGTTTGGGTGGATGAGGGTGCATGCCCATGAAGATATCCATAACGAACCCCTTCAGTTTATGGAGGTATGGTTAATGATGAAGGGTTTGGTGGAGTGAAGCCAGGAGGATATAATGAGTCATTTGGTTCTCCCGGAAGGGATTCCCTTGCCTCTTTCTATTTAGACAGTTGGATGGCCTCCATTAGCTTGGCCATCTGTTCCTTCAATGTTTTGACCTCATTCCTTAATTCCTCATTTTGTCTATCCAGCTCATCCATGATTCCTAACTGTGATCTGGTTCTCTAAGGATGTCGAGGAAGCTCTCTTTCTCTAATTTTTCTATTAAAGTTAAAATTAATTTCTTTGAGAAACAATTTGGATGCAAGAATCATGAATGATAAAAATGTTAATGCTTTATATAAGAATACACGGGATGATTTTCAAAATCTCCTTCTTTTAGTGATAAATTTATGAATATATGAATGCATGATATGCGCGAATCATTTTTAGAGACTTTCAAGTTTGAATGATTTAGAAATAATTAAGAGTAGATTTATTTATTCACCCTTGATTTTATATTTTTGGTATTTTTTTTATTTGGCTAGAAACCTCTAGTTTTATTTGAAAAAGTTTTGCTAGCATTTTTTAGGTTTTCAAAATTTCATCTTGTTTCTTTTTGAATTTTTTTATATTTTAAAATGTTTTTCTAAATTTTCCTAGGAGTTTCTATTTTCCTCCCTCTCTTTTTGATTTTTCTTGAAATTTTATTTGTTTTGTTTTTCCTCTCCTTTTACTTGATTTTTTTTCTTGATTTTTATTTTTTAAAAATTTGGTTCATGAATTTTTCTTTTTCCTTGATATTCTTTCTTGATTTTTTTGTATTTCCCCAATTTTAGATCTTATCTCTTCTCTGCCCTCTTGGATGATTCTGTTCCAATAAATGCCCAACAGTAGTGTATGATTTTTGTATCTTGAAAGGGGTGTGTGTGCCCTCCTTGCTTCTTCTGTGGGTTACCTGTCCTAAGGGTCTAAGGTTTTTATGCATGAACCTCTCAAAGGTGGTTAGTAATCCTGGGGTGTAGAGGTCACTAGAGTCAAGTTCCAATCTGTAATGCTTGCCATAACAGCAGAAAAAGCTACTAGTTGTAGGGCATTACAAATAGGACACACTCTTGCTGGGATTTTCGTGATAGTCAAACGGGACGTAAGCCCCAAAGTGACACCCCTAGACCCCTATAGTCCTAGGCTACCCTCAGACCCGGGTATAGGGCCCCACGCATGAGATGAATGTATGTATGTGATGTGTTGAGGGCACACGATATTTGGGATACCTGCAATTGGGGAAATTGAACAGATATATATAACATTTTATTGTTTGTCTATCCTAGGGTTATACAGAGAGTGAACAAACAAATAAACAAACATATAGATAAACAAGCAAGTAAATCGTGCAAATAAACAAGAAAGAAATCGTACAAATAAACAGGAAAGGGATCAATATGACACACTCAATTTAGTTGGGCTTAACTCTCTAAAGTCCCCAGTAGACTCGCCATCTGTCGCAACTGTAGTTACGACGAGACGACGAACTCTGACTTGGGACTAATGTGGAGTCGCCACCAAATTTTTAATTAAGGGAAAATATTTGGAAATAACCCTGACTTGAGGATGAGATTCGATGTTCGGGAGTCGGTTACGAGTGGGGAAGGTATTAGGCACCTCACTTACCCGTTTCAAAGAACGGTACCCTTAAATTGAGTGTGTGATTTCTGAAAATTTTTTATCCCTTAATTGATGTGGAAATAAATAAATTTATGGAGGTTAGCCTGACAGGACTTGATCCTGCTCCTCCGTATTCCCCGGTGCAATGGAAAACTCAAGACTTACGTAGTTCTGGTTTGTGAAGGCTTGACCTTCGAATAAATTTGAGGAAGGAGTATTTGAAAACGAACATAGTACTTTGCTGATTTTTTTAAAGGAATCTCTTAAACCACATATGCACAGGGTCCGAGACAACTACGGCTACACTTGGACCTATACGAATCTCTAAGCATCGAAGAGCAGAAAAAGCTACCAGTTCATGCTTAGAGCTTGTCGCGTGAGATTACGAGACGCAAAACGGTTTTTTTTATTATTTGTTTGAAAAGGAGAGCATTCCAAATCCACATATGTACAGGGCCCAAGAAACCTACGGCTTCACTTGGACCCATAAGAATCTCTAAACAGCGAACAACAGAAAAAGCTACCAGTCCGTGCTTAGAGCCCGTTGCGTGAGATTAAGAAATGCCAAATGAGTTTTTTATTTGCTTGAAAAAAGGAGGACAATCCCCATCCACATATGCACAGGGCCTAAGACAACTACGGCTGCGCTTGGACCCATACGAATCTCTAAACAGTGAACAACAGAAAAAGCTACCAGTTCGTGCTTAAAGCTCGTTGGGTGAGATTAGGGAATGCAAAATGAGTTTTTTATTTGTTTGAAAAATTGAAGGGAAATCCCAATTCACATATGCACAGGGCCCAAGACAACTACGGCTGCACTTGGACCCATACGAATCTTTAAACAGCGAACAACAGAAAAGGCTACCAGTTTGTGCTTAGAGCTCGTCGCGTGAGATTAGGGAATGCAGAATGATTTTTTATTTGTTAAAAGGGCATTCCCAATCCTCATGTGCACAATTCCCAAGAAAACTACGGCTGCACTTGAACCCATACGAATCTCTAAACATCGAATAGCAGTAAAAGCTACCAGTTCGTGTTTAGAGCTCGTCACGTGAGATCAGGAAATGCAAAACGAAAATTTTATTTTAGGGGCGGCAACTGATAGAAATCGAACGTGATTTAAGAACATATGCGAGTATGGAGGCTCGATTCGAATTAGGAGAAGTACAAGGGCTTGATTGGAGTTTCGGGAGGTCCAAGGGCTTAATTGCATTTTTGGAAAATTTAGGGGTTTAATTGTAATTTTGGAAACGTCAGGGGTTTAATTGTAGTTTTGGAAAATTGAGGGGCTCTATTATAATTCTGGGAAGTTTAAGGTCTTAACTATAATTTTTGAAAATTGAGGGGCTCTATTATAATTTTGGGAAATTGAGGGGCTAAATTACAATTTTGGGAAGTTTAGGGGGCTTAATTGCAATTTTGGTAAGTTTAGGGGCTTAATTACAATTTTGGGATATTGAGGGGCTTAATTACAGTTTCAGGAGATTCAAGGCCTTAAGTAGGATTTGCTGGTGGGCCCTCAGGCCTTGTCGTCTTCTGCATGCACTCTTTTGTTGAACACCCATTCAGCAAGGATGCCTCACTGTCCAAGGGTCCAGTTGGTGTGAGCCGCCTCTCATATCCCTCACCTTATCAGGGGCAGCCCTGTCCAATCTTCTGGACCTGGTCGAATGCCTACATACGGGGATTTTAGCAGTAGCAGGAACAAACAACACAGCCTTCACAATATCGGGTGTTAAATCTCTCTTACTCTATGGCTCAATTACTAACCTTAGCGCATTATAAAACTTGTTCCGCCCCAGGAAACCATTTTTGGCCTGATCAGCATATGCCTGTAAACACTCAATTATGTTTGAGACCCCCCATTCTTAGGTCAATGGTTAAAATTAACCAAGAAGCCGGCATTACAATTAAGCAACAAATAAACAAACAAGGAAAAGTCAATCAAAAAACAAAAAAAATACAAAAGAAATGTATATAATAATAAAAAGAAAGAGGTAAAGAACGACAACAAAAGTCAAAAATAAAATAAAATAAACAAATAATGAATAAATGACAATAATAATAAAAAAAGGGGAAAAGAAAGAAAGGAAGGACAAATAAAATAAAAATAAAATAAAAGAAAAGAAAAATAAACAAAAAAGAAGAAGAAGAAGAAGAAAAAAAGAAAAGAAAATAATGAGTAAAAAATGATAATAAAAAAGATCTGGAATAATAGAAACGAAAAAAGAAACCTGAAAGAACGAAGATAAACAAAATTTTCGGATAAATGAATAAATAATAAACGAAAATAAAAGAATTCATAAACCAAAAGAGAAAAAGCAAAAAAAGAAGAAAATTGATCAAGAGAAAAGGCGAGAGAGAGAGAGGAGAGGACGATATAAATAGAAGGCTAGACGCAGTGAAGAGGGGCTTTTGGTTTTCGGCTTTTTTTTCAGACCTTTTTGATCGGAGAGAGAATGAGAATCCACCTCTGTTTCCGTCATTCCAAAGGAATCGGAAGACCCCGCTAGAAGCCGGAAGGAAGCCTCGGATCTGCAGAGTCCACTCCCATCCCACTAAGGTTTGTCCTGTTCATTCTCATGCTCCCAAACCCAATGCCTCTATGTTTGTTTAATGGAATGCTTTGAGCTATATGACGATTGACCTGGAGGTTCACAAACTAGATAGATCGATTATTGAATAAGAATTAGTTGCTTAAAATTCAGCCACGATCCGACAAAACTAGAGTTGACGTCCAAGTGTTTGTTTGTTGAGCTGTGAGGAATCGGTTCCAAATTAGGGGTAGTATGCTAGGTAGTCGACGATTGAGCGTGCGAGAGAGGTGAGTCGGTGCCAGAGCGGAGACACAGGGCGAGGTCGTACAAATCCGGCAGCTTAGCGAGCGCGGGGAGAATCGTCATCTTATCCAGCTACGCCTCAGGAGGTGGAGCGACTTGTGGCTCAGGGACCACGAGTCAACGTTCGCGAGTTCGTTTGGCAGTCACGGTGGCAAGATTGAAGGCCTGGATCAGGGCCATCATCGTCGGCGTTGATATCTCTGACGGCTCGGTGGCGAAGGGGCAAGCCGAAAGCATTGGAGAGTCTTCATCGTCCTCGGGGCCTTAGTTTCCTTGGTCATGGTATCCGGAAGGAACTCCAGGGAGGCTTTGGTCGAGCATGGAGCCGACAAGGTCGTCGGAGCTGATGGTGAGGGAGCTAACCTGATCGGAGAATTCGCCATTTAATCAGGTCCGCGATCGACAGGAACCAGGAAGCCGATCACAGAGGCAAGGGTGCCGACGAGCGAACCGCCGGCGTTGGTGACTATGTCTTGAACCGGCTTTGGCCATGGACATCCACTTCAAGCCTAACCAGAGGAAACTAGAGGCTGAGACACTCCGGGAGAGACGGTCACGCTCGTTGAACCCATGTACGTCGATCCTGCCACCTCGGAACCGCCCTCACCTAGATCGGAAAGAAGGTCAAGTAGTGGTGGAGACGCCACGGTTCCCGCCAAAACATCCCCAAAGTTCCTGGACAAATACCGGCCACACAAATTTTGGCCACGCGAATCCGGCGAGGTGCTCGCCCCCACATGCTCAAGGTCAGGAAGTGCCATGTAGAAGGAGCCATACCCTGCCCCCCAGTGCATGAGATACACGACGAAGGGCCAATCACGATGAAGAGGGGCTCGCTAGCAAATTCTATTTATGTAGTTGGGTCCTTTCACTTCCAATAATTGCGCTTAAGACCCTCCTCTATCCATAATTGCAATCAAGTCCCCAAACTTTTCATATTTAAATTTTGACCCTGAACTTTTCATATTTACATTTTGACCCCCCCCCCCCCCCAAACTTTTCAAATTTACATTTTGACCTTAGAACTTTTCATATTTACATTTTGACCCCCAAACTTTTCATATTCACATTTTGACTCAAATTTTTCATATTTACATTTTGGTCCCTAAACTTCTAGAAAGTCCGATTAAACCCACGCGTCCCAATAGTTACGACCAAGGAAATTCCTTCTAAAAAACCTTTTTGCATTCCTTAATCTCACGCAACGGACCGTAAAAGCGAACTGGTAGCTTTTTTTGTTGTTCGTTGTTTAGAAGTCCGTATGGGTCCAAGTGCAGTCGTAGCTGTCTTAGGCCCTGTGCATATGTGGATTGGGATTGACTTTTCGTTTTCAAACAAATAAAAAAGCTTTTTGCATTCCTTAATCTCACGCAACGGGCCTTAAAAGCGAACTGGTAGCTTTTTCTGCCGTTCGCTATTTAGAAGTCCATATGGGTCTAAGTGCAGCCGTAGCTGTCTTAGGCCCTGTGCATATGTGGATTGGGATTGACTTTCCGTTGTCAAACAAATAAAAAACCTTTTTGCATTCCTTAATCTCACGCAACGGGCCCTAAAAGCGAACTGGTAGCTTTTTCTGCTATTCGTTGTTTAGAGGTCCGTGTGGGTCCAATTGCAGCCGTAGTTGTCTTGGGCCCTTGCATATGTGGATTGGGATTGCCTTCCCTTTTTCCAATTAAATAAAAATCTCGTTGTTGCATTCCTTAACCTCACGCAATGGGCCCTAAAGACGAACTGGTAGCTTTTTCTGTTGTTCGTTGTTTAGAGGTCCGTATGGATCCAAGTGCAGCCGTAGTAGTCTTGGGCACTGTGCATATGTGGATTGAGGTTGCCTTCCCTTTTTTCCAATTAAATAAAATATCATTTTTTCTTTCCTTAATCTCACGCAATGGGCCCTAAAAACGAACTGGTAAATTTTTCTACTGTTCGTTGTATAGAGGTCTGTATGGGTCCGAGTGCAGCCGTAGTTGTCTGGGGCCCTGTGCATATGTGGATTAGGAAGCACCCTTAAAATACTTTCAAAAAAATCTGTCCACCTTTAAATTCGAGCACCTCTGAAGGTCAAGCCTTCAAATCAAACTAGAACTACGTAAGCCTTGAATTTTCCATTACACCGGGGAATACGTAGGAGCAGGATCAAGTCCTGTCAGGCTAACCTCCATCAAGTATTTATTTTCACGCTAATTAAAGGGATCAAACAAGTTTCAAATAATCATAAATTCAGTTTAAGGGTACTGTTCTTTAGAACAGGCGAGTGGGGTGCCTAACACCTTCCCCATTCGTAACTGACCCCCGAACTTCGAATCTCATCCTCGAGTCAGGGTTTTTTCCAAATCTTTTTCCCTTAAAATAAAAATTTGGTGGCGACTCTACTTAATCAAGTAAATTCATTTTTAAAATTTTAGCGAGTTCGTCGTCTTGTCGGAATTACGGTTGCGACAATGCCCATACTTGAGCAAGAGCTTATTTAGGCCAGTTGGATTTCTGAAAGAAAGAGACAGCCTCAACGCCACTGATTCTGCCATCTCCGTCCAAATCTGCTCGTCGGAAGTACGCTTCGAACTGATCCATATCTGGTGCCGTCATCCGATTATGGAACACTCGTTCTGTGCTCGACCTCAAAGTAGATCACGCTCCCCGGGATCTACTCCAGCCGGCTAGGGACTTGGTTCGTGGAAGAATGCCCTTCCCGCGCGCATAGGTAGACCATTTGGCGTAGCTCTGCGCTCGTCGGGGGAGGTTAGTGGCCTTGGATTGAGCGTGTTCAGCTGGCTTCTTGCATGAACACTCTTGGTGCACGTCGTTGCGTGGATTTAGAATTTTGTCCTGCCCATAGCTTGGTTTCCCTTTTCCTAGATACGTCGATGTTAGGGGACCTTGGAGCCATTGTCATATGGTTGTTTAGAGCTGGACTTGTCGAGCCCGTATTGAGGAAGTATCATCTATCTTAATCTCCTTGTGGGTTCCCAACATGATGATCTTACTTCGCTCAATCCCTCTTTCGGTCGCTAAATGTCATGACTGCGCGGTTCTAATCGGCACCTGCACTTGGACAATCCCTACGTCGGAGGCGCACCACGTCTTACCCACTCGTGGCTGGGGCATATGACCGAATAACTCGCAGTTTCATTGGTCCCAGTGAATGCGAGCTTTTCGGCATTATTGGAGTCATGTTCACAATCTGCCGCCGTCATGTTATCAAGAGTGAGGGGCTGGAAGAACTGTTCAGGAGCTCCACTGTTCTGGGTGGAGGCTGAGGATCTGAGCCTAGTTGACATTATGGCGTTCATTCCTAATCCGGGGCAACTAACCCTTGATGTCTTATTCGGACTACGACTGTAACTTAGGCGCGGCCCCGCCATGACGTGTTTGGTAGTAAGGGAGCTAGGCTCTAACTTGCGAGAGGCCATTACGACTTTGAACAAGGGTTATTGCCTCGCTGGGTTACCTCTCAAGAGTTTGCCTATTGCCTTTCCCTTTCACATGTTTGGTCACCTACTATATTCTGTAGGATCCTCTGTTACGTGCTGAAACAGAGACACTAACGCCCTAGCAGATTCATGCTCCATTAAGGTTCCGAATCAGTAACCCAAGGATTAGTGTTCTTTATTGATTCATCGATTGTTCATTGGTTCGTGTCTCTTTTATGTCGATCCATGCCAGCCATCCAAGGTGGATTCATACATCCGGATTATCACTTTCCTATAACCTTTAGTTTCGTTGTAGTTTGGATCATCGCTCGATCTATGGCTTTTTATCACACAGTTTCAACATCTAAACAAGGTTCTAACTATTCAACTCATCGAACAAAGCGAATTAACATCCGATGGAATTACAGAAACCGCAACGATATATTTAGCAGTCTAGTTCCATTCACATACAATTGAGAGAAACGAAATAATTTTGATTTAGACATCGCTAGTAATTAGACAACGATGATAGGAGGTAACTGACCTCAACGATGCCAGAAACCTGCAAACTGAATCGGCTCTCTTCGTGCGGAACTACACTTGGACCTTTAGCAGTAACTCCTTGGTTCGCTGGAAATCCAATCCACCACCATAGAGCGAAGAAATCAATGGTGGAAAACGACGAACACTGAAGAGCTATAAACAGCTTCACGAGAAATCGTCTCAAAACCTGAGCGAGACTTCCCTCACTTCCTTCGACCTTTCTCTTTTCAAGACCCTCCAAAAGGAAAAAACCCTTTCTTGGATGCATTTCGTTCCTTTTATATCCACAACTTTCTCCTTTCCACCTTTTTCAATTTTATTATTTTTCTTATTTATTTATTTTTGTGTTATTTTAATTATTTTTCTTTTGTTTTTCCTCAATTATCTTTGTTCTTTTTCATTTTAATTTTCCTTTTTCTATTTCCCTTATTCATTTTCTTTTATTTTTTATTTTTAATGAAATTTTTTCTATTTATTTATTTATTTTATTTTATTTATTTTTCTTTTATATTATTTATTATTATTATTTATTTTTTATTTATTATTATTTTATTTATTATTTTTATTTTTATTTTTATTTTTCAATTATTATTTTTTATTTATTGTTCCTTTCTTTCTTTTCCTTTTAATCTTGTGAGGTCTTATTATTATTCTCCTATATTTATTTTTATTATTGTTATTTATTCATTATTTGTTTATTTTATTTTTCAATTTTTGTTTTTCCTCTTTTCTCTTTTTCTCTTTTTTTTTCACACTTGTTTTTTTGGTTTTTTTTATCAGCATCTCTTTGTCAATCCCATTTATTCGTTCTTTTCTTTTTTCCACTTTATTTTCTTCCACCTTTATTTTTTTTATTTCTATTAGTTAAATGATTATTTACTAAATAATTAAGTTTGGGGTAGGGCATCGGACATCATTGGATGTTTACAGACATACATACCAATATGTGCATGAGATTTGTTGGCTATAATCTACAATTAAGACAGTCCAAGTTTGCTATTTTCTGATTCACTACAATAAACAAGCTGAACGTGAATCTTGTGCAATTATTTCATGAATATAAATTAATCATTCTTTGATCCTTATTTTCAGGTGCCCGGCAATTATCGCAAAATTATCCAGAAGAACTCATAATGAAATAAAAAATGTGCGGCACACACATTTGAAGAAGAGGCTAATGAAAACAAATTATCAAACCAATTTACATGGCAAAAGGTCTCCAAACCAAAAATAAAAAATCTGGTTTAAATTCGAGCATTATAACTCAATCAGAACCTACCAATCATAATTTTAGAGAAATGGAAACTACATCCAACATTACAACTCAATCAAAAATGGATTTAGTATTGAATTGTTACAAGTAGTCGTACCTTCCCTGATGTGCCACTCTAAATGTTGATGATGTGCTTCCGCAACGCTTCACGCTCAAAATGTGCTCCACATTATACTCCGCGCTATGCTCTGTGCTATGCTCCGTGCTATGCTCCGCGCTATGCTCCGTGCTATGCTCCGCGCTATGCTCCGATTGAGCTCACTGCAATATCATAATATCAGAGAAGATAACTTCAACCTAATTTAAGAGTTAAGAAAGCAAGCTTAGTTCAGAATGGTTACTTACCAACAAAGGATAGCAAGGTACTACAAGGCCAGAGTGAAATTTTAAAATTTGATTGAGTAGAGTCGGAACTGCTCCTATTGATTATGACTGGATAACAATGGACTCTTTCTCAAAGTTTGACCCTGCCATCACGAAGAAGGAGAAAAAGCTTAACGGGAAATAGCTTCTTGCGTTTTCAAATTTTTTGAGAACGTAAAAAGGGGAAAAGCTGAAAGAGGAAATGTTGAACCTAATTAGTCAGAAACCAGCTGAAAATGAAAAAAAAATATAAAATATAAAATTAAAATAATAAATTGTAGTGTATATTTATAAAAATTTGTTACATTTAAATAAAATAGAAGAAATTGTAAATTTTGTGGTAGTTTTTTAAGACCCCAAGAAAATATCTGCCAAAAAATTTCTTTTTTTTAGTGAGATTTAAGGAAATGTTTGTTTCTATATTTTAAAATTTAAAACAACAAAATTTGTCCGATATCTCTTTTTAAATTTTTAAACAACAACAAAAGCAATTATAAAAATTTCTTTGATATCTCTTTTTAGTTTTTTAAGCAACGACAAAAATAATTTTTATTTAATTTAAAATTAATTAGATAAATTTAATTTTAACATAATTTTTAAATTGTTGAATTTTACAATATGTATTAATTAATTAAATTAAATATTTTATTATAATATATATTTTGCATTAGAAAGTATGAAAATATGTTCTTTGACGGTAAAATAAACAAAGCTATTATCATCATCACTCATGTTTATGTTCAAAGACCATTAGGTTAAATAAAATTAGCTTTATCTCCAATACAATAGTTACTTTACATAATTTAAATACAATATAAAGTTGACTCTTGGATTTTGTCTTCAAGAATGTAGCATAACTGGAATTCAAAGAAGGTTTTTATTATTATTTTCCATTGAAATTGTAAAGCCTCCAACCGAACAAGTTGCAATTCCTGACTCCAATTATGTGTGCTCCTAAATATATATATATATATATATATATATATATATATATATATATATATTATATTGATGAGTAATATACAATTAAGATATAATTAATATGCATTATATATGTTGCATCTCTGAATACATTAGCATTGACCAGAAATTAATATAATGTATAATGTGAGTTATGTGAAGGTTACGTGATGATACAACTGGATCGTGCAAAGTGAGACCTTTACTAGCAAAGCTCTGTTGGAGTTGGATGAAGTAGAAGAAAGGTTCTAAGATATTGGCTAAGACTTGGCTAGTTTCGACATTGTGACATCTCTTCTGCCTGTTAACACTTCCCACATTGATTTATTGAACTGTAAAATTTATTTATATATATGGTAATTAAACATGCATGAAGCAATAACCTAAGTTAGAATAATATATGTGAATGGTTAGCTAGCTAGCATACTTGGAGGGAAACAACGTGTTTACTTGCTAATGTTGGTATGCATATAGGATTCAGTTTTAGGACATTTGGCCTCTACTGCATTTTTATGTCAAGTATGACATCAAAGCCACCAAAATTAAATTGCGAATTCCATCCTTCTGCAATGTTATTAGCAATAGAATTTAGCAAAATCGAACCATCACAACCCTCAAATGTTGGCATTGCAACCATATTATACGCATTTTAAGTAATTGTTATGTAACTTTATAATAGGTTGCACTTGCACGGCCTAAAATTTTGCATCTAATGCCACGGTAAATTTATGTATTAAAACTAGATAAAACTATTTGTAAAAAGAAAATACAAGTAACTGAAACAAATATTTTTGAATAAATAGAAATAGAAAAATTATCATTATATACCAATAAGATTTACACTTCAATAGATCTTACTTTTTTTATTTTTTTTTCTTTTTACATTATATATCATTTCTAATCTCTTTTTACCTTTTATCCTTCTTTATAGAGATCCTTTACTTACAGTTTAGGAGTAGTCGAATAATTGCAACTGTCTGAAGCTATTTACATTTTGGTGTAATGGTGTTAGATTCTTTTCCTACACTTAGATTCATCGAATCTTAACTTAGATATGTTGGAACTTGTAACAGTCGACGGGTCTTTGTTTTGGTTTTCTGCTTTCATATATGTAACTTTTTATTATATATATTTAAATACATATTATAAAAATCCATAGTTGAAAGAGGATTAATTTTTTTTATGATTGATCAAATTGAATACATTCATTTAAAATTCATGTGTTTCTTTGACACGCTATGTACATAATGATCAACATAACAGATAATTTAGTTACTGTATAGCTATGAGAACCATTTTCCTTTTTATGATCTTATGAAGTAAGTGTTATTGGTTGATGAAAGAATATATATGAAAATGTTGATTATGATATTGATATGACATTAAAAGTTTGTAAGTATATTAAGGGTATCTCTAACTATAAGTTTATTTTTTTTTAAAATTTTATAATATTATTTATCATTAAAATTTATTTAGATTAATTTCGAGTTGAAGCTTGTGAAATCTAAAATTGGTAAGGTAATTTTTTTTCTTTTATTCTTTAATTATAACAATACACATGCATAATCTAATATGTATATATACATTTTACCTTAACTTCCTATTCAAGAACAACTTGTATATTATGTTTAGTATAATATACAAGTTGTTCTTGAATTGTCCAAAAGTAAACAGTCTAAGATTATAAATTTGTATTTAGTAAATTATATGTCTCAATTTTTGATATAAGAATATCATTGGTTGACATTTTCTATTGTTCTTTGAGTACATGGCTAATATAGGAGATAATATATATCACCTATATTAAGTTGTATTTTTGGAGAACTAAGGGAAAATGCTGCCGAAATTTTCTTAGATCAAGAATAAGAGTCATAGAATAATATAATACAAATTTAATAATCTTGGATAGGATAGGATCCTCACCCTTATAGGATGAAGTAGAATCAAACATATAATCATTGCATATTGACATTAACATTTCAAACTAAAAATTGTTGTTGTTAAGTAGGAAGAATCAATTATGGATCGAAGATGGATGTTTGCCAATCATTTGTTAGATGAATATGAGAACAGAGGAAAAGAGTTTATCAAGTTTGTAGTTGATCATGTAGACAATCCTGATAAAATCATATGTCCTTGTTTAAGTTGTTGTAACTCAAGGAGAATTAATGTGGTTGAGTTAAAGGATCATCTAATGTGTTATGGAACAGACCAAAGTTATACATGTTAGACAAGACATGGTGAGACAATGGATGATTTGATGATTGAAGTAATCTTGAAATGTTTGAAAATACAAATACATATGAAGATGATCAAATTAATTATATTGCAAATGTAGCGGAAGAGGATCTTCAAGATTATCTTGAAAAGTTTGAGAGGTTGGTAAATGATGTAGAGAAACCATTGTATGATAGTTGTCGTAACCATAATTATGATGAAATGACAAACTCACTAAAAATTAGAAAGGATTTATTTCATGGAACCGCCACCAAATTTTGTTTTTTAAGAGAAAATTATTGGAAAAAACCCTAACTTGAGGAAAAGTTTTAGGTTCGGGAGTCTGTTACGAGTAAGGAAGGTGGTAGGCACCATACTCACCCGTTCCGAAGAACGATACTCTTAAACTAAGTGTGTGATTTTAATATTTTTGAAAACTGTTTGATCCCCTTAAATAGAATAGAAATAAATACGTTTGTGGAAGAATAGCTTGACAGGACTTGATCGTGCTCCTACGTATTCCCTGGTGCAATGGAAATTCAAAGCTATGTAGTTCTAAGTGAAGAGACTCGATCTTTTAAAAAATTGAAGAATGTTGTAAGATTGAGAGTTTTGTAAAAATGGCTTTATGCAAAATTAATTTGAATATACTTTCCAAAATTTACGGATTTGCAATTCCAAACCAACGTAAGCTACGCTTGGATATGAACAAATTAAAATATAGAACGGTAGAGAATGCTACCCGTTCGTATAAAACTTGTCATACAAATTTCAGAAAACTAGAAAACAGATATTTTTGGACAAAATTAATTAAAATAACGATTTTCCAAAATTACATGTTTATAGAAATCAACTGATGTAAGTTGTTCTTAAATTTGCACGAATTAAAATACGCACGGTAGAGTACACTACTCGTTCGTATTAAAACTTGTTACACGAATTTTAAAAAAACTAGAAAATGGATATTTTTGGATAAACTAGTTAAAACAACGATTTTCAAAATTACGTGTTCGAAGAACCCAAATCGATGTAAGTCGTGCTTGAATCTGCACCAATTAAAATACAGAATAGTAAAGAACGCTACCCGTTCATATTAGAACTCGTCATGCGAATTTTGAAAAATTTAAAAACAGATGTTTTTAGATGAAATTAATTAAAACAATAAGTTTCTACAGTTTACGTTGTACACAAAAATCAAACCAACGTAAACTGTACTTAAATCTATATAAATTAAAATATATAACGGTAGAAAATGCTATAAAATTTTAAATTTTGATAATACAGTAATAATTTCAAAAGATTTTTATATTTATTATTATATATTATTTATTTTATATATATAAATTAGAAAAGATACTATATAATATTAAATAATACTACATTTTTTAATTTTTACTTTTTCATTCTTCGACGTGGGTAGTTTATAAACAATTTATATTACAATTCATGGCATTTATATAATCCGGCACCTATAAGTGACGTGTGGGCAGTAAGTAAAACATTAATAAATAACATAATTATTAATTATTAATCCCAGGGCACTATTTGTTAACTTCTCACCGAACACAGAACAAGCTTACAACTTTTATCGTAATGTTCCCTAAACCTTTTTGTTCGACGGGGGAATAGTTGATAAACACGTCAGCCATGATTAAAGTGTTCCTAACCCAAAGGATACTATAAACATCTCGCTTTGTAATCTCGATTAGTCTACTATTTATGTAAGGTGATCCAAAGCTTGATGGCAATGGCGACCATAACTGCTTATTACCTTTTTTCACAACTTTATCAAAGGAAGTTGGTAGCGTATTAAGCGTGTGGTCAACTGCGTCAGTTTTGAGCGTTATAGGTATATTTTAAGGACAGGAAAAGGGCTTGAGTGGGTGGTGCTGATAGTATTAGGCATTCTTGTTCTCCTGCTTGTTTCCCCGGAAATGATCTTTAATACCATTTTTACATTGGCTGCCTCACGGGATAAATATGCAAACTCCACATCTGCGTGTTACCTTTTAGCATGAAGTTCTTCTTCATAGGATATACAGGATTTGTAGAAGCAGGGTGCTTCAAATAACTGAGGCAAGGCCATAATTGGCTTTTGGAGCTATTGCGAATACATCACATGAGCGCGTTGCATTGATAGTTGCTATCGCGTTTCGCTTATGGGCCACATGGTTCCAAACTACAACTGACGGTGGTGAATTTTCTTAAGCCTCTGATCCTTCCTTGCCTTGCCTTGCCATGGAGAAACAAAATGCAAAGACATTATTATATGTTTTGACGAATACGCCAGGCTCTTGGATATTTATAAGGTGGCAACCAAATTCTCGAGAATTTACAACTTCATGGTGGCATTATAAATCCTGCATGAAGCCCTCTGTACTTCTGCAGAATCTCTTCCAGGAACAACATATGGGGATTGGTAATTGGCACCAAGCTTGCATCCCTTGGGCACTAATCCACAAACTAGATGGTCCTTCTTGTCTCGATGGTAGCTCCTAGCTACATTCCCATTCTTCGATATAGTAAGTGACAAACATGCATTTTCCATGTACGTCGTGGGTCACTTCTGCCACTGAAGGTCACTCATGGGAGGCTTTCTAAGCACCTCACAAAGGCACCAAAGGAAAGCCTGAGAGACAAGACGGCTGCGGTTGGTATAAGTGGGACACTCAATGACTTCATGATCAAGGAAATGGTCACCGTTGGTATATCCGAGTGGAGAAAGCTACAAGGAGGCTTTGCTATGGAGCATGAAACCTGGAGCGGTGGATGAGCAATGAAGCTCACTATGAATTCTGACCATAGTCAACGTGAAGATGCACTAATAGGAATAAGAATCTTGGTGTTGTGGTTAATGGTTTCGTTCATATCACTGCCGTCAACATCAATCCTCAGAGCATGAAACAAGGTCACTCGAAACATGAACCTGAAATGAAGCGTGGAGATTTAAGGGAGGGAGGAGTAGAAGAGCGCATGAGAATTTTTTGAGGAGAGACGTACGGGTCTAGTGAGACAAACCAACAGAACACCGTATGGGATTATAAACACACAATCGATGTGATATTTCTGACGTTCTCCTAGTATTTACTGAATTATTCACTTGGCAATTTTAGAAACTTGCGTAAAATAATTCAAAGCCTTTTGATCGTGAGTAAACTCTTAAGTTCCGGGACTTTCCTTTTCACTTCACAGAGGTTTAGGATAACACATCAACAATACTCCTAACAGAAGAATTCACTTTTCTATTTGAATACATGTAGCTAATATTTACCAACATCCTATCAAGTAAAGGAACTGAATCGGATTAATCTTAAAGCTTAACAGATTTGCAAATCGCTCGACACTTGACCAAGATTTTCATACTAAGATTTGTAGCAAAACAGAGCTAACAACAATCGATGCATTTTATTTTTAGTGTTTCTCTTCAACAACTTGATTTGTTTCTCATTCATGATTCGTGCAAGCCACAGAGACAAACCAAAATCTACTTGTGGCCATAGATTGAACAAGAGAAGTGCAATAGATCTAAATATAATAACAGGAGAGGAGAGATATACATGAAATCTAAGCTGTGTGAAGCTAGTCCCGGAGTGAGCGAAACATTTTTTCTCTTTGGTGGAATGAAAGTGAAGTAGGATCCGGGAGAGATTGATACAGCAGTGCATCTTTTTCAGTTGAGAATGGCGAAATTCGAGGTCCTCCAATAACTGAGAATGATAGAGAGGGAGAGAAAGGAGTTTTAGAGGGGGCATTTTGATAAAAGATAAGAGCAGAAGAGGCCCAGTTTTTCAAGTTGTTGCTGAAGTACCAAAAAGTTCTCTTTTTCTATTTGCCGTCTTCTATTTATATCTTTCAAAAATGATTAACCTTTCTAACCATGAGTATTTTACTAAGTTACTTGTAACCGTTCTAACTAACTTTTAACTGAAGGAAATTTTTATAATGATGCTTTTTTTTTTCTATTTTTTTTCTCTTTTGTTTTTTTTTCTTCGACCAAGCTTTTTCTATTTTATTTTTTTCTATTATTTTCTTTTCTTTTTTTAATATTTTCTTAGTTTGAACTTTAGCTCAATTTTTTTCTTTTTATTTAATTTTCTCATTATTATATTTATTTATCTTCATTTAATTTCTATTTTTTTAAATTTATTTTTATTATTATAATTTTAATTATATTAAAAAGGTGCTTCGAACATAAATTAGTATTCACAATGGTTGTACAAAATACATAAGATTGTCAGCAGTTTTGAAATTGTTTAACTTAAAAGCTATTTACACTTTTGAAAATATCTTTAATTCCAGAGAATAATATGCTTCCCAATTGAACGTATGAAGCTGAAAAAATGTTATGCTCTATTGGCATAAGCTATAAGAGGATACATGCTTGTCCCAATGATTGTATTTTATTTAGAAATGAATATGCATACTTAAAGAACTGTCCCTAAATGTAATGCCATGTGATATAGGAAGAAAGAATCAACACTAATGAAGGTGGTTTGGTATTTTCCCATAATACCAAGATTCAGGCATATGTATCATATGTCCTAAAAATACAAAACAATTGACATGGTATGCAGATGATAGAATTAAGGATGGAAAGCTTCGACATCCTACATATTCACCTCATTAGAGCAAAATTGATCACAACTATCCTAATTTTGGACAAGAACCAAGAAACCTACGCCTTGCATTGTCTATTGATGGAATGAACCCACACGACCTTCAAAGTATCTCTCATAGCACTTGGCCAATGATTTTGATGATTTACTACCTACCTTCATGGTTATGCATGAAATGTAAGTTTATGATGTTGTCTATGTTAATTTCTGTACCTAAACAACCTGGAAATGATATAGATGTATACTTAACTCCTTTAATTGAAGATTTGCAAAAAATGTGAGAGGTGGGTGTGGAGGTGTTTCATGGGTACAAGGAAAAAAGATTCTTATTAAGGGCTATGTTGTTTGGTACAATTAATGATTTTCCAGCATATGGTAATTTGTCATGATACAGTATCAAAAGTCAATGTGCATGTCCTATATGTGAAGAGAATACAGATTGGAAGCGATTGCAACATTGTAAGAAAAATGTATTTCTTAGACATCGTAAATTTTTACATCCTAATCATCCTTATCAAAGGTGGAAAAAAGCTTTCAATGGAAATACTGAATACAACAGGTCTCCTATTCTATCAATAGGTGATCTGTTGTTTGGAAAGGTAAAGGATTTGAAGATTAAATTTGGCAAGCCGCCAAAGAGCTTGTTACAAATGGATGGAAGAAAAGGTCAATCTTTGAATTGCCATATTGGAAGTCATATATGTAAGATATTTTCTTAATGTAATGCATATTGAAAAAAATATTTATGAGAGTCTCATTGGTACATTGCTTAATATGCAAGGAAGGAGTAAAGATGATATCAATTCAAGATTAGACTTAACTGATATGGGAATAAGGATAGAATTGGGATCGGTACAGAAGGAAAAATGTATGTATCTACCTTCAACTGCTCATACTCTATCTAGATAAGAGAAAATTATATTTTGTAAATTCCTTGATGGAGTTAAAGTTCCAAAGGGGTACTCTTCAAATATTAGAACTTGGAGGAGCAATAGGTGCATATGTAGCTTGGCCAGTCAATCTTATTAGTTTAGATACTACTTTATTTATACTACTTACCTTTTTAAGAAATGTTCCCCTTTTCCTTTTCCAATTCAATAACTTTATATGATTTTTCAAATTTGAGTTTGATACTTGTGTATATAGAACTTCACAAAATTATAGGTTTTATCAATGAAATAGTTCTCATTTCAGTTTCCCAAATAATCCAAAGGAAATAAGGATAAAGTTTCGAGGCATACAAAAGAATTAGCAACAACATTAAAGTGAAAAAAAGGAAAAGATGTGATTAAGGAGCCCCCTTTTGCAATCGATTTGTGCACTCAAATGCCATTTTTAATTTACCTTAAAATACTTATACAAAGTAAGATGCAAGGTGAGTATTAACTTAGTATAAAGATGGAAGAAAGCATATTTGGTAAACCATTTGTTGATTACCTTGGTCAATGACAAATCAGCAAGCTTCTCTATCATGAGCATATAGGTGTCTTTATTATTTGCACTTATATTAGGTATTGTATGGTATATTATTTGTGCATTTCATATCTTTTAATCTTAATTTACATTTCTATTTGATGTTATAATTCATTTTATATATCTTTGTTTAAGGTACTTATATTTTGAGTTGTTACTCCCAACTAAAAAGACGAAGAGGTTTTCATTCTTATCTCCTCATCTAACATGTTTATTAGCTAACGATTCTTCTCAATATGTAGCTAATGTTCTTAGCATGTTTCACGAAGAGAAAAAGTTATTTTTGACTCCACATAATGTAGGGTGAGTGAATTTTTCATAAATTGGATTTTGAAATGAACTTAAATGAATGTCATTTGTTTAGGAGTTACTAAATGAGCATTATTTTGTAGGGAACATTGGATGTTAATTATTATTAATGTTGAAATTGAAACGATATATTATTTAGATTCTGTGCATGGAGATCTAAGAGATCGTCCATATTTGAAGAATAGGTTTAAGCGGTAAACAATTGTTAGTTTTTAATAGATTTATGTGAATTATAAACATTTACTTACATTGTTTTTATTTATTATTTTTAGAGCATTCCAAATTTATCGGGCTGCCAAGACAGTTACGATGGAAAAATTTAAATCAAATGCAATTAGTTGGATTCCCCTAGAGGTATTTATAAAACTTTACATTACTATCCTAGAGAATTAAGATGGAAAAATTTAACAAAATTTCATCTTTATTTTAATAGTGCCCTTGTAAAATAAATGATGTAGATTGTGGTTATTATGTAATGAGATTTATGAAGAAATCATTTTATAAAATCAAAATATGATCCCAATAGAGGTATAATTGACTATATTTATTATGATTCCTAATTTATTTGAAACTTTATTATTGTTTCATGCTAACATGATTTTATTTATGTGTATATTGTAGTACATTCTTAACTATAGATTCACCATATATTCTCATTCTCAGTTAGATGAAGTCAAAGAAGAATGGTATTGTTATATGGCTAAGAATTTTATTTAAATTGTTTATATTTCACAAGTTTATATGCCATATTGTTAAATTTGACTTGACATATTTTGAATATATTCTAAACTATGAAGCCATATTGGTCTAAGAAATTTCTTCAATGTTATTACCTTATGATTTCTTTTTAAATTGGACATCTTTATTTGAAGACTAGAGAATTTTATATTGCTAGATATTGAATTTATTTTTTAAAATTGTTTTTGATAATTTTGGTAGTCATTATCCACTATAATGTTGATAAACAGGGAGAAAATGCTAAAAATAAAATAATTAAACAAAAATAAATTGTATTACATCGCTTGTATAATAAAATGCTTTAAAAAATAATATTTTACAACACTTACATATTTAAGTGTTTTATAATGTATTACTTTTTCTATAGCCTTATACAACACTTGTATAATAAAGTGCTTTAGAAAGTAATAGTTTACAACATTTAAATATTTAAGTGTTTTATAATGTATTACTTTTTCTACAGCCTCTTACAACATTTGATAATAAAGTGATTTAAAAAATAATATTTTATAGCGCTTACATATTTAAGTTTTTTATAATGTATTACTTTTTCTACAGCGTCTTACATCACTTGTATAATAAAGTGCTTTAAAAAAATTTTCTACATTTTTTAAAATGTTTTAATATATTACCTGATCTATTACTACACTTACATATAAAACATTTGAAAATGTTGTAAAATAATAAAAAACACGCTTTAATAAATCTTTTTTGGCATAGTGATACCAAATTTCGACATAAGAACTTAAAAGAAAGTACCATTTCATAACGAACAAGTGTAGATATACTCCAAAATCTATAACTATCATACTTTGAAAACTTCAAAAATTTTCTCAAAAATAGTCAATTCTTCCCCAAATCATAAAAATTGGTGTCGCAACTTGACACGCTCGTCGCAGACGCGCAAAAATAATTTCTAGGTTTCCCCCAAACTATTGGTATAGTATAAGGTGCAACGTAGGTAATCTCCCAAAGACCATTTCAGATTCTTAAGCAAATAAGGAGAAAATTAGAACAAGGGGGTTTTTGTAAAGATGTGATATCAAATGCTAAATACAAAATACAGAATGAAATTAATTTCACTTAACAATTATCAACTCAAGGAATTCAGAGGCTATTTTCATAACTAATCATTGATCACTAAAATCATGCATTGTGTTTATCAACCTAGGATCATCTGGAACCCCTACAATGATCCTTGAATTCTCTACTGAGAAACCTCTCAGAATTCAATTGATTATGATCAACAAGATTTAGTAACCACTTAATCTTTCATCTAAACCAATTTTATAATCAGAATTCAGTTGAAGTAAGTAATAAAATGAAAACCTTCAATTAAATTACTTAATTTCTACTCTTCAAACTTTTGGAAAATGATTTACCAATCAAAAACCAATTATAAATCAATTATGCATTAATCAAAATACGTCAACCGATCAAACTTTGATTAAAGAATAAAATTGAAGAATATAGTGAAGCAGAGTAGAAACCACTTAATAAGCATGTAAATAAAGATCAAGACCTCAAAGTTAAAATGAAAATAGCTTGAATCCTTGAATTGAAACTACAAACCTAGCCTTCCATGAAGGAGGCAAACTAACAACAAAGAAAGAGGCAAACTAACAACAAATAAATCCTAAGCCTTCCATGTAGGAGGCAACTAACAACAAATAAATCCTAAGCCTTCCATGTAGGAGGCAACTAACAATAAGGAAAAACTAAGCCTTCCATGTAGGAGGCAAACTAACAAGAAAGAAAACCTAAGCCTTCCATGAAGGAGGCAAAACTAACAAGAAAGAAAGAAAGAAAGAAAGAAAGAAATAAAGAAAGAAATAAAGAAAGAAAATGGTATTGGAGTTAATCTCCAAAATGGTGTTGGAGTTAATCTCCAAGTGGTGTGTTCTCCTCTTGTAAACCCTTCTATTTATAGAGGATTTTTGAGCCATCATCTTCAGAAAGTCACCAACTAGGATATTACTTTTCTACCCTTTTATTGCTTTCACATGGGCTTTGTTGAAAATGCAAAACACTTTTGAATTTTTGTCACCAATTAGCACAACAATTTTGACTTTCTTGCACCGCAATTTTGGATGTTCACATATCCGAATTAGAACTTGACTTCTGAACAAAAGTTGTAGCCCCGGATCTTAGCTGTCCAACAGATTTGATTTCATCTCAATATGACTTCTGTATCTCAAGATATGGCTGGATCTTTGCACACTGTTCAAATTCCACGTCAGCAACACTATCTCATCTTTTGAGATAATTTCGGAGTCCTAAACATCCCATTTAGAGTTTTCTCTTGCTTTGTAACTGTGGACACTTCTTTAAGCTTTCATTCAAGACACATTTCATGATTTTTGGATGTCTAAAACTCCTATTATGCTCAAAATACTATAATAGTGTCATTTTAATCGGGTAAGCAAAGAAATTCAATTAAACTTCATATGAACCCAAACTTATAAAATATGACAAAGACCACTTAATTGAACATATAATAAGTCTTAATGAGATAAAAGTGAGAGATAATTATTTATGAAATTTATGCTTATCACAACCGTAATTACGAAGAGACGACGAACTTGCTAAAATTTTTTAAAAATAATTTCTTATTGATTATGTGGAGTCACCCCCAAATTTTTATTTGAGGGAACCACATTTGGAAAAACCCTAACTTGAGAAAGAGATTTAGGTTTGTGAGTCGGTTACGAGTAGGGAAGGTGTTAGGCACCCTACTCGCCCATTCCGAAGAACGGTACCCTTAAACTGAGTGTGCGATTTTTGCTGTTTTCAAAAAATGTTTGATCCCTTTAGTTTAGAATGAAAATAAATACGTTGGTGGAAGATATCTTGACAGGACTTGATCCTGCTCCTACGTATTCCCTGGTGCAATGGGAAACTCAAGGCTTACGCAGTTCTGATTTCAAGGCTTGACCTTCGGAAGTAAAGAATTTAGGTGATGATATTTTGAAGGATTTCATTGTTTAAGAGGAACTTTTAGTCCACATATGCACAAGGTCCGAGGGAACTAAGGCTGCACTGGGGCCTATATGAATCTCTAAATATCGAATAGTAGTGAAACCGCCAATTTCCCATTTAGAGTTCATCGCGTGAGACTAGTGATTCCCAAAAAATATTTTTAAAAGATTTTATTATTCAGGAGGAACTCATAGTCCACATATGCACAAGGTCTGAGGCAACTAAGGCTGCACTGGGGCCTATATGAATCTCTAAATATCGAACAACAGTGAAACCGGCAGTTTCCCATTTAGAGCTCATACTAGTGATTTCATAATGAATTTCATTTGAAAATAATAAAAAAGGATTGAGTTTAAGTAGAAAAAGAGTTGGGCTTGACTTAAAATAAAATGAACTTGATTTAAAACTTGAGAAGTTGAACTAAACTTGATTTAAAACTTGGTTTGAAACTTGAGAAATGGTACTTGATTATTTGGCTAAAAATGAACTAGACTTGAATTTGGGAGAGTGGAATTTGATTTGAAAGAAAGAATTAAACTTGATTAAAAAAAATAATTTTATTCGAAAGAAAGGATCAAATTTGATTAGGAGAAAAAAAAGAATTTGATAAGGAGAAAAAAAAGAATTTGATTTTGAACTTGATTTAAAACAAACTTGAATTGAAACTTGAGGTCAAGGATTAAAACTTGATTTGATGTTTAGAGGAAAGGAATTGAACTTGATTTGATTTTTGAAGAATTGAATTTGATTCGAATTTTGAAGAAAAAGGAGTTTGATTTGAATTTTGAAGAAAAAAGAATTTGGTTTGAACTTTGAAGAAAAAGGAATTTAATTTGAATTTTCAAGAAAAAAGAATTTGGTTTGACTTTGATTTAACATTTAAAAGGGAAAATTAGGCTTAATTTGATTTAAGATTGATTTTGAATTTGAAAAGAGAAAAAAGATTTGATTGGATTTGAAATTATTTTTGAAAAAGAATTAAATTAAATTTAATTTGAAATTGGCTTTGAACTTGGGAAGAATTAAATTTGCTCTTGATTTGAAATTAATTTTGAAGACGAATTAAATTTGATTTAAATTGAAATTAATTTTGACTTAGAAAAGAAAAAGGAAGAATTAAATTAAAAACTAAACGAATTAATTAATAAAGGATTGTTTGGATCTTCACATGATTTCATGGGCTTAATTAAAATATCGTAGGTAGCATGGCTCAAATCGATCCATGAAAGAGCAGCAGCCTCTAATTGGGCTTTAGGGAGCAGCATGCGTAGCCCAAGTGGCCCATCAGATTAGGTGTGTAATGGTGGTCTCTTGTCCAAGTGAAAAACCAATATATTATGGCCCCAATATGTGGCGGCCCATTCAATTTTTATCCCACTTATATGGCAGCCCCTCCAACTTTGACCCACTCACCAGAATTATATGCCCAATGTGTGATGTGATTCACTACTACCCAAGGCTAGAAGCTGGTCTATGGAGAATTAAAAATAAATTGCTGTGTGCAAGGATCAAACATGCGGATCCGGGATCATAGACCATATGCCCAACCACTTGAGCCATACTTTATAGCTTACAATCACAAACTGTATATATGTATAGAGTGGGATGTTTCCTCTATTTTAAACATGCCTTGCTAGTGGGCCCTACATTCATTTTAATCCCACTATTTTGCATGTCTCTGCATGGTGTCATGTCGAAACATTTAGCCTCTCCCCGTTTTGGAGTTTTCTCATGAATTTCTTCACTTTTTCCTTGGGACAGAGCCCAAGCCGATGCTACATGTTCCAGTAGCCCACTCAACTCGAATGCCACACAAACTTAACTGAGTCATGGCCCTGTTAAAAAGGTGTTTCCATATACTGAACGCTACCTGCAAATGTCTCATAGGCAGTGGAAACAGAGGTTGTTGAGCGTTCGCAGGCTCGCAGAAGAACCTAAATTTGATCACAATCCTAGTGAAATGAGATGTCAATAGGCATATGCAGATTACAAACCTTCTTTGGCATCTAGGGGGTAGTAAGTTTGTGGTTGGCGTCCTGTATTCTTGGAAGGACCAGTACCTGAGTCTTCAACAACTGCCTTAGTAGAGGGATCAAAAGCAACTAAGTAGACAGAAAACTTCCAAGACTATAAGAAGAAAGGCCAAGATTCCCATAACTGAATGTAGCTCTGACAGTGGCAGGAGACGATCCACTAGTAAAGGATTCATTTATGTTTTGCTGAGGATTGCCCTTCCCATCTATTGAGAGTATCCTAGATGACCTTAGCCCTTGCTCTGTTATGGCCTTGTGCCTGAGAAATGCTACCACTGTTTGTTACTCTCAGGCCTTGGGCATTCGTTGAAGCGCGGTTCGGTTTATGAGGTGTGTGGGAATCGATCAGGAGCCATATTCAGCGACCCGACGAGTGCAAAAACCTCTGGAGCTTCAACCAAGATTTAAACTTTGAATATTGTTGAGAGTAACCGTATGTAACCTTGGGATTATGAGAAACCTTCTTACTTTTCACAAAAACCCGAGACCTATGAGAGGAGACACATCTCTATACTTGGCCTCATCCTTCTTTAAACATTGAGCACCCATAACACAAGCACCTTGAGGCTAACTCAAAGGACCTCGAGGTTTCTAGAGCATGGATCCTGCTACGAGGAGCCTTGTATTGTGACTGAGAATGACGCTCAATCATGTGCTCTGGATCAATTGTGCCATGAAGAGTGGGCAATGTTACTCAAACTAAATGTGCGTTTCATTCCAAGAGCCAAGCACATTGTAATAGTAATGGATCAGCATGAACCAAGACTTGCATGAACCTACAGGGCTAACATTGCGACATGCCCAACATCTACTCGATCTTTTAGTTGAAGGGAGCCCATGCATCAAGCATAATTAACCAAGAACATAATCTCCCACCGAGTGCCATGGTAAGGAAATGCTGGCTCTCTATGATAGATAAGATTTCCACGAGCATATCTCTTAGATCCCGTAATATTGTCAAAATCTGTATAGAACCCGAGCGTGGAAGAAAACAACAACAATACATGCATTCATGGGAGTTATGTATAGTATAGAATCCGATTCAAAGACAAAGTGCAGAGCGATTCTTGCAGTAATTGGATGAAGTTGTGTACAGTAGTTCAACTAAAGCTCAAAAGTGATATCATGAACAAGTTCAAGGAATTATTCATGGAATATAATAGACTTCCCAAACTCATGACTCAAACTCCTAATCAATGATCCACAGATGCATGCATTCATGGGAGTTGAACTTCGAATTGCAATTCAAATTTCATAGAAACTATATTCACACATTAATCACTCGAACCAAGCAAAGACTATGGTCATGATGCAATCCATGATCAGAGATAATGAGGTAATTGCATAAAATAGAAAGAAAACCAAATTGAATGCTGACCTGAGTGACGTTGATCTTCCAAGATCACCAACTCATCTACTATCCCTAGCACAACTAATTTTCGTGCCTTTCTTTCACCCAAGATGCTCCCAATGCAGTAGGTCTTTGCTTTCTCAAGGCTTTCCTGGTTCCATGCTAGAGAGATTCTTCTTTTTTCTCCTTCCTCCTCCCTGTCTTCAAAATCTGCCTGCACACCTATCTCTCTCTCCCCAGAAAAAAACCTTTTTCTTTTTTTCTTCTCCTTTCTTTTTTTGGTTAGTTAGTTAGTTTTTTCGTTTTTCCATTTCTTTTCAGTTTTTCTATTCTATTTCTAATATTATTATTTTTTGTTTTTATTTATTTTATTAATATTAAAATCTTTTTCTTTATTTTAGTTTTCATTATTTGAATATTTTGTTTTAATTTTATTTTTATACCATCATTATTTTATTTATTATTTTTCTCTTTTTATTTTATTAACTTTTCTTGTTTTAATAATATATTTATTATTTTTATTTATTTTTGTTTTCTTTTTTTTATTATTTATTTATTTTATTTTTATTTATTTTCCTTTTTCTTTGCTTTTGTTTTGTGTATTTGTTGTTTTATTATTTTATTCTTATTAGTGTTTACATAAAAAATTTTATTTGTTTTATGTTTTAATTTTCTTTTGTATGTTCTGTTTTTTATTTCTTTTTATTTCTTTTTTTCAGTTTGTCATTTTTTATTTTGTTCTATACTATTTTTGTTTTCGTTTCTTTTTATTTTTATTTTAGTTACTTATTAATTTTTTATTTTTTGTTTCTTAATTCTTGTTTTCAATTGTTTTTATTTTAATTCTCTGTTTTTATTTCTGATTTTATATTTCTATTTTTTATACCATTTTTGTTTTTATTACTTGTTTTAATTTTCTATTTTTATTTTGTTATTTTTTTATTCTGTTGTTTATTTATTTTTGTTTTTATTATTTAAATTATCATTTACTGATTAATAGATTCTTTTTAAAAAAAATGGGGGGAGGGGAGGCTCGGACATAATTGAGTGTTTATAATTGGGTTTTATGAAATTTTAATTGATTTAATTACTCCTAAGGTTCCTAGAATCATTTTAATCCATCGAAGTTTCACCTTTTCTTTCAAAAATCACTAAAAATGGGTGATTCTCACATTTAACCATGCAAGGGCCATTTGAAGCTCCCAAAAGTTCAAACAAAAAGTGATCCATAGATATTAGAGAAAGATCTTTAAAGAAGAAGAAAAACAAACCATAAAAACAAAGTTAAAGCTTATGAAAGTATAAGGTAAAATCCTACTTGCTCTAAACACCCATTTATGTCCGAGGTTCCTAATCGTTAAAATTAATCAAGAAGAAAAATAAAAAAAGCAGAAAAAACAAAGAAATATAGAAAAACAGAGTAAATAAATAAATAGAAAGCAGGAAAATAAATAATGAAACAAAAGAAAAAAAGAAAAGAAGAAAGAAAAGAAATATGTAAGAAAAAACAACAAATTAAAAAATGAAAATCAAAGAGAAATATAGTTCAAAATAAAAATAATAGTAATATAAAAATAAGAATAAATGGAAAAATGATAAAATTATAAAAAGGAAAATATAAATATAAAAAGGGAATTAACAAAAAGAAAAATAACAAAGAAATAAACGAAAAACTAAAAATTAACGAAGTAACTAAAAATTGATTAACTAACTTAAAAACAGAAAAAAGGAAAAATAACAGAAGGGAGGAGAGAATGAGACGGGGCTTAGGAAAAAAGAAAAGGAAAACCCACGCTTAGGGAGAGAAAGAAAAATAATGGAAAGCTTCTGGCATCTCAACTTCTTGGAGGATTCCTGGATCTTTGGTGAAACACCCCAAGGCAACTTGTGATTGAAAGAAAGGAAAATGCCGAGGGCCACGACTGAAGATTGACATCCACCTGACAAGCAAAGAAGATCTTCCAATCAGCCACTTTCAGGTTCTTTTCAATTCATGTGAATCGCCTTCTCAAAATATAATATATGTTCTTGCAACTAAAACGAACGTAGAATGGAGATAAACACTCTGTTAATGCTTTGGAAACTCATGCTAACCTAGGCTCGGTCTTGAAACTAGCATGCAATCGTAGGGAGTTCATTTTGAATTTTCATTCGTGAAATTATACTTGAAAGACATTAGAAAATATCTTGATTTAGTTATGTAAAACCTGTTTGTTCCTTGATCCGCTCGTGAAGTCTCTGATAATGCATGATGAGATGTTGGCATGAGTACATCAGAAGCGAGTTTACATGAAGACTGAGTCATTTTAGAGTGCGTTAATTTCCTTCGAGTTGCTTTCAGTAGTGTTAGCTTCCCTAATTTGCCTACCCAAACTCGGTTGAATGGAGGGAATAATAACCTGTTCTGTATGATAATAAAGATCCATCTTTGGCTATAGGTAGTGTGTCAACTCAGGGGAGAATTGAGTCTAAGAAGGCTCACGTTCACCCACTGGTGGTGGCCTTTCGTATAGTCTAGATAGAGAGATATGGGGTGCTAAACTTGCTACTAACAAGGAGTAGAGTTTAGTCTCAATGAGTGAATCGCCAAGGGGGTCGAACACAGGTATATAGGAAACATGATAATCTTCGTACTCCAATAACCACGAGCAACCATCCACTTTCAACATGCATGCTCTGGGTGCAAGTTACACCTGCTCCAACCTTTATCTGCATCAGAGAGTACTAAACTTAAGTTGTGGAGCTAGCAATGGAAAGTATTCTACATGCTATTATTAAGGCCTAGGTTAGGTCCTTCCTCATGGCTTCCACACCATTTCTCGTCCTCATTCTTGGGCAGCCGTAGATTCTGCTATGTATGCGACGAAGGGGTAACTCTCACCACGGCTTGGAGGCGGTTACACAGTGTTCTCTTATACAACAACGAGCCACGATTTGGTCTTAACAGGTTTGGGTTCTCTGGAAATTATGGAATATGGCTGAAATCATTCAAACTCAGCTAGCCATTAAACCTGAATTATTTGTTGTATCCAGCAGCCACCCATCTTGGCTGATAGAGTAGTCAATCATCACTTGGCCATTAGCTAAAGGTTCCCTAAAACTAAAGTATGTGGGTACCATGCTACTCCCCCAGCGTGAGATCAAAGATCCCAAAATATTTGAAAAAGCATTTTAATTTGAATATAATAAAGATAAGAAAAGAAATGACTTGATATGAAAAAGGAATTTTTTTTGAAGTGAATTTAATTTTGAGTTTTTGAACCTTAACTTGATCAAGGATGAGCTTGACTCGGACTTGATAATTTTGAGGAAAAGCATTTGAAGTTGATTTGGAAATTCGAGATATGGAGGATTAAACTCAAAGTTTGATTTAATTTTATTTTAAGAAAAGAGTCAAAAAGGATAATTTATTTTGAATATTGGGCTTGAATTAGACTTGATTTAACATAAACTTGACTTGATTTGAAGTTAAGGAAAAGAATTGCGAACATGTTTCAGTAATCAAGTGATGGAAATTTCATTTCAGATCCAAACTAGACAAATAATATCATTCCAGAAACTAGAGAGAAATAAAAAGAGAACACAAAAAAAATCACCAAAATCAGAGATCATTTGACCAATTAAAAACGAAAATGAAAAACAGAGACGAAGATCAACCTCAAGAAAAAAAGAGTTTTTGGCGCCAAAATTTGAATTCAAATCTCAAAATTTTTAAAAAATACTTTTTGGTAGATCTGAAAAATAAAAACCAATAAATTGAAAGATATGGATTATAGGAATCAAATAAAACAAGTTTGACATAAATCCAATCAGAAATGAGCAAGTTATGCACAAATCAAACAAGCTAGGTTAATTTGTGCACCAAGATAGACATGCTTCGGTAATCAGGCGATTAAAATTTCATTTCAGATCCAAATTGGACAAATAATATCATTACAGAAACTCGAGAGAAATACAAAGAAAAATAAACAAAAATCATGGAAATCTGAGATCATTTGAAAGATTAAAAACAAAACAAAAAACAAGGATGAAGATCAACCTCAAGAACACACAATATTTTGGCGCCAAAATTTGAATTCAAATCTCAGAATTTTTAGAAAATATTTTTTGGTAGATATGAGAATTAAAAAACAATAAATTGAAAGATATGGATTATAGGAATCAAATAGAACAAGTTTTACATAAATCCAATCAGAAATGAGTAAGTTATGCACAAATCAAACAAGCTAGGTTCATTTGCGCACCAGGACAAACATGTTTCGGTAATCAGGCGATATAAATTTCATTTCAGATCCAAATTAGACAAATAATATCATTACAGAAACTAGAGTGAAATAAAAAGAAAACGAAACAAAAATCATCGAAATCGGAGATCATTTGATAGATCATAAATGAAATCGAAAAACAGAGACGAAATTGAGCTCGGAAATCCAAGAAGAAGCAAGAAACTTAAGCAGAATAAAAGTAGGATCTAACCTCGATTGGAAGGTGATGAAGAACTGGTTTGAAGGAAGAGGTAGAGAGTCTCCTAGGTCCTCCCTTGAAAAATTCTGAAAAATCCTCTTCCCTTTAAGACTCCAAGTGCTCCTCCTCTCTGCGTTGGTCGCCGATTTCTTCCCAAAAAATGTCAAGAAGGAAAAAAGAACCCCTTCTTTTCCTGTTTGTAGGTATATATAGACACCTCCCTTTCTTGGCAAGGGTCAAGCTCTTTCAAAGAGTCAAAAGCTAGCCCCCTCTCTCTTGGCAAGGGCCAAGTTCTTTCAAAGGGCCAAAAGCCACCCCCTTTCCAGGAGCCAAAAGCCAACCCCCTTGATTTCAAAATTTTTGTTCCCTATTTTTGATTTTTCAACTTTTATGTACCCTTTGTTATTTGTTTTTCATTTCTTTTTCCAACTTTCTTTTTTCACCTTTTTTATTTTTTTATTTTTATTTTTTCTATGTATTTATCATTTTTATTTGCTCTTTAATTTCCTCTTTTATTATTATTATTATTATTATTATTATTATTATTATTTCTCTTCACTTTTTATTTTTATTTTTTCAGATTTTAGCAATTTTCCATTTTTCTTTATTATTGCTATTATTTTATTATTATTATTATTATATTTTTTATTTTCAGATTTTATTTAGTTAATTCTTGTAAATATTTATTTTTGTTTTCTTTTATTTTTAGGCTTTTTCTTTTTCTATTTTTTCTATTTTTTCATTTTGTTTTCTGTTTCCTACTTTTTGCATTTTATTTGCTTTTCTGCTGAGTGTTTATGATTTGTTTCAAATATTGTTATTTCCTTTTCTCCATCTATTTTGTTTCCTATTATTTAAATTATTTGCACATTAATTTAAAAACGGAAGCCTCAGACATAATTGAGTGTTTATAGTACACAAAAGAGAAAGAGAGCCTACACTGGTCTTCTATATCATTTACCACCTTAATCATCTACAACTATGTGTGGATAGGCTTATGATTGTCTAGACACATAGGCTACCACACACCAAACACAGATGATATCGTAGGAGGGAAACCTTTGCACAAATGGTAGCCTCCCATGATATGACCTTTGTGAGGATGGAAACCTAGTTCACCTCACTCCTCTAGTTGCTGCAGGGTGGCTAGATGTATCCCCCACCGCCTTAGTAGCTGATCTCTATACATTCTTTTTCTTTTTATATTTGTTTATTTATTTTATTTATTTTTGCTATTGTTAGGTTTATTTATCAGTTTTATTTTTATTTTCCAGTACAACACTACTCTTATTACATTTATATAGTTTGTTGACTCTATCTATTCATTAATGTGAAAGGTTGAACTTTGAAAGCATAAGGACTCCTTCCCCATGTGTTGACAACCAACAGGGAATTGTTTCATGCAAAATGTGAGTGTAAACTCTTTGCCATGTTTTATCCATTGGAAAACAACTCATTGGTATATAGTATCGATCCCATAAAGACTAGTCTAACACTATATGTATGAAATTTGAATTCAAATTTTGAGCTCACCAAGACAAGGGTTGTTTTGTGAAAGCACTAGGAGAAGGATTCTTTGTGAAAGTAGTAAGACCAATGAACTTAAAAGAAATATAAATAGGATTTCTATTATATGATAAATAAAAGAAAGCGATGCAAGTTATGGAAAATTTATAAGGCTTTAGTTCCCCTTATGAATTTATTTATTTTTACCCCCTCCCCCTGTTTCCCCATTTATTCAATTGCTAACCATGTACAGTAATTATACTAGCCTCCTTTATCCAAGAGTAGCAATAATATCCTTTCTACTTATTACCCTTCTTGATTTGGTGAGATAGAAAAGTAAAAGAGGCATGAAGCTCAAGAGGAAGTTAACTATGTGTCAAGTAATTAACTAGTTAGAAACTTAGGTTCCTAATTGATCTTCTAAGACACTTAGGTTCAATTATCCTAAAGTTCCTCCCGCTAGGAGTGGCACAATCTCCTAACCCCCCCCAATCAGCTAAGAAATTAATTAAATTGGATAATTCCTATTAATTGATTAAGCATAATATAATAACACAATTGTAATGAAAACATCATTTTAGAAAGGGGAACAATGAGGGTTTGAACAATAAACATCTAAAATATTTCCAAAGACAATGGATAAGTTAATTATTCATAGATAAAGATATTCCACACATATCAATAACAAAAGTACGTATAAGAAATACAAAATAGGTGTTGCTAACAAAGCTAGTAATTTCTTTGAAATTGCACCGCATAAGGATTACTCTCACCAAGATTCTATAGGAGGATGCTGGAGGAAGCACTAAGAATGGAGAGGCTAGAAATGAGAGATGCAGCAAAGGTAGGGTAGTGTCCATACAGAGGGTGTTGGTCTATGATGGGAGAGGTGTGTAGAATGTGTGGTAGAGCCTCCCTTTTATAGGCACAAATATAGGGTTTCCAAAGTTGCGGATCAGGCTTGACCTAACTTCCTTGCAACAATCACAATCATTCTAGGTCTTATGTGGTGTCGTATGGCTGACTAGGATGCCTTCTGCATCATTACATTTGACATGGCATTGTGCATTAGCATGATTGTGCTATGTCACGTTGGTGATGTAGAAATCCCATTTAAAAGGAAAAGGCCAGCTACAAAGTCCAAATCAATTTATTAGGTCCATCACCAGAGCAAGAGCCAAGAATTTGTAAAAGGAAGAAACCTTCTTCGAAATTTAGGAAGAGCTTCATTAGGCCCAAAGATTTCTCCCATGGCTCTCCATACTTTAGATTAGACTTAGATTTTTCTTGTATTTTAGGTTCTAGTAGACCTAACTATGTATAAGCTTGGGGCCTATTTTCCCTATTTTAGCTTAGGTTCTACTCTAGCCCAACTTATGGTTGCATAGAAGAAGGATGAAGGCAACATATTGGGCTTAAAATCCAAGCCCAAACTACTTATCTTGGGAAACTCCAAAGCTTCATGGGGTTTCTCTTTCCTTTGGCACCCCTTTGGCCTATAAATAGGCTACCTTATGTATAATTTGAACATTTTGAGTAAATTTCATAGTTGAGAGCTAGTTTTCTCTCCTCTCTTCTCTCCTTTCCTTGGTTGGAATTTCAAGTTGTAGCAACTGTAACTACGACGAGATGACGAACTCGCTAAAATTTGAGACAATAGAATTTGATAAGTGTGGAGTTGCCACCAAATTTTTTATTTAAGGGAAAATACTTGGAAAAACCCTAACTCGAGGAAGATATTCGAAGTTCGGGAGTCGATTACGGATAGGGAAGGTGTTAGGCACCTTATTCGCCCGTTCCGAAGAACGGTACCCTAAAATTAAGTGTGTGATTTTTGATAATTGCTTGATCCCATTAATTAGAGTGAAAATAAATAACTTGATGGAGGTTAGCCTGACATGACTTGATCCTGATCCTACGTATTCCCTGGTGCAATGGGAAATTCAAGGCTTACATAGTTCTGGTTTGTGAAGGCTTGACCTTCGAGTTGCTTGAAAAGGAAAGGAGTATTTTGAAAATATCTTAGGGAGGAATCCTCAATCCACTTATGCACAGGATTCGAGGCAAACATAGGCTGCACTAGGATCTATATGAATCTCTAAATATCGAATAGCAGTGAAGACTGTCAGCTTCCCATTTAGAGCTCATTCCGTGAGACTTGTGATTCCCAAAAGAAATTTTTGAAAGGTTTGATTATGTAGAAAGGAACTTTTAGTCCATACATGCACAAGGTCCAAGGCAACTAAGGCTGCACGGAGGCCTATATGAACCTCTAAATATCGAACAACAGCGAAAACCGCCAGTTTCCCATTTAGAGTTCATCACGTTAGACTAGCGATTCCAAAATACTTTGAAAAAATAATAACGACAAGAAAAGAATTAGGTTTGATTGGAAAAAGAAATGAATTTGATTCAAAATTTGATTTAAGGAAAAAAAACTTGATGTTGGAACGAACTTGATATGAAGTGAACTTGATTTGAATGACTCGATTTAAAACTTGAGAGAAAAAAAAACTAAATTGGATTTGAACTGAGATGAATTTTATTTGAAGCTTGAAGAAAGGAATAAATTTTTTGAACAAAAATGAGTTGAGACTTAAAATTTAGAGAAAAGAATTAATTTTTTTTTGAACACATAAGAAAGGGAAGGATTGAAACTTGAAATTAAAAGAGAAGAATTGATTTTGTTTTTAACAAACAAAAAAAAGGATTGAATTTGGTTTTAAATAAGAACTAAAAAGAATTAAATTTGAAATTTTTAGTTGAAGGCTTGTGGCTTATGTAGTATGAGCTTGTAGCTTAATGGCTTATTCGGATGGCTCGTGGCTTGTCCCATGTGAGTTGGCTTGGGAAAGCCTTTCAGGTGGCCTGTGGCTCATTCGAGCGGCTTGCGACTTGTCACATAAAGCGGCTTATTTGAACGGCTCGTGCGGCTTAGTGATACTTTTAAAAAGGAAATCGCCTCCCAGAGGGCTCGAACCCACGTCTTGGGGTCTCGGGCCACAAGCAATACCATTAGGCCAAGCATATGTTTATGCTTCCAATGTTTTTCATTGAATATAAACCATTAGGGTTTTCATGTGCTGCATGGGAGTTTCTTTCCCTTAATTCATTGATTGTTACATCACCCAGCAGTATTAACAACACAATACTTCTGCACCTCATGATCAACTAGAGATCCACTTATGGCACTTCATAAACTACAACTTAAGCAGAACCGTGACTGGGTGAGGGGGAGATATTGCTTACGATTTGTGGCCAAGTGCCTCGTCAATTAGTGCGTGCATAGCACCAGCCTCGAATGTATCCACCTACTGATCCCCATAAGCACTTCGTATGACATGAACTCGATTCACAATGCATCCCTTATTATGGTCATGTGGGGTTCAAGGTTATTTATAATTCCTTTTCCCTGGTTAAATGGTGTACCACAGAACCTTGGGTGCACCTGAACGTCTTGGCATTAACTAATATATTACTCGAATCAAAGTGGCGAGGGGAGTCTTTTCTAGATTACTCAGTACCAGTTGGACCCGTCTGTGTATTGGTGTATACGAATGACTTCTTACCAATTATGGATTTTTATTTCTAAGCCTACATTTCAACTATTGGTAGCAAAGATCCCTTGACAGAAAGTCCACCCATACTCTTGGAAAATCTCAGATAATGAATAGTGGACACTAATTAATTTTAAACATACCTCAGTGGATGTATGCTCAGCAGCCGCATGGGGCTTTAAAATGAACAGTGACTGGTGGGACTCAAACCCTTTCCCTTCTTGCCTGGACCGTGGCTACATCGACCACTTGGGCCAAGTGGTTCGCTTGGATTACTTAACTCCTCTAACTAATCATAGAGCACATTTCCAGGGACGTAGAAAGCATGCCCCGCATGTGCATTGCAGGGGAGAGTGAGGATTCTTTGATGCCCATTGGAACGTCTTAAACCCATGTAACAGAGAACTTATCTTGTGTAGATTTCACGTGAGGTTGCTAGAGATGTCAATGCATTACAACAGGTGCTGCTCCGAATGCCAAGGTCATCCATGTATGCACTAAGCCTATGGTGTAGCCACCAAAAGCCACTGATAAGCGACGCATCACGGGGGGGGGGGGGCTAGCTCCAATTAGAATAACTGATATAAGACCTACACACCTTCTATTTATCCTAGTAACAATATGTTCTAGATTTTATTTGAAAACATACATCTACAAATACGAGCATTGGGAGACTTCATAATTTAAGGAAGAGCACGGGTACATGATGATATACAAGCCAAAATAGAATTGATACATAATTCGTGCATCTTCCAGTTTGATCAATTGAATTTTGGTCGACTGAAAGATAAGTTCAAGTATTTGAAACCTGACATGGAGCTTCCCGAGTTTGCAATCTTTGTGACTCTTCTTGTGTCACCTCTGCCAAGGGCGGCACTGGTCACAGGGTAACAATTCATATGGAATTGAATGATCATAGACCCTTGTGGTTGCATGCATGCATGAAGATGGGCTAGATTATGCATGGCTGTGCACGACCTTTCTGAAGCTTCCTCTGCATGCCTTGAACATAACAACAGCAAGGTAGGATAGGATTGTGCTTGATGTAATTTGCCAAATGGATGGGTGCCGAAAAGAGGAATGAGCTTGGATTTTGCTACACATCCACGCTTAAACCAAACCCACTAACTTTGAAAGCCTTAGTACAAGGAGCTTTCGATGGGATTGGCATCATGGAGGTGTGTAGGCAGTGTCACAAACAAGGCAAATGAGGGGGTATTCGTGAAGCCTCCTTTCCCATGCAAGCTAAATATACCACCCTAAGGTACTCCAAATAATCACTTAACCACTAGAATTCAAGTTCAACCAGTTAAAACAAGATCCAAACCTTTATGTGGTATTAATATTGCATGTATTTATTAACATCCACTCATATCTCTTGGTTCGGGTACGATTTTGCACAACTCCATACAAAGCATTTGATTTGAAATGCAAGAACAGCGAGCATAGACTCAATGCTGACCACACATATGCGACTCTATGCTAGTAGATATGCACAATGTTCAGGATATATGATTCTCATGCAACATTACATAGGTTAATGCACATTATATAAGACTATATGTGAAAAACTGACCTGGTTGTAAATTAGGGAGTCGGTTTTCTATGTCAAGTGATGGAGATCAGAAAAACCTCACCTCTTTTGGATCACTTGGTGCTGTTCTTTAGGCTTCAAGATGCCCAACCATTCTTGAGTAGAACTTCGTTGCACGACTATGGAGGATTCCGAAGCAGCTCCCACCCCCAGGAGGAACCCGTATTTTTTGAAATTTGATGCCAAAATCCTCCCCAAAATGGCACCACCCTTGCAAGCCAAGAAAGAAAGGCCACCCCCTTCCTCCTTTGTTTCACCGCTCTTCTTCTTTCTTTCCAAATTTTGTTTTGTTGTTAAAAAAACCGTTTTTAATCTGTTTTTTCTGTTTTTATCTTTTTCTGATATTTTTTTTTATTTTTGTTTTATTTATTATTCTTTTCTGTTTTTGTTCTTTTTATTACTATATTTTTCTATTCTTTTTTTTATCTTGAATTTCTTTAATTTTTATTTTTTTTCTGTTTTATTATATTTTCCAGTTTTCTTTCTTTTTTTTTATGTTTTTGATTTCATTATTATATATTTTTTTAATTCTGTATTTGTCTTATTTTATTTTATTTTTTCGTTTTTATTTTGTTTGTTTAATCTCTTCCTTTCATATTTTCTTATTTTCTCCTTATTTATTCTATTCTTTTTTTTGTTATATATTTTTTATTTATTCATTGTTATTTTTGTTATTTTTATTTCCAATTTTCTTTTACTTCTTGTTTTTGTTTATTTTTTATTCTATTGTGTGTTTCTTTGTTTGTCTATTTTTCTGTATTTGTTTTCTGTTTTCTCTGTTTCCTGTTTTTCTGTTTATTACTTAATTTAGTATTGGTTTCTTGATTAATTTTAACGATTGGAAGCCTCAGACATAATTGGGTGTTTACACAAGTTGGATATTTCTTATCCTTTGCCTCGAAGGTGGTGGAGTATGAACCTATCTCCTCTAAGAGTGGCTCTCCAACCTATATATCCTTCAAGCTTCTTCACATCCAATTCATACAAATAATACCTCTATTGATCTAGATCTACATCATACCTTGAAAGCTGCATCAATTAGTATCAAATCTTCATCATAGAGGTAAGATCAACTCCTAAATTGCATCTTAATTATTCATTAATTTCACTCGAATCTTGTATTTTTCTACTCCATTTATTTCATCGTTTGAATTTAAAAAATGGCTCTGATCTGTATGATTTCTCATATGTTGCATTTGTGGGAATTTTAATTTTTTGAATTGCTATTGTTTATTTAATTTGGTTGAGAAATAAGTTCTAAGTTGTTTGATTACTAGAGCATGTTCTTCTTGGCACCAAATTCTGCCTAGTGTATATAATTTGATCATAAGTTGAATAATTCTCTTTCAATTAACCTCAAACATGATTTGATTTGCAAGATCTAACAACTAGCATTCATATAATTAATGAATCTTGTGCAAATACTTTCAAAAATTTTGAAATTTGAAATTTCAAAAATTTTGAAATTTGCACGCATGTTCTTGGTGCCAAAAACTCTCTTCATGGGAGTTCTAATTTTGATCAAAATATTTTAGCACTTGTTTAGACCTGATTCAATTGTGTTTTTGTCCTCCTAATTGTATTTTAATGAGTTGAATTTTGTTTGGTTTGTCTCTTTTAAAATTCTAATAGTTGCATGATCTTGTCCATGCATGCATATTACTATGTTAAGCTTGGTTCATGCATAATCTAGGTACTTATAATAGGTAATTAAGTGCATGCTTAATTAAATTTTTAAGCATCATTATAAGAAACTTAATATACCTCTAGACCTCTATGACCTGAGTTAGACTTGGAGTTTTTTTTACAAACAAATTTGATCTTAGATTACCATACCTATGCAAGGAAGAGTGCAAATGCACTAAATTAATATATGTTGACTTAGGCCCTTGAAAAATCCTATGCAAGGACTATTTGAGAACTATTAAACTATGGTGTTGGTCTAAGGACATGACAAAAAGGGAACCAAAGAAAAATAATTAGAAAATACAATACAAAGAACCAAAGAAAAAGAAGAGAAAAGAAAAGAAAAGAATAAAAGTATATAGGAAATGAAACACACAAAGGTGAATTATCTTGAGTCTTTCATGCTTATTTGTTCAAGACTCATTTAGTCTATAGTTCCTATAATTTTAGATCTTCATACTTACTTTGTGCATGATTCTCTTTGCTTGGCTGAATACTGTTACCTATCTTGCATCACCATGTCCATGCTTCTCTTAAGTTTCTAGGAGTTCCTTTTTGTGTGCCTACCATCTTTTTAACCATTAATTTTAGTTTATCTAAATTATTTGGCCTCTAATTTTTTTTCTTGAAATCATTCATTTGAGTGTGCTTTACTTTGTGTTGATCTTTTCTTTCTTGTCTTTAAATTTTCTTAAGTTTTATCGCACACACCACCTTACTTCTTCATAAACTTCTGCTTTCACTTTGGGAACATCAAGGACCAAGGGTGAGTTAAGTTTCTCCCCCTTCCAAGGATGGAACAAGATAGTAAAATTGGGTGAATTGGCATGGGGAAAGACTAGATTAGTGGTGAGGAAAATTAAGGGGAAGAGTGAGACAGTTGTGAGGTTATAAGCCAAATTTTCAAGAGTTTTTTTCTACTTCACTAATCATGTAAGGGTAGAGAGTTGCTCCTTATTTTGCATGTTTTTGTAGGCTGCATTGGTGGAGGAAAGGAAAAGGAAAGAAGGCTAAGAAAGGACTTAAGCCTAGCAACCTGGAGACTTAAAATAAAGGCCAAATCAAGACCAACTTTATAAACATGTATTTGGGTTTAGTGTCGAGAAATAGAAAAAAATGTGTAAATTTAGGAACCTTTTGCAATTGTAATCTAAGCATCTTGTAGTAATTTATTTGGAATTTTAATTCCAATTTTCAATTTTTATTTGGGTGTAAATGGCCATTAGATTTTCTTGGTGTAGGATACTCACTAAATAAGGCACTTTTCCTTTGTGTGGTGATTTTGGTGCATGTAAGCAGGCATAAGGGGGTGCCATTGTTGAGTGCAGTTTGTAGCTATAATTTTTAAAACTAACTTGTTTCCTTTTTAGAAGGTCAAGGAGGAAAGATGTCATTTCTTAAAACTCTTGAATTGTTGTGTGCTTAACTTTAGGCTTTTATGCTACTTATTTAACTTGTAGTTTGAAGTAGTGTAAAATCATGTGTAGAGAGGAATTTTGATATGCAAATGAGTTCCCATGATATTTCCCCTAGAAGCCAAATGGAACAATTTGCCAATAGGTTAGAGATGGTTTTCCAAAACCAGAATAAGGCCAGAAAACAAAGCCTAGATTACCTAAAAAGAAGAAATTATAAAAGGAATTCTAGAAGCCAAAGGAATATTAAATCTAGTGAATCTAGAAATCAGGGTATCAAAGTAAGGAGGAGATATCAAAATGATAATGTTAACTTCTTTGGGAGCAATGAAAGTCCTACAAATAAAATAAGACAATCTCCACAAAGAGAGAGATAGGGATAGGCCTATCTCACTAGCAATGACACCAACACCAAAGGACACCTCACATAGGAAAGATAGGGATAGAGGTCATAGGCATAGGAAACCTACAAGGAAAAGGAAAACCTCTAGGCATAAGACCCACAAGAACCATAGGAATATGATTAGCTCTAGGAACCAAACAGGTAGGGACCGCTAAGAACCCTTAGAAGTATTAAAAGTGAAAATACCTAAGTTCCAAAGAAGTAATGATCCAGAGGCATACCTAGATTTGGAGCTCAATGTTAAGAAAATACTTTCAATATATTCCATTAAGGAAAAACATAAGGTTAGATTAGCTGCCTTAGAGTCCAATGAATATGCCCTAATCTAGTGGGATAAGCTCAACAAAGAAAGATACGATCCCTTGAGTGAAAGGGAGGAAATGAAACACATAATAAGGACTAGGTATGTCCCTCCTTATTATTTGAGATAAATTCATAATAGACTCCATAGACTCACCAAGGGCACTAGGAGTGGGGATGAGTACTATAAAGAGATATAGATAACAGTGCTTAGAGCCAACCTAAGTGAAAGTAAGGAAGCCACAATGGCTATGCTCTTAGATGGACTTCAACATGAAATCAAGGATGTAGTATAACTTCATCATTAATTAAGTTTGAATGACCTTTACCATTAAGGCCTAAAGGTAGAATCCCAAATCAGTAGGAAAGGTAAGGGTAGATTCACTGCATATAAGTCTTTCACACATGACTCTTGGAAGGATAAGAAGAAAGACTTTAGTTGTAACATCCTTAATTTCTCATAACTAACTTTCTACATTATAAATACCCTTTAGTAATAAATAAAGTAGAGATAAGAGAAAAAGATGGAGAAATTAGAAAAAATTTATCAAATGACAAAAATTCCCCTAGATTAGGTAACTTAAATAATGTGCAGGAAAAATATAAAATAAAGGATAAAAGACATTTTCAAGAATTTAAATACAGAAACAATGATTAAAAATTTATAAGAGATGAGTAGGGACAAAGAAAGGGCAAAAAGCCATAAGAAAACTCTAGAAATATTTAAAACACCCTTAGAAAGCCTTGTTTTCCATAAAGGGTAAATTATTTCTCGAAAAATGGTAAATGAAATTAGAATGATTCAGGAATGAACCAATAAGGGTTGGAAACATTAGAGGAACAATTTGGAAACCTTCTAGGAAATACTAAGAAAAATTTCCAAAATGCCCTTAAAAGGCTAGTAAGACAAGAAAATGCGAAGCAAAAGCTAGGAAGTGGGTCCCACACCTTGTGCACGAAATTACTATGTGGGAAATGTGGTGATGACTCACCATATGAGTCATCACACTATGAAATTCATATAAAACAAAAATAATAAATAGGAGAGATAAAATTAATCATGATTAAAGTAAAATTAACCTTGTTTAATTAAAAATAACGATGCTTATGATAGGTTAATCTTGATTAGTGATAAATTCAGAAAAATTAAAATTAATCTAATCCTAAAAGGATAATTCATTACATTTAGATTTATTTTAGAAAGTGGAATTACATGAAAATGTACCAAAATTCCCTTAAGTGGGTAATTAATTCCCAAGTTATTCTTAAGAGGTTTATTTCCATATTGGCCTTGGGAGGTCTCATTTAATTCATTCTACATCTTCTAAGAACTTAGAGAAATTCTCTAAACTTAATATACCCCAAAAAACCAAAATTATACATTAAGCTTAAACTTCCGACTTTAGAGTTTAAGTTGAATCAAGAAAAAACCATAAGGCCCCACCACCACCACTAGGAGATCTTGTGTGAACCACCAAAGGAGAGAAAGACTAGCCATAAAAGCCCTACCAAACCCATTATAAATTATTCAACAAGTAGGATTTACCATATATTTTTAAAAGCTTTAATATTGTATTTATTGTTTAATTTTCTTCTTCTTGTGGATCCTTCTTTGTTTAATTTTCTTTCTTCTTTGAACATAAAATTTTTTTAGTGATTTTTGAAAGTAAAAAAGAGGTTGAATGGATTAAAGTTTTTCTAGCAACCTTAGGAGAAATTTAATAGGTTAAAATTTCTTAAAAATCAATTTTGATGCTTTGGGGAAGATTTGAGTATTTATGAGAAAAGTTTTGAAGAGTTCAAACTAAGGGATTGATAGATCTTAGAGTAGATCTAGTAGATCTACACTTGTTTGTCATAAAAGGTGCTTTCTTTAAGATTTTTATGTTTATAGTTAGAAACTTGGTTATGTATTTTCTTAAAAATCTTTGTTTATGAGATTTGTCTTGTTAAGATCCCAAATCTAGAATCATGGGTTAACAGTCTTAAAGGAAATAGAAAAATTATACCATGAGATCTATAAACTTAACTTGGACCTAAAATCTGCCAAGTGTAAAGGTGAAATTTTGGACCTATAGTTGCATATATCACTTAAGATCTTCCATGACCATGACCAAGGCTATAGGGTAAGAAACATTTATAGATGGATATAAGGATATATGATGAACCAAGTGCTAAACTTCATGACACCAAGGTCATGTGGCAAGAAAATTGAGAAAGGACCCTTGTTCAAGACACTTATAGCATCCAGCCAACTCCTAGTTAATTAGGAAATATTGAATTTAAAATTTTGGAACCTAATCAAGTATATAATTATATAATTATAAAATTTGGAAGGAGCTTGAAATTTGTAGAGTGCTCATTCAACCACTTTGGTTAATTTGGGTAAAAATATAATAAAATCCATAAGACCAAGACCATGAGAGGAAAAATTAAGGAAACAAAATTTTATTTTATCCACCTAGGGCATTTGGCTACTCTCCTATTAAATAGGGAAACTTGAGTTAAAATTTCAATTAAGGTGTAAAGTGGATCCTAAACAAGTCTAAGGAAAGAATTTTAAAGTTGAAAGAGATTTGGAAATGATTGGGTACCATTTGGTCATGTGCATAAGATTAGTAAGATCTAGTTAATAACCTTGTTAACAATTGAAGAGTGGAAAAAATTGAGCTTAAAGAGATGATTAGAAATTAATTATGGAATAAAGGTGGAAATAAGAGCATTTGACCATGCTCACTAGACAATGTAGAAAAGCCTCAAAAATTTCTAAGGTTGGTGTTAATTAATAGCTTAAATCCTATTATTGTAAATCATTATTCTAAGGGAAGAAAAATTGAATCATAACACCTTAGGACTAAGGGATGTAGGTTTGGACACTTAGGTAATAAATGGGAAAAGTAGGTTGGTTTGGATGTTCAAGGAGATTTAAGATAAGATTGAGTAGATGGACATAGTTTAGGGAGATAAAACATGAGAACTTTGACATACACTTGTAAGAATATTAGTAAAGTAGTTCATTAAGTAAAGGACCAAAGGTTCACTCTTAACGAGATTTAATTTTAATATATTGGCCACAAGGGCATAGAAATATGAACAACCTCTTTAAAGCTCATAAAGACATTTGGCCAGGGGAGAAACAATTAACCATGATAAAATTTTAATGGGAAAAACTTATGTGTTCATCTCTCCAAGGAATAAATTTTGAGAAAGAAAAGTGGCTATAAGGTTTAGATGAACATAACTTTTAATGAATTAGAAAAGGATCATTTGGCCAAGAAGGATTAAAATTAGTTAAATAGGATTCATGCCAACTTAGGAGTCATAATAGTCATTATGCCACCATAAAGTTAAATAGGAGAAGAACATCAATATAAAAAAGAAGGTAATTGATGTGAACGTGGGCACCACAATAAGCAAAAGAGATCATCTCGAAGATTATCTACAAGGAATGGAAGGTCCTATGACACAGAATGGGACCAAACTTATGGAACAAGCACTTGAAGGTCTTATCAAGGAAGTTCAACGAAAAGACTATGTGGATCCAAGCCCAATTCCAACATGGGTTACTTTATGTAGTCATATCATTGAAGATCTTAAGTGATAAAGTTTATAATTTACTATAGATTACATTAGGATTTGATATTTATCTAGAAGTTATTCGTTTTAAATTGGTTGCAATTCAAATTGCAATCTAATTAGGATTTCTAATTTGTTATCTTTTTTACTAGATTAGGTTCACTATAAATAGGAGTTAGGGATTGAGTGAAAAGAAAGATTTTGAGTATTAATCATATTTTCTCTTTGAGAGTTTTTTCATCTCTGTGTGAGTTGATTCCCTTGGTTCTTGGGCAAAGAACTACATTTGATAATGTTGGTTCTTCCGGCAGGTCGCGGTAAGGGTCACGTTCCTCTTGATAACTTCGGTGCTCTTCGGCAGGTCGCGGTTTGTGTCGGGTTCCTTTATTTTATCTCACCTTATCTTACCTTACCCATCTTGTCACATTTCATCTATCTTATCTCATCTTACCTTATCTCATCTCATTTTATCTTATCTTATCCTAATATTACCTTATCTTATCTTACCTTATCCTGATTCTCAAGACGTTCCATTATCGTTTCCGCATTCTGATTCATTCGCGTAGGGTGAATCATATCATTTGGCATCAGAGCTTCGGCTCTTGGAATCAGGTGTGATAGGCATAAATTTCATAAATAATTATCTCTCACTTTTATCTCATTAAGACTTCTTATATGTTCAATTAAGTGGTCTTTGTCATATTTTATGAGTTTGGGTTCATATGAAGTTTAATTGAATTTCTTTGCTTACCCGATTGAAATGACACTATTATAGTATTTTAAGCATAATAGGAGTTTTAGACATCCAAAAATCATGAAATCTGTCTTGAATGAAAGCTTAAAGAAGTGTCCACAGTTACAAAGAAAGAGCAGACTCTAAATGGGATGTTTAGGACTCCAAAATTATCTCAAAATATGAGATAGTGTTGCTGACATGGAATTTGAACAGTGTGCAAAGATCCGGCCATATCTTGAGATACAGAAGTCATATTGAGATGAAATCAAATCTGTTGGACAACTAAGATCCGGGGCTACAACTTTTGTTCAGAAGTCAAGCTCTAATTCGGACATGTGAACATCCGAAATTGCGGTGCAAGAAAGTCAAAATTGTTGTGCTAATTGGTGACAAAAATTCAAAAGTGTTTTGCATTTTCAACAAAGCCCATGTGAAAGCAATAAAAGGGTGGAAAAGTAATATCCTAGTTGGTGACTTTCTGAAGATGATGCCTCATAAATCCTCTATAAATAGAAGGGTTTACAACAGGAGAAACAACAACTCTTGGATATTAACTCCAATACCATTTTCCATCTTTCTTTCTTGTTAGTTTGCCTCCTTCATGGAAGGCTAAGTTTTTCTTATTTATTGTTAGTTTGCCTCCTTCATGGAAGGCTAAGTTTTTCTTATTTCTTGTTAGTTTGCCTCCTTCATGGAAGGCTAAGTTTTTCTTTATTGTTAGTTACCTCCTTCATGGAAGGCTAAGTTTGTAGTTTCAATTCAAGGATTCAAGCTATTTTCATTTTAACTTTGAGGTCTTGATCTTTATTTACATGCTTATTGAGTGATTTCTACTCTGCTTTACTATATTCTTCAATTTTATTCTTTTAATCAAAGTTTGTTCGGTTGACGTATTTTGATTAATGCATAATTGATTTATAATTGGTTTTTGATTGGTAAATCATTTTCCAAAAGTTTGAAGAGTAGAAATTAAGTAATTGAATTGAAGGTTTTCATTTTATTACTTACTTCAACTGAATTCTGATTATGAAATTGGTTTAGATGAAAGATTAAGTGGTTACTATATCTTGTTGATCATAATCAATTGAACCGTGAGAGTTTTCTCAGTAGAGAATTCAAGGATCATTTTAGGGGTTCCAGATGATCCTGGTTTGATAAACACAAAGCATGATTTTAGTGATCAATGATTAGTTAAGAAAATAGCCTCTGAATTCCTTGAGTTGATTATTGTTAAGTCAAATAAATTTCATTCTGTATTTTGTATTTAGCACTTAATATCACATCTTTACAAAACCCCCTTTTTCCAACTTTCTCCTAATTTGCTTAAGAATATGAAATGGTCTTTGGGAGATGACCTAGGTTGCACCTTATACTATACCAATAGTTTGGGAAAAATCTAGAAATTATTTTTGCGCGTTTGCGACGAGCGTGTCAAGGTGTCATCTATCCTTTGTTTTAATTTTCTCGTGGTAAAGTTGCTATCTACCTAATATTCCAAAGAAAAAAAAAAGAGTTGCGATAAAAATTGAAAAAAAGCAAAAAAAATTGTGATAGAAATTTAAAAAATAATTGAAGAAAATTGAAAAAAAAGAGAAGTCTTTATTCAATATGATTTTTTTTTAAGTTCTTAATTCTTGACCAATATTCCTTACCGAATTCATCTTGTGTATCTGTGACTCTTTCGTTATCTGTGGGAAAATCAACTTGTGAAGTTCTTGGTTCAAGGATTTATAAGGAGAATCGAGAAGTAAAAGGCAAGAGTTGGTTAGAGCATTATAGAAAAAGCCAATTCGAGTGTAAACACGAGTGAAGAGCGTCAATATTGAGGGCAAACACTAAGGGAGTGATTGGTCAGACTTTATTATTCTAACTTATTTATTTTGTTTAATTTTCAGCATTGCCAACATGAGTGGTGAACTCCATCAAAATAAAATGGATCTAAAAATATTCATAAAATCAGTTCCAGATCAATTCCAACAGTTAAATAGGAGATTGGATGATATGGAAGGTTGTTCGAGAGGGAGGTCTCAGGTTTCTCGTCAGAGTAGTCCCCAAAGATTAATTCACTGTGATGAAGAAGGAGATTGGAGGAAGAACTTAGAATCAAACAGTGAAAGTTTAAGAGAAAGAAGACGATATCGAGAAAAGGATAAAAACTTGGGGAGTATTAAATTATCCCTTCCACCATTCCAAGGAAAGAACGAACCTGAAACTTATCTAGAGCAGGAGAGAAAAGTGGAGTATGTGTTTGATTTTCACAATTACTCGGAGCAGAAAAAGGTAAGACTAGACAGTTTTTCTTTTATCGATTATGCTAATATTTGGTGGGATCAGTTTATCCTTAATAAGAGGAGATATTGAGAGAGACCTATCCGAACAGGGGAAGAGATGAAAGTAGCAATGAGAAAAAGAGTTTTACCAAGTCACTATCATAGGGACTTGCACCAAAAAAAATTACAAAATCTTACTCAAGGCGCCATGGGTGTTGATGATTATTACAAGGAGATGGAAATTGCTATGATAAGAGCCAATGTGGAGGAGGACAAAGAAATCACCATGGCAAGATTTATTGGAGGGATAAAAAGAGAGATAGTTGATGTGGTGGAACAACAACATTATGTGGAGATGGATGAATTGCTTCATAAATCTATTCAAGTGGAAAGACAACTCAAATCTAGGAACACTCGCAAATATTCTAAGTATGTTTCTAGTTTATCATTGAAGTTTAATTGGTCCAATGAGAAGGGAGATCCTAGACCAAAGGAGGTTTATTACAACCAAATGAAAAATTCAAAAGAATGTAGAATGAGAGAAAAAGAATTAGAAAATCAAGAAAGAGAAAAGAGAGATAAAATTGAAAGTGAAGAAAAAGTAGAAAGTCAAAAAAAGAATGAGAAAGAATTAGAAAATCAAGAAAGAAAAAAGAGAGATAAAATTGAGAGTGAAGAAAAAGTAGAAAGTCAAAAAAAGAATGAAAGAGAAAAGAAAGAAAAATCAAAAAGTAAAGAAAAAGAAAATAAAGTTTGTGTATTTGCTCACAAAGGAGAGGTTAAGAGTGTTTTGAGGGAAAAGGAACAAGTTCCTGTACTCATGTACAAGGATATTTATCTTACTAACAATCATAACTCTTCTTTTCCTAGTGTGGTTGAATATTTGTTGTAGGAATTTGATTATGTATTACCTAGAGAACCTCTAAGAAGTTTACTTCCTATAAGAGGTATTAAACATCAAATTGATTTTATCCTCGGTGTTCCGATTCCAAACCGACTAGCCTATAGAATTGTTCCTGAAGAGGCCAAGGAGATTCAAAGACAAGCAGAGGAGTTGATGCAGAAAGACTTTGTGAGGGAAAGTATTAGCTCATGTAGAGTTCATGTTATCTTGGTACCAAAGAAGGATGGAACATGGCACATGTGCGTGGACTGTAGAGTCATCAAAAAGGTTACAGGAGTTAGTGTTGATGAAGAAAAGGTTAATGAAACTAAAGGATGGCCCACGGCTACAAAGGCTAATGAAGGAAGAAGCTTCCATGGTTTAGCAAGTCTTTATAGGAGGTTTGTACAAAATTTTATTTCTAGAACTAACCCTTTAAATAAATTTGTTAAGAAGAATGTTAATTTTAAATGGGATAAGAAACATGAACAAGCTTGTAATTTGCTAAAGGATAAGTTAACTAATGACCCTGTGGTAAATTTACCTAATTTTGATAAAGTTTTTGAGATTGGATGTGATACCTCTAGAGTGGGTATAGGAGTTGTTTTAATGCAGGATTCCAAACCTGTGGCATATTTTAGTGAGAAACTTAATGGAGCAATGCTTAACTATCCAATCTATGACAAGGAGCTTTATGCCTTGGTGAGCGCCTTACAAACTTAGCAACATTACCTTTGGTCGAGAGAATTTTTCATCCAGTCTGATCAATTTAGCTTGAAGTTTTTAAAGTCCCAAGGTAAGCTTAACAAAGGGAATGGCAAGTGGCTCGAATTTGATGAGATGTTTCCTTATGTTATCAAGTATAAAAAGGGAAAGGAAAACATTGTAGTGGATGCGTTGTCTCGAAGGTATGTATTACTTATGACTTTACAAACCAAATTACTTGGATTTCAATTACTAAAAACCATGTATGCGGATGATATTGAATTTGGACAATTGTGGAAAGCGTGTCCTGATCATGGTTTTGATGACTATTTTAGGGAAGATGAATATTTGTTTAAGAAAAATAAATTGTATGTACCTATGTGTAGCATAAAGGGAATGTTTATTAAAGAGACTCATAGGAGAGGATTAATTGGACATTTTGGCATTCAAAAATCTTATCATATTAACATCTTTTTTGGCCAAAATAAAGCATGATGTTAAACTTATTAGTGAAAAATATATTACTTTCTTACAAGCAAAATATAAGGTAATGCATCATGGCTTGTATACACCCTTACCTGTTCCTGAATATCCCTGGACTGATATTTCTGTGGATTTTGTACTAAGGCTGTCTAGGACCTCAAAAGGAAAAGATAGTAATTTTATCGTTGTAGAGAGGTTTAGCAAAATGGTACATTTTATTGCTTGTTCTAAAACTAATGATATCACTCATATTGCTAATTTATTTTTCAAAGACATTATATATTTGCATGGCTTACCTAAAACTATTATAAGTGATCGAGATGTTAAATTTCTTAATCACTTTTGGAAAACCTTGTGTGGTAAGTTGGGCACTAAATTATTGTTCTCTATTGTGGCTTATCCATAAACAGATGGACAAGCTGAAGTTGTGAATAGAACTTTAGGTACCTTATTACGTACTATAATTCAAAATAATTTAAAGGATTGGGAGAATTGTTTGCCTCATATTGAATTTGCATATAATAGGATTGTTCACACATCTATTTCATTTTCACCTTTTGAGATTGTATATGGATTTAATCCTTTATCACCTTTAGATGTTTTACCATTTCCTACTAATGACTCTCTTAATTTGGATGGAAAGAAAAAGGATGAATTTGTGCAGAAATTGCATGCCAAGGTTCACGCTAATATTGAGGAAAAGAATGAACATTATACTCGGCAGGAAAACAAAGGACGCACCAAGGTGGTCTTTGACCCTGGTGACTGGGTGTGGGTTCACTTGCGAAAAGAGCGGTTTCCAAATCAAAGAAGTTCCAAATTACATCCTAGAGGAGATGGTCCATTTCAAGTGACTGAGAGGATCAACGATAATGCTTATAAAATTGATCTTCCAAGTAGCTATGGTAATGTGAGTGCCACTTTCAATGTTTATGATTTATCCTTATTTGATGCAGATGACCATCAAGATTCGAGGACGAATCCTCTTGGAGAAGGAGGGAATGATGTGAACGTGGGCACCACGATAAAAAAAAGAGATCATCTCGAAGATTATCTACAAGGAATGGAAGGTCCTATGACGCAGAATAGGACCAAACGTGTGGAACAAGCACTTGAAGGTCTTATCAAGGAAGTTCAAGGAAAAGACTACGTGGATCCAAGCCCAATTCCAACATGGGTTAATTTATGTAGTCATATCATTGAAGATCTTAAGTGATAAAGTTTATGATTTACTATAGATTACATTAGGATTTGATATTTATCTAGAAGTTATTTGTTTTAAATTGGTTGCAATTCAAATTGCAATATAATTAGGATTTCTAATTTGTTATCTTTTTTACTAGATTATGTTCACTATAAATAAGAGTTAGGGATTGAGTGAAAAGACAGATTTTGAGTATTAATCATATTTTCTCTGAGAGTATTTTCATCTCTGTGTGAGTTGATTCCCTTGGTTCTTGGGCAAAGTACTACATTTGATAGTGTTGGTTCTTCCGGCAGGTCGCGGTAAAGGTCACGTTCCCCTTGATAACTTCGGTGCTCTCTGGCAGGTCGCGGTTTGTGTCGGGTTCCTTTATTTTATCTCACCTTATCTTACCTTACCCATCTTATCACATTTTATCTATCTTATCTCATCTTACCTTATCTCATCTCATTTTATCTTATCTTTTCGTAATATTACCTTATCTTATCTTACCTTATCCTGATTCTCAAGACGTTCCATTATCAATTCCGCATTCCGATTCATTCGCGTAGGGTGAATCATATCAGTAACTATTAATGCCCTGTTGATCATGGAGATGCTTAAACATGTCTTTATATGTGTAAATGTGTTATGTGCTCTCTTGAGTGATGTAATAAATTGTGTGATCTCTTTCATGGCATGATGACTTGTGTATGTTTATATGGTTCCATAATTTGATATTAAATGGATGAAATTGATGCTATATGTATATAGAATTTTGAAATAATATTAAGCATTCATTCTATCATGAAGACTTTAAATGGAACCTAATATGTCAAGAGATCACTTAAAAGAACCTTTTGTGAAAACTTAACACTACTTCTAGTGTGCTAAGTTTGGGACTTGTGCACACTTAGAAGGTGAGAGGTCCTTCTATGGTAATTAAAAGGTACATAACCTTCTATGGTGAAGCTATAAGGCTTCAAATAAATCCTTCAATGTGGAAGCAGTAGGTCTTCCAAATTTATGATGGTGAAGACCACCAGAAATTAGCTCATATCCAAGATCATAAGATAGTATATGACTGGAAAATCCTTTTCCATGGACTTGATTCATTCGTTAGCTTTATTAGGGTTTAGATCCCTTCAAAAGCTTTACCGGTTTGCCTTTTGAAGTTCTACAAATTGATGATGATTGAGGTTTGCAGCATATGTATATGCAGTATCTCGTAACATAGTGTTCAATTCCGCTAGAGCTTTATCACTTCTAGGGTGGCCTCTATTGCACCTTGCTTCTACCATTAGTTCCTAGAGACACAAGCATAGAAATTAAAGTGATCAGGCTCAATACTGAAATCAAGCATGTTAGCAACTAATCTCGCAAAGCAGAAGGTATTCATGAATCAACATTATTAATAGAACTCATAGCATGACATATAATTCTAACATAGAGCATGCTCCGAAAGCATAGTCAGAACATCATTAAGCTCCTTAAGGATGAACTACTCTAATACCATAATGTATCACCCTAATAATGATACCTATCCCACACTTAAGTCGTATCGTAGATTCATTATTAGTTTGTTACTTCATGATGTGAAATCCATTTATAAAATTACTCGTCATTTGCTAAAACTTTTCTAATTTTTCTGGCTTTTGTTCTTATTTCTACTTTATTTCTTATTAAAGGATATTTATAGCCTAGAGAGTCCATTATGAGAAATTATGGATGTTACATATAGGAATATGATAAAGGCAAAAATAGTTTTTGTTGAATTAACATAGAACTAAAACATCACTTGGTTCCTTCCTTTTTAGCCTAAATGAAGAATGTTTAACCTTGGTAGCCCTAACTACATTGATATGATTTTAGGCACCTTTAGATCGAAGCAACATAAAATAAATGCTTGGGGAGCATAACTGTGATAAAAAAAAGAAAGATCAAAAGAAAGAGGAAAGTGAATAACTTGGGAAAAGAAAATGTGAAATATAAAGAACCTAGGTAAAAGAGCCTAAAAGTAAAATAATGAAATAAAGCCCTTTGTATTTCCTTTCTTTTTTTTTATCTCACCTATTTATTTTTTCGTTGGTCACGTTTTAACCATGTATAAGACCTTTAGATTCCAGTGTAGACATTAACTTCTAATGGAGATTTTAGTTTCATAGGCAAGCCTTTGTTAGTGTGTCGTCAAAAGAGATAGAGCAAAAAAGGAACTAACTTATATATAGGAGATATGGCAAGTAGAGTGATCATCTCTAGATGTGAAACTTGATCTTTAGGATCTAAAAAACTCTAATGGAATTATTATCTATTGTTTCTATGATGGTAAACATATAATGTTATCTTCTGAATGTTGAACATGAGATTTTCTGGATTCTATACTTGTTCCATTCGCATTCATTAGGTTATTTCTAGGGGACAAGTGATGTTTCCTTTTGAGAAATATGATAAATTGTCATTCTATCATTTTATCTAAGGGATTTTGGGCATAATTACTACATGATTTAGCATAGTTCATTTGTAATTCCACCTGATATCCCTTATTTTTGCACAAATTGTCAAACAAGTAGAGAATATGAAAATAGGTAGATTCTAGGTTTAAAAAAGGGAAAAAGAGCATAAAACAACAAGAGAGATAAAAATGAAAAAAATTCCCCTTTGCAAATTAGCATGGTCTTGCGAACTAGAGCATGAGCCTAAAAACTTGAGCACAATCGTGCCAGTATAAGATTGCATGGTCATGCCAACATGAAGCAACATGTCGATGTCAACATACCACAGTCGTGCCAACTCTGAACATACTAATAAATAGGACACGTCAACCCTAGTGACGCATGAGACATCCTAGTTAACCCTACAACATTGCAAAGAACTTAGAAATGGTCATGGTGACTATAAGGAACGTAGGTCAAACCAGATCTGTGATGCTAGTAACCCTAATTTGCACCTATAAAAGGGAGGCTCTGCCACACCTAAAAACACACTCCTCTTTTCCACATAAGAGAATAGCACTCTAAGATACACCTCTCACTTTAAGCATAACCCTATCTTTCTGCCCATCTCCCATTTCTAACCTCTCCATTCTCGATTCTTTCTCTAATATCCTCTCCAAGGATCTTGGTGGTAGTGATCCCTGTATAGTGCAATTTCATAACAGTTTCCACCTTTGTTGGTAACATCAGCTTTGTATTTATCTTATGTACTTTGTTATTGATATTTATGGGCTATTTTTATCTAAGAATCACTAATTCTCCCTTTATGGGACTTTGACAAACTTTGTGATGTGTATTGCTTGAACTCTCGCTTCCCCCTTTTTAAATAATATATTCATTATTGCAATTGTTTTATTCTATTATTCTTAATCCATTAATACATATTGACCAATCCTATTAATCTGTTATTTGGTCGGAGGGCTGGGAAATTGTACCACTCTCAATTGTTGAAAGTATAAGATAATTGAACTTGAGGGTCTTGGAGGATTAATTGATAATATAAGTTTCTAATTAGTTATTTTCTAATACGTAGTTAATGCCCTCTTAAATTTTATGCCTCTTTTCTTTACCTATCTTACCAGATCATGGAGGATAGTATTCAGAAGGGAGATTAATATTACTGTTGGATCAAGGAGGAGTAATAGAATTAGTGTAGGTGGTTAAAAAATAAATAAAAAAGGGGAACTAAAAGGTAAAAATAAGTAAAGTCATAAGGGATCCTAAAGCCTTATAATTTTCCATAATTTGCATCACATTGTTTTGTTTCTCATTAGTGGAAATCTTATTTCTATATTTTTTATTCCTATTACTTTATTGATTTCAAAAAACACTCTTCTCTTAGTGAGCCCAAAAATTAGAATTCAAACCGCATACATAAATTGTTGGAGTAGACTCTATGGGATTGATATTGAGGGCATAAAATATCCTTTTTCTACATCAATGGGTATACCTTTCCATGGGTAAAACTTGACAAAAATTTTACACTTACATTTTTTGTACAATAATTACTACCACCAAGATCATATGGGAGGATGCGATAGGAAGAACCAGGGCTGGAGTGGCTAGAGATGAGAGATGGATGAAAAGCATTCCTAAAGGGAGAAATATATCTTAAAGTGTTGCTCTCGTGTGTGGAGAGGGGGTATGGTGAATGGTGTGTTAGAACCTTTCTTTTATAGGCACAAATTCAAGTTTCTAGCATCATGTATCACGCTTAACCTAGTTTCCTTACAACCTTCACAGCAATTCTAGGTTTTTGACAGCATTAGCTAGCTAGGACATCTCCTAATTTGTTGGGGTTGATGTGACATTTTTTGTTGGCATGTCCAAGGTAAGCATAATTATGCTAAGTTGGCATAGTTGTGTAGCTCATGAGGAGGACTTTTTTTCCTTGTTTTGCATCCTTGTCATTTTAAAAATCATTCAAAAAATAAAATAAAATAAAATAAGAAAAATAAATAAATAAATAATATAATAAAAGTAAAAGAAAAGAAAAAGAAAAAAAGAGTAAAAATAAAATACAAGTTAGTTAAGGGTTAGTTAGATTAGTTATATAAGTTAGTTGGGTAGGTTAGTTAGATGTTGAAAAGTTGGTTAAAAAAAAGAAGGTTGGTTAATTTAAGTCATCAATAAGTAAAGGAGGGCAAGTGATATGACAAGGCTTTTGGATTTTTTGGAAAGGGGAACTAGAAACTTTTCTCTGGGAAGCTTTTTATTTTCTTTGGCTTGGAGGATTCAGAGAAGAAGGGAGAATGATTTCTCAGAAATAGCTTTCAAAAAGCTTAAGGAGATAGCTTTGGTTCTTCTCTCGCTATGAAGGCTTAGAAATAAATCACAAAAGCTCTCTTAACAAAATAATCAAGTAAGATTATGAATGCTTCAACGACCTTCTTGCATAATAGTAATGTTTCTTGAATCATAGTTCAGATTTCTGCTGGTATTTATTAGCATTGCTTCATATATTCTTGATTAAGAGTTTTAAGATTCAGTTAGATTAGTTATATAAGTTAGTTGGGTAGGTTAGTTAGATGCTGAAAAGTTGGTTAAAAAAAAAGAAGGTTGGTTAATTTAAGTCATCTATAAATAAAGGAGGGCAAGTGATATGAGGGGCTTTTGGATTTTTTTGGAAAGGGGAACTAGAAACTTTTCTCTGGGAAGCTTTTTATTTTCGTTGGCTTGGAGGATTCAGAGAAGAATGGAGAATGATTTCTTAGAAATAGCTTTCAAAAAGCTTCAGGAGATAGCTTTGGTTCTTCTCTCGCTATGAAGGCTTACAAATAAATCACAAAAGCTCTCTCAACAAAATAATCAAGTAAGATTCTGAATGCTTCAACGACCTTCTTGCATAATAGCAATGTTTCTTGAATCATAGTTCAGATTTCTGCTGGTATTTATTAGCATTGCTTCATATATTCTTGATTAAGAGTTTTAAGATTCGTTATTGTTTTTTTAATAAACTTAAAAAATCTTTCATACTTCGTAATGGTGTCATCATTTGCTTCGTTCTGAGAGTTGTGTTCATAACACTACCGCTGAAATATTGGCTGAACAATCAATCATTTCCTGATCAGATCATTGTAAGAATAGTTTGGATGGCTTTAGAGTAAATTATGCTATGTGTGCTAAGGTTCTTTCCACATTAGTTGTTTAACTGGCTTGAGGAAAGTCTCCTTTAGAACATGACTACCAAAGTGGCTGGATTCTAGCTACTAAAGATAATAGAAATTTGATACTAACTTCCAATTAGTTTCATTTTGTGTTCGGTTGTACTTGTCCGCTTCCTGATATTCTGACTCTGGGGTATAGCAAATTTGACATATGGATATTGGTTTGAGGGGAGATTTTATGCAGCTCTAAATTCTCTAATTATCTCTACAAGTTTTCAGATGTTGCGTACTATTACCTTTTTGTCCCATTGTGCTGCAACTTCTTGTGACAAAAATAATCAATATGAGCCAATGAAAGGAAACTATTTGAATTGGCATTGTACACATTCTTAGCAAAAATGTAAGCTGCAAGGTTAAATATACTGTTGTCATCTCCTAAATTCACATTTTGTTATGATGCACTACATGGAGTTGCGGGAGCTTATGCTAGGCGCATTGGGTGGATGAGCTTGGGGGCATAACAAAGCTCTTTACTAAACTATACACCGAAGAAGGACTTTGGAGAAAGACACCCAGACCCCAATTTGACATATGCAAAAGGATTGGTTGCTCGCATGGGATGGGGCTAATCAAAATTACAAAGTGAGCCCAGAATTTGGTGTTGCAGATCATAATATGATACTTGGTGAAAGGTTTTTGTCACATCTTTAGATTTTGTAGCCATTATAGCTGCAAATGTCGTGGAAGCTATACCATACTTTTCTGCTGGCTTGAAGGGTGTCGCCAAGAGCATGCCAACCTCTGATGCCCTTGATGTTGTAGTTAAATATTTGAACTTGAAATTTTGATTCCCCACAAGTTAGAGTTCCTCCCAGAAAGTCAATCTGATAAGCAGAGGCAGAATCTTTATTCATGATTTGATATCTATGGCTGAGATATTATTGCTTTTCTTATGGACTAGGGCTCTGATCTAGGGAGTGGTCGTTTATTCAAATATTGATGTCACTAGTTTCCCAGAAAGGATGAAAACGTTTATTTTTTCATTAAATAAGATGGAATGGCAGTATTCTCCAATCAGATTAAATTACCTCACCCAAGTCATCCATCCACTCGGATTGCCCATAATGTACCAAGCTTTGGCATTTACTTTTCATTAGAGAAACAGAACCATATAATTGAATTAAGCCATATACTGCCCAAGCTGTATTGTAACTACAAGGAAATAAAAAGCAAGCCAAGCAAGTATAGGGAGTGGTTCATGCACTTGCATACTTGCACCGTGATTGTGTGCCTTCCATATTGCATGGAGATACTAAAGTCATGGATGTGTGACTAGGTATTGGGTACCAATTTTACCTTACTGACTTGGCTTGACTAGAATTGCAAGTAAGCATGATGATTGTGCTAATTCCAAACCAATTCAAAGACCCTACCTTGTCGGCTCGTACATGCATCAAATGTAACGTCACTATCTTGGTCATGGTGTGCGACACACCATTAGTGAACTTGCAAGAAAGTCTGCACTCCAAGATCATGGGAGCCATGAGTTTTGAAATTTCTCCCATGCAAAGCCCAGAGGTCAATGGGTCTGACATAAGCCAACTCTTTATTCTCATAGTGGGATACCTCCAGTCCATAAAAGGTCCTTTCTCTTTTAGGCATTAAATCCGAAAGGATGTGTGCTGTCACTAGAGCCTATGGATTCCCCACAACTTGAAGGACCTGAACCCCACTTCAAAATTGGAGGATATACATAAATTCATCCAAAGTTAAGTATAAGGCATGGTGGGCCTCATTCAGCAAGTTAAGCCCATTATTACATTAAGTGTCTTATTAGAACTTTTGTTCCAAAAAATATATTCTCTTAAAGAAAGGTTTTTAAATAATAAATACATATAAATAATGGCATTCCTTTTATTTTTTATCAAGAATATACTCTCTTAAAGAAAGGTTTTTAATAAATATAAATAATGGAATTTCTTTTATTTTTGTCTTTTATTTTTATTCTTAATAATCCTAGATCTCACACAATAAGCTTTGAATATGAACTAGTAGCACACCCTACTATTCGACATTCAAAGAGTCATACGAGTCTCAATGCAACCCTCAATTGGCTCAGGCTCTGTGCATATGTGGATTCGGGAAAACATCTAAATATCAAGTTTTTTGTTTTAATAATCCCAGATCTTACACAATGAGCTCTGAATGTGAATTGGTAGCATACCCTATTATTTGACATTCAAAGAGTTAAACAAGTCTCGGTGCAACCCTCGCTTGCCGCAGGCTCTGTGCATATTTGGATCCGGGAAAATATTTGAAGATCAACAATTCAAAATATGTTTTTAATTTTAAAATAATCTTGGATTTCATGCAATGAGCTCTAGATGTGAACTGGTAGCATACCCTGCTGTCCAACATTTAGAAATCATATGAGTCTCAATGCAACCCTTATTTGCCTTAAACTTTCTGCATAAGTGAATCCAAGAAATCATTTAAAATTTACTTTCCTACCAATCTCAAGAATAAATTTCAAACATACATGTTCAAACACTTAGTCTCACACAATGAGCTCTACATATGAACTAGTAGCATACCTTACTGTTTGGTATTGAGAAATATATGGGTCTCAGTGCAGCTCTCGTTTTCCTCGGACCCTGCGCATATATAGACTAAGGATTTTTCAAAAAATATTCAAAACACTTTTAGCTCATCTTGACATAGTGTAAACCTTGCTTTTTAATTATCTCAAAAGATCAAGTCTTCAAATCTAGAACTACGTGGCCTTGAATTTCCCATTGCACTAGGGAATACGTAGGAGCAGGATCAAGTCCTGTCAGGCTATTTTCCATAAACCTATTTATTTCTATTCTATTTAAAGGGATCAAATAGTTTTTAAAATATTAGAATCCCACACTTAGTTCAAGGGTACCGTTCTTCGGAACGGCGAGTAGGGTGTCCAATACCTTCCCTACTTGTAACCGACTCCCGAACCTAGAACTCTTCCTCAAGTTAAGGTTTTTCCAAATATATTCCCTTTAAAAATAAAATTTGGTGGAAGCTCCACGATTTGATAAATTATTTTCTAAAATTTTCAACGAGTTCGTCATTGCATTGTAATTACGATTACGACAGATGACGACTCCACCGGGGAATTTTGAGAGTCAAATCGGTTTATAATGGAGTGTGTGTATTGTATTAATCCATTTTCTATTTATTTATCTGTTAATTCATTACATAACCCTAGGATAGATGAATTTAAAATTTGCTCTATATATACTTATTGCGATTTCCCCAATTACAGGTAGTCCAATTAAAAAACTAGAAAAAGGAGAAGAATAAACAACAAAAAAAGAAAGAAAGAAAGAAAGAAAGAAAAAAGGGAAAATTCCCAAAATGAAAAATAAAAATAATAAATAATAAAAAAAATAAGAAAAAGAAAGAAAGATAAAAAAGAAAAGAAAAAATATAAAAATATACCTGAGCAAAATCTAGTAAATGTTTGTCTCAGGAAAAAAAAAGGGTAAGAAATTTGGGCCAAATGGGCTGGTTGACCAAAAAACAAAACAAGCAACAAATAAAGAAATAAAAAGGGGGTTTCTTTTAAAAAGTGGTTATGAGTTTAGCTAGGCGGTTGAATTAGTTATGTAAGGATGGTTAACCGAAGATAAGTCTCAGCAGAGCGCATAAATACAAGAAGAACCATAGGAAAAAGGGCTTTTGGCCGGGGGAACAAGATTTTCGGCAAATTTTGGGGAAAACTCGAGAGATCTCTAGAATTTTCTCTCTATATCATGCTTTCCTCCGCTTTCAGAAGCTAGAGAGAGGGGGAATTTTGAAAACTCATTCGTTTGAATCGAAGGAAAGGAGAAAATATCCATGGATTTAAGCATCAAGCTAAGCACAAGGGTGATGCAGTAGTTCCCGAGAGGATTTGGTTTTTGAAAGAAATCTAGAAGCGGTTTCTTTCTCTGTTGTTTGTTCTTCGAAAGATTTCAGAGGTCCTTATCTCTGGTCACTAATTGTCTTTACCGGATTGAAAGAAAGGAGAAACATCCCTCAAATTGAGCTAGCTACATTGGCTTCTTACAGGTCAGTTTCCCTCATTCATCTTCTTGCTTTCTAAAACCGAACGACATCTCATTTATCTAGGATTCACTCGTTTCCTATAGCAAAGGGGAATGGAATTGTCTTGGTAATTATTGTAGTATGTTGCATGAAGATTTTGTTTGATCCAGCTGAGTAGGTTATAGCCATCTTTTAGAATACATAGATGTGATATCACTTCATTGAAAAGGATTTGATGGTTGGAACTTAGATAGGTAAGAGTCAATCTATTTTGTGGAATCCGATAGACAAATATAGTGTGGTGAGCCAGTTCTTGTATGTTGGTTTTATTTCTCCATGAACCTGCATTGGCTCATGCATTTCATTCTCTGCCTACAAAATCTTGGTTACCTAGTCATTCAAGCTTAATTTACTCAAACACACCATCTATTAGAAACGTCCTTGCTCTCCATGCTGAGAAACAATCCACTGATTTATGGAATTAACTACGTCTTTTATAGCTAGCCTCATCTGTGATCATGAGCTTTTTGTTCAAAAATAAGTTCTGAATCTTGTTCGTAATTTTGTTGATGGATGTATGGATTGCATCAAATTTAATGCAAAGAACTCCAAAACTGGATAATAGTGGTGTTGAGGCTGGCGTGTATACTGAATTTTCTATTAAGACATCAGAACCAACAGGTTTCAATTCTAGCAGCTTCAATATTGGTGACATGGCTAAAAATATAGCCACTCTTGGCTGCATTCTTTGTATTCAAATAGTTCTTAGGGCCGTTTCCAGCAGTGAGTTTGTGAATGAAATTTCATTTATTGTGGTCATTGCACAGAATGTCAAGGAAGCTGAAATTGCCTAGCAGAGTTCACTTTTGCTGTGAGGAACCTGATTTGAATCGCCTTATTCAATATCAATTATATCGGAGGACTATTTCCATAGAGGTATGGTTAGTTGTTGCTGATTATATGAAATACTAGTACGATTCCTTCGTTGGAAGACCTATTCACAGTAGAGCTGAGGTGGCAATAGATCAGGGAAATTAGGGAAAAGCTAAAAAAGCAGCAAATTCTGAGGAAGCTCTTGGAAAGGTACTATTGCCGGATATGGTCATTAGATAGGAAAGATAAGCTTCCTTGCTATGTGCTCAGGTGGCATGTTAGCTCTGTAAGTTTGTTGTTGGCTGTAAAGATGATCTCTATGGCAAATATACTGGAGCCATCCATTGAAGGTGACAATCTGATAGAACTCCTAAAACTGAAAAGGCCTATAGGATTCTGCAAATTTATCCCTCTAGTTCAGGCTTTGTCTTGAGAAAGGAGAAACCTGTGCATGATTTGAATTTAACCTAAGCTGCTGATATTGAGCTCCCTGATGTTATTCATCGCTCAACTAAAACAGGATTACATGTACTTATGACACGTTAGGCTTGAGGCAATTCTGTAAGAAAGTGATAATATACTTGGTAGCGTTGGGTTCAATACTTGGATTCTGCAAGTTAGAGGCTCCTATTTCATTTGGTCGCTAAAGCAAGCATTGTGGAACATAGTGAAACTGTATATAAGCAATCTGGAAGCAATCTCGAATGAGGTATTGGCTTTGTTAAAATCACAGAAACTGGAACAGTGGTTTATATGTACAATTCAGTCACTGAGTTTGGCCTTATGAATTGTTCTTCTGATTTTGAGGCAGCAATACAGAATAGAGGCTAGAAATACATTAACTACAACTCTATGCTAGATAGGTGCTAGAAATTATTTGCAAAATTGTGGAAATTTTCAAGGAGGTATAAAAGGAGAGGGGTAAGGAGAAGGAAATGCCACATCTCTTCTCACTGATTTTGGCCACCTCTGTGTGTGCGCCTAAGTTATTGGGGTGCATGATCTCTAATACTCAACTGGTCCATGTGTTCTCTATTCTTCTTACAGTCCAAAAGTTTACCAGTTGTTTGCCGATATGCTTGTTAACTCTCTTAAGAGTAGCAAATCCGAGGTCTTGGAGCAACCAGGTTCACCTGCAGTAAAAGTGGTTGTGCATCTCTTTTGATTTCCACTTAGTGTTATTATGAAAGATCCTTTTGGTTCAAAATAGGCTTCATAGTCTCATGGGCCTGTTGTAAGCAGCTTGCCGGAAAAGGTTATTGAAATGGTTATATGAAGTTGCTTTGTACAATGTTCTAAGCACTTTCTGAATTTGAATATGACTCCCATATTGTAGCCTTGCCTCAATATGCGGCCAGGTATATTGAAAAGGTCAATAAGTTGTAGGGTGGTGCAGGAAGACCCTAATATGACTCATGGGGTGAGGGAATAATTGCTACTGGCCATAGTGAGTTGCAGTGCTACTTCTCTCTTATGGAACAAAAATTTCCTATTGAGAGTCAATTTGTATCCAAGTATGCTAATCAGTTGAATGCAGTAATTTTCTAGGTACTGTACAAAATGTTAGGAACGCCTATAATTAGGTTGGATATGTATGCTTATGTACATCGGTGTGTTGAGGAATCCTTCCTTGTATGGTATAGTACCAGATGTCCTAAAAAATGATATGACAGTAGAAGAAAAAAGGGCTGACTTGATTCCTATAGCACCAACCATTATGGACAGAAACAATTTGGTGAAGTATGATAGAAAGGGTGAACATTTTCAAGTTATTAATTGAGGTTGTACTGCAAGCCACCATTACATGACATAGGGAACCATTTTCATATAAATTGAGAATTTGATGCCCACATGGGCAGCAGCTGATAGATGAATATGATAATGTGGTCAAAGGTAGATCTGGTAATAATTCCATGCCCCTATCAGATTCTGAGATGCTGAGCTCTTTGGAAAACCTACCTACTGCATCAGCTGTGTTTGTTGCAAAGCCTACATCAGTTTAAATTCTACTTTAATTGTGCCTGATACTAGAAGTAAGAAGAGGGAATCAGGCACAGGTTATGCAACAAACCTTGGGATTCCCTACACCTACACATGTCACTGGTTTGGGAGCAAAAATTATGCACAACTTTTCCTAAGATTGTACTTAGTTCAAACCCATACAAAAACCAGTTGGAAAATTTCATATTTCTTATCGAATTATCAATGGAGTTCCTAAATATTTATGGACGAGGCAAATCTGTAGGGAAAGGATCTCATAATTGGCAGCTAAGAATTCAGTCTAAGGTCTGTTAGGCTGGATCCAAGTGTTCTTATAAGAGCAGCATCTACACCAACAACAATTCTTGAGGCATGATGTCCAACAGCCAGCTGTGAATGGCTATTCCCAGGAACCGCAGGTTAGGCAAAATGAAGCTGATGTCTTGAAGAATAGACACAGAACCTGATTGAAGCCACCATCATTCTTGCCAAACTCATCCCACAGGCTATCATTTGAGCTAAACAAAGTCTTCTCTTCAGTTGGGTCTGGGGTAGTCACATTCTATGTAGAGGGAGCCCACAATAACATCTTATCTTCATAAAAGTCTTGTATTGGAAACACACCATGGTGATGAGCAGAAAAGTTATTACCAACAGCTGATATGTGTTGTAAAGGGTTCCCACTTGCATTACAATCTCTTTTAAGAGCCACTGAAGCATAATGTAGAAGAAGCACCAGGCCATGGGTAATGAAGGTTTTTTAGAAACTTTGGTGTTAGATTGTAGTTGTCTTCCGTTAGATGGCCATCAGTCTTACTTTGGGCTGATTCTGGGAATAGCTGATGCTAGACTATGGGCAAGAATTATTCCAGCTCTGACAAATATTAGCAGTTTGTAAAGATTATATTCGTAGCTAGCGAGGCAGACTTGAACCATAAATTGCAGCCAATATTAATCATATAGATGTGGTGGAGATGAATCACATTAGCAATTGTGGTTTTAGGATTTAAAAGATAGATGTCTTGGTACCAATCAGAATAACACACCTACTGCCAGCACTGGATTCTGCCTGGTATGCTTAGGCACATGAGTTGTCATCATTGACCTTTTCCTGCTTTGTCCAAATGAGTTTCAGTGGGTCCACTATGTCTCAGTATAGGGCAACTCCTCAAGCAAAAGACATATTATGTAGAAGTGAAAACTAGTTTCTTGTGGAAATCTTAACACTTTTTTCCCCGGTGTTTTCAGCCTGGTAGAAATTCACTGATTTTGGTGACAGGGAACAGATAGCACATTGTGTAAAGCCTGTATCTTAGAAATCTTAACCCCAACTAAAGATTCTATGTTAGGTGCTGACATTTCACTATGTAAGATGTATTCTGAATCATTCATATGGAGGGCTTGTAAGTCTTCAATGATTAAAGCTATTGCTACAAATGAAACTAAAAGGTCTTTATGCTGGAGAAATCTCTCCCAATTGGTATTGTTAAAATACTCAGACTGCATTCTCCAGATCCCAAGATGTCTGCTGCAGGTTCTCATACTGGAGCCTTAGAGGTTGATATACATGACTTGATCAATGATGATTTATGAACCTGTAAAATTCAACCAAATGATCCTGGATGTAGCCCATCAAGGAACTCTGCTGTCAAGCTGGTTTGCAAGACCAGCAGGCATTTTGATAGTAAAAATTGTTGTTACCAGAGGAAATTATAGTCTTATCAGTTGGCTTAATAGGATGAGAACAACCTATAGAAGGATAGTCAGGGAAGTTGAGAGAGGAAAAGCCAGTGGCTGGGTCCTGATATGAAAATCAATTACTGATTCCTCCCGTAAACGCCTCAAAATATTGAGTATCATGCAATCTTTGAGATATCATTGAGTTTCTGTGCCATGGTTCAAAAATTGAAATTTGAAAAAACACTAGTTCCATTATAGGCAGCAAAAGACATTCCAAATGCTTAAGGTGGTAATTGATCAAATTCCCTTCTTCTCAAAGCCTGTGTATGTTCCTGCTACTCACCAGAGTTTCCACTGCAGCTACCGACACAGTTTGATGTTGCACATAGCATAGAAGACATGGTCAATGGCTGAAATGATTAATGAAGTTCTGCCCAAATATGTTCTCCCCAACTATCACAATCTCCTGTTTGCATAAATGACACATAGGCCTTTGGGGTAGGGGATGTAACACTACACGACATATCGAATAGATAAAGGTAGCTTCAATTTGGAATGATCTGTGGCAATAGAATCTGATAAGGCATACTAGAGTAAACTGATAGATTGGTTTCGGTTAAATGATGAGGACTCAAGGGGTTAGGTTCAACTTAACCCTTATGGCTTCCTACTTCGCTAATCTGCTTTGGGAATGACACTTATGATTTATTACATCAAGAGTATAAAAATCCCATGGCTTCTACTTTTAGCATGATGACAGGATTAAGGGAGAAACCAGCTCTAGGGGTGGATGTTGTTTCATCAAGGGACCTATTTGTCATTAAGGCAATCATCCATGAGCCTGATATAGCCGCACCAGTGAGCTCTCTTCAAGTCTGATGTGACAGCAATAACAACAAACAATAGAACTTTCTGCAATCAAATTGGTTGCTGCCTTTTCAACAATCTGTTGTGAAAACTATATGAGTTGTGCAGCCTCCCATGATGTAAACACCTTCTTGGTTTAGTCATCCACAAAATCAGCAATTTAATCATACACCATAGTCAACATGGTCTATGCCCCAGCAGCATTCACAAGCTATTTGGCAACTAGCACTAGTGAGCTCCCTTCAATAGAAAACTTCAAGTCCAAACATACTTCTCGACAAAAGTTCCAACCACCAAGATTCAATTATGCAGTGAGTGACACGCTCGTCGCAAACGTGCAAAAATAATTTCTAGATTTCCCCCAAACTATTGGTATAGTATAAGGTGCAACCTAGGTCATCTCCCAAAGACCATTTCATATTCTTAAGCAAATTAGGAGAATGTTAGAAAAAAGGGGTTTTGTAAATATGTGATATTAAGTGCTAAATACAAAATACAGAATGAAATTAATTTGACTTAACAATTATCAACTCAAGGAATTCAGAGGCTATTTTCATAACTAATCATTGTTCACTAAAATCATGCATTGTGTTTATCAACCTAGGATCATCTGGAACCCCTAAAATGATCCTTGAATTCTCTACTGAGAAACCTCTCAGAATTTAATTGATTATGATCAACAAGATTTAGTACCCACTTAATCTTTTATCTAAACCAATTTCACAATCAGAATTCAGTTGAAGTAAGTAATAAAATGTAAACCTTCAATTCAATTACTTAATTTCTACTCTTCAAACTTTTGGAAAATGATTTACCAATCAAAAACCAATTATAAATCAATTATGCATTAATTAAAATACGTCAACCGATCAAACTTTGATTAAAGAATAAAATTGAAGAATATAGTGAAGCAGAGTAGAAACCACTTAATAAGCATGTAAATAAAGATCAAGACCTCAAAGTTAAAATGAAAATAGCTTCAATCCTTGAATTGAAACTACCAACCTAGCCTTCCATGAAGGAGGCAAACTAACAACAAATAAATCCTAAGCCTTCCATGTAGGAGGCAACTAACAACAAATAAATCCTAAGCCTTCCATGTAGGAGGCAACTAACAATAAAGAAAAACTAAGCCTTCCATGTAGGAGGCAAACTAACAATAAAGAAAAACTAAGCCTTCCATGTAGGAGGCAAACTAACAAGAAAGAAAGAAAGATGGAAGATGGTATTGGAGTTAATCTCCAAGTGGTGTTTTTCTCCTCTTGTAAACCCTTCTATTTATAGAGGATTTGTGAGGCATCATCTTCAGAAAGTCACCAACTAGGATATTACTTTTCCACCCTTTTATTGCTTTCACATGGGCTTTGTTGAAAATGCAAAACACTTTTGAATTTTTGTCACCAATTAGCACAACAATTTTGACTTTCTTGCACCGCAATTCCGGATGTTCACATGTCCAATTTAGAGCTTGACTTCTGAACAAAAGTTGTAGCCCCAGATCTTAGCTGTCCAACAGATTTGATTTCATTTAAATATGACTTCTGTATCTCAAGATATGGTCGGATCTTTGCACACTGTTCAAATTCCACGTTAGCCACACTATCTCATCTTTTGAGATAATTTCGGAGTCCTAAACATCCCATTTAGAGTCTGCTCTTGCTTTGTAACTGTGAACACTTCTTTAATCTTTCATTCAAGAAAGATTTCATGATTTTTGGATGTCTAAAACTCCTATTATTCTCAAAATACTATAATAGTGTCATTTTAATCGGGTAAGCAAAGAAATTCAATTAAACTTCATATGAACCCAAACTCATAAAATATGACAAAGACCACTTAATTGAACATATAAGAAGTCTTAATGAGATAAAAGTGAGAGATAATTATTTATGAAATTTATGCTTATCAGTGAGCCAGAATCTTCAAAATGTGTCTTTGATGAATCTTTCACAGTTCGGAGCCTGTTAACGTGTCTGGTATTTTTGTTCTTGTACTTTCGATGGCCTCAAGGGGAGAACCTAAAGGTTCAGGATGAAAACTCTCAATCTTCAAAATTGCTAACAGTTAGCCCGAATACAAAGATAATGGTTAATTAAATTATTAGACTTCCACGGATGTAAGCTTGATAACGCGTTTGGGTCAGATTTGGGCCTGTTCAGTTTGGTCCAAAACCCTGGGGTGGTGATTATATGCCACTAGCATTGAAGGAATCTAATCCTTGCCTTTGCCCACTTATTTCCTTTCTTTTTAATGTGAAACCTAATCCACTTCTTTAATTTGGGTCAAGCCCAATCCTTTTAATTTTGGGTCAAGCCCGATTCTCCTCTTTTAAGAAATCAAATTCATTCGTGCCTAATTTGGGTCAAGCCCAATTCCCTTTTATTTTTTTTATTTTTAAAATTAAGTCCATTTTCTTTAAACGGTCCTAGATCTCACGCAATGAACTTTGAAGTTGAAAGTACAACATACCTTGTCTTTCAACGTTTGAAGAGTCATATGAGCCGCAGAGCAACCCTCGCTTACCTTCAACTATATGCATATGTGGGTCTAAGAACATGTGCAAAAACTGATTATGCTTTTAAATAATTCTAAGTCTTACGCAATGAGTTGTGGATACGAACTAGTAGCATACCCTACTCTTCGGAGTTTAGAAATCATATGGGTCCTAGTGCAGCCCTTGTTTGCCTTGGATCTTGTGCATATATGGACTAAGGATTTTCTTTAAAATATTCAAAATACTCTGATTTTTCAAAACACCTTCAAAGGTCAAGCCTTCACACCAAAACTACGTAGCCTTGAGTTTCCCATTGCACTAAGGAATGTGTAGAAGCAGGATCAAGTCCTGTCAAGCTATCTTTCATACAAACCTATTTATTTTTATTCTAAACTAAATGGATCAAATAGTTTTCAAAAACATCAAAATGACACACTTAGCTTAAGGGTACCGTTCTTCGGACCGGGTGAGTAGGGTGCCTAACACCTTCCCTACTCGTAGCCGACTCCCGAACTTAGAATCTCATCCTCAAGTTAGGGTTTTTCCAAATGTTTTTCCCTTAAATAAAGATTTGGTGGCGGCTCCAAATAATCAAAATCATTTTAAAATTTTTAGCAAGTCTGTCATCTTGTTGTAATTACGGTTGCGATAGATTGCGACTTCACTAGGGACTTTTAGAGAATCAAGCCCGCTTACAATTGAGTGTGTATTGTGTTGATTCCTTTTCTGTTTATTTATCTATTGCATAACCCTAGGATAGATGAATTTTAAATTTTCTATATATATATATATGCCGCGATTTCTCCAATTGCAGGTATCCTAATTATTTGTGTGCCCTCCACACATTACATTATGGCATTCATATCATGAGTGGGACCCTATACCCGGGTCTGAGCGAAGCTTAGGATAGAGGGGTCTTATGGTGTCACTTTGGATGCACATCCTGTTTTCCAATCACAAAAACCCCGACTAGAGTGGTCCTATTCATATGCCTTGCAACTAGTAGCATTCCCTACTGTTGTAGCAAGCATTATGAATTGGAACTTGGCTCTAGTGACCTCCTACACCTCAAAATTACTGACCACCTTTAGAGAGGTTCATCCATTAAAGGCCATAGATCTATAAGACAAGTTACCCATATAGGACCCAAGGAGGGCACATATCCCTTTCATGATAAACATGCTATTGACAAACATTTATTTGAACAGAATCATCTAGATGACAAGGAGGAGATGATACTCGAAAGATTGGGAGATAAAGAAAATCAAGAGGGAAAGAAAAATAAAAATATGTAAAGAAAAATTAGAAAGAAAAATCAAATAAAAGATCAAGAAAAAAAAAAGAATAGAAGAAGAAAGATAAAACTTCTTTTAGGGAGAAAATTAGAAAAATAAAAAATGATTTTGAAAATATAGAAAATATTAAAACAAAGAAGAAAGAAAGAAAATGTGAAAAAATATTTTTGAAAGAAAATCTAGGAAATTTTAGCAAACTAAAAGATTTTTCCTTAAAAAATACTAAAGTATAAATTGTTGAAGATCAAAAATACTAAAAAATTACTCAATTATGACAACTTTAAAAAATGGTCAACTTTCAAATCTCAAATTATTTGTGCATTCCAACGTTCATTCAGTAACTCATTTAAACTTATCATTGAAAACAAGAGATTTCGGAAATCATCCCATACCTTGGATACTCGTTCAAGCACACATATTTTTATCTTTCATGATTTTTTTTGCATTCACATGAGTTCTCAAAAATTAATTTTTTTAATTTAACAGAAAAATTGAAGAAAGACAACTTCCTCGGCACCCTTATAGAACTCGTTCCCAATCAAGAATCATGGATGAGTTGGAGAGACAAAATGAAACGCTGAGAAATGAGGTAAGTCTGAAGGAACAAATGGCTAAATTAATGGAGGCCATCCAACAATCTAAACAGAAGGAAGTGATGGGATCCCTTCCAGACGAATCAGTTGATCCATCGTATTCTCTTGGCTACAGTCCGCAAAACTCTCTACCATCAACCATACTTACACTAGCTGAATGGGTTCACCATGGATTCCCTCATGAGCGTGCACCCTCGTTCATACAAACACAAACCCAAACACAAAACCAACCTTTAAACCCCATAGGAATCCCTCACATCACCCCAAATACTAACACACAACGACCTGTCCAAGCTCAAGAAATAAACACTAGGGAATGAATCCTATATTCACCCAAGGACCTCATCCGATACACATACCATCCTCTTACCCTCACAATATGCCAACAGTATACCCAAACAATCCTCTTGATGGAAATGCTGAAAAATGGAAAATCCTGGAAGGAAGGATTCGGGCAATTGAGGGAAGTGCATATGATATTGGAGATGTATTTGATCTGTGGCTAGTCCCGGACGTGGTTATCCCTCCCAAGTTTAAAGTTCCTGAGTTTGAGAAATATCAGGGAACTGGTTGTCCGAGGAACCACCTAGTTATATATTGCAGGAGGATGGCTACATGCGCCCATGATGACAAGCTACTCATTCACTTCTTTCAAGATAGTTTAGCGACGACAGCTGCAAACTGGTATACTCAGCTGGAAAGGACACATATCCGTTCATGAAGAGACCTAGCTGACGCCTTTCTAAAGCAGTATAAGTATAACCTGGAGATGGTTCCTGACAAAACACAACTTCTTAGTATGGCCAAAAAAGGGGACAAGACCTTCAAACAATATGCACAACGTTGGCGAGAGCTACCGGCTCAAGTGCATCCCCCTTTATCAGAGAAAGAACTGGTCAGCATATTAGTCGATACACTCCAAGACCCCTTCTATGATAAGATGATCGACAGTATGGCTGCCAGCTTCTCTGACATCGTTATCATAGGAGAAAGAATAGAGAGTGGCATGCACAGGGGAAGGATTACGCATAAGTCTGGTGATACTTCTATTGGAAAGAAGAAGACAAGAGAAACTTATAATATGGCTTTCATTTAAGGCTATTACGCACCTCAAATGGCACCTTATAGGCCAACCAGTTTCCAACCATCACCATATACTCCTTATACGCCATATCCCTACATTGCCACAACATACCAAACTCCGTATCCTCCAACTTATAACCATCCAGTGCAAATCCAACCATCAACACCATACACAACCCAAACACAAGCCAGACCCAAACACAAGCCATAAGCCAAAATCCCAACCAAGGCCAAAAACAAGAGAAAAAATTTGTCAAATTTGATCCTATTCCATTGACCTATACTAAGTTGCTACCTCACTTAATCCAGAACTCCTTACTAGCTCCTCACCCTTTGAAACCTCAAGAACCACCATATCCTAAATGGTAAGACGTAAATGCCAAATGTGACTACCATGCAGGGTACATTGGTCACTCAATGGAAAATTGCCAGGTTCTAAAGCATAAGGTGCAAAGCCTAATCGATGCAAAATGGTTGGATTTTGGGGGGCTTGTTCCTAATATAGGAAATAATTCATTGCCAAATCATGAGAGCCCATCAGCTAGCTGAAAGAAATTGGGGCAGTACAATGAGGTGCCTTGTAAAAAGCCAGGTCAACAATATTGAGGAAAATCATCCAGGATTTTTCATACTTTTCAAAATCAAGCTTTTGTAAATAAATCCCAGTCAATAATACAAAAAATTACATTTTTCATGTTTCTTGGGCATGTACCTTACTGACTTTTAGTTCTTGAAATTTTTCATTCTTTTCATTATTCCAACCACTTATCTTATATCCAAAATAATAAATACCTGTTGGTTAATGTGCCGATGCTATAATAAGTAATTTTAAACGTCTTATAATCAAGCTCAAAGAGAAAATTAAATGAGGAAGTAGAATAAACAGGATCTAAATCCAACCATTGATTCCAAATCACCCTCCATTGTAATTTCTCTTGTCCAATAGAAAAAATAACAAACGTCCTGCTGGATCAAAAGACCAAATCCAGGTAAAATTTAGGGATGCAAAATAGATCCGCTGAATTGAGAATAAAAAATGATCTAGGAAAGACTAATATCTGACCAAGAAAAATAAAAAGAAAAAGAAAGGAAACCCGCTAGTTTGAAATCAATCCAGCCAAAATCATGGTCAAAATTAAAAAAAAAAAAGAAGAAAAACTCCGCTCGATTAAAACCAAAAATAATCCAGTCAAAAGTAGGTCAAAAAGTAAAATAATCATCGACAAAGTCATTATCGGAAAAGTTCTTGCAGGATTAAAATTCCAAAAACTATTTAGCATCAAAACATAAAGCCCGCTAAATCGGAAACCTTAAAAAGCCCGCTAGGTCGAAAACCCTCAAAGGGCGGCCTAGGAAAAAGTTAAGGCACAAAACAAAAAGCCCGCTAAGTTGAAAACCCTCAAATGGTGGCCAGGGAAAAAGTTAGGGCACACAAACAAAAAGCCTGCAAGGTCGAAAACCCTCAATGGGCGGCCTAGGAAAAAGTTAGGACACACAAACAAAAAGCCCGCTTGGTTGAAAACCCTCAAAGGGCGGCGTAGGAAAAAGTTAGGGCACATAAACAAAAAGCCTGCTAGGTCGAAAACACTCAAACGAAGACCTAGACAAAAGTTAGGGCACACAAACAAAAAGTCCGCTAGGTCAAAAACCTGTAAAGGCGACCTAGGAAAAAGTTAGGGCAAACAAAGACTTACTGGGTTGAAAGCTCAAAGAAACAATCCAGGAAAAAAATAAGGTCGACCAAAAGAATGACAAGTCTAAAATTCAAGTACAATTCGACATTTCTACACTGCATCTTTCCAAAAACTGGGGCAAAATTTTTCCATCTCTTCAATTTGATTAATTTGACAATCAAGATTATGAAAAGCAACATTGGCATTTTTCACCAAAAGGTGTCATTTGGGCAATCAAACCTACATTCTTCATCTCTCCCAAATATGCTACCCTAAAACCTCATATATAAGACCTACCTATCTCCTTTCACTAAATTATCCAAGATTACTTAGCATACCTCAAAGGTACCTAGGTAATAAAGAAAGGTGAAAATGTAAAAATAAAAAGATTAATTTTGAAAAGTCATGACAAATTGGATGAATCCTCAAACATCGCAACATGGCTTATTTCCAAAGAGTCATCCTCTTACTAGCCACAATGCCACCAAAATGAAAAGGAGTTTCTCTTATTCAAGAACTCTGATCCCCGTTGGGGCCTCAAGGATACTAGTAAAAGGAAAATCTTAGAGCTGCCCAATAGCCAAGAAACAGAGTCAGTCCAACTCGTCCTTAATCTTGATTCCCCTTACACCAACTATTAGGTTGTCGATAAAGGAAAAATGTTGAAGAAAAATCAAAATGGAAACGTAAAGTTTTTTCTTAAAAAAAAACAATCTTATGGCATGTATTCATCCTATAACATTCATTTCATGGTATTCGACCAAATAATCATTTCAAGCATCAAAAAGCAACAAATAAGTTAAAACATCTCGTCCTCTTGCACTCATTCAAGCAATAACATTTTGTCATTCAAGCATTGCATTTTCAAACTTTTTCCAAAAATGTTAAATTGGGGCAAGTTGTCAATTGCCCAAACCAATCATAATTTAATCTCAAAATTGGGGCAAACGTTTGCCGAGAAAGAATTCAAACTTGGGGCAATCCTTGATTCTTGAGAAAATTCAAAACTGGGGCAAACATTTGCCCATAAGAATTCAAATTGAAGCAATCCTCAATCTCAAAAAGAAAATTCAAACTGGGGCAAACACTTGCCTAGAAAAATTCAAATTGAGGCCATCCTCAATTTCAAATCAAGATTTAAACTGGGGAAAATGTTTGCCCAGAGAAGTTTAAACTGGGGCAATCCTCAATTTTTGAAAAATTCAGATCCAAACTAGGGCAAAGGTTTGCCCAAAAAATTCAAGTTGGGGCAATCCTCGATTCCTCAAAAAATAGAAATCTCAAAACTTGGGCAATCCCCGGTTTCTGAAAAATTAAAAATTCAAACTAAGGCAAACGTTTGCCCAGAAAAAGTTAAATTGGGGCAAATCCTGATTTTTGAAAAATATGCTGTAGTCAAACTGGAGCAAACGTTTGCCTAGAAAAAGGCCAAATTGGGGCAAACATTCGCCTAAGAAACTTCTAAAAAGAAATCTTCAAAATTGGGGCAAAGATCTTTGCCGAAATTCCTTCAAATTAAGGTATTCCTCAATTGCATAAAATCTTCTTAATTGGGGAAAAAATTTTGTCCAAATTTCTTGAAGAAAAGGTAATTATCAATTGCTTAAAAACCTTCAAGTTCGAGGCAAAATCAGCAATTTGTTTAAATTAACTCAAGATAAACAATTTTCAAAATAAATTGTTCAAACAATATTTGACAAATGAATCTATATTCCTTCCTCACTTGCATTTTCGGGACACATCATTATCCCAACAAAAAATTTGTTGATACTCTCATATCATTTTCCACACTTGTCCTAACAGGTCATTCTTTTCATGCCTATCTTAACAGGTCATTTCTTCCTTTTGCCTATCTTAACAGGCCATTTTTTTGTACCTGTCTCAACAGGTCATTCCTTTCCACACCTGTCCTAACAGGTCATTCTTTGCTTTAGCTTGTCTTAACAGGCCGCTTCTACATTACCTGTGTTAACAGGTTTCTTTTCATTTTTGTTTTGCTTGTCTTAACAGGTCATTTATACTTTTGTTTGTCTTAACAGGCCGTTTTTCCTTTACCTGTCTTAACAAGCCGTCTTCATTTTCCTTTACCTATCTCAATAGGTCATTTTTGCTTTGTCTGTCTTAACAGGCCATCCCTTCCAGTTAGTGTAGGTCATTTCATTTCTGTTCGCCTGTCTTAACAAGCCACTTGTGCATTTCCTGTCTTAACAGGTCTCCTCTTATTCCATGGCTTGTCTTAACAGGTATGTTTCATTCTTGCCTTGCCAGTCTTAACAGGCCACTTCTGCATTACCTATCTTAATAGGTTTCTTTTCATGGCCTATCTTAACAAGCCTCTTTCCATTTCGCTTTGCCTGTCTTAACAGGTCTTCACATTTTAATTTTTTTCATTTTGGCCTATCACACAAGGCCCTGCACATTTAATCATTTTCATTTTTTCTGTCAACAATAGGATATCAAGCACGTTTAATTTCTTCCATTTTTCCTAACAACAGCGGAACCTCACTTGCATTATTCCTGCAACAGCGGGACCTCATTTGCATTGCTCCTGGCAACAACAAGACATCATTTACTATCAACAACAGGACATCAAACATGTTTAAATTCTGCCCACCTATCTTAACAGGCTTGCATTGTTCCTGGAAATAGCAGGACATTATTTCCATTTTTCCTGTCAACAACAGGACATCAAACTTGTTTAAATTATGTCCATCTTAACAGACTTGCATTTTTCCTAGAAACAGCAGGACATCATTTCCATTTTTCCTATCAACAATAGGACATCAAGCATGTTTAGATTCTGTCTGCTTGTCTTAACAGGCTTGTATTTTTCCGCCACGTTTATTTTTCCGCACCCTGGCCTATTTAGGCCCCAACATGTTTACTTTTCTGCACCCTGGCCTATTCAGGCCCTTAGCACGTTTATTTTTCTACATCCTAGCCTATTCAGGCCCCAGCACACTTATTTTTCTACATCCTGGCCTATTCAGGCCCCAACACGTTTACTTTTCCATACCCTGGCCTATTGAGGCCCTAACACGTTTACTTTTTTACATCCTGGCCTATTTAGGCCCCTAGCACGTTTATTTTTCTGCAAAGGCCCCAGCATGTTTATTTTTCTGCATCCTGGCCTATTTAGGCCCGACATGTTTATTTTTTTGCACCTTGGCCTATTTAGGCCCCAGCATGTTACCTTTCTGCACCCTGGCCTTTCAAGCCCCTAACATGTTTATTTTTCTGCATCTCGCCCCATGCAGGCCCCTACACGTTTAAATTTTTGCATCCCCACCTGTCTTAACAGGTCTTTTTCATTTTCACTTGGCCTATCTTCATAGGCCATTCTTTCTATTCCTGCCTTAACAAGTCTTTCTAATTTTGCTTTGCCTGTCTAGACGGGCCATCCCCCACCGTTCTGCTTTGCCTGTTTTAACAGGTCTTTTCTAGCTCACTTTGCCTGTCTTAACAGACCATTCCATTCCATTCTACTTTGCTTGTTTTAACATGTCTTTTCTAGTTCACTTTGCCTATCTTAACAGACCATTCTTTTCCATTAAGTTAGCCTAATCAGGCTCTGCATTTCAATATCTGTATTTTGGCCTACCATATCAGGCCCTGCATATTTAAACCCTGTCAAGTCATTACACAAGGCTTGCAAAGCTCATCCAAAATTTCCACATTTGACCTAGCACTCTCCAACTGGGCATATTAGGCCCCTCTAAGATTTCTTCCAAAACTCCAGACCACCTTGGAACTCTTGAAGCATCAATCAAGTCCAGTACCTTGCTGACATTTCAAGCCTCTAGTATCCTTAATTATTATCCCAGACATAATTAGTTCACAATCTTTACTCATTTCCTACCATGATAATTCAAATAATCATTTCCCATATTATCTAGTAAGAAAATGAGTAAAGAGGGAAAAATTGTGAACATCTAATTATGTCTGGGATTAAATTACTATTTAATTAACCAAATTTATCAAATAAAAGTAATAATAAAATAAATAGAAATAATACAATATAAAAATAATAATCAGAATGAAAAAAATAGAAAAAAGATAAGAATAAACAACAAAAAAAGAAAGAAAGAAAAAAGGGAAAATTCCCAAAATGAAAAATAAAAATAATAAATAATAATAAAAATAAGAAAAAGAAAGAAAGAGAAAGAAGAAAAGAAAAGGTTAAAATATACTTGGGCAAAATCTAGTAAATGTCTATCTCAGGAAAAAGAGAGGGTAAGAAATTTGGGCCAAATGGGCTGGTTGACCAAAAAACAAAACAAGCAGCAAACAAAGAAATAAAAAGGGGGTTTCTTTTAAAAAGTGGTTGAGTTTAGCTAGGTGGCTGAATTCGTTAAGTAAGGATGGTTAACCAAAGGTAAGTCTCAGCAGAGCCCATAAATACAAGAAGAACCAAAGGAAAAAGGGCTTTTGGCGGGGGAATAGGATTTTTGGCAAAATTTGGGGAAAATTCGAGAGCTCTCTGGAATTTTCTCTCAATTTCATGCTTCCCTCAACTTTCAAAAGCCAGAGCGAGGGGGAATTTTGAAGACTCATTCGTTTGAATCGAAGGAAAGGAGAAAACATCCATGGATTCAAGCATCAAGCTAACCACAAGGGCGATGCAGTGGTTCCTGAGAAGATTTGGTTTTTGAAAGCAATCTAAAAGCGGCTTCTTTCTCTATTGTTTGTTCTTCGGACCATTTTAGAGGTCTCTGTCTCTGCTCACCAGTTTTCTTTACCGGATTGAAAGAAAGGAGAAACATCTCTAGAATCGAGCTAGCTACATTGGCTTCTTAAAGGTCAGTTTCCCTCATTCCTCTTCTTGCTTTCTAAGACCAAACGAAATCTCATTTATCTAGGATTCAGTCGTTTCTTGCAACAAAGGTGAATGGTATTGTCCTGGTAATTATTGGAGTATGTTGCATGAAGGTTTTGTTTGATCTAGCTGAGTAGGTTATAGCCATTTTTTAGAATACACAGATGTGATATCACTTCATTAAAAAGGATTTGAAGGTTGGAACTTAGGTAGGTAAGAGTCAATCTATTATACTGTTATTACCTTTACCAGTCTATTTTGGATTGTGGAATCCCATAGATAAATCTGGTGTGGTGAGCCAGTTCTTGTATATTAGTTTTATTTCTCCAAGAACCTGCATTGCTTCATGCATTTCATTCTCTGCCTATAAAATCTTGGTTACCTGGTCATTCAAGCTTAAGTTACTTAAACACACCAGCTATGAAAAACATCCTTGCTCTCCGTGCTGAGAAACAGCCCACTGATTTATGGAATTAACTGTCTTTTATAGGTAGCCTCATTTGTGATCATGAGCTTTCTATTCAAGAATAAGTTCTGAATCCTGTTCATAAATTTTTTTGATTGATGTATGGATTGCGTCAAATTCAATGGCATGAACTCCAAAACCGAATAATAGTGGTGTTGAGGCTGGCGTGTATACTAAATTTTCTATTAAGACATCAGATCCAACAGATTTCAGTTACAGCAGCATCAATATTGGTGACATGGATAAAAATATAGCCACTCTTGGTTACATTCTTCTTATTCAAATAGTTCTTAAGGCCCTTTCTAGTAGTGAGTTTGTGACTGAAATTTCATTTACCGTGGTCGTTGCACAGAATCTCAAGGAAGCTAAAATTTCCTAGCAGAGTTCACTTTTGCTGATGAGGAACCTGATTTGAATCGCCTTATTCAATATCAGTTATATCAGAGGACTATTTCCTAAGAGATATGGTTAGTTGTTGCTGATTATATGAAATACCAGTACAGTTCCTTCGTTGGAAGACCTATTCACAGTAGAGTTGAGGGTGGCAATAGATGAGGGAAATTGGGGAAAAGCTAAAAAAGAAGCAAATTCTGAGGAGGTATGTTAGCTTTGTAAATTTGTTGTTGGCTATAAAGATGATCTCTATGGTAGATATGTTGTTGGCTATAAAGATGATCTCTATGATAGAAATCCTGAACTGCAAAGGCCTACAGAATTCTGCAAATTTATCCCTCTGGTTCAAACTTTGTCTTGACAAATGAGAAACATGTGCATGATTTGAATTTAACCTGAGCTGCTGATATTGAGCTCCCTGATGTTACTGACCGCTCAACTAAAACAGGATTAGATGTACTTATGACACGTTAGGCTTTAGGCAATTCTGTAAGCAAGTGATAATATACTTGGAAGCCTTGGGTTCTGTACTTGGATTCTGCAGGTTAGAGGCTCCTATTTCATTTGGTCGCTAATACAAAATAGAGGCTAGCAATACTAACTGCAACTCTACGCTAGATAGGTACTAGAAATTGCAGAATTGTGGAAATTTTCAAGGAGGTATAGAAGGAGAGGGGTGAGGAGAAGGAAATGCCACATCTCTTCTCACTGATTTTAGCCACCTCTGTGTGTGGGCCTAAGCTGCTGGGGTGCATGATCTCTAATACTCAACTAGTCCATGTGTTCTCTATTCTTCTTACAGTCCAAAAATGTACCAGTTGTTTGCCGATATGCTTGTTAACTCTCTTGAGAGCAACAAATCTGAGGTCTTGAAGCAACCAGGTTCACCTACAGTAAAAGTGGTTATGCATCTCTTTTGATTTCCAGTTATTGTTATGACTAAAGATCCTTTTAGTTTGGAATAGGCTTCATAGTCTCATAGGCCTATCATAAGCAGCTTGCAAGAAAAGGTTACTGAAGTGGTTATATGAAGTTGCTCCGTACAATGTTCCAAGCATTTTCTGAATTTAAATATGACTCCCATGTTGCAGCCTTGCCTCAATATGTGGCCAGGAATACTGAAAAGCTCAATAAGTGGTAGGGTGGTGCAGGAAGACCCCAATATGACTCATGGGGTGAGGGAATAATTGCTACTGTCCATAGTAAGTTGTAGTACTACTTCTCTCTTATGGAACAACAATTTCCTATTGAGAGCCAGTTTGTATCCAAGTTGGCTAATCAATTGAATGCAACAATTTTCTAGGTACTGTACGAAAGGTTAGGAAGGCCTGTATTTGGGCTGGATATGTATGCTTATGTTCGTCGGTCTGTTGAGGAATCCTTCCTTGTATAGTATAGTACCAGATGCCTTGAAAAATGATATGACAATAGAAGAAAAGAGGGCTGACTTGATTCCTATAGCAGCAACCATTATGGACAGAAACAATTTGGTTAAGTATGATAGAAAGGGTAAACATTTTCAAGTTACTAATTGAGGTTGTACTGCAAGCCACCATTACATGACATAGGGAACCATTTTCTTATAAATTGAGAATTTGATGCCCACATGGGCAGTAACTGATAGATGAATATGATAATGTGGTCAAAGGTAGATCTGGTAATAATTCGATGCCCCTATCAGATTCTGAGATGCTGAGCTCTTTGGCAAAACTGCCCACTGCATCAGCTATGTTTGCTACAAAGCCTACATCAGTTTAAATTCTACTTTAATGATGCTTGATACTAGAATTAAGAACGGGGAATTAGGCACAAGTTATGCAACAAACCTTGGGATTCCCTACACCTGCATATGTCACTGGTCTAGGAGCAGAAATTATGCACAACTTTTCCTAAGATTGTACTCGGTTCAAACCTTTACAAAAACCTGTTGGAAAATTTCATATTTCTTATCGAATTATCAATGAACTTCCTAAATATCTGTGGACGAGGCAAATCTGCAGGGAAAGGATATCATAATTGGCAGCTAAGAATTCAGTCTAAGGTCTGTTAGGCTAGATCCAAGTGTTCTTATAATAGCAGCATTTGCACCAACAACAGTTCTTGAGGCATGATGTCCAACAACCAGCTGTGAATGGCTATTCCTAGGAACCGCAAGTTAGGCAGAATGAAGTTTGTTGTCTTGAAGAATAGACACAGAACCTGATTGAAGCCACCAACATTCTTGCCAAACTTAACCTACAGGCTATCATTTTAGCAAAACAAAGTCTTCTCGTCAGCTGGGTTTGGGGTAGTCACATTCTATGTACAGGGAGCACATAATAGTATCTTATCTTCATAAAAGTCTTGTATTGGAAACACAGCATGGTGATGAGTAGAAAAGTTATTACCAATAGCTGATATGTGTCGTAAGACAAGATTCCCACTTACATTGTAATCTCTTTTAAGAGCCACTGAAGCATAATGCAGAATAAGCACTAGGCCATGGGTAATGAAGGCTTTTCAAAAAGCTTTTGTGTTGGATTGCAGTTGTCTTCCGTGAGATGGCCATCGGTCTTACTTTGGACTGATTCCAGGAACAGTGGTTGCTAAATTATGGGGAAAGAACTATTCTAGCTCTAACAGATATTAGCAGTTTGGCTCATAAGACACACCCTCTTTTCACCGCAAGTCCAGTATGAATACTACAAAAGGATGGGCTAGATAATCTCACAACTGGATAAACTTGGCCAATGGTGAAATCTGAATGACTATGGTTGTAAAGATTATATTCGTAGATAGCAAAGCAGACTTGAACCACAAATTGCAGCCAATATCAATCATATAGATATGGTGGAGATGAATCACATCAGCAGTTGTGGTTTTAGGATTTAAAATATAGATGCCTTGGTACCAATCAGAATAACACAGCTACGGCCAGCACTGGATTCCGCCGGCATGCTTAGGCACATGAGTTGTCATCATTGACCTTTCCTTGCTGTATCCAAATGAGTTTCAGTAGGTCAACTATGAATCAGTAAAGGGAAACTCGTCAGGCAAAAGACATATTATCCAAAAGTGAAAACCAATTTCTTTTGGAGATCTTAACACTTTTTGCCCCGGTGTTTTCAGCTTGGTAGAAATTCACTGATTTTAGTGACAGGGAACTGATAGGACATTGTGTAAAGCCTGTATCTTAGAAACCTTAACCCGAACTAAACATTCTATGTTAGGTGCTAAGATTTCACTATGTAAGATGTATTCTAAATCAGTCATATGGAGGGCTTGTAAGTCTTCAGTGATTAAAGCTATTTTTACAAATGAAACCAAAAGGTCTTTATGCTAGAGAAATCTCTCCCAATTGGTACTGTTAAAATATTCAGACTGCATTCTCCAGATCCCAAGATGTCTGCTGCAGGTTCTCCTGCTAGAGCCTTAGAGGTTGATATATATGACTTGATCAATGATGATTTATGAACCTGTAAAATTCAACCAAATGATCCTGGATGTAGCCTATCAAGGAACTGTGCTCTCAAGCTGGTTTGCAAGACCAGCAGGAATTTTTATAGTAAAAATTATTGTTACCTGAGGCAATTATAGTCTTATCAGTTGGCTTAATTGGATAAGAACAACCTATAGAAGGATAGTCAGGGAAGTTGAGAGAGGAAAAGTCAGTGGTTGGGTCCTGATATGAAAATCAATTACTGATTCCTCTTGTAAACTCCTCAAATTATTGAGTATCAGGTAGCCTTTCAGATATCATTGGGTTTCTGTGCCATGGTTCAGAAATTGAAATTTGAAAAAACACTGGTTCCATTATAGGCAGCAAAAGACATTCCAAATGCTTGAGGTGGTAATTGATCAAATTCCCCTCTTCTCAAAGCCTGTGTATGTTGCTGCTACTCACCAGAGTTTCACTGCCGCCACCAACACAATTTGATGTTGCAGATAGCGTAGAAGATAGGGTCAATGGCTGAAATGATTAATGAAGTTCTGCCCAAATATGTTCTCCCCAACTATCACAATCTCCTGTTTGCAGGAATGACACAGGGGCCTTTGGGGTAGGGGATGTAACACTACATGGCGTATCGAATGGATAAAGGCAGCTTCAATTTTGAATGATGTGTGGCAACAGAATCTGATAAGGCATATTAGAGTAAACTGATAGATTGGTTTTGGTTAAATGATGAGGACTCAAGGGATTAGGTTCAACTTAACCCTTCTGGCTTCCTACTTCGCTAATCTGCTTTGAGAATGACACTTATAATTTATTACATCAAGAGTACAAAAATCCCATGGCTTCCACTTTTAGCAAGATGATAGGATTAAGGGATAAACTAGCTCTAGGGATGGATGTTGTTTCATCAAGGGACCCCTCTGTCATTAAGCCGCTCTGTCATTAAGCCAACCATCCATGAGCATGATATAATTGCACCAGTGAGCTCCCTTCAAGTTTAATATGACAACAGTAACAACAAACAATAGAACTTTCTGCAATCAAATCGGTTGCTGCCTTTTCAATAATCTGCTATGAAAACTCTATGAGTTGTGCAGCTTCCCATGATGTAAACAGCTTCTTGGTTTGGTCTTCCACAAAATCAGCAATTTAATTATACACCACAGTCAACATGGTCTATGCCCCAGCAGCGTTCACAAGTTATTTGGCAACTAGCACTAGTGAGCACCCTTTAATAAAAAACTTCAGGTCCAAACATACTTCTCGACGAAAGTTCCACCCACCAAGATTCAACTATGCAGTGAGCCAGAATCTGTATTTTCACAGTTCCCAGCCTGTTAACGAGTCTGGTATTTTCATTCTTATACTTCTGATGGCCTCAAGGGGAGAACCTAAACCCTAAACCTAAAGGTTCAGGATGAAAACTCTCAATCTTCAAAATTGCTAACAGTTAGGCCAGATACAAAGATAATGATTAATTAAATTATTAGAATTCCATGGATGCAAGCATGATAACACGTTTGGGTCAGGTTTGGGCTTGGTCAGTTTGGGCCAAAACCCTGGGGTGGTAATTATATGCCGTTGGCATTGAAGGAATCTAATCCTTGCCTTTGCCCGCATATTTCCTTTCCTTTTAATTTGAAACCAAACCCACTTCTTTAATTTGGGTCAAGCCCAATCCTTTTAATTTTGGGTCAAGCCCAATTCTCCTCTTTTAAGAAATCAAATTTGTTCCTGCCTAATTCGGGTCAAGCCCAATTCCCTTTTATTTTTGTTATTTTTAAAATTAAGTCCATTTTCTTTTAACGATCCTAGATCTCACGCAATGAACTTCGAAGTTGAAAGTGCAACATACCCTGTCTTTCAATGTTCGAAGAGTCATATGAGCCACAGTGCAACCCTTACTTGCCTCCGACTCTGTGCATATATGGGTCCAAGAACATGTTAAAAAACTAAATATGTTTTTAAATAATTCTAAGTCTCACGTGATGAGTTTTGGATACGAATTGGTAGCATAACCTACTGTTCGGAGTTTACAAATCATATGGGTCCCAATGCAGCCTTTGTTTGCCTTGGATCCTGTGCATATGTGGACTAAGGATTTTCTTTAAAATATTCAAAATACTTTGCTTTTCCAAAAGACCTTCAAAGGTCAAGCCTTCACACCAGAACTATATAGCCTTGAGTTTCCCATTGCACCAGGGAATACGGAGGAGCAGGATCAAGTCCTATCAAGCTATCTTTCATACAAACCTATTTATTTTATTATAAACTAATGGGATGAAACAGTTTTCAAAAACATCAAAATCACACACTCAGCTTAAGGGTACCGTTCTTCAGAACGGACGAGTAGGCTGCCTAACACCTTCCTTACTCACAACCGACTCCCGAACATAGAATCTCATCCTCAAGTTAGGGTTTTTCCAAACGTTTTTCCTTTAAATAAAAATTTAGTGGCGACTCCAAATAATCAAAATCATTTCAAAATTTTTAGCGAGTCTGTCGTCTAGTTGTAATTACGGTTGTGACACTGAACAATGGAAAATCTTAGAAGGAAAGATCCGGGAAATCGAGGGAAGTGCATATGATATCAAAGTCACGTCTGACTTGTGCTTGGTCCCAAACATGGTCATTCCTCCCAAATTCAATGTTCCTGAATTTGAGAAATATCGAGGAACTAGTTGTCCGAGGAACCACTTGACCATGTATTGCAGGAGGATGGCTGCTTGTGCTCATGATGATAAGTTGCTCATCCATTTCTTCCAAGATAGTCTAACCGGGACAGTTGCAAACTGGTATACCCAATTAGAATAGAGACATATTCGTTCATGGAGAGATCTGGCTGAGGCATTCCTAAAGCAGTACAAGTACAATCTAGAGATGGCTCCTGACAGAACACAGCTTCAGAATATGGCCAAGAAAGGAGATGAGACCTTCAAACAATATGCACAGCAAAGGCGGGAGTTAGCTGCTCAAGTTCAACCCCTATTATCTGAAAAAGAACTGGTCAGCATGTTCATTGATACACTCCAAGACCCCTTTTATGATAAGATGATTAGCAGTATGACCGACAGTTTCTTTGATGTTGTTATCATGGGAGAAAGGGTCGAAGGTGGCATACGTGGTGGAAGGATCACGCATAAGTCCATTCGGATGATTAATACTTTTGTTGGGTTTGGAAAGAAGAAGATAGGAGAAACATATAATGTGGCTTTTGGTTAAGGCCAATATACACTTCAAATGGAACCTTATGGCCGAGCCGGTTTTTAACCACCATATCCCTACATCGCCACAACCTACCAAACATCTTACCCTCTAGCCCATAACTATCCTATGCAAATCCAACCACCAACCCCATTCACAGCCCAAACACAAGCCATAAGCCAAAACCCTAACCAAGGCTAGAACAAAGAGGAAAAAACCCTGTCAAATTTGGTCCTATCCCTATGACCTACACCGAGTTGTTACCTCTCTTAATCCAGAACTCTATGATCGCTCCTTATCCCTTGAAACCTCAGCAACCACCATATCCTAAATGGTATGATGCAAATGCTAAATGCGACTACCATGCGGGGTTCATTAGCCATTCAACAGAAAATTACCAAGCTCTGAAGCATAAGGTGCAGAACCTAATTGATGCAAAGTGGTTAGATTTTGATAAGTTTTCTCCTAATGTAGGAAATAATCCATTGCTAAATCAAGACAATCCATCAGCTAGCTAAGAAAATTGGGGCAAGAATTATGCAACGATGTGCCTTATAGGAGCCATGTTTAAATATTGAGGAAAATCATCTAAGATTCTTATACTTTTCAAAATCAATCTTTTGTAATAAATCTCAATAAGAAATAAAATTTACATTTATCATGTTTCTTGGGCACGTACCTTACAATATTGGCTTTACTTCTATAAATTGTCATTCTTTTCACCATTCAACCCCTCGTTCCCAATAAAAAAAAATACATAATGGTGACAATGTTAGTGCTGTAATAAATAATTTTGAATGCCTTATTAATCAAATCCAAGAGAGAAAAATTAAATGAAGAAGCTGATTAAAGAGGATCGAAATCCAACCAGGGATTTGACACGCTCGTCGTAAACGAGCAAAAATAATTTCTAGATTTTCCCCAAACTATTGGTATAGTATAAGGTGCAACCTAGGTCATCTCCCAAAGACCATTTCATATTCTTAAGCAAATTAGGAGAAAATTATAACAGGAGGATTTTGTAAAGATTGATATTGAGTTTTAAATGCAAAATACAGAATGAAATTAATTTGACTTAACAATTATCAACTCAAGGAATTCAGAGGCTATTTTCAAAACTAATCATTGATCACTAAAATCATGCATTGTGTTTATCAACCTAGGATCATCTGGAACCCCAACAATGATCCTTGAATTCTCTACTGAGAAACCTCTCAGAATTCAATTGATTATGATCAACAAGATTTAGTAACCACTTAATCTTTCATCTAAACCAATTTTATAATCAGAATTCAGTTGAAGTAAGTAATAAAATGAAAACCTTCAATTAAATTACTTAATTTCTACTCTTCAAACTTTTGGAAAATGATTTACCAATCAAAAACCAATTATAAATCAATTATGCATTAATCAAAATACGTCAACCGATCAAACTTTGATTAAAGAATAAAATTGAAGAGTATAGTGAAGTAGAGTAGAAACCACTTAATAAGCATGTAAATAAAGATCAAGACCTCAAAGTTAAAATGAAAATAGCTTGAATCCTTGAATTGAAACTACAAACCTAGCCTTCCATGAAGGAGGCAAACTAACAACAAAGAAAGAGGCAAACTAACAACAAATAAATCCTAAGCCTTCCATGTAGGAGGCAACTAACAACAAATAAATCCTAAGCCTTCCATGTAGGAGGCAACTAACAATAAAGAAAAACTAAGCCTTCCATGTAGGAGGCAAACTAACAAGAAAGAAAACCTAAGCCTTCCATGAAGGAGGCAAAACTAACAAGAAAGAAAGAAAGAAAGAAAATGGTATTGGAGTTAATCTCCAAAATGGTGTGTGTTTCTCATCTTGTAAACCCTTCTATTTATAGAGGATTTTTGAGGAATCATCTTCAGAAAGTCACCAACTAGGATATTACTTTTCTACCATTTTATTGCTTTCACATGGGCTTTGTTGAAAATGCAAAACACTTGAATTTTTGTCACCAATGAGCACAACAATTTTGACTTGCTTGCAGCGCAATTTCAGATATTAACGTGTCCGAATTAGACCTTCACGTCTGAACAAAAGTTGTAGCCCCGGATCTTAGCTGTCCAACAGATTTGATTTCATCTCAATATGACTTCTGTATCTCAAGATATGGCCGGATCTTTGCACACTGTTCAAATTCCATGTCAGCAACACTATCTCATATTTTGAGATAATTTTGGAGTCCTAAACATCCCATTTAGAGTCTGCTCTTGCTTTGTAACTGTGGACACTTCTTTAAGCTTTCATTCAAGATAGATTTCATGATTTTTGGATGTCTAAAACTCCTATTATGCTCAAAATACTATAATAGTGTCATTTTAATCGGGTAAGCAAAGAAATTCAATTAAACTTCATATGAACCCAAACTCATAAAATATGACAAAGACCACTTAATTGAACATATAAGAAGTCTTAATGAGATAAAAGTGAGAGATAATTATTTATGAAATTTATTCTTATCAAATTCCCCCACACTTATCTTTTGCACGTCTCGGGCAAACTTAAGTTAAGGATTGGTGACTATTTTTTTTTTTGGAAAGAACATCAAAGTTTTGAGTTGATTTTTCAAGAATTCACAAAATTTCATGAAACATTCTTTCATCACATTTTTGAAATTACTTAGAAAGGCAACTTTAATTTGAAAAACAGATTGAGAAAGATAAAACCTCACATGATATACTCTGAATCTCTCAAGTGTTTGATTTGGTAAGTGTTTCTCTCAAATTCAATCCATGAAAGATGAACTATCATAGGCTTGCATATCTTCTACTTCTCTACTATTATGTACACATGCAATGCACAAATCAAGAGGTGTTTATTTTGGTTATAATGGGATTAGAAATATGAAATGATATATTGAATAGATACAATGTTAGACCAAGGAAAATGGTGAGGATTGAGAACTGAGTCTAAGTGCAAGTGTGAGAAACAGATATCACTTCTTCATTTTTTTTTTCTTTTCTTTTTTTCAATATAATAGTTTATTTGTTAATTTATTGCTTCAGTTTTTTTTTCAACCATGATATTGATGAACACAACAATAATCTCCCCCACACTTATTGAAACACTTATGGTATGATAAATCCAGTATTTCTCACCTTCTATGGTCAAACAAAGTTATTTTTTTTTTGATTTGTGGTGAGCTAAAAAGAAGAAAAGGCTAATCGGCTCAAAGGGCTGATCAAAGGATAAAATTATATGGTTTGGTTATTTGGCCAAGTGGTTTGTCCAAGAAAAAAAGTGCCTCAATCATTTTTGTACAATTCATGTGAAAATATAGCTTCAAAAAGAATCAATGCAAGTTCTAAAGTAACATATTCCATGGATGAAAATCACACAAGAAAGAAAATAATAATAAGGCTCAAAATCTCACGGTAATATATTTATCACATCTAATCTATCCAGTTCAAATATGTGTTGCCAAACTAATTAATCTCAAAATGTAAATCATTTTGCTTCAATTATTTTATGAAATCTAAAGAACAACAAACTTCCACATTCAATTTTTATTTATTTATTTTTTTTAATCATAAGATGCGTATCAAGAGTCAAGTGTAACTCCTTACTCAGCCATCTTACTCAAAGCAAGTTTATGATTCTAACCTAATTTTTTTGTTTTTTGTTTTTTTTTTGGGTTTTTTTTTAATTTTTTTTTTAGATATCGGACCATCCTCCCCCCAACCTATCCAAGACATTGTCCCCAATGTCTTAGATGGAATTTCATATAACAGGAAAAGAAATGTAAGAAAACCACCAAAGTATGGAAAAGTTATAACCGAAGAGTGGTATCTGGTTCTCTTTTGTCTCTGCCATCCTAATTTGGTTGGTTCACCAGCTGCATTGCTATATTCTAAAAATGGTGAAAATTTCAAATAAATTGAAAAGACAATGTAAATGACAAACATACACGCATGAGAATGAACAGTAGTTGTAATTTTGGCTCACATCTTCCTCTGGTTTTACGTCCAGTAACGGCTGAAACGCCTTCTAAGAGTCGAGGATGTGCTTCCCATTCAGTTTTCTTGTAAACTGACAACAGGGTCTTTTAAAGTCAGATTCCCAAGACTATAACGTGTTTTTTCCTTACGGAACAGTTCAAACAAATCAAGAAGGACTCCTTGAACATGCCTACTAGGATACGTCTCAAGAGTCTGAATGATATCATCCAATGACTCCTTACTCGGTCCATCCTTTAAAATCCAAGAATGGTATACCTAAAAAAAATTGTTAGAAAGATTAAAAATTTTATACAAAAAAAAGGAGAATTCATACAGAAAATCCAAGAATATATACCTAACGTAAAAAAAAAATTGTTAGAAAGGTTAAAATTTTTATACAAACTCCTAAATAAGCCTAGGAAGCTAAAATGGTCCCCGACAACGGCGCCAAATTTTTGACACGCTCGTCGCAAACGCGCAAAAATAATTTCTAGATTTTCCCCAAACTATTGGTATAGTATAAGGTGCAACCTAGGTCATCTCCCAAAGACCATTTCATATTCTTAAGCAAATTAGGAGAAAATTAGAACAGGGGGATTTTGTAAAGATTGATATTGAGTTCTAAATGCAAAATACAGAATGAAATTAATTTGACTTAACAATTATCAACTCAAGGAATTCAGAGGCTATTTTCATAACTAATCATTGATCACTAAAATCATGCATTGTGTTTATCAACCTAGGATCATCTGGAACCCCTACAATGATCCTTGAATTCTCTACTGAGAAACCTCTCAGAATTCAATTGATTATGATCAACAAGATTTAGTAACCACTTAATCTTTCATCCAAACCAATTTTATAATCAGAATTCAGTTGAAGTAAGTAATAAAATGAAAACCTTCAATTAAATTACTTAATTTCTACTCTTCAAACTTTTGGAAAATGATTTACCAATCAAAAACCAATTATAAATCAATTATGCATTAATCAATACGTCAACCGATCAAACTTTGATTAAAGAATAAAATTGAAGAATATAGTAAAGTAGAGTAGAAACCACTTAATAAGCATGTAAATAAAGATCAAGACATCAAAGTTAAAATGAAAATAGCTTGAATCCTTGAATTGAAACTACAAACCTAGCCTTCTATGAAGGAGGCAAACTAACAACAAATAAATCCTAAGCCTTCCATGTAGGAGGCAACTAACAACAAATAAATCATAAGCCTTCCATGTAGGAGGCAACTAACAATAAAGAAAAACTAAGCCTTCCATGTAGGAGGCAAACTAACAAGAAAGAAAACCTAAGCCTTCCATGAAGGAGGCAAAACTAACAAGAAAGAAAGAAAGAAAGAAAGAAAGAAAGAAAATGGTATTGGAGTTAATCTCCAAAATGGTGTGTGTTTCTCCTCTTGTAAACCCTTCTATTTATAGAGGATTTTTGAGGAATCATCTTCAGAAAGTCACCAACTAGGATATTACTTTTCTACCCTTTTATTGCTTTCACATGGGCTTTGTTGAAAATGCAAAACACTTTTGAATTTTTGTCACCAATGAGCACAACAATTATGACTTGCTTGCAGCGCAATTTCGGATATTCTCGTGTCTGAATTAGACCTTCACGTCTGAACAAAAGTTGTAGCCCCGGAACTTAGTTGTCTAACAGATTTGATTTCATCTCAATATGACTTCTGTATCTCAAGATATGGCCGGATCTTTGCACACTTTCCAAATTCCACGTCAGCAACACTATCTCATCTTTTGAGATAATTTCGGAGTCCTAAACATCCCATTTAGAGTCTGCTCTTGCTTTGTAACTGTGGACACTTCTTTAAGCTTTCATTCAAGACAGATTTCATGATTTTTGGATGTCTAAAACTCCTATTATGCTTAGAATACTATAATAGTGTCATTTTAATCGGGTAAGCAAAGAAATTCAATTAAACTTCATATGAACCCAAACTCATAAAATATGACAAAGACCACTTAATTGAACATATAAGAAGTCTTAATGAGATAAAAGTGAGAGATAATTATTTATGAAATTTATGCTTATCAGGATTCCAACTCACAATGGACCATTCATTATTCCTCTCAAAATATCTTGTCCAATAGAAATCCCACTGGATCAAAAGTTCAATCCAGGTAAAATTTAGGTATGCAAAATAGATCCACTAAATTGAGAATTAAAGATAATACAAGCAGGACCAAATAGAAGATTTGACCAGGAAAAAATAAAAGAAAAGGGAAAACTCACTGGATTAAAATCTAAAAGATAATGCAAGCAAGATTAAGTTCAAGATTCAAAAGAACAAACTAGACAAAGCCATGATCAAAAGGGTTTTGTTGGATTAAACGCCAAAAACAATTCAAGAAAAAATTAAGGTAAAAAATAAGCCCACTAGGTCGAAAACCCGCAAAGGCAACCTAGGCAAAAGTTAGGGTAGACAGACAGAAAAGCCCGCTAGGTCAAAAACTCACAAGGGCATCCTAAGCAAGAGTTAGGGCCAAAGAAAAAAAGCTTTCTCGGTCAAAACCCCGCAAGGGTGGCCTAGGAAAAAGTTAAGGCCAAAGATGAAAAGCTCGCTAGGTTGAAAACCCAAAAAAGGTGGCCTAGACAAAAGTTAGAGCGACCTGCTGGACTGAAAACTCGAAAGAGCAATTTAGACAAAAGTTAAGGTCAATTAAAAGAGTGACAAGTTGAAGGTCCCAAATACAATTCGACATTTCCGCACCTCATATTTCTTAAAATAGGAGCAAAATTTTGTCATTTCTCAAATTCGATTTATTTGACAGTCAAGGTTATGAAAAGCAATTGTCATTTCTCATCAAAAGGTGCCGTTTGGGCAATCGAACCTACATTCTTCATCTTTCCCCCAAATATATTACCATAAACCTCACTTACAAAAACCACATATATCTTCTCATTAACCATCCAAAATTATTTCGTACATCTCACAAATGTATATGCCAAAAGAAAATATGAAAAATGTAAAAATGAAAAGATTAATTTATAAAATTCATGATAAATTGGATGAATCCTCAACCATTACAACATGGCATGATTATTTCTAAAAGTCGTAATGCCACCGAAACAAAATAAGTGTCTTATTTAATGTTTCTAATCACCGCTGGGTCCTAAAGATATTGGAGAAGGAAAATTTCAATGCTGACCCAGAAGCTAAGATGGGAAGTCAATCCAGCTTATCCTGAATCTTGATCCCACTTACACCCACTATAAGGTCATCGAGAAAAGAAAAATGTCGAAAAAAATCAAAATAGAAGTGGAACAAAATAAAATCATCTAAATCATCTCATGGCATGCATTCATTCTAGTTCATCCTATAATATTTGATCAAATGTTCGTTTCAAGCATCTTCAATTTTTTATAAAAAACAATAAATAAGTTAAAACATCTTGTCATCTCGCATTCATTATAGCATTACATAAATCATTTCAAAATCTTTGCTAAAACAATGTTAAAACTGGGGAAAATTCTTACCCAAACCCATCAACATTAACATAAAAAAAATCTCAAAACTAGGGAAAATTTTTGCCAGAAAAATTCATCCCCCAATTGCTGGAAAACCAAATTTAAATTGGGGAAAATTCTTGATCAAGTCAGTTCAAATTGAAAACAATTGCTGAAAAATCGTAGAACTAAGACAAGTTTTAGCTCAAATCAAGTACGAACATTAATTATTAAAACTGGGAAAAATTTTGCCCAAATCACTTCAAATGGAGGTAGTTGTCAACTGCCTAAAAATCTTCAAAACTGGCAATCTTTTTCCCAAATTACTTCAAATGGAGGTAGTCGTCAACTGCCTCAAAATCTTCAAAATAGGAAATTTTTTTCCCAAAAAAATTTAAATTGGGGCAATCCTCGATTTTTAAAAAACAAAAATTCAAATTGAGGCAATCCTTGAATGTTAAAAAATCGAAATTCAAACTGGGGCGAATTTTTTCTCAAACCAAGTCCAAAATATTAATTACTAAAACTTCAAAACTGAGAGAAAATTTTTGCTTAAGTCTTACTTCAAATGAGTAATTATCAAGTGCTTAAAAATCTTCAAAATTGAGGCAAAATTTCAGCCCAAACCACTCAAATTAAGGCAATCAAAAAACTGTTTAAGTTAATTCAAGATAAAAAATTTTCAAAATAAATTGCTTCAAATAACTTAGAACATCTAACAAAGGAACCTGTATTCCTTCTCACCTGTTCAAGCATCAGGCAATATGCCTACATGGTTAGGACACATTATTGTCCTAACAAAGAATTTGTTAACACTCGCATATCATTTTTCATAATTTTAACAGGCCATTTTTTTCCATACCTGTCTTAACAGGTCACCTTTTCTCTTACCTGTCTTAACAAGTCATTTCTTCTTGCCTGTCTTAACAGGTCATCCCTTTCATCTTGCCTATCTCAACAGGTCACCTCCTCCATCCCTTCTATACATGTCTTAACAGGTCATCTTTTTTCTTACGTGTCTTAACAGGTCATTTCTTCTTACCTGTCTTAATAGGTCATCCTTTTTTCTTGCTTGTCTGAACAACCTATTCCTTCTACTTCAATTTTATCAGGTCTTTCTCCATCCCACTTTTCCTATCTTAACAAGCCATCCTTGTATACTTGCTACCAGTCTTAACAGGTCATCTTTTTTCATACCTGTCTTAACATGTCATTTCTTCTTGCCTGTTTTAACAAATCATCCCTTCCATTTCTTGTCTTAACAAGTCTTTTTCATTTCATTTTTCCTGTCTTAAAAGGCCATCCCTTATATTTCCTATCTTAACAGGTCTTTTCCATTCCACTTTGTCTGTCTTAACAGGTCATCCCTTCGATTTCCTGTCTTAACAGGCCATCCCTTCCATGTCTTGTCTTAATAGGTCTTTTCTATTTCACGGTGCCTATCTTAACAGGTCATTTGTGCTATTCCTGTCTTAACAAGTCTTCTCCATTTCACTTTGCCTGTCTTAACAGGTCATTTCTATTCTTCCTGTCTTAACAGGTCTTTTCCAGTTCACTTTACCTATCTTAACAGGCCATTTCTGTTCTTCCTATCTTAAGAGGTCTTTCCTATTTCACTTTGCCTATCTTAACAGGTCATTTCTGCTATTCCTGTCTTAACAGGTCATTTCTGCTATTCCTGTCTTAACAGGTCTTTTCCATTTCATTTTGCCTATATTAACAAGTTTGCATTTTTCCTGTCAACAATAGGACATCATCTACTTATTGCCTGTCCTAACAGGTCTCATTTCTCCTGTCAACAACAGGACATTTTCTGCATTTTGTCTGTCTTAACATGTCTGCATTTTTCTTGTCAACAACAGGACATCATCTGCATATCACCTATCTCAATAGGTTTTCCTATTTTAACAGGTCTGTCTTTTTTCTATGAACAATAGGACATCATCTGCATATTACCTATCTTAACTGGTTTGTATTTTTCTTATCAACAACGGGACATTTTCTACATTTTGCCTGTCTTAACAGGTTTGCATTTTTCCTATCAACAACAAGACATTATCTTCATATTGTCAGTCTTAACAGGTCTGCATTTTTTCTATCAACAACAGGATATCATCTACATATCACCTATCTCAACAGGTTTGCATATTTCCTATCTTAACAGGTCTGTTTTTTTCTTGTCAACAACAAGACATTATTTGCATATTGTCTATCTTAAATAGGTTTCCATTTTTCCTATCAACAGCAGGATATTTTCTTCATTTTTTCCTCTCTTAACAGGTTTGCGTTTTTTCTGTCAATCACAGAACATCATTTGCATACCACCTGTCTTAACAGGTTTGCATATTTCTTATCTTAACAGGCCCTGCAGGTTTAATTTTTTGCATTTCGGCCTATATTGTCAAACCCTGCACGTTTAATTTTCTGCATTCCAGCGTATACTGTTAAGTTAAGCCCTGCACGTTTAATTTTTTGCATTTCCGGCCTAAACTGTGAGGCCCTACACATTTAATTTTCTGCATTCCAGCCTATACTGTCTAGCCCAACTGTCTAGCCCAACACGTTTAATTTTCTGCATTGAAGCCTATACTGTCAGGCCCAACATGTTTAGTTTTCTACATTTCTGTGCTATACTGTCCGGCCCTAAATGTTTAATTTTCTATATTCCGGCCTATACTGTCAGGTCCAACACATTCAATCTTCGGCATTCCAACCTATACTATTAGGCCCAGCACGTTTAATTTTTTGCATTCCGACCTATACTATCAAGCCCAATATGTTTAATTTTCTTCATTTCCGGGCTATACTGTCAGGCTTTTCAAGTTTAATTTTTTGTATTCCAACCTATACTGTCAAGTCCAGGACATTTAATCTTTGGCATTTTGACCTATACTGTTAGGCCCAACACATTTAATTTTTTGCATTCTAGCCAATATTGTCCGGCCCTGCATGTTTAATTTTCTATATTCCAACCTATATAAGGAGCAAGTGACACACGAAGGAAAATGCTCAATGACTTTTCATGATGAAATTGGCTAAAATTTTTTGCGTCACACGAACATTTAGAATTTGATCTCAAATTCTAAAAAATCCATAAGGAAATTGAAAACACTTCCAATAGGCTGCTTAAATTAAAGATTCAAACCTTTCCAACTTATACTTATTAAACATATTTTAACATCAACAACTATTTTTTACAGATTTAATCACAATTAGTATAATCTAAGCTCAAGAACAACTATGGATAATGAAGATTACCATAAGCACCAATTATCCAAATCATGAAATTTCAAAAAAAAAATATGATTAACAGGTTGCAAACATCATTGTATATCATTTCTTCTTCATCATAAATTTAAAACTTTAAACCAATTGGTCTATATCTTAAAGATTAAGTTCAAGCACTTTTGGAGGTGTTGCAACCGTGATTATGACGGGACAAAGAACTCGCTAAAATTTGAAAATAGAATTTTATTGGATTATGTGGAGCCGCCACCAAATTTTTAGTTAAGGGAAAAGATTTGGAAAAACCATAACTTGAGGAGGAGATTTAGGTTCGGAAGTCGGTTATGAGTGGAGAAGGTGTTAGGCACCCCACTTGCCCATTCTGAAGAATGGTACCCTTAAACTGAGTGTGTGATTTTTGAAAACTGTTTGATCCCTTAATTAATGTGAAAATAAATAGGTTCATGGAGGTTGGCCTGACAGGACTTGATCCTGCTCCTACGTATTCCCCGGTGCAATGGGAAACTCAAGGCTTACGTAGTTCTGGTTTGAAGGCTTGACCTTCGGAGATAGAAATGGTTTGGAAAGCTTTAATATTGGGAGGGGTTCATTCTTAGCCCACATATGCACAAGGTCCAAGGAAACTAAGGCTACATTAGGACCTATATGAAGCTCTAAATGTTGAACAACAGTGAAACGACCAGCTTCCTATTTAGAGCACATCGTGTGAGACGTAGAATTCAAAAGATGTTTCGGAAAAAACTTATTGTTTAATGGGAACTCTTAGCCCACATATGCACAAGGTCCAAGGAAACTAAGGCTGAACTGGGACCTATATGAATCTCTAAACACCGAACAACAGTGAAACCGCTAGTTTTCCATTTATGCTCATCGCGTGAGACTTAAAATTCAAAAGATGGGAAAAAACTTATTGTTTGAGGAGAACTCTTAGCCCACCTATGCACAAAGTCCAAGGTAACTAAGGTTGCATTAGGACCTATATGAATCTCTAAATATCGAACAGTAGTGAAACCGCCAGTTTCCCATTTAGAGCTCATCGCGTGAGACTTAGAATTCATAAGATGTTTTGGAAAAACTTATTGTTAAAGGGGAACTCTTGGCCCACATAGACTATCCATTGTGATCCTAAAATCAAGAAAATGTCTTGTCAAATAAAATATCCCGCTGAAACAAAGTTCAAATCCAAGAAAAATTAGGGATGCAAGATAAGATCCGCTGAATTGGAAGCCAAAATGATCCTGGCAAGATCAATATCTGACTACATAAAATTCAAGAAATATAAGAAAACCCGCTGGATTAAAATCAAAATGATCCAGGAAAAATCAGGGTCAAAATTCAAAATTCAAGAAGAAGAAGAACCCGCTGGATTAAAAGCAAACATAATCCAGGAAAAAAGTAGGGTTAAAATTCAAGAAAATAAATCGACAAAGTCATGATCAGAGAAGGTCCTGTTGGATTCCAAAAATAACTCGGGCAAAATCAGGATCAAAACAAGAGCCCGCTAGGTCGACAATCCTTAAAAACGACCTACGAAAAAGTTAGGGCACAATCAAACAGAAGCCTGCTAGGTCGATAATCCTCAAAGGGCGGCTTAGGAAAAAGTTAGGGCACAATCAAACAGAAGCCCACTAGGTCGATAATCCTCAAAGGGTGGCCTAGTCAAAAGTTTGGGCACAATCAAACAGAAGCCCGCTAGGTCGACAATCCTCGAAAGCCACCTAGGAAAAAGTTAGGGCACAATCATACAGAAGGCCCGCTAAGTCGAAAACCCTCAAAGGGTGGCCTAGGAAAAAGTTAGGGCACAATCAAGCAGAAACCCGCTAGGTCGAAAACCCTCAAAGGGCGGCCTAGGAAAAAGTTAGGCCACAATAAAACAGAAGCCCGCTAGGTTGACAACCCTCAAAAGGACAGCCTAGGCAAAAGTTAGGGCATAATCAAACAGAAGCCCACTAGGTCAACAATCCTCAAAAAATGGCCTAGGCAAAAGTTAGGGCATACGATCAAGAGCCCGCTAGGTTGAAAACCCTCAAAGGGAAATATAGGAAAAAGTTAGGGAAATACAAAAGACCTGCTGGGTTGAAAACTCAAAGGAATAACCCAGGAAAAATTTAAGGTCAATTCAGGAATCCCAGGAAAACATGGCATTCTGCACCTCATGTCTTCCTAAAACTAGGGCAAATTTTTGCCATTTCTCCAGTTTAATTAATTTGACAACCAAGATTATGAAAAGTAGCATTGGCATTTTTCACCAAAAGGTGCCATTTGGGTAATCGAACCCACGTCTCTTGTCATCCTTTCCTTTCAAATACACTACCTTAAAACATACAACCTCAAAATTCCCTATCTCCTTCTTTTAACTAGCCAAAATACACTTGCACACCTCAAATAGTGCACATGCCAAGAAAGAAATGTGGAAAATGTGAAAATAAAAAGATTAATTTTGAAAAGTCATGAAAATCGGATGAATCCTCAACCATCGCAATATGGCATGATTACTCCCAAAGAGCCATCCTCCTATCAGCCATGATGCCACCAAAAAGAAAAGGAGTGTGTCTTGTTTAATAAGGCTGACCACTGTTGGGTCTCAAAGATCCTGGAAAAGAAGGTTCCAACATTGACCAAGAAGCCAAACGATGGAGTCGATCTAGCTCGTCCTGATTCTTGATTTTTTTCACACCAGCTATGAGGTTGTCGAGAAAGGACATTTTTAAAAAAAATAAAAAAAAAATCAAGAGAAACAAAAAGTTTTTACACCATCTCATGGTTTGCATTCATCCCATAGCATCCATTTCATTAAATAATTATTTCAAGCATCAAAAAGCAGTCAATAAGATTAAAACATCACATCCTCTCTATTCAAGCATCACAAACATCGCATCCTTTCCATTTAAATAGCACAACGACATCTTGTCATTCGAGCATGGCACAACTCATTTTCAAAATTAATTAAGACTAGGGAAGATTTCCCGGACCAATTAAAAAAGATCAAGTCCAAACTGGGGCAAACGCTTGCCCACAAAACACCAATTTGAGGTCATCCTCAAATTCTAGATCAAGTCCAACCTGGGGCAAACGCTTGCCCACAAAAAATCAATTTAAAGTCATCCTCAAATTCTGGATCAAGTCCAAATTGGGGCAAATGCTTGCCCACAAAAAGTATATTTGAGGTCATCCTCAAATTCTAAATCAAGCTCAAATTGGGGCAAACGCTTGCCCACAAAAATTCAATTTGAGGTCATCCTCAAATTCCCAATCAAGTTCAAACTAGGGCAACTGCTTGCCCACAAAAAGTTAATTTGAGGTCATCCTCAAATTCTATATCAAAATCAAACTGGGGCAAACACTTGCCCATAAATATTCAAGTTGAGGCAATCCTCAGTTCCTCAATTCCAGGAAATTTCAAAAAAACTCAAATCGAGGCAATCCTCGATCCCAAATCAAGATTCAATACTGGGGAAAACGCTTGCCCAGAAAAGACAAATTGGGGCAGCTCCTGATTTTTGAAAAATCAAGGTTCAAATGGAGGCAAAGATGTTTTCCCACGTCATTTCAAATAAATTACAAAAGGGAGAATCCAGATCAAAACTGGGGCAAACATTTGCCCAGTTAATTCAAGTTGATATAATTGATAATTTCAAGTTAAAGTACAAACTAGGGCAGGCATGTGTCCATAAAAATTCAAGTCGAGGCCATCCTCGAGTTCATCAAAATTCAAACCGGGGCAAACGCTTGCTCAAAACCCATTCAAATCAAGACACCCTTCAATTGTCAAAAATTTTCTAAACTGGGCCAAAATGTGGTTGCCTAAGTTTCGTCAAGAGTAATTATCAAGTAGTCAAGAAACCATCATGATCAATAAACTATTTGTTTTAATTCAAGAAAAACAAATTTCAAAATAAGTTGTCCGAGACAGCGGACGAAGAAGTCCATATTCTGCCCTCACATGTATTCCCAGGACACTTCATTTTCCACACCTATCCTAAACAGGTTACTCTCTTGCCTGCCATAACAAGTTATACCTTCAAGTTAGCATAGATCACTCTTTGTCTCCTTTTACCTGCCTTGCAGGTCTTCTTCATTTTACCATGCCAGTCTCAATAGCCCACTTCTATTTGCCTGTCCCGACAAGCTGTTTTTCCTTTACCTATCTTAATAGGTCAATCTCACTGTCACATTTCCTATCTTAACATGTATGCCTCATTCTTGCCTTACCTGTCGTAATGGGCCATGTCTGCACCTTACCTGTCTTAACAGGTCATTCCCGCTTGGCCTGTCCGGACAGGCCATCTTTTCAAGTTAGTATAGGTCACCTTTCATTTCCCTTCATTTGTCCTAACAGGTCGTTCCTGCTTTGCTTGTCATCACTGGCCATCTTTTCAAGTTAATGTAGGTCCTTCCCATTTCAAAATTGCCTATTTTAATAGGCCCACTTCATTCTTTCCTATTCCTGTCTAAACGGTTTTCCTATCAAGTTTAATTTTCTGCATCTTGGCCTATGTTGTCAGGCCCCATCAAGTTTTAAATTTCTGCATCATGGCCTATGTTGTCAAGCAACCACCAAGTTTAATTTTCTGCATCTTGGCCTATGTTGTCAGGCCTCATCAAGTTTAATTTTCTGCATCTTGGCCTATGATGTCAGGCCTCATCAAGTTTAATTTCTTCATCTCGGTCTATGTTGTCAGGCCTCATCAAGTTTAATTTTCTGCATCTTCGCCTATGTTGTTAGGCCACCATCAATTTTAATTTTCCGCATCTTGGCCTATGTTGTCAGGCCTCATCAAGTTTAATTTCTGCATCATGGCCTATGTTGTCAGGCCATCATCAAGTTTTAATTTCTGCATCATGGCCTATGTTGTCAGGCCACCATCAAGTTTTAATTTCTGCATCATGGCCTATGTTGTCAGGCCTCATCAAGTTTAATTTTCTACATCTTGGCTTGTGTTGTCAGGCCTTATCAAGTTTAATTTTTTGCATCTTGGCCTATGTTGTCAGGCCTCATCAAGTTTACTTTTTTGCACCTTGGCCTATGTTGTTAGGCCTCCTCATGTTTACCTTTCTGCATCATGGCCTATGATGTCAGGCCTCATCAAGTTTTAATTGCTTCATCATGGCCTATGTTATCAGGCCTCACCAGGTTTTAATGTCTGCATCTCGGCCTATGATGTCAGGCCTCCCTCAAGTTTTCTTTTCTAGCACGTTCAAGTTTTCTTTTCTAGGACATTCAAGCATCCATTACATTCAAGTCTACAACACGTTCAAGTCCAGTACGTTCAAGTCTACAACACGTTCAAGTCCAGCACGGTCAAGTTTCGTTCCTGCACATTCAAGCTTTCTTTTCTGCATTTTCGCCTATAGTGTCAGGCCACCATCAAGTTTACTGTTCTGCATTTCGGCCTATGATGTCAGGCCTTCCTCAAGTTTTTTTTTTCCTGTATTTCGGCCTATAGTGTTAGGTCACTGATAAGCATAGATTTCATAAATAATTATCTCTCACTTTTATCTCATTAAGACTTCTTATATGTTCAATTAAGTGATCTTTGTCATATCTTATGAGTTTGGGTTCATATGAAGTTTAATTGAATTTCTTTGCTTACCCGATTAAAATGACACTATTATAGTATTTTGAGCATAATAAGAGTTTTAGAAATCCAAAAATCATGAAATCTGTCTTGAATGAAAGCTTAAAGAAGTGTCCATAGTTATAAAGCAAGATCAGACTCTAAATGGGATGTTTAGGACTCCGAAATTATCTCAAAAGATGAGATAGTGTTGCTGACGTGGAATTTGAACAGTGTGCAAAGATCCGGCCATATCTTGAGATATAGAAGTCATATTGAGATGAAATCCAATTTGTTGGACAGCTAAGATCCGGGGCTACAACTTTTGTTCAAAAATCAAGCTCTAATTCGGACATGTGAACATCCGAAATTGTGGTGCAAGAAAGTCAAAATTGTTGTGCTCATTGGTGGCTAAAATTCAAAAGTCTTTTGCATTTTCAACAAAGCCCATGTGAAAGCAATAAAAGGGTAGAAAAGTAATATCCTAGTTGGTGACTTTCTGAAGATGATGCCTCAAAAATCCTCTATAAATAAAAGGGTTTACAAGAGGAGAAACACACCATTTTGGAGATTAACTCCAATACCATTTTCTTTCTTTCTTTTTTTCTTTCTTGTTAGTTTTGCGTCCTTTATGGAAGGCTTGGGTTTTCTTTCTTGTTAGTTTGCCTCCTACATGGAAGGCTTAGTTTTTCTTTATTGTTAGTTGCCTCCTACATGGAAGGCTTAGGATTTATTTGTTGTTAGTTGCCTCCTACATGGAAGGCTTAGGATTTATTTGTTGTTAGTTTGCCTCTTTCTTTGTTGTTAGTTTGCCTCCTTCATGGAAGGCTAGGTTTGTAGTTTCAATTCAAGGATTCAAGCTATTTTCATTTTAACTTTGAGGTCTTGATCTTTATTTACATGCTTATTAAGTGGTTTCTACTCTGCTTCACTATATTCTTCAATTTTATTCTTTAATCAAAGTTTGATCGGTTGACGTATTTTGATTAATGCATAATTGATTTATAATTGGTTTTTGATTGGTAAATCATTTTCCAAAAGTTTGAAGAGTAGAAATTAAGTAATTTAATTGAAGGTTTTCATTTTATTACTTACTTCAACTGAATTCTGATTGTGAAATTGGTTTAGATAAAAGATTAAGTGGTTACTAATCTTGTTGATCATAATCAATTAAATTCTGAGAGGTTTCTCAGTAGAGAATTCAAGGATCATTTTAGGGGTTCCAGATGATCCTAGGTTGATAAACACAATGCATGATTTTAGTGATCAATGATTAGTTATGAAAATAGCCTCTGAATTCCTTGAGTTGATAATTGTTAAGTGAAATTAATTTCATTCTGTATTTTGTATTTAGAACTCAATATCAATCTTTACAAAATCCCCCTGTTCTAATTTTCTCCTAATTTGCTTAAGAATATGAAATGGTCTTTGGGAGATGACCTAGGTTGCACCTTATACTATACCAATAGTTTGGGGGAAATCTAGAAATTATTTTTGCGCGTTTGCGACGAGCGTGTCAAAAATTTGGCGCCGTTGCCGAGGACCATTTTAATTTCCTAGGCTCATTTAGGAGTTTGTATAAAAATTTTAATCTTTCTAACAATTTTTTTTTACTTTAGGTATATATTCTTGGATTTTCTGTATGAATTCACCTTTTTGTGTATGACCCGATCTAATCTTGAAAATTTATATGCATATGATCCTGAGATTGATAGAACATTCCATCATTTGAAAAGAGCACATAGAAGGCATTCATTCAGTAATAACCAAGAAAGTAACAGTAGTGATTTTTCATCTTTAAATTTTGATAGTTTCAAATATTCTGCTAAGAAAATGGCTGATAGAACCCTAAAAGAATTAGCTGCACCTGATGTTGCTTATCAACCGTTGTGTATTCAATACCCTGATGTTGATGCACCATTTGAACTAAAGTCTGGATTAATACATTTACTACCTAAGTTTCATGGCCTTGCAGGTGAAGACCCTCATAAACATTTGAAGGAATTTCACATTGTGTGTTCCACAATGCGGCCACAAGGAATTCCTGAAGATCATATCAAGTTGAAGGCATTTCCTTTCTCCTTAAATGATGGAGCTAAGGACTGGTTGTACTATCTACATCCAACATCTGTTACAAGCTGGAATGATATGAAGAGATTATTCCTGGAGAAATTCTTCCCTGCATCCAGAACAGCAGCTATCAGAAAAGAGATTTGCGACATCAGACAGAACTCCCAAGAAACTCTCTATGAGTATTGGGAGAGATTCAAGAAACTATGCGCCACTTGTCCACACCATCAAATCAGTGATCAATTACTGATTCAGTATTTCTATGAAGGACTCATGCCAATGGACAGAAGCATGGTTGATGCAGCTAGTGGTGGAGCACTTATGGACAAAACTCCTACAGCAGCTCGAGATTTGATTGCCAACATGGCAGAAAATTCTCAGCAATTCAATTCTCGAACTAATTCCTTGTCTAAAGGAGTCCATGAAATGACCACTAAGACAGACCATACACGATTGGAGAACAGAATTGAAGAACTAACCTCCATCGTAAGACAGTTGGCCATCGGACAACAACAACAACTTAATGTTGTTGACAAAACCAAAATATGTGGCATCTGCACTTCTGCAGATCATCCTACTGATGCATGCCCAACATTGCAAGAAAGTGAGACACCTGAGGCTGCAGTAAATGGTATTTTTGGCACAGGACAACAATACAGGCCTCCTCAACATTATCAGCAATAGAAGTTTGAACCACCTTCTGGATCATACAATCCTAGTTGGAGAAACCATCCTAACTTGAGATATGGTCCTCCACAACAACAAAGGATTCAAACATCTGACTCCCAAAATAAATACCAACCACCGCCATTCAGACAACAACAGCATATGCAGCAATCTGTACCCTCTAATGCTTCTGAACCCTCTCTTGATGATTTGATGAAGCAATTAGCTACCAATAATCTCTAGTTTCAACAAAATGTAAGTTCTACCATTCAGGATTTACAAACTCAAATTGGGCAGTTGGCTACCACTGTCAACCAATTGAAATCTCAAGGTTCTGGTCAACTACCTTCTCAACCTGTCATAAATCCCAAAAGTGTGAATGCCATGTCCTTGAGAAATGGGAAGAAAGTGCAGACAAACCCTACAATTTTAAAGCAACAAAGCTTCAATCAGACTAATCCACACCAAAAAGAAGCATTTATCTCTACACCTGGAGACATCTCTGATAAGCCATCTGAATCAGAGGGAAAGTCTGATGAAAAAAGTACACCAGTCTTCGATAAGACATCGAATGATCAACAAAAAGAAGTTTTCCATAAACGATCTGCACTTGAAGCATCTGATGAGACGAAAACCTCGAATTGTGCTGATCAGAAGGTATCTTTACCTTTTCCAAATAGAATGGTCCAATCCAAGCCCAATGTTCATGCAGAATTGGATAAGGAGCTTCTAGATACTTTCCGCAAAGTGGAAGTCAACATACCACTTCTAGATGCTATCAAGCAAATTCCCGAATATGCCAAATTTCTAAAGGACCTGTGCACGCATAAGAGAAGACTCAAAGGGGATGAGAAGATCAGTGTGGGACGCAATGTTTCTGCCTTAATTCAACCCAGCCTCCCTCAGAAATGTAAAGATCCAGGAACTTTCACCATTCCTTGCACAATAGGAAACTCTACATTTGGTGATGCATTGCTGGATCTAGGTGCTTCCATTAATGTTATGCCCTCATCAGTTTATAAATCTTTGAATCTGGGAGAACTGAAGCCAACTGGTGTGGTGATTCAATTAGCCAACAGAAGTACAGCACATCCAGCTGGAGTACTTGAAGATGTGCTAGTTCAAGTGAATAAGCTAATCTTTCCAGCTGACTTGTACATTTTGGATATGGGAGATGAGTCATCCATGAATAGAGCAACCTTGATCCTAGGGAGACCTTTCCTCAAAACTACAAAAACAAAGATAGATGTGCATACGGGGACTCTCTCTATGGAATTTGGAGATGATATCATCCAATTCAACATATTTGAAGCCATGAAGCATCCTATAGAGAACCATTCACTCTTTCAACTTGATGTCATAGACCTTCTTGCGGATGATTATTCTATTGACAATCTACTTTTTGAATTTTTTGATTTTGATTTAGATTACTTAGATAATTTTACTTTCACATGTGATGAATTTGATTCATGTATTGTGTGTTCCAGGATTAATGTTGCAGACCAACCTTCGTTGAAAGATGACATGTTAGATGCAAGTGTTGCAGACATTTCAATCTCAGATAGATCTCTTCCTTCCATAATACAACCACCTCCTTTGGAGTTGAAGCCTTTGCCTGAACATCTAAAGTATGCTTATTTGGGGGAAAATGAGAAGCTTCCTGTCATTGTAGCAAAGAACCTTCTACCACAACAGGAAGAAAGGTTGTTGCAAACCTTAAAAAGCCATACACAAGCAATTGGATGGACTTTGGTTGATATTCCAGGCATTAGCCCATCTACTTGTATGCATAGGATACTGCTGGAGGAAAACACCAGACCTGTTAGACAACCACAAAGGCGTTTGAATCCAACCATCCTAGATGTGGTAAAGAAGGAAGTAGGTAAGCTTTTGGCAGCTGGTATCATCTATCCCATCTCAGACAGTGATTGGGTAAGCCCGGTGCAAGTAGTTCCTAAGAAGACTGGCATGACTATAGTCAAAAATCACAATGATGAACTAATCCCTACCAGAATACAAAGCAGTTGGAGAGTGTGCATATATTATAGGAATCTTAACCAAGCTACTCGCAAGGATCACTTCCCTTTGCCCTTCATAGACCAAATTTTGGAAAGATTAGCAGGAAAATCTCACTATTGCTTTTTGGATGGTTTTTCAGGTTATTTTCAAATACATATAGCCCCAGAAGACCAGCATAAGACCACCTTCACTTGTCCTTTTGGTACTTTTTCCTATCGAAGGATGCCCTTTGGTCTATGCAACGCCCCTGGAACCTTTCAAAGATGCATGGTAAGCATTTTCTCTGATCTCTTAGAAAGTTGCATGGAAGTGTTTATGGATGACTTCACTGTATATGGTTCTTCTTTTGATGCATGCTTAGAAAGCCTCTCTAAAGTTTTGGACAGATGCATTGAGACTAACCTGGTTTTGAATTTTGAAAAATGTCATTTCATGGTAACAGAAGGTATAGTCTTGGGACACTTGGTATCTAGCAAAGGTTTAGAGGTTGATAAGGCCAAGATAGACATTATTACTTCTCTACCTTAGCCCACTTCTGTGCGAGAAGTACGTTCTTTACTTGGTCATGCAGGTTTTTACAGAAGATTCATCAAGGATTTTAGCAAGATTGCACAACCTCTTTCTAAACTACTACAAAAAGATACCAAATTTATGTTTGATCAAGCATGCAAGGATTCATTTGATGAACTAAAGAAGCGGTTGACAACCACTCCCATCATTCAACCACCTAATTGGACGCTTCCATTTGAATTAATGTGTGATGCATCTAATTATGCCCTTGGTGTTGTACTGTCTCAAAGAGTTAGCAAGAGATCTCATGTCATTGCATATGCCTCTCACACACTGGATGCAACCCAATCCAATTACACAACAACTGAGAAGGAGCTGTTGGCAATTGTGTTTGCATTAGATAAATTTCGCTCCTATTTTATTGGATCTAAAGTTATTGTCTTCTCTGACCATGCAGCTTTGAAATACTTGCTTAAGAAGGCAGATGCTAAGCCAAGACTGATTTGCTGGATGCTTTTGTTGCAAGAATTTGATTTAGAGATTAAAGACAAGAGTGGTGCAGAGAGCCTTGTTGCAGATCATTTAAGTCGAATCCAGCAACCTTGTGAAGAAACTTCAATTGCAGATTCATTCCCAGAAGAGCATCTTTATCATTTGCACGGGAAGGATCCTTGGTATGCAGATTTGGTAAACTATCTGGTTGCTAAAGAAATACCGAAACACTTCACCAAATCGCAAATTGCCAAGTTGAAAAGTGATGCCAAACACTACATATGGGATGAACCATACCTTTGGAAGACATGTAGTGATCAAATCATTAGAAGATGTGTTCCAGATCATGAAGTTCAGTCTGTACTTACCTTTTGCCATTCCCTAGCTTGTGGTGGACACTTTGGGCCACAACGGACAACTAGAAAAGTACTAGACTCAGGCTTTTACTGGCCTACAATATTTCGTGATGCACACAGATTATGCATAACTTGTGAGCAGTGCCAAAGAATAGGGAGTATTTCGCGCAGAAATGAGATGCCCCAACAACCACTTCTCTTTTGTGAGGTATTTGATCTATGGGGTATAGACTTTATGGGTCCATTCCCTGTCTCTTTTGGCTTTGTTTACATTCTGCTAGCTGTTGATTATGTTTCAAAATGGGTGGAGGCAAAAGCCACTCGTACTGATGATGCTCGAGTTGTTGCAGATTTTATCAGGTCTAACATTTTTAGCAGGTTTGGCATTCCTAGAGCTCTAATTAGTGACCAAGGTACTCATTTTTGCAACCGCACAATGGAAGCCCTACTCCGCAAATATAGAGTCATGCATAAAGTCTCCACCCCATATCATCCTCAAACAAATGGTCAAGCTGAAGTTTCTAATCGAGAGATCAAGAAAATCTTAGAGAAAACAGTTCAGCCTAACAGGAAGGATTGGAGCTTGCGCCTTGTTGATGCATTATGGGCATATAGGACAGCTCGCAAGTCACCCATTGGCATGTCTCCCTACAGGATTGTCTTTGGTAAAGCATGTCATCTTCCAGTTGAATTAGAGCATAGAGCATTTTGGGCAGTAAAGAAATGCAACATGGATCTAGACCAAGCAGGAATCCATAGGAAGCTTCAATTGCAGGAACTTGAAGAAATTCGATTAGAAGCATACGAAAACTCCAAAATTTACAAAGAAAAGGTCAAAGATCTTCATGATAAAAAGTTGGCAAGAAAGGAGTTTTCCGTTGGACAAAAAGTTCTCCTTTTCAATTCTCGGCTAAAGCTTATGCCTGGTAAGCTACGCTCTAGATGGTTAGGACCATTTGTAGTTACTAATGTTTTTCCTTATGGTGCAGTGGAAATAAAAAATGAGGTAACTGAAAAAATCTTCAAGGTGAATGGACATCGTCTTAAACCATTTTTCGAAGGTTTTCAAAAGCACACGGTAGAAGAAGTGCATTTGCACAATGCCACATACTTGCAATAAATTCAAGAGATGTCTCTCTCTCTCTCTCTTTCTCTCTCTCCCTCTCTCACATTCCTCGCTTATAAGTTTCAACTAATCTCTCAACTTCCTTCTTCACCTCTTAAATCATCCCAACTATTACACCACATTGAGCTTGCAGGAATAATAACTTGAGTGTTTTAAGAAAAAAATGGAGAAAGCTCTCACCAGGATCAAAATTTTGTTCCCTACTCTCCCCAGAAATTTTCTTAAAGACATTTACAATTGCAGACTTGAACGATTGAGGGCATTGATAAGCATAGATTTCATAAATAATTATCTCTCACTTTTATCTCATTAAGACTTCTTATATGTTCAATTAAGTGATCTTTGTCATATTTTATGAGTTTGGGTTCATATGAAGTTTAATTGAATTTCTTTGCTTACCCGATTAAAATGACACTATTATAGTATTTTGAGCATAATAGGAGTTGTAGACATCCAAAAATCATGAAATCTGTCTTGAATGAAAGCTTAAAGAAGTGTCCATAGTTACAAAGCAAGAGCAGATTCTAAATGGGATGTTTAGGACTCCGAAATTATCTCAAAAGATGAGATAGTGTTGCTAACGTGGAATTTGAACAGTGTGCAAAGATCCGGCCATATCTTGAGATATAGAAGTCATATTGAGATGAAATCAACTTTGTTGGACAGCTAAGATCCAGGGCTACAACTTTTGTTCAGAAGTCAAGCTCTAATTCGGACATGTGAACATCCGAAATTGCGGTGCAAGAAAGTCAAAATTGTTGTGCTCATTGGTGGCAAAAATTCAAAAGTGTTTTGCAATTTCAACAAAGCCCATGTGAAAGCAAGAAAAGGGTAGAAAAGTAATATCCTAGTTGGTGACTTTCTGAAGATGATGCCTCAAAAATCCTCTATAAATAGAAGGGTTTGCAAGAGGAGACACACACCATTTTGGAGATTAACTCCAATACCATTTTCTTTCTTTCTTTCTTTCTTTCTTTCTTTCTTGTTAGTTTTTCCTCCTTCATGGAAGGCTTAGGTTTTCTTTCTTGTTAGTTTGCCTCCTACATGGAAGGCTTAGTTTTTCTTTATTGTTAGTTGCCTCCTACATGGAAGGCTTAGGATTTATTTGTTGTTAGCTGCCTCCTACATGGAAGGCTTAGGATTTATTTGTTGTTAGTTTGCCTCCTTCATGGAAGGCTAGGTTCGTAGTTTCAATTCAAGGATTCAAGCTATTTTCATTTTAACTTTGAGGTCTTGATCTTTATTTACATGCTTATTAAGTGGTTTCTACTCTGCTTCACTATATTCTTCAATTTTATTCTTTAATCAAAGTTTGATCGGTTGACGTATTTTGATTAATGCATAGTTGATTTATATTTGGTTTTTGATTGGTAAATCATTTTCCAAAAGTTTGAAGAGTAGAAATTAAGTAATTTAATTGAAGGTTTTCATTTTATTACTTACTTCAACTGAATTCTGATTATAAAATTAGTTTAGATGAAAGATTAAGTGGTTACTAAATCTTGTTGATCATAATCAATTGAATTCTGAGAGGTTTCTCAGTAGAGAATTCAAGGATCATTGTAGGGGTTCCAGATGATCCTAGGTTGATAAACACAATGCATGATTTTAGTGATCAATGATTAGTTAAGAAAATAGCCTCTGAATTCCTTGGGTTGATTATTGTTAAGTCAAATAAATTTCATTCTGTATTTTGTATTTAGCATTTAATATCACATATTTACAAAACCCCCTTTTTCTAACTTTCTCCTAATTTTCTTAAGAATATGAAATGGTCTTTGGGAGATGACCTAGGTTGCACCTTATACTATACCAATAGTTTGGGGGAAATCTAGAAATTATTTTTGCGCGTTTACGACGAGCGTGTCAAAATTTAGCGCCGTTGCCGGGGACTATTTTAATTTCCTAGGCTCATTTAGGAGTTTGTATAAAAATTTTAATCTTTCTAACAATTGTTTTTACTTTAGGTATATCATTCTTGGATTTTCTGTATGAATTCACCTTTTTGTGTATGACCCGATCCAATCCTGAAAATTTATATGCATATGATCCTGAGATTGATAGAACATTCCACCATTTGAAAAGAGCACATAGAAGGCATTCATCCAGTAATAACCAAGAAAGTAACAGTAGTGATTTTTCATCTTTAAATTTTGATAGTTTCAAATATTCTGCTAAGAACACGGCTGATAGAACCCTAAAAGAATTAGCTACACCTGATGTTGCTTATCAACCGTTGTGTATTCAATACCCTGATGTTGATGCACCATTTGAACTGAAGTCTGGACTAATACATTTGCTACCTAAGTTTCATGGCCTTGCAGGTGAGGACCCTCATAAACATTTGAAGGAATTTCACATTGTGTGTTCCACAATGCGGCCACAAGGAATTCCAGAAGATCATATGAAGTTGAAGGCATTTCCTTTCTCCTTAAATGATGGAGCTAAGGACTGGTTGTACTATCTACATCCAACATCTGTTACAAGCTGGAAGGATATGAAAAGATTATTCTTGGAGAAATTCTTCCCTGCATCCAGAACAACAGCTATCAGAAAAGAGATTTGCGGCATCAGACAGAACTCCCAAGAAACTCTCTATGAGTATTGGGAGAGATTCAAGAAACTATGCGCCACTTGTCCACACCATCAAATCAGTGATCAATTACTGATTCAGTATTTCTACGAAGGACTCATGCCAATGGACAGAAGCATGGTTGATGTGGCTAGTGGTGGAGCACTTATGGACAAAACTCCTACAGCAGCTCGAGATTTGATTGCCAACATGGCAGAAAATTCTCAGCAATTCAATTCTCGAACTAATTCCTTGTCTAAAGGAGTCCATGAAATGACCACCAAGACAGACCATACACGATTGGAGAACAGAATTGAAGAACTAACCTCCATCGTAAGACAGTTGGCCATCGGACAACAACAACAACTTAATGTTGTTGACAAAATCAAAACATGTGGCATCTGCACTTCTGCAGATCATCCTACTGATGCATGCCCAACATTGCAAGAAAGTGAGACACCTGAGGCTACAGTAAATGGTATTTTTGGCACAGGACAACAATACAGGCCTCCTCAACATTATCAGCAACAGAAGTTTGAACCACCTTCTGGATCATACAATCCTAGTTGGAGAAACCATCCTAACTTGAGATATGGTCCTCCACAACAACAAAGGATTCAAACATCTGACTCCCAAAATAAATACCAACCACCGCCATTCAGACAACAACAACAGCATATGCAGCAATCTGTACCCTCTAATGCTTCTGAACCCTCTCTTGATGATTTGATTAAGCAATTAGCAACCAACAATCTTCAGTTTCAACAGAATGTAAGTTCTACCATTCAGGATTTACAAACTCAAATTGGGCAGTTGGCTACCACTGTCAACCAATTGAAATCTCAAGGTTCTGGTCAACTACCTTCTCAACCTGTCATAAATCCCAAAAGTGTGAATGTCATGACCTTGAGAAGTAGGAAGAAAGTGCAGACAGACCCTACAATTTTAAAGCAACAAAGCTTCAATCAGACTAATCCACACCAAAAAGAAGCATTTATCTCTACACCTGGAGATATCTCTGATGAGCCATCTGAATCAGAGGGAAAGTCTGATGAAAAAAGTACATCAGCCTTCGATAAGACATCGAATGATCAACAAAAAGAAGCTTGCCATAAACGATCTGCACTTGAAGCATCTGATGAGACAAAAACCCCAAATTGTGCTGATGAGAAGGTATCTTTACCTTTTCCAAATAGAATGGTCCAATCCAAGCCCAATGTTCATGCAGAATTGGATAAGGAGCTTCTAGATACTTTCAGGAAAGTTGAAGTCAACATACCACTTCTAGATGCTATCAAGCAAATTCCCAAATATGCCAAATTTCTAAAGGATTTGTGCACGTATAAGAGAAGACTCAAAGGGGATGAGAAGATTAGTGTGGGACGCAATGTTTCAGCCTTAATTCAACCCAGCCTCCCTCAGAAATGTAAAGATCCAGGAACTTTCACCATTCCTTGCACAATAGGAAACTCTACATTTGGTGATGCATTGCTGGATCTAGGTGCTTCCATTAATGTTATGCCCTCATCAGTTTATAAATCTTTGAATCTGGGAGAACTGAAGCCAACTGGTGTGGTGATTCAATTAGCCAACAGAACTACAGCACATCCAGCTGGAGTACTTGAAGATGTGCTAGTTCAAGTGAATAAACTAATCTTTCCAGCTGACTTCTACATTTTGGATATGGAAGATGAGTCATCCATCAATAGAGCAACCTTGATCCTAGGGAGACCTTTCCTCAAAACTGCAAAAACAAAGATAGATGTGCATACGGGGACTCTCTCTATGGAATTTGGAGATGATATCATCCAATTCAACATATTTGAAGCCATGAAGCATCCCATAGAGAATCATTCACTCTTTCAACTTGATGCCATAGACCTTCTTGCGGATGATTATTCTATTGACAATCTACTTTTTAAATTTTTTGATTTTGATTTAGATTACTTAGATAATTTTACTTGCACATGTGATGAATTTGATTCATGTATTGTGTGTTCCAGGATTAATGCTGCAGACCAACCTTCGTTGAAAGATGACATGTTAGATGCAAGTGTTGCAGACATTTCAATCTCAGATAGATCTCTTCCTTCCATAATACAACCACCTCCTTTGGAGTTGAAGCCTTTGCCTGAACATCTAAAGTATGCTTATTTGGGGGAAAATGAGAAGCTTCCTGTCATTGTAGCAAAGAACCTTCTACCACAATAGGAAGAAAGGTTACTGCAAACCTTAAAAAGCCATAAACAAGCAATTGGATGGACTTTGGCTGATATTCCAGGTGTTAGCCCATCTACTTGTATGCATAGGATACTGCTGGAGGAAAACACCAGACCTGTTAGACAACCACAAAGGCGTTTGAATCCAACCATCCTAGATGTGGTAAAGAAGGAAGTAGGTAAGCTTTTGGCAGCTGGTATCATCTATCCCATCTCAGACAGTGATTGGGTAAGCCCGGTGCAAGTAGTTCCTAAGAAGACTGGCATGACTGTAGTCAAAAATCACAATGATGAACTAATCCCTACCAGAATACAAAACAGTTGGAGAGTGTGCATAGATTATAGGAAGCTTAACCAAGCTACTCGCAAGGATCACTTCCCTTTGCCCTTCATAGACCAAATTTTGGAAAGATTAGCAGGAAAATCTCACTATTGCTTTCTGGATGGTTTTTCAGGTTATTTTCAAATACATATAGCCCCAGAAGACCAGCATAAGACCACCTTCACTTGTCCTTTTGGTACTTTTGCCTATCGAAGGATGCCCTTTGGTCTATGCAATGCCCCTGGAACCTTTCAAAGATGCATGGTAAGCATTTTCTCTGATCTCTTAGCAAGTTGCATGGAAGTGTTTATGGATGACTTCACTGTATATGGTTCTTCTTTTGATGCATGCTTAGAAAGCCTTTCTAAAGTTTTGGACAGATGCATTGAGACTAACCTGGTTTTGAATTTTGAAAAATGTCATTTCATGGTAACAGAAGGTATAGTCTTAGGACACTTGGTATCTAGCAAAGGTTTAGAGGTTGATAAGGCCAAGATAGACATTATTACTTCTCTACCTTACCCCACTTCTATGCGAGAAGTACGTTCTTTACTTGGTCATGCAGGTTTTTACAGAAGATTCATCAAGGATTTTAGCAAGATTGCACAACCTCTTTCTAAACTACTACAAAAAGATACCAAATTTGTGTTTGATCAAGCATGCAAGGATTCATTTGATGAACTAAAGAAGCGGTTGACAACCACTCACATCATTCAACCACCTAATTGGACGCTTCCATTTGAATTAATGTGTGATGCATCTAATTATGCCCTTGGTGCTGTACTGTCTCAAAGAGTTAGCAAGAGATCTCATGTCATTGCATATGCCTCTCGCACACTTGATGCAACCCAATCCAATTACACAACTACTGAGAAGGAGCTTTTGGCAATTGTGTTTGCATTAGATAAATTTCGCTCCTATTTGCTTGGATCTAAAGTTATTGTCTTCTCTGACCATGCAGCTTTGAAATACTTGATGAAGAAGACAGATGCTAAGCCAAGACTGATTCGTTGGATGCTTCTGTTACAAGAATTTGATTTAGAGATTAAAGACAAGAGTGGTGCAGAGAACCCTGTAGCAGATCATTTAAGTCGGATCCAGCAACCTTGTGAAGAAACTTCAATTGCAGAGTCATTCCCAGAAGAGCATCTCTATCATTTGCACGGGAAAAATCCTTGGTATGCAGATTTGGTAAACTATCTGGTTGCTAAAGAAATACCCAAACACTTCACCAAATCGCAAATTGCCAAGTTGAAAAGTGATGCCAAACACTACATATGGGATGAACCATACCTTTGGAAGACATGTAGTGATCAAATCATTAGAAGATGTATTCCAGATCATGAAGTTCAGTCTGTACTTACCTTTTGCCATTCCCTAGCTTGTGGTGGACACTTTGGGCCACAATGGACAGCTAGAAAAATACTAGACTCAGGCTTTTATTGGCCTACAATATTTCATGATGCACATAGATTATGCATAACTTGTGAGCAGTGCCAAAGAATAGGGAGTATTTCGCGCAGAAATGAGATGCCCCAACAACCACTTCTCTTTTGTGAGGTATTTGATGTATGGGGTATAGACTTTATGGGTCCATTCCCTGTCTCTTTTGGCTTTGTTTACATTCTGCTAGCTGTTGATTATGTTTCAAAATGGGTGGAGGCAAAAGCCACCCGTACTGATGATGCTCGAGTTGTTGCAGATTTTATCAGGTCTAACATTTTTAGCAGGTTTGGCATTCCTAGAGCTCTAATTAGTGACCAAGGTACTCATTTTTGCAACTGCACAATGGAAGCCCTACTCCGCAAATATGGAGTCATACATAAAGTCTCCACCCCATATCATCCTCAAACAAATGGTCAAGCTGAAGTTTCTAATCGAGAGATCAAGAAAATCTTAGAGAAAACAGTTCAGCCTAACAGGAAGGATTGGAGCTTGCGCCTTGTTGATGCGTTATGGGCATCTAGGACAGCCTACAAGTCACCCATTGGCATGTCTCCCTACAGGATTGTCTTTGGTAAAGCATGTCATCTTCCAGTTGAATTAGAGCATAGAGCATTTTGGGCAGTAAAGAAATGCAACATGGATCTAGACCAAGAAGGAATCCATAGGAAGCTTCAATTGCAGGAACTTGAAGAAATTCGATTGGAAGCATACGAAAACTCCAAAATTTACAAAGAAAAGGTCAAAGCTTTTCATAACAAAAAGTTGGCAAGAAAGGAGTTTTTCGTTGGACAAAAAGTTCTCCTTTTCAATTCTCGGCTAAAGCTTATGCCTGGTAAGCTATGCTCTAGATGGTTAGGACCATTTGTAGTTACTAATGTTTTTCCTTATGGTGCAGTGGAAATAAAAAATGAGGTAACTGAAAAAATCTTCAAGGTGAATGGACATCGTCTTAAACCATTTTTCGAAGGTTTTCAAAAGCACACGGTAGAAGAAGTGCATTTGCACAATGCCACATACCTGCAATAAATTCAAGAGAAGTCTCTCTCTCTCCCTCTCTCTCTCTCTTTCTCTCTTTCTCTCTCTCTCTCTCTTTCTCCCTCTCCCTCTCTCACATTCCTCGCTTATAAGTTTCAACTAATCTCTCAACTTCCTTCTTCACCTCTTAAATCATCCCAACTATTACACCACATTGAGCTTGCAGGAATAATAACTTGAGTGTTTTAAAAAAAAATGGAGAAAGCTCTCACCAGGATCAAAATTTTGTTCCCTACTCTCCCCAGAAATTTTCTTAAAGACATTTACAATTGCAGACTTGAACGATTGAGAGCATTAACACTCTTAGGCCTTCCAGAAGATGTCCGTTGGATCATTGAAGCTAAGGTACGATTAGCAGGTGAATTTCAAGAATCATTTGTTAAAAACATGCCAGGTATGGGAAGAAGTTCCTATGCAAAGAAGAGAAGGGCAAAAAGAATTGGAGTTTGCTACAGGTGTGCAAGATCGACCTGTAACACAAGATGCAAGAACCCTGGAATGGTTTCAAGAAATGGAGAGGACAAAATTCAATTCATAAAGGATGGACTGAGTAAGGAGTCATTGGATGATATCATTCAGACTCTTGAGACGCATCCTAGTGGGCATGTACAAGGAGTCCTTCTTGATTTGTTTGAACTGTTCCGTAAGGAAAAAGCACGTTATAGTCTTGGGAATCTGACTTTAAAAGACCCTGTTGTCAGTTTACAAGAAAACTGAATGGGAAGCACATCCTCGACTCTTAGAAGGCGTTTCAGCCGTTACTGGACGTAAAACCAGAGGAAGATGTGAGCCACAATCACAACTACTGTTCATTCTCATGCGTGTATGTTTGTCATTTACATTGTCTTTTCAATTTATTGGGCCACCATTTTTTTTTTTTGAAATTTTCACCCCTGCTTAAAGTCTTTCCCCTCTGACATTCACCTTTTCCTTGAACCCAAAATTCAAACTTTTGCAACAAAAATTCAAACTTTTGCAACAAAAATTCAAACTTTTGCTACCAAATCCTGATCCCACACTATTCAAGCGATCTCCTTGTCTGATATTGAGTCCCTATAAATTATCAACCTCTATGACATATTTTTTCAAAAAAGATAGAAACATCGTATATGGATAAGATCAATACTATCTATGTTTTTGGTGGGTCTAACCTTGGAAAGGATGGAGAATTTCAACATGCAGCTTATACCCTTGGTAAGGCATTAGCTGCAAGAAAAATCAATCTTGTTTATGGGGGAGGGATTCAGGGTTTAAAAGGATGTGTTGCAGGATCTGCACTCACAAAGGGGTGTAACATCTTAGGTGTTGGCTTAAAAAATGGGAGCACCTCCTACTTCATCCTGGGTACTGAATTGAAGGTTGCAACCATGCATGACCGAATGAGACACATGTTGGTTAATTCTAATGCATTTATTGCATTACCTGGTGGTCTTGGAACAACGGAAGAAATTTTTACCATTATATTTTGGGCTTATCGGAATTTTCATAAAAAACCTTTGGGCTTAATGAATATTAATGGCTTTTATAATGGTTTGATATCCTTTTTAGATCATGCAGTAGAGCAGGAGTTCATGCCACAATCCATGCGCAACATCATAGTATCTGCTTCAATTGTTGAACAGCTACTTGAGATTTTGCAAAATCCTACATCTGAGCTCAGTCAAGCAATGCAGCTGGTGAACCAACCAAATCAGGATGGCAGAGATAAAAGAGAACCAGATACCACTCTTCGGTTATAACTTTTCCTTACTTTGATGGTTTTCTTACATTTATTTTCCTGTTATATGAAATTCCATCTAAGACATTGGGGACAATGTCTTGGATAGGTTGGGGGGAGGATGGTCCGATATCTAAAAAAAAAAAAAAAAAAAAAAAAAAAAAAAAAAAAAAAAAAAAAAAAAAAAATTAGGTTAGATTCATAAACTTGCTTTGAGTAAGATGGCTGAGTAAGGAGTTACACTTGACTCTTGATACGCATCTTATAAAAAAAAAAAAAATTTGAATGTGGAAGTATGTTGTTCTTTAGATTTCATAAAATAATTGAAGCAAAATGATTTACATTTCGAGATTAATTAGTTTGGCAACACATATTTGAACTGGATAGATTAGATTTGATAAATATATTACCTGTGAGATTTTGAGCCTTATTATTATTTTCTTTCTTGTGTGATTTTCATCCATGGAATATGTTACTTCAGAACTTGCATTGATTCTTTTTGAAGCTACATTTTCACATGATTTGTACAAAAATGATTGAGGCACTGTTTTTCTTGAACAAACCACTTGGCCAAATAACCAACCATAAAATTTTATCCTTTGATCAGCCCTTTGAGCCGATTAGCCTTTTCTTCTTTTTAGCTCACCACAAATCAAAAAAAAAAAAAAATAACTTTGTCTGACCATAGAAGGTGAGGAATACTGGATTTATCATACCATAAGTGTTTCAATAAGTGTGGGGGAGATTATTGTTGTGTTCATCAATATCATGGTTGAAGAAAAAAAAAAGCTGAAGCAATAAATTAATAAATAAACTATTATATTGAAAAATAAAATAAAATGAAGAAGTGATATCTGTTTCTCACACTTGCACTTACAATCAATTCTCAATCCTCACCATTTTCCTTGGTCTAACATTGTATCTCTTCAATATATCATTTCATCTTTCTAATCCCGTTAGAACCAAAATAAAGACCTCTTGATTTGTGTATTGCATGTGTACATAGTAGTAGAGAAGTAGAAGATATGCAAGCCTATGATAGTTCATCTTTCATGGATTGAATTTGAGAGAAACACTTACCAAATCAAACACTTGAGAGATTCAGAGTATATCATGTGAGGTTTTATCTTTCTCAATCTATGTTTTTCAAATTAAAGTTGCCTTTCTAAGTAATTTCAAAAATGTGATGAAAGAATGCTTCATGAAATCTTGTGAATTCTTGAGAAATCAACTCAAAACTTTGATGTTCTTTCAAAAAAAAAAAAAAAAAAAAAAAAAAAGTCACCAATCCTTAACTTAAGTTTGCCCGAGACGTGCAAAAGATAAGTGTGGGGGAATATGATAAGCATAGATTTCATAAATAATTATCTCTCACTTTTATCTCATTAATACTTCTTATATGTTCAATTAAGTGATCTTTGTCATATTTTATGAGTTTGGGTTCATATGAAGTTTAATTGAATTTCTTTGCTTACCCGATTAAAATGACACTATTATAGTATTTTGAGCATAATAGGAGTTGTAGACATCCAAAAATCATGAAATCTGTCTTGAATGAAAGCTTAAAGAAGTGTCCATAGTTACAAAGCAAGAGCAGATTCTAAATGGGATGTTTAGGACTCCGAAATTATCTCAAAAGATGAGATAGTGTTGCTGACGTGGAATTTGAATAGTGTGCAAAGATCCGGCCATATCTTGAGATATAGAAGTCATATTGAGATGAAATCAACTTTGTTGGACAGCTAAGATCCAGGGCTACAACTTTTGTTCAGAAGTCAAGCTCTAATTCGGACATGTGAACATCCGAAATTGCGGTGCAAGAAAGTCAAAATTGTTGTGCTCATTGGTGGCAAAAATTCAAAAGTGTTTCGCAATTTCAACAAAGCCCATGTGAAAGCAAGAAAAGGGTAGAAAAGTAATATCCTAGTTGGTGACTTTCTGAAGATGATGCCTCAAAAATCCTCTATAAATAGAAGGGTTTGCAAGAGGAGACACACACCATTTTGGAGATTAACTCCAATACCATTTTCTTTCTTTCTTTCTTTCTTTCTTTCTTTCTTGTTAGTTTTTCCTCCTTCATGGAAGGCTTAGGTTTTCTTTCTTGTTAGTTTGCCTCCTACATGGAAGGCTTATTTTTTCTTTATTGTTAGTTGCCTCCTACATGGAAGGCTTAGGATTTATTTGTTGTTAGTTGCCTCCTACATGGAAGGCTTAGGATTTATTTGTTGTTAGTTTGCCTCCTTCATGGAAGGCTAGGTTCGTAGTTTCAATTCAAGGATTCAAGCTATTTTTATTTTAACTTTGAGGTCTTGATCTTTATTTACATGCTTATTAAGTGGTTTCTACTCTGCTTCACTATATTCTTCAATCTTATTCTTTAATCAAAGTTTGATCGGTTGACGTATTTTGATTAATGCATAGTTGATTTATAATTGGTTTTTTATTGGTAAATCATTTTCCAAAAGTTTGAAGAGTAGAAATTAAGTAATTTAATTGAAGGTTTTCATTTTATTACTTACTTCAACTGAATTCTGATTATAAAATTGGTTTAGATGAAAGATTAAGTGGTTACTAAATCTTGTTGATCATAATCAATTGAATTCTGAGAGGTTTCTCAGTAGAGAATTCAAGGATCATTGTAGGGGTTCCAGATGATCCTAGGTTGATAAACACAATGCATTATTTTAGTGATCAATGATTAGTTAAGAAAATAGCCTCTGAATTCCTTGGGTTGATTATTGTTAAGTCAAATAAATTTCATTCTGTATTTTGTATTTAGCATTTAATATCACATATTTACAATACCCTCTTTTTCTAACTTTCTCCTAATTTGCTTAAGAATATGAAATGGTCTTTGGGAGATGACCTAGGTTGCACCTTATACTATACCAATAGTTTGGGGGAAATCTAGAAATTATTTTTGCGCGTTTGCGACGAGCGTGTCAGGCATTAACACTCTTAGGCCTTCCAGAAGATGTCCGTTGGATCATTGAAGCTAAGGTACGTTTAGCAGGTGAATTTCAAGAATCATTTGTTAAAAACATGCCAGGTATGGGAAGAAGTTCCTATGCAAAGAAGAGAAGGGCAAAAAGAATTGTAGTTTGCTACAGGTGTGCAAGATGGACCTGTAACACAAGATGCAAGAACCCTGGAATGGTTTCAAGAAATCGAGAGGACAAAATTCAATTCATAAAGGATGGTATCATTCAGACTCTTGAGACGCATCCTAGTGGGCATGTACAAGGAGTCCTTCTTGATTTGTTTGAACTGTTCCGTAAGGAAAAAGCACGTTATAGTCTTGGGAATCTGACTTTAAAAGACCCTGTTGTCAGTTTACAAGAAAACTGAATGGGAAGCACATCCTCGACTCTTAGAAGGCGTTTCAGCCGTTACTGGACGTAAAACCAGAGGAAGATGTGAGCCACAATCACAACTACTGTTCATTCTCATGCGTGTATGTTTGTCATTTACATTGTCTTTTCAATTTATTGGGCCACCATTGTTTGAAATTTTCACCCCTGCTTAAAGTCTTTCCCTTCTGACATTCACCTTTTCCTTGAACAAAAATTCAAACTTTTGCAACAAAAATTCAAACTTTTGCTACCAAATCCTGATCTCGCACTATTCAAGCGATCTCTTTGTCTGATATTGAGTCCCTATAAATTATCAACCTCTATGACATATTTTTCTCAAAAAAAGAGACAGAAACACCGTATATGGATAGGATCAATACTATCTGTGTTTTTGGTGGGTCTAACCTTGGAAAGGATGGAGTATTTCAACATGCAGCTTATACCCTTGGTAAGGCATTAGCTGCAAGAAAAATCAATCTTGTTTATGGGGGAGGGATTCAGGGTTTAAAAGGATGTGTTGCAGGATCTGCACTCACAAAGGGGTGTAACGTCTTAGGTGTTGGCTTAAAAAATGAGAGCACCTCCCACTTCACCCTGGGTACTGAATTGAAGGTTGCAACCATGCATGACCGTATGAGTCACATGTTGGTTAATTCTAATGCATTTATTGCATTACCTGGTGGTCTTGGAACAATGGAAGAAATTTTTACCATTATATTTTGGGCCTATTGGAATTTTCATAAAAAACCTTTGGGCTTATTGAATATTAATGGCTTTTATAATGTTTGATATCCTTTTTAGATCATGCAGTAGAGCAGGAGTTCATGCCACAATCCATACGCAACATCATAGTATCTGCTTCAACTGTTGAACAGCTACTTGAGATTTTGCAAAATCCTACATTTGAGCTCAGTCAAGCAATGCAGCTGGTGAACCAACCAAATCAGGATGACAGAGACAAAAGAGAACCAGATACCACTCTTCGGTTATAACTTTTCCTTACTTTGGTGGTTTTCTCACATTTCTTTTCCTGTCATATGAAATTTCATCTAAGACATTGGGGACAATGTCTTGGATAGGTTGGGGGAGGATGGTCCGATATAAAAAAAAAAAAAAAAAAAAAAACACCCAAAAAAAAAATAAAAAAAATTAGGTTAGAATCATAAACTTGCTTTGAGTAAGATGGCTGAGTAAGGAGTTACACTTGACTCTTGATACGCATCTTATGATTAAAAAAAAATTATTTTGAATGTGGAACTATGTTTTTCTTTAGATTTCATAAAATAATTGAAGCAAAATGATTTACATTTCGAGATTAATTAGTTTGGCAACACATATTTGAACTGGATAGATTAGATTTGATAAATATATTACCTGTGAGATTTTGAGCCTTATTATTATTATTTTCTTTCTTGTGTGATTTTCATCCATGGAATATGTTACTTCAGAACTTGCATTGATTCTTTTTGAAGCTACATTTTCACACGAATTGTACAAAAATGATTGAGGCACTGTTTTTCTTGAACAAACCACTTGGCCAAATAACCAAACCATATAATTTTATCCTTTGATCAGCCCTTTGAGCCGATTAGCCTTTTCTTCTTTTTAGCTCACCAAAAAAAAAAAAAAGGAAACAACTTTGTCTGACCATAGAAGGTGAGGAATACTGGATTTATCATACCATAAGTGTTTCAAGAAGTGTGGGGGAGATTATTGTTGTGTTCATTGATATCATGGTTGAAAAAAAAAACTGAAGCAATAAATTAATAAATAAACTATTATATTGAAAAAAAAAAGAAAAAAGGAATGAAGAAGTGATATCTGTTTCTCACACTTGCACTTAGACTCAGTTCTCAATCCTCACCATTTTCCTTGGTCTAACATTGTACCTCTTCAGTATATCATTTCATCTTTCTAATCCCGTTATAACCAAAATAAAGACCTCTTGATTTGTGCATTGCATGTGTACATAGTAGTAGAGAAGTAGAAGATATGCAAGCCTATGATAGTTCATCTTTCATGGATTGAATTTGAGAGAAACACTTACCAAATCAAACACTTGAGAGATTCAGAGTATATCATGTGAGGTTTTATCTTTCTCAATCTATGTTTTTCAAATTAAAGTTGCCTTTCTAAGTAATTTAAAAAATGTGATGAAATAATGCTTCCTGAAATTTTGTGAATTCTTGAGAAATCAACTCAAAACTTTGATGTTCTTTCAAAAAAAAAAAAAATAGTCACCAATCCTTAACTTAAGTTTTCCCGAGACGTGCAAAAGATAAGTGTGGGGGAATTTGATAAGCATAGATTTCATAAATAATTATCTCTCACTTTTATCTCATTAAGACTTCTTATATGTTCAATTAAGTGATCTTTGTCATATTTTATGAGTTTGGGTTCATATGAAGTTTAATTGAATTTCTTTGCTTACCCGATTAAAATGACACTATTATAGTATTTTGAGCATAATAAGAGTTTTAGACATCCAAAAATCATGAAATCTGTCTTGAATGAAAGCTTAAAGAAGTGTCCATAGTTACAAAGCAAGATCAGACTCTAAATGGGATGTTTAGGACTCCGAAATTATCTCAAAAGATGAGATAGTGTTGCTGACGTGGAATTTGAACAGTGTGCAAAGATCCGGCCATATCTTGAGATATAGAAGTCATATTTAGATGAAATCAAATTTGTTGGACAGCTAAGATCCGGGGCTACAACTTTTGTTCAGAAGTCAAGCTCTAATTCGGACAGGTGAACATCCGAAATTGCGGTGCAAGAAAGTAAAAATTGTTGTGCTCATTGGTGGCTAAAATTTAAAAGTGTTTTGCATTTTCAACAAAGCCCGTGTGAAAGGAATAAAAGGGTAGAAAAGTAATATCCTAGTTGGTGACTTTTTGAAGATGATGCCTCAAAAATCCTCTATAAATAGAAGGGTTTACAAGAGGAGAAACACACCATTTTGGAGAATAACTCCAATACCATTTTCTTTCTTTCTTTCTTTCTTGTTAGTTTTGCCTCCTTTATGGAAGGCTTAGGTTTTCTTTCTTGTTAGTTTTCCTCCTACATGGAAGCCTTAGTTTTTCTTTATTGTTAGTTTCCTCCTACATGGAAGGCTTAGGGTTTATTTGTTGTTAGTTGCCTCCTACATGGAAGGCTTAGGATTTATTTGTTGTTAGTTTGCCTCTTTCTTTGTTGTTAGTTTGCCTCCTTCATGGAAGGCTAGGTTTGTAGTTTCAATTCAAGGATTCAAGCTATTTTCATTTTAACTTTGAGGTCTTGATCTTTATTTACATGCTTATTAAGTGGTTTCTACTCTGCTTCACTATATTCTTCAATTTTATTCTTTAATCAAAGTTTGATCGGTTGACGTATTTTGATTAATGCATAATTGATTTATAATTGGTTTTTGATTGGTAAATCATTTTCCAAAAGTTTGAAGAGTAGAAATTAAGTAATTGAATTGAAGGTTTTCATTTTATTACTTACTTCAACTGAATTCTGATTGTGAAATTGGTTTAGATAAAAGATTAAGTGGTTACTAATCTTGTTGATCATAATCAATTAAATTCTGAGAGGTTTCTCAGTAGAGAATTCAAGGATCATTTTAGGGGTTCCAGATGATCCTAGGTTGATAAACACAATGCATGATTTTAGTGATCAATGATTAGTTATGAAAATAGCCTCTGAATTCCTTGAGTTGATAATTGTTAAGTGAAATTAATTTCATTCTGTATTTTGTATTTAGCATTTGATATAACATCTTTACAAAAACCCCCTTGTTCTAATTTTCTCCTTATTTGCTTAAGAATCTGAAATGGTCTTTGGGAGATGACCTAGGTTGCACCTTATACTATACCAATAGTTTGGGGGAAATCTAGAAATTATTTTTGCACGTTTGCGACGAGCGTGTCAGTCACCATCAAGTTTACTTTTCTGCATCTCGACCTATGTTGTCATGCCTTATCAAGTTTTAATTTCTGCATCATGGCCTATGTTGTCAGGCCATCATCAAGTTTTAATTTCTGCATCATGGCCTATGTTGTCAGGCGACCATCAAGTTTTAATTTTTTCATCATGGCCTATGTTGTCAAGCCTCATCAAGTTTAATTTTCTACATCTTGGCCTATGTTGTCAGGCCTCATCAAGTTTACTTTTTTGCACCTTGGCCTATGTTGTTAGGCCTCCTCATGTTTACCTTTCTGCATCATGCCCTATGTTGTCAGGCCTCATCAAGTTTTAATTGTTGTATCATGGCCTATGTTGTCAGGCCTCCCCAGGTTTTAATGTCTGCATCTCGGCCTATGATGTCAGGCCTCCCTCAAGTTTTCTTTTCTAGCACGTTCAAGTTTTCTTTTCTAGCACATTCAAGCATCCAGTACGTTCGAGTCTACAACACGTTCGAGTCCAGTACGTTCAAGTCTACAACATGTTCAAGTCCAGCACGGTCAAGTTTCTTTCTTGCACGTTCAAGCTTTCTTTTCTGCATTTTGGCCTATAGTGTCAGGCCACCATCAAGTTTACTTTTCTGCATTTCGGCCTATGATGTCAGGCCTTCCTCAAGTTTTTTTTTTCTGTATTTTGGCCTATAGTGTTAGGCCACCATCAAGTTTACTTTTCTGCATCTCGACCTATGTTGTCAGGCCTCATCAAGTTTTAATTTCTGTATCATGGCCTTTGTTGTCAGGCCACCATCAAGTTTACTTTTATGCATTTTGGCCTATTTTTTCAGGCCCCCGATCAAGTTTACCTTTCCGCATCTCGGCCTATAGTTTCAAGCCTCATCAAGTTTACCTTTCCGCATCTCTGTCTATTGCATTAGACCTCCAACATGTTCAAGTTTTCTTTTCTAGCACATTCAAGCATCTAGCTTGTTCAAGTTTTCTTTTCTGCATCTCGGCCTATGATGTTAGGCCTCCCTCAAGTTTCCTTTTCTGCACCATCAAGTTTATTTTTTCGCATTTCAACCTATAGTGTCAGGCTTCCAGCACGTTCAAGTTTTCTTTTCTGCACCATCAAGTTTACCTTTCTACATCAGGGCCTATGATGTCAGGCCTCAAGCATAGATAGATTTCTGTACCTTGGCCTATGTTGTCAGGCCACCTTGTACATATCTTACATTTTAGCTCTTGCAGGCTTTTTTGCCTTGAACAGGCCAGTTCACCTTACTTGGCCTGTAGTTCTGCAGCACTCAGAGCCTAATTAGGCAGTGCAATCAAGCCTTGCACATTCAAACCCTGTCGGTTCAACACACGAAGCCGGCAAGGTCGCTCAGAAGTTACCCCCTTCAAGCACCCATCTTCAAAGCCCAAGGCTTCTCATACTCGTCGGACATTTTCAAAACTCGCCTCGGACATAATGTGTTCACATCTTTACTCATTTCATACCACAATAATTCAGAGAATTCTTTCTCTTATTATCCGGTGGAAAATGAGTAAAGAGGGGAAAACTGTAAACATCCAATTATGTGCAAGGCCCCCCTAATCGTTAAATTAATCAAGAAACCAACACCAATTTAAATAATAAAAAAATAAACAAAGAAGCAAAGAAATAAATAGAAAATGAAAAAAACAACAGAAAACAGAATGCAGAGAAACAAACAAAGAGAAAACAGAAGAAGATAATAAGGAAAGCATAAAAAGCAAAGAAATAGAAAAATTAAGAAATAATAGAAATAAATGATAAAATCTAAAATAAAAACAAATAAGAAAATCTGAAATAAAAAATAATAAAAACTAAAAAAATAAATATAATTATAATAATAAAATAGTAATAGAAAAAATATATAATAATAATAATATATAAGAAAAAGTAATAATAATAATAATAATAATAACAAATAAAGTAAAAAATAAAATAGAAAAAATAAATAATAGAAAAAGGGGTAGGGGCGGCCGAATGGTGAAAGAAAGTGGATAAAGGATTGGCCTATAAAAAAGGACGCAACGAAGATTTGGAGGTTAGGAAAATTTGTCCAAACAAAGAGAAAGGGGTAGAGGATCGAAAAAAGGATAAAAACCCTCAAGAAATCTCGAGAAGCCATAGTTCTTTCTCTCTCTAGGGAAATTCTAGAATTCATTGCAAGAGGTGAACCTTCGTTCGGATTCTTCGGTGTGGAGCTTCTTCCAGGAACATTTCTGAAGCCTCCAGGAATGCCATTTTCCAAGGACTCATTCCAAGTTCTTCAGAGTCTATACGTGACGATCGCGCGTACGATTACGAGAAGGTTAGTACTCCAAGACGCGTTCAATTCTGATTCTATTGAGTAATTGATTAGGCATGTTCATAGGAAGAATGATCGAATCCATACGTGATTTAAATGTCCACAAAGAAAGAAATTCGATCTAGAATTGCATGTATGAATAGAGGTTGTAAAATGATAATGAGGATAAGATTTTCGCCTTTGAACCAGGAGATATCGAAGACAAGTGTCTCTGTTGCTCACGTTTAAAGTTTCATCAATGAATTTAGTTTCAAGTATGTATTCAAAATACATAGGAAGTGGACCTCCGCGATCTATACGTGCTATAAAATGTCGATTCTCCTACAAAGCGATGATGATGAGTCGCCTCATTCTCGAAAATTTTCACCATTTGTAGAATTTAGCAAAAAGTAGAGTATGTGGGTGACGTTCTTAGTAGGTAGCGTAGAAAATCTTCTTCCAATGGATGCACGTCCTTGTATAGAGGATGTACTCACATTTTGATGTAAGAGAACCATAGGAGTTTAAGACTCCAATCCAAACTTCACCACTGGTCTGTCAAGCAGGTCCAAGGCAAAGTTCCATATACTACAGACGCACTGATATGCTGGAACAGTGGCGTCGAGGAGGAAATAGCACCGCACACCTACATTGATAGTAGCTGCCCTCTGTATACAAATTCATAAGATCTAGCAATAGATCCCTTAGGTTCAAGCCCATCCAATTTGTCAATCAGAGTCGCAGAGTGCGAACGTCCGAAGTATGTACAAGGAGTGATAGACCCCCCCCCCCCCGAGCCATAACTGAGGCCATTAGGAGCGATTGAGTCTCTGTATATAACTCCAACAAAACACCGTTTGATAAGGAGGGGAGTAAGGATACAGAGTTCATGAGGGCCTTGGATTCCACGTGCCAGAGTTACACTATGAGAGAGTAATACCTCAAAGGAAACCTAGTGACGAATGGTTCCTCACTTTCCATTGAACCAAACATCCCTTAACGGAGATTTGGCTTTGAGCAGTAACCCGTGGACAAAGACGACGACTATCAATGTAAAAGTTGTGACTATACCGAACCTGATCGTGAGAAGACACTCGTGGATGTAGCATCGATCGATATTAGAAGCTAAGGTAAGTGACTTGAAGAAGTGTGAACCATCTCTAGGGAGTCTCGAACATTGTTAAGGGGAGGGGTACTAAGTTAGAGAAACCCATCTCGCAGTGAATGTCAAAGAATATATATAAGGCGGACCCTAATATGGAAATGGCGAGTCAGTAGCTTAGACGGCGTAGGCAGAAACAACGACTAAGTGACTCGAAAATGAGCCTTGGGTATAAGGAAAACACAAAGGTAGCAACGGTTGAATCAGGTTAATTCAAGAAGGCTATTGAAGACTCTCCAGGCGGCGGGGTCGACAATTATTCTTTGCCACAGAGCCAGAAATGACTAGAGGAGGTGAGCGGCCCTGGCTCACGAACGGAGGAGGATACCCTAATAAGGATTGGTAGACCCAGGGGTGCATCCTGTAGGGATAGTAGCAAGGTCCTCAATAGGTCGAAAAAGACCGAGTACGTGAAGGGCGGCGTTTTCCGCGAAGCCCAGTGCTGAAATGACTCCCAGGAGGGAAATTCGATTACAGATCATGTTGGTCATGAAGGACAAAGTGGCGCAGCCTAGGCTTGGAAATCATGGCCAGAACACGACGGGCTTCACATTACGTGATCAGTGTAGAAGACAACGTAGGCCACATCACGAGATGTCTGAGCTTAATCTCGTCCAACACATTCTGCTCCAAGCATCATCTTGGGTAGGAGACTTTGAGGGAAGACAGGTCGGAGGTTAAGCTTGCTACAGGTGGTCATACTTGTACCCATCTGCTGGGCTGCGCTGAGGTTGCCTTGACACAGTCGCAGGAAGGCACAACCATGCAGGTAAGGTTTGTACGAGATCATGAATCATGAAAACCGCCATGGAACTCCCAGCAGAGGGTAGCATCTACATCAGGGTCAGTCACCATGTGTGCATGGGACATTGAAGTAGGGATGTGATCAATAAAGAGACGTGAGACGGAAAGGAGAACGTCCATTTAAAATCCCTCATGCAGAGGGACACCCACGCTGGGAAGGAGTTTTAACGTTAAGGGGAACCCATGCAAAGGCAAAAAGGATAAGGGAAAGGCGGGTCCCACCAACAAGGCTCACCTGGAAAGACGAGACGATTCCATTAATACACACATACAAAACCAAAATAGAACAATAAACTTGGATGGTCTCAGTGGTCAGAGACTTGGCTTGCCACTCCAGCGTCTCCAATCAATTCCTCCCCACACTTTACGATACTACAATTTGACCCCTCCATTCCTTTTAATTGTGATCTGACCCCTCCATTCCCTTTAATTGTGATCTGACCCCTCCATTCCCCTTTTATTACAACTTAACCCCCATACTTCGCATAATCCAGGTTAGCCCCTATACTTTCCATAATTCAAATTCAGCCCCTATACTTCCGTAATTCAAATTTAACCCCCGTACTTCCCATAATTCAAGTACTTCCCGTTATCCAAAACTCAACCCCACGCTGTCCATTATCAAAATTTAATCCCTATAATTCCTGCTGTTCCAATTAAACCCCCGTATTCCTTTTTTCTCGAAAAATGACCAATTCAACTTACTACCATTGCGGTTGTAAAACATAAAATTCTTTCCAAAAGTTTTGGGATCTATGGTCTCAAGTGAGGAACTCTAAACGGGAAACTAATGGTCTCCCCTGCTGTTTAATGTTTAGTGGTTCGTATAGGCCCCCGTGCTACCTTAGCCGCTTCGGACCTTGTGCATGAGTGGACCGAAAGTCCCTTCAAAAAATAAGATTCTTTTCAAATACTTTGGGATCTACGGTCTCACACGACGAATTCTAAACGGAAAACTGGCGGTCTACACTGCTGTTCGATGTTTAGTGGTTCGTATAGGCCCCTGTGCTGCCTTAGCCGCCTCGGACCTTGTGCATGAGTGGACCGAAAGTCCCTTCAAAAAATAAGATTCTTTTCAAATGCTTTGGGATCTACGGTCTGACAAGACAAACTCTAAACGGGAAACTGGCGGTTTACACTGCAATTCAATGTTTAGTGGTTCGTATACGCCCCTGTGCTGCCTTAGCTGCCTCGAACCTTGTGCACGAGTGGACTGAAGGTACCTCCAAAAAATGAAAATCTTTTTAAAATATCATATTCCTTCTAAAGCCCTTCTGAAGGTCAAGCCTTCAAACCAGAACTATGTAAGCCTTAAGTTTCCCATTGCACCAAGGAATACGTAGGAGCAGGATCAAGTCCTGTTAGGCTAACCTCCATCAGCCTATTTATTTTCACATTAATTAAGGGATCAAACTATTTTCAAATAATCACACACTCAGTTTAAGGGTACTGTTCTTTGGAACAGGCAAGTGGGGTGCCTAACACCTTCCCTACTCGTAACCGACTCCCGAACCTAAATCTCATCCTCGAGTTAGGGTTTTTCCAAATATTTTTCCCTTAAATAAAAATTTGGTGGCGACTCCACATTAATCCAAAGAAATTCATTTTAAAATTTTAGTGAGTTCGTCGTCTCGTCGCGATTACGGTGGCGAAAATACAATATACTTATTCATTCTCAGGATAAGATCTTTACAAAATTGGATAAAATTTTCAACTTCAGGAGGGGTGTGGAGCTGGTGCAATGATGCTTCTGCCTTCTTAAACAGATGGGGTACTTCATCGATTGCTGTATTCGCCTAGCTAGCCAACCTCTCGAAACATTTGGTCCAGTTATTCTCTGTGTCCTGGTACCACTTTTTTTCATCTTGTATGTCACTGATACCCCTTTGCTGCATCCGTATTACCTCAATGAAATTCCATTTTTCTTTATTTACTTCATTCTGCCATGCTACTAATAAACCTTAGATTTTCTTTTTCATGTCTTCCACTCGTTGTAACAGGTCATTTCCTTCATCTATCACGTAATCTACCTCCACTTGAACTCTGTTCTTTGCAGCAATGACTTGATTCTTCTCTTCTCTAATCTTATGAATCTTAGCCCTCATTTAGTGCCCAATTTACCCCACAAGGTTCTCCAAAAGTGACTAAGAAATTTAACATCTCGATCACGTACAATAGTTTTAGGTAAGCCATGCAAACGTACAATCTCTTTGAAAAATAAGTCAGCAATATGAGTGGCATCATTTGTTTTAGAACAAGCAACAAAATGTGCCATTTTACTAAACCTATCTACAACGACAAAAATACTATCTTTTCCTTTCGAGGTCCTAGGCAGCCCTAATACAAAATCCATAGAAATATTAGTCCAGGGATATTTAGGAACAGGTAAGAGTGTATACAAGCCATGAGGCATTACTTTATATTTTTCTTTTAAGCAAGTAAGACATTTTTCACAAATGAGTTTAACATCATGCTTCATTTTTGGCCAAAAAAAATGTTCATGTAAAACATCATAAGTTTTTTGAATGCCAAAGTGTCCCATTAATCCTCCCCCATGAGCCTCTCTAATAAGCATTTCTCTTATGCTACACTTAGGTACAGACAATTTATTTTTCTTAAATAAATATCCATCTTGCCTAAAATAGTCTTAAAAACCATGATCAGAAGATGCTGCTTATAATTGTCCAAATTCTACATCATCGGCATACATGGTTTTTAGTAATTAAAATCAAGTAATTTAGTTCGTAGAGTCGTAAGTAATACATACCTTTGTGATAGAGCATCAGCTATAATGTTTTCCTTTCCCTTTTATACTTGATAACATAAGGAAACATTTCAACGAATTCTAGCTACTTAGCATGCCCTTTGTTGAGCTTACCTTGGGACTTTAAAAACTTCAAGCTAAGATGATCCGAATGGATGACGAATTCCTTCGACCAATGGTAATGTTGTCAAGTTTGTAAGGCCCTCACCAAGGCATAGAGTTCCTTATCATAGGTTGGATAGTTGAGTGCTGCTCCACTAAGTTTCTCACTATACTATACCACAGGTTTGGAATCCTGCATTAAAACAGCTCCGATACCCACTCCAGAGGCATCGCATCCAATCTCAAAAACCTTAACAAAATTGGGTAAATTTAATACAGGGGCATTGGTTAACTTGTCCTTTAGTAAATTAAAAGCTTGTTCATGTGTTTCATTCCATTTAAAATCAACATTCTTTTTAACAAGTTCATTTAAAGGGGTAGCTATAGAACTAAAATTCTGTACAAACCTCCTATAAAAACTTTCTAAACCATGGAAACTCGTTACCTCATTAGCAGTTGTAGGCATGGGACAATCTCTAATTGCCTTAACCTTTTCTTCATCAACACTAACTCCCTGAGAACTTACAATAAACCCTAAGAAGATAACTGATTCCATACAGAAAGTGCACTTTTCAATATTAGTATGCAATTCATGGCTTCGTATGGCAGTGCACACAGCACGTAAGTAATCTAAGTGTTCATGCATTGTCTTACTATATATTAAAATATCATCAAAATAGACAACAACAAATTTTCCAATAAAAGTTCGCAAGACATGATGCATTAATCTCATCAAGGTACTCGGTGCATTAGAAAGACCAAATGGTATAACAACCCACTTATATAACCCATATTTTGTTTTAAAAGCAGTCTTCCACTCATCACCCTCCTTCATACGAATTTGGTTATATCCACTTTTTAAATCTATTTTAGAGAACAAACAAAATCCATACAATTCATCTAGTAAATCATCTAACCTCGGAATAGGATATCGATACTTTACCGTAATCTTGTTGACAGCCCTACAGTCAACACACATACGCCAGGTTCCATCCTTTTTTGGTACTAAAATAACAGTAACCACACACAGGCTAAGACTTTCCCACACATAGCCTTTCTGCATCAACTCCTCTACTTGCCTTTGAATCTCTTTGGCCTCTCCAAGACTAGTTCTATAGGCTGGTCAGTTTGGAATCGCAGCACTGGGAATAAAATCAATTTGGTGTTCAATGCCTCTAATAGGAGGCAAACCCGTTGGTGGTTCTTTAGGAAATACATCATTAAATTCCTGCAACAAAGATTTAACCACACTAGGGAAAGAGGAGTTATTGTTGTTAATAAAATAAATATCCTTGTACATAAGTACAAGAACTTGTTCCTTTTCTCTCAAAACACTCTCAACCGCCCCTTTGTGAGCAAATACACAAACTTTCTTTTCTTTTTCTTTGTTTTCACTCTCATTCTTTTTTGGACTTTCTACTTTTTCTTCACTCTCAATTTTCTATCTTTTTTCTCTTTCTTGATTTTCTAATTCTTTTTCTCTCATTTTACATTCTTTTAAAATTTTCATTTGGTCAGAATAAGCCTTAACATGCCTTAATGGAATCAATACAATTGTTCGATTATCCACTATAAAAGAATATCTATTTTTAAATCCATCGTGCATAACCTTCTTATCGTATTGTCAAGGATGTCCGAACAATAAGTGCCCAGCATGCATAGGGGCAACGTCGCACAACACCTCATCTTTATAATTGCCTATAGAAAAGGACACCATGACTTGCTTACTAACCCTTACATCCCTACAATCATTCATCCACTGTAACCGATAAGGATTAGGATGCTTCTTAGAAGGCAAGTTTAATTTCTCTACTAGCAATGTACTAGCAACGTTGGTGCAACTATCACTATCTATAATCATACTACATACCTTGTTGTTCACATGACAACGAGTATAAAATATATGCTCCCTTTGCTCTGAATCTCCTTCATCCTTTGGTTGAATGTTCAATGCATGTCTTATGACCAAGATTTCTCCATGCACAGGTTCTGCTATCTCCACATCACTACAATCCTTCAACTTCGGCATTTCTTCTTCCTCCAAGCTCACACTATCCACTTCGCCATTGTCACGAATGATCATAGTCCTCTGGTTCGGACATTGAGAAGAAATATGTCCCAAAACTTGACACTTAAAGCAACGAATGTGACTTGACTTATTAGAGGATTTAGTTTCAAATTTACCTTTGGAAATAGGTACTGCTGATTTTCCATGAGATTCCTCCTTTGGTTGAGGACCTTCTTTCTTGTTGGACCAATTGGACCTCCATGATGAACTAGAAGCATATTTGTGAGTGCTCCTAGATTTGAGTTGTCTTTCCACCTGAATAGCTTTATGAAGCAATTCCTCCATCTCTACATAATGTTGTAGTTCTACCACATCAGCTATCTCTCTTTTGAATCCTCCAATGAATCTTGCCCCAGAGGCTTCTCTATCCTACTCCACATTAGCCCTTACCATGGCAATTTCCATCTCCTTATAATAATCTTCTACACCAATGGCACCTTGAGTAAGACTTTGCAATTTTCGGTGCAAGTCCCTATGGTAGTGGCTTGGTACAAATCTTCGTCTCATGGCTACTTTCATATCTTCCCATGTTCGTATAGGTCTTTCCCCATACCTCCTCCTATTAAGGACAAATTGATCCCACCAAATATTAGCATAATCATTAAAAGATACAGTAGCTAGTTTTACCTTTTTCTCCTCTGAGTAATTGTGACAATTAAACACATGCTATAGTTTTCTTTCCCACTCAAGATAAGTTTCAGGTTTATTCTTTCCTTGGAATGGTGGCAAAGATCATTTAATACTCCCCAAATTTTTATCCTTTTCTTCTCGATATCGTCTTTTTTCTCTACAACATCCACTGTCTGATTCTAAGTTCTCCCTCCAATCTGTTTCTTCATCACGGTGAAGTAATCTTTGAGGATTACTTGTATGAGACACCAGAGACCTCCTTCTCGAATAATCCTCCATATCCTCCAACCTCTTGTTCAACTGTAGGAATTGACCTTGAACTGCTTTCATGAATATTTTTAGGTCCATTTCATTTTGATGGAGTTCACCACTCATGTTGGCAATGCTGCAAATTGAACAAAATAAATAAATTAGAATAATAAAAACTCACCAATCAAGCCTTTAGTGTTTACCCTCAATGTTGACGCTCTTCACTTGTGTCTACACTCGAATTGGCTTTTTCTATAATGCTCTAACCAACTGTTGCCTTTTACCTCTCGATTCTCCTTATAAATCCTTGAACCAAGAACTTCACAAGTTGATTTTCCCACGGATAATGAAAGAGTCGCGAATATACAAGATGAATAGGGCAAGGAATATTGGTCAAGAAAAATAAGAACTTAAAAATATGATATTGAATAAAGATTGATTTTTTTTTCAATTGTCTTGAATTTCTTTGTTTTTTTTAATTTCAATCACAACTTCTCTTTTTTTTTTGAATTTTTATCACAATTTTCTTTTGCTTCTTTTTTTTTTGAAAATTTGTTTTCACAACTCTTTTTTTTGGAATATTTGGTAGATAACAACTTTAACAAGAGAAAATAAAACAAAGGATAGACGACACCTGATTCCAAGAGCCGAAGCTCTGATACCAAATGATATGATTCACCCTACACGAATGAATCGGAATGCGAAACCGATAACGGAACATCTTGAGAATCAGGATAAAATAAGATAAGATAAGGTAAGATTACGATAAGATAAAATAAGATAAGATGAGATAAGGTAAGATAAGATAAGTAAGATAAGGTAAGATAAGATAAAGGAACCTGACACAAACCGCGACCTTCCGGAGAGCATCGAAGTTATCAAGAGGAACGAGACCCTTACCGCGACCTGCCGGAAGAACCAACGTTTTCAAAGGTAGTTCTTTGCCTAAGAACCAAGGGAATCAACTCACACGGAGATGAAAAACTCTCAAATAGAAAATATGATTATTCCTCAAAATCTGTCTTTTCACTGAATCCCTATCTCCTATTTATAGTGAACCTAATCTGGTAAAAAAAATAACAAATTAGAAATCCTAATTAGATTGCAATTTGAATTGCAACCAATTTTAAAACAAATAACTTCTAGATAAATATCAAATCCTAATGTAATTTATAGCAAATCATAAACTTTATCACTTAAGATCTTCTATGATATGACTACATAAATTAACCCATGTTGGAATTGGGCTTGGATCCACATAGTGTTTTCCTTGAACTTCCTTGATGAGACCTTAAAGTGCTTGTTCCATACGTTTCGTCCTATTTCTCGTCATAGGACCTTCCATTCCTTGTAGATAATCTTCTAGATGATCTCTTTTGTTTATCGTGGTGCCCACGTTCACATCAAGTAGATTAATTTTTCACATAAGTTTTGATTTGTGATTGTTAACACTCAATTATGTCCAAGACCTCATTTTTAAAATTCATTAGTGAATTAACCATAGTTTAAATAATAAAATTAATAAACAGAAAATAGAATAAAATTAAAAACAGAAGAAACATAAACGTAATAGAAAAACGGACAAATAAATAGAAAATAGAAAGTAGAAAAAAATAGAAAGCATAAAAATAGAAAATAGAAATATAAAAGAAAAAAAGAAGAAATAATTATATCTGAAATAAATAGAAAAGAAATTAAAAATATATAAAAAAAACAAAACAAAAAGACAGAGAAATAAAATCTAAAAAATAAAACAAAATAAAAACAAAAACAGAAAGATAAAAAAAATATAAAAAAAGAAAAAAATAGAAAAGTAAAAGTAAAAATAATAGTAAAACAAGATAAATAAATAAAAAGAGGAAAATTGAAAAATTATATTAAAAATAAAAAGAGAAGAAAAGATAAAATAAACTAAAAAACAGGAAATAAAAGAAAATTCCAAAACAAAATTAAAGAATTAAGGGAAAAAGATAGAAAAAAGAAATTAAAAAAGAAACCAAAATAGAAAAGTGAAAAAAGTAGAAAATGAATAAATAAATGAAAATAATTAAAAACAGAAAAAAAACAAAACTAATAACAAAAAAAGAAAAAGAAAAACTGAAAACGGCAAAAAAAAAAATAAATAAATAAAAAGGAAACAAAATATAAAAACAAAAATGCATAGTGCTTAAGGGGGATTCTTCATTTTTGGGAATTTTCAAAAAAAGCTCTCCCTCCTTCTCTGCTGGATCCAGGGGAAATTCAATTGTTGAGCTTAACAACCGGAAAGCACTTAGTTCTTCAGTGACGCTAGCCTTGAAGTGAAAATCCGGAAACTGATATACAAGTTGAAGAAACGCTTACGAATCACCAGGTACTTGAATGCTTAGATCCGATTTCAGATCATGGTTGTTGTGTTAGCATGAATCTGATTTCAGATCTTACCTTGTGCTTGTTAACATGCATTCAATTCGTATGCCATTTGTGTATGATTGCTAGAATTAAGATTCATCACCTTGTGGCGTAAGCGTAGAAAAGATGTTTCACACTCTGTATTGTCTGACTTATAACTTGAGTGACGTTCTGGAATTCAACTGAATTCGATTCTGAAGTTATTAAGGTTAATCCTATCTAATCCTTCATAGTTCTCAGGAGTAGGAGGTGAGCTAACTATATAGGGTAGAACATATGCAAATATCTCGAGCCAATGCAATTCTGGCTGTAGAGAAATTCATCTAGGGATCCTGCACCAAGTCAAGGTAGCAACGAACTCGATATAAGAATTTTATGATAATGCCACGATATTCGAGCTTTGTTGTTGAAATCGACTTGATACCAAGTAACCGCAGGAGATATATGAAGTGCCTTCCTCATTCTCCCATGGGACTTATACGAATCTCTAAACATCGAACAACAAAAAAAGCTACCAGTTAGTGTTAAAAGCTCGTCGCGTGAGACTGAGAGTTGCAAAACAAATGTTTATTTGGTTAAAAGGGAATTCCCAATCCACATATGCACAGGGTCCAAGACAGCTATGGCTGCCCCGGAACCCATATGAATCTCTAAACATCGAACAACAAAAAAAGCTACCAATTCGTGTTTAGAGCTCGTTGCGTGAGACTGAGAGTTGCAAAACAAATTTTTATTTGGTTAAAAGGCATTCCCAATCCATATATGCACAGGGTCCAAGACAAATACCGCTGCACTGAGACCCATACCAATCTCTGAACATCGAACAGTAGAAGAAGCTACCAGTTCGTGTTTGGAGCTTGTCACGTGAGACTGAAAATTGCAAAACCAATTTTGTTACCTAACCGAACATAGAAGATTTGGGCTTGACCCAATAGGTTGAAAGGGACTTGGATTTGTGACTTCTATACTAATATATTCAACCCAAGCATACAATGGAACGGGTATCTAGAAAAGAGAAACAGTAAAAATGATTTAAATGACGGTAAAGAGAAAAAAATTGACGTCAGAATCGGGTTTATCCTATGAAGGACATATGCGGGGCTGGGCTCAACTGGGTCATGCGCATACATTATTATTATTACTTATTATCCTATATATATTCTTTATTATCTATTTACTATTATTATCGTTATATTATTTTTCATTATATATATATATATATATATATATTTAATGGAAATTCGTACGTCGAGTTATTCACATTGGATATGTGCCATTTATATTATTTTTAGGCAGCTTCCTCATTCGTTTTCGGTTTAAGGGAAAATGATGTGGGGTCCTTCTAAATGATACGGCCCTAATGGAAATCCCACACTTCCATGCATGCAAGAAAACAAGGGTAAGGTCCCCTACTGCCTTGGGCCAAGGTTTATTGAATTATGCGGAATATTGATTCCCTTACCAACCCTCGATGCCTCTACTCGAAACTAAGCACCTTAATTTTCTTCTTCAAGTACACTCACAGCTACTCTAGGGGCATTAACAAAGCCTCGAAGAAGGCCATTGTAAATGTTCATTCGGTCTTTAATGGGGTACATTTAATTGTTGCAAGTTTGCGTTGTTATTGGCCAATCTCAATACACCACTTCTTTATTTTAACTACTAACGCACTACAACTTTTGAGATCGAGAACGTTGGGAGTGTGCTCAATTCTGGCCCAGTCGGCCTAAGGAACACATAGTTTGGCTGCATGGCTCCAATATGGCTTTGTTTTTCTATTTTTAGTGAAGCGGATTGGGTGAGGCTTAAGCATGTGGGCCTATTTCTATTCAACATCCTCTGCAAAAAACTTGATGCAGCACGTTGCGTGATTTTGAAATCAAGTCGTACCCTATTTTTTTCTCATCCTTTCTTGGGCTCGCCAAGCTTGTGGGAACTCTTGCTTCGTCATGGCTTCAGGTGTTTCACTATAGCCAGCCGCCCCCTGTTCCTGGCTTCAACCATCCATTAAAGTATAGTTGGTGTCTTCATAGGGGCCACAACACGCCACCTGAACGTATGTATTACGGGCATCAACATAGGACTCCCTCGAGCCCTCTTTTCCCCTGAAGAATATCCGACCCTCCATGCTGAGCTCCCTCCAGGGGATCAAAAGAGAACAACGATTCTCGTTACTATCTTAATGAGATTATTCCCAAGGAGGGCTTGAACTTACTCTGGCGTCATGGTCGCATGCGGTCCCTACTCGAGCAGATGAACCCCTCCGACCTGGATTTATGAGTTTAAAACTCGCCATTGGCGGCCCAGCTTCTGCCTTATTGTTGTAGCGTTTCGTCATCGTTCTCCCAAAGCAAGGAAATGGGGTAACGTTCGTTTTCATGAGGGCCCATGGTGGTCGAGAAATTATCTGTAGTGTTCCTGCACATAAACACTATGTATTGCTTGCCTTGTGATCAGCGACGTACACTGTATAGGATGGGGACGAGGGCCCTCATTTATTTAGTGTACCTTAAACTAAATCAGCACTGCTTCCTTTATAAAAATTCTGATACCCGACATTTCCTGGCCTTGGAATCATGATCCACCCATCACCTTATTCTTCTTCTCTTGAATCCACCGAGCCTTAGGGGTGCACCTGTGCTCTGCACTTTCCTCCTTGTAGCACTCATTCCGCAAGGGCTCGTGCTAGTACATGGAACGCTTGCTACACCCTGGCTTTCGCTGCTAACACATCAAGGAAATTCTACTTGCTGCGGGGAGGTCTAGAACCATGAGATCATGGGGACCAAACCGGCTAACACGTTCGTTGGGGAACCTTAGAACAAGTCGCTACATGGCTTCTAGAGATGGGTTTACTGAACCTATGCTATGCGAGCGTTGTGTGTCCTAGTTCGCGATGGATTTTCAACATGCAGGTTTTAGTTTGTTTGGTTTTTCCCTCCAACCAGTAAGTATCAAGACGACGTGATTAAATGACCTAACAGCCCCAACTGACCCCGGAACCCGGACAGCTCCCAACCCGTGGCTTAACTGGTTATTATGAGTGCAGACCTCCCAGCATCGTTGGCATCGCACAACACGATCATGGTTTGCTTTGAGGCCATGCGACCGTCTACTGATTGAATAGCTTCCGTAGCCGCCTAGGATGACAAGCTAATGGAACTACTCAAGAATTTGGCTGCTTTGAGTGAAGGTCAAGGATCTAAATCTGGTTTTCACTATGGTAGGGTTGCTATCTGAACGCAATCATTTCTAATCCGGTACAACCAGCCAACAACGTCTATTCGGACTAACCTAGTGTGGCTCCTCTACAATTATAACTGTGGAGCTTCAGACATGACCCTGTCCTGATGTGCATAGAAGAAAAAGAACTAGGTTCCGATCTGCGAGAGGCCTTACAACTTCGGTCATGGATTATTGCATCACCAAGTCCCTTCTCCGGAGTTAGTCTTTTGTATTTTCCTTCCACTTGTTTGGCCGCCTATCATACTCTACAGGACTCCTTGTTCCATTCTAAAATAGAGATGCTAACGATGTAGCAAATTCGTGCTCCATTGAAATTCTGAATCGGTAACTCGGGAACTAAGGTCTTTAACTGATTCATTGGTTATTCACTTGTTCGTATCTCTTTTCAGCTGATCAATATCAACCTTCCGAGGCGATTCCACACATTCGGATTGCCGCTTTTCTAGGTCTTTAGTTTCTTCGTAATCGGAGCATCCTCATAATATGACAATTTCAACATAAAAATCAAAATTGTAACTATCTATTCCTTTCATCGAGTGAAAAAAACAAACATCCAATGGAATTACAAAAGTTTCAGCAAAGTAACTAACAATCTAGTTCCATTCACATGCAATCACAGCAAACCTTAACAGAGGCAAAGTAATTTTGGCTTACAAACCAGTAGTGACCAGATGATAGTGAGAAGAGGAAGCTGACCTTAACGGTGCGAAATCAGCAAACATCGAATCTGCGTATGGAGCTACGACCAGATTTACATCAATAAATATTTGGTTCGCGAGAAATCCAATCAACCACCCCAAGGAATAATTCAGCGATGAAGAGTGACGAACACAAAAAGCCTCTGAGAAGTTTCGAGAGAGAATTCTCTTCTTTTCTTCATCTTTTTTTCGAAATTTCCATAAAAGACCCCCTGGATGTCTTTCCCCTCCTTTTATATCCTAAAGCTTTCTCCTTTCCGCTTTTTTATTATTATTATATCTATCATTTTTTTAATATATTCCTATTTTACTTCTCTTTATTCATTTTTATTTTTCTTACTTTTCAAATTTTATATGCTTTTTATTATTTTTATTTCTGTTGTTTTATTTTTCTTTTTTCTTCTTCTTTTTTATTTATTTATTTATTGATTATGTATATTTTTTATTTTATTTATCAAATTTATCATTTTTATTATTTTTTTGTTATATTTTTCTTCCTTTTGAACTTATTTTTTCTTTAATTATCATTTTTAGTTTTCTTATCTATTTTTCAGATTTTGTTACATTTTATCTCCCCTTTTTCATTTCTATATTTTTTTTATTTTTCTTTTATGATTTTATTTTTTCTGTTTTTATTTATTTCTATTTTGTATTTATTTGTTCATTATTTAAATCATCGTTGGTTTCTTGATTACTTTAACAATTGGGGGCCTCGGACAAAATTGAGTGTTTACAATCATTAACCAAATTTTAAGTTAATTTTTCCTTAAGTTACACTACGGTGGCTAAATGCACATTTAGTGGTTTTTAGGTTGTTTTAGGTCAAATTCTATTATCCAAAAAGTTGTTTCACATCAATTAGAACTTAGATATATGGTTGGTATCACTTTCATAAATTATAAGAAGTTTTATCCTTAACTTCAACCTTATGGCCGAATGCCCCCTTTTGGCCTTTCAAGGTCACCTTTTCAAATTTCCTTCTCATACAATCTTGGTTCCTTGATTTTGTAAACTTGTAGCACCTTAAACACTTGATCCATGAAAGGCTTGTCCAACCTCCATAGCTTTGGGTCATGGTCAAAGTGAGTCTTAACTATTTTGTGAGGCTTGTGCCATTTTTTGTCCCAAAACTTTATCTTTCACTTAGTAGTTTTTATATCTATATCCAAAGCAAGCTTATGAGACTTATAAATTAATTTTTGTTACAATTTTAATATTTTAGTCCATGGGTTCATATTTGGACATATTATTATACAAGTTCACCATAATATGAAAATCAACAACTTTCAAGCTTTAAGTATAAAAAATGCAAGATAAGATTTTTTTTCTAACAACAAAGTGTAAGGAAGCCTTGGGCCCTCATTATTCAAAATAACAACATATCTATGGATTTTTTAGAAAGGATTCACAAAGGACAGAAAACCAACCATAAATAGTAAGATTAAAACTTAAAAAGATAAAGTAGAAAATCCTACTTGATGGAGACTTGGTGTGGGGTTATAGTAGGGATATGATGGCTGAACTTGGTTCCCCCCTTGATGGTCAACCAAGAGCTTCTTACTGAATATGGTGGGGCTTAGTGTTTACAACTTGACTTTAGCTTAAATCTCAAAGATGGAAACTTAAGCTTAAGGTGAAAGGTTAAGATTTTTGGACTTGGTTTAACTTGGAGAGAGCTTGGAGAGTTTTACTAGCTGTTTAGGAAGTAAAATATGAACCAAATGAGGCCTCCCATGTAGCTTAGTGAATTCGCCCAAGCAAGGGCAAAGTTGGGATAATTTTTCACTTAAGGGTATTTTGGTAATTTTCATGGCAATTTCCAAAATTATTCAAAATGTGAGGAATTATCCTTTTAGACTTATATTAATGTTAATGAGGTTGATTTTTTCTCTAATCATGTTTATATTTCCCTAAGCATGATTAATCTTAATTAAATAAGGTTAATTAGTCTTAACCATGGTTGAAGGAATCTTAGCATTTATTATTTTTGTCTTTTGTGAGTTTACTTTGGGTGAACTTCATATGATGACTTATCATGATTCTTTCCACATAGATATTTCATACACACCATATGGGCCCCACTCTTGGCCTCTTCCTCACACTTTCTTACCCTCCTAGCCTTCTAGAGATATTTTTGTAATTTTTTTCAACATTACTCAAGAAGTTTCCAAATTATTCTTCCAACAATTTTAATACTTTTTGGTTCATTACCAAGTTAATATAAAGTCATTTCATATTTCTATGGGAACTGACTAGCCCTGTGCAGAAAGAAAAACTTTCTAAGGGTGTTTTGGGCATTTTTAGTTTTCTGAAGACGTTTTCATCCCTTCTTTATTTTCTAAGCTTTTCTCATTACTTTTGATAATTCTTGGTATTTTATAATCCTCTAAAATTTCTTTTAAATCTTACTTTATATTTCTCTTGCACATTATTTGGGTTGTCCAGGTGCAGGAGCATTTTCATCATTTTCACCAAACTGTCTAATTTCTCTATTTTTTGTTCCTAATCTTGCTTATTTTCATTCTAGAGATTATTTTCAGTTACAAGAGTTAATTATAAATATTTGTAGGGGTTGCCTATATAGGCACCACAACCTTTATGGAAGAAAGATTGATGACCTTGCATTCTACCAAAATGGAGCACTTTCCAATGATAAGGGAAATCTTAAGCATAGACTTAAGGAAAAGAGAGAGAGAAGTTGGATTCTTAAGCTTCACTCAAAGTGAAATTTCCTAAAAATGACTCAAAGTGTCCACAATTAAGTACAAGGTTTCTATTTATAGGAAAGAGTTTGGTGGCTATGACTATGCTTAGGAGCTAACCCTAAGCTTCCTATATAGGCCTGGATTTGGCCCAATCCATGAGCCCAAAGTTATAAACAATTAGGCACCCTAGACCTATACATATAAGGTCTTATAAGTTTCAATACAAAAAAGATACCATAGGCTTATATGAAGTATAATGAAACCAAACAAGTAAAGTGGTGGTGAAAGCCTTAGGATTGTCTTCCTTCATGCTAAGCAGGGCCTCTACTCCACCCTATAGTTTCTTGGCCCTACACCTTATGATGGGCCCAAAAGGTCTAGATATGGTCACCTCTTCCTCACAAATACCACCACAACCCCACTATTTTTTATATTAATTTTATCAACGTGAGACATGATGTAACAGGAAAAATTATTGATATCATTCCACTCCAACATATAACATCAAATTTAAGGCTATATGCTACCCATTTTAATGTATCAGAGGCATCATTATCTTCCATAATGGTGTCATCCAACTAGGTTAAGAAAGTGTTGTTATGCTCATTCAACAACCATTTTTTTTATTCAAAGGTTTTTCCCCTAATAATTATTTTGTGAGTAAATAAGTAAGATTGAACCTTATTGACATTATTCAAAATATACAAATGAGCTTGAAGGCCTTTTACTTAACCATGTTTTTAAGAATTATATCCCATTTACCTTTACCTCCATGTATTTCCTCGTGACAAGACATAAGATTCCTTATGGCTTCTACCTCTAAGAAGTACTTTATAAAAAAACCCAGTAGCCTCATCTACACTATATCTTTAAATTATAGATGTCTCAAGATGGTATGGATTCTTGACATACCCTTTTAATATTTTCATATATTTTTTAATTTAATAAATCCACCATAAATAAATCATACCACATAACCTTATCTCTCTCACTATAACAATAATCAACTGAACCATAATGTCAAAAAAATGATGGAGTAAAATACATCTTTAATTGGCACAAGATAGTAAAAGCTTCATTTTCTACCTCACCCAATTTGAAAGGGCTAATCTTGTTCTTACACATAGGATTGGAAAAAAAACAACCTAGTCATTGTGGGCCTAACACTTTCAAGCAGAATATCACAAATAACCACTAACAGTAGTTGTTGCATCAAGATATGCAATCAGAAAACTTTAAGTCAACTAAATTTAAATCTTTCATTGAGACAAACTTTTAAAATTTGAAGAATAACCTTATGGCACTTTAACTCCATCTAGGCACTCATAAAATATGCACATACCTATAGACTATGATGGTAATTCTTTCATATACCCATACAAACTAAATCTAGTCGAGAATTCATACCATTCTTTATCTTTCTCTGTATATTAGGGAGTATCTAATAACACTATTACACATATTTTTCCACATGTCTCAAATTAATACAGTATCTTACATCGACATTGCACCAATATGGAAGATAAATAAAATATTGATCTTTCCTTTCATATGTTTTAGATCACACTGATATGGAATAAAGATTTTATGAAAATTGTAAGGTTTTAGATATAAAAGTCAAAGATTTAAATCAAACACTTGATAAATTTAACATGGAAAAAATAATGTAGGTGATATACTAAGAAGGAAATGAAGTATGCATGACAAAATTAGACTTGATTATATTATAAAAATCATGCTAAGGCTTATTGTCGCAACCATAATTACCACGAGACGACGAACTTGCTAAAATTTTTTTAAAAAGTAATTTTTAATTGATTAGTGGAGCCGCCACCAAATTTTTATTTAAGGAAAAAGATTTGGAAAAATCCTAACTTGAGGAAGAATCTAGGTTTGGGAGTCGGTTACTAGTAAGGAAGGTGTTAGACACCCTACTCACTCGTTCTGAAGAACGATACCCTTAAATTGAGTGTGCGATTCTGATGTTTTTGAAAACTATTTGATCCCTTTAAATAGCATAGAAACTAAATATGTTTGTATGAAAATAGCCTAACAGGACTTGATCCCACTCCTGCGTATTCCCTGGTGCAATGGGAAATTCAAGGCTACGTAGTTCTGGTTATGAATACTTGATCTTCTGAAAAAGAGATTGATAGATGATTTCAAAAGAAATTTATATATTTTTTGAATAGTTCTTAGCCCATATATGCACAGGATCCAACACAACTATGGCTGCACCGGGACCCATATGAACATCTAAATATTGAACAACAGAAGAAGCTACCAATTCACATTTAGAGATTATTGTGTTAGACTTAAAACTATTAAAACGGTGTTTTCTAGAAGACTTTTGCTTAAAGGGATTCTTAGTCCACATATGCACATGGTCCAAGAAAACTAAGGTTGCACTGGGACCTATATGAATCTCTAAACATCAAACAACAGAAGAAGCTACTAGTTTGTGTTTAGAGCTCATTGCGTGAGACTTAGAACTATTAAAATGGTATTTTCTAGAATATTTTTGTTTAAAGGGATTCTTAGTCCACATATGCACACAGTTCAAGACAACTAAGGCTACATTGGGACCCATATGAATCTCTAAACATCGAACAGCAGAAGAAGCTACCAGTTCGTGTTTAGAGTTAATCGCATGAGACTTAGAATTATAAATGGACTTGATTTAAAACAAAAGGAAGAAAGTAATTAGGCTTGACCCAACTTAAGAAAAATTGAATTTTTGATTCCAAATATAAAATAAATAGGCTAGATTCAAAATTAAAGGAAAAAAGTGGGTTCAACCCAAATTAGAAAAAAAATTGAATTTGATTTGAAAATCCTAAGAATTGGGCTTTAGTACTGTAAACACTCAATTACGTCCAAGACCCAGTTTAAGTCAATTAGTGAATAAATCCCAATTAAAAACCCCAGGAATGTCACAGAAATAGAGAAAACAAAACAAAATTTGAAAATAGGTAAGGAAAAATCAAAGATAATAATAATATCGATTAATTAAAAGCTGAATCAAACTGAAAATAAAAAATAGACAAACAGAAAACAGACAAACGGAGAAACAGACAATAATGAAAATAAAAAATTCTGGAAAATAAAAATAAAATCAATTTTTAAATTAGACCTAAATAAAAAAAACTAACTAAAATAAAATAAAATAAAAATAAAAATATATATATAATAATAAAAATAATAAAAAAGAAGCAAAAGATAATAAACAAAGTTTCAAAATCATAAAAATTTAAAAACTAAAGGAAAAGAGAGATAAAAATTAATAAAAATCTGGAAATAATTCAAACAATGAAAAAATAAAAATGAATCTGAAAACAAAAATAATTAGAATTTCAAAAAAATAAATAAAGAAAGAAAAAGAAAAATAAGAAAAAACTAAACAATAAAGAAAATAAAAAAGGACAGAAATAAAGATTTATTAAAATCTGGAAATGTAGTAAATAAAATTCATATAATTATCAGTATTGTATGCCCTTGAGACAATTAGTGCTAGTATTGTATTTCGGCGACGTCTGTTGTCTTTTCAACCCTGCTTTTGAAAAAAGCAAAATTTTACCCGAGTTTGTTTGACTTGCCCTAGACCGGTCTCGAACCTGTTGCTTTGACCACAACCAAACTTGATTCCATTCTTTTCTCTTGTAGGAACCCGGATACTTGCCAAATTGTTTCCCAGTATAAGGCCCAAATCGTCGTCTAATCACTGATTTCCCCAGTATGGACGGGAGCCGATTATCATTCTTCTCCAATCTTTGGCTATGTTCTCTCTTTATTAAGGGGAACAATTCCTTCCTCTATTCACCCTGTTGGTGTTGCTTCAACCAGTTTCTGGTTTGCTTTCTGTCTTACCCTACCTTTCCCCTAGGCCACCCTTGCAGGTTTTTGACCTAGTGGGCCTTTTTCTGCTTGAATTGCCCTAACTTTTGCCTAGGCCGCCTTTGCGGGTTTTCGACCTAGCGGGCTTCTTTTTGTTTGATTTGCCCTAACTTTTGCCTAGGCCGCCCTTGCGGGTTTTCGACCTAGTGGGCCTTTTTCTGTTTGACTTGCCCTGACTTTTGCCTAGGCCACCCTTGCAGGTTTTCGACCTAGCGGGCCTTTTTCTGCTTGAATTGCCCTCACTTTTGCCTAGGCCGCCTTTGCGGGTTTTCGACCCAGCGGGCCTTTTTCTGTTTGAATTGCCCTAACTTTTGGCCAGGCCGCCCTTGTGGATTTTCGACCTAGCGGGTTTTTCCTCAAGCATAGTATCTTTTCACTGCGTCTGAATTGATAGAGTTAGGCAGGTCTCTCTTGTTCATGTCTGCCAAAATTAAGGCACCTCTAGAGAAAGCCTTCTTAACTACATACGGTACTTGGTAATTTGGAGCCCATTTCCCGTGCAGTGTTTTCTGCATTGGCAGCAATCTTTTGATCACCAAATCACCCTCCTGGAACTCCCGAGGATGCACCTTCTTATCGAATGCTCTCTTCATTCTCTTTTGGTATAGTTGGCCGTGACATATCGCTGGTAGCCTTTTCTCCTCAATTAGGTTCAATTGATCCATCCGGGCCTGGACCTACTCGGCTTCTTCCAACTTAGCATCCATTAGGACTCTCAATGAAGGGATCTCCACTTCGATCGGAAGTACAGCTTCCTTCCCACACATGAGGGAGAAGGGAGTTGCCCCAGTAGAAGTACGGACCGAGGTCCGATACGCAAGTAGTGCGTAAGGGAGCATTTCTTGCCATTCTCTGTATGAGAGCACCATTTTCTGGATGATCTTTTTGATATTCTTGTTGGCCACTTCGACCACTCCATTCATCTTCGGTCGATAGGGGGACGAATTGTGGTGTTGGATCTTGAATTGACCGAACAATTCTGACATCATCTTATTGTTCAGATTGGAGCCGTTATTTGTGATGAGTTTGTTGGGCAGTTCGTATTGGAAAATCAGTTCTCTCTTCACGAATTTGAGCACCACATTGCGAGTCACACTAGCATGTGAGGTGACCTGGACCCATTTGGTAAAGTAGTCAGTGGCAACCAATATGAAACGGTGTCCATTGGACGCTTTAGGCTCAAATGGGCCAATAACGTCCATCCCCCACATAGCAAATGGCCATGGCGACAATAACACATTCAATGATGTTGACGGCATATGGACATTGTTCGCGTACACTTGGCATTTATGGCAAGTCTTGACATGTTTGTAGCAATCGGCTTCCATGGTTAACCAATAATACCTAGCTCTAAGAATCCTCCTTGCCATAGCGTGTCTATTGGCGTGAGCACCGAAGGACCCTTCATGAATTTCTTTCAAGATCTTGTTGGCTTCTACTGCATCCATGCACCTGAACAGAACCATATCGTGATTCTTTTTATACAAGATTTCTCTATTAAGGAAGAAATTCATAGCTAATCTTCGTAGGGTCCCCTTATCATTCTCGGACGCATTGGCAGGGTATTCTTTACTTTTCAGGAATTGTAGGATGTCGTGATACCAGGGATTTCCGTCTGGCTCTACCTCCACTGATTGACAGAATTCCGGTCTGGGGCGACGTTGGATGTGGATGAGAGGCATGTATTCTTCTCGTCCAATTTCGAACATAGATGACAATATGGCTAGGGCATCAGCCAACTGGTTGTCTTCTCGAGGTATGTGAGAGAAGGTAACCTCTTCAAAATGCTCTGTAGCTCTTGGAGACAGGCCTGATAAGGCACTAATTTTGCATCTCTGGTCTCCCACTTCCCTTTAACTTGATGGATGACCAAGGTTGAATCACCAAAGACCTTTAGGCACTTCACATTAGCTTCAATTGCGGCTTGGATCCCCAAAATACAAGCTTTGTATTCTGCTACGTTGTTAGTGTAAACGCCCAATTATGTCTGAGGCCCCAGTTCTAAATCAATGGTTAAAATTAACCAAGAGGTCGGCATTAAATTAAACAATAAGTAAACAAACAAGAAAAAATCAATCAAAAAATACAAAACAAAAAATATATATATAAATAAATAAAATAATAACAATAAATAAATATAAAATAAAATAAAAATCAAAAAATAATAAACGAAAAAGATAAAAGAAATTGAGAAGGATGTGAAACAAAAAATCAAAAAAGGTGAAGAGAAATTGAAAATGATAGTCAAAATAATAATGCGAAAAGAGGAGGAAAAGAAATAAATAATTAGAAAAATATAAAGAAAAATTCAAAAATATACATATAAAAATAAAAATAAAAGTGAAAGAGAAATAAAAAAAAAATAGAAAGAAAAAATAGTAATAAAGAAAATATAACAAACATGAAAAAAGGGGAAATATATATATATAATAAAATATACATATATGTGCATGTATCATAAAAATAAAGAAAAATGATAAAAAGTGAAAATGGAAAAATAATAATAAGTAAATAAATAGTATAGAATATAATAATAAGTAACATAATACATAAAGCGGGTAGAGGAAAAAAAAGAAAGGACGGGGGGCCCTGAATAAGGCTTTGCGAAGCTATAAATAAAGCCCCTAGGCTGAAAAGAAGGGGGCTTTTTGGTCTTTTGGAAAAAAGGATCGCATAGTGTCGAGGACTCGAGATGAGGCCTTCTCGAACTCTAGAAGCGGAATCCGTCCGATTCTTCGTAGATTTGAGCAGAGTAGAGAGAAGTTTCACATTGATCATGCGTCATTGAGCCATCATAACACTGCAATTAGTAGAAGGAGAAGATCCATCTCGGTTATTCGCAGGTCGGTGTTGCTCTCTTAACTCCTTGTGCTCAGCGATGAGAATTGTGTATATACTGTGCGAAGAATTTGAACTGATTGAGAATCTCCATCACTTATTACATGCTTTTGTATGAAGATTTAAGGTCCATAGTAGGCGATGTGTTTGTCTAGATGATCGTATATTCAATTGGCTATTTGATGCTGCAATTCTAGGTAACTCTTCCTTTAGAAAATATGTATTCGATCGATGATCTATGGCCACAATTCTGGATGTTCGTTTTATTTAAAGTAAATACTCACTCAACATTGTGATCCGACGCCATGACTTGGCTCAACACCGCTCGGTGAATTTTCATGCCTATAAATCACCATAGGAGTATATTTAGTTCCCTGCCATACTAATCTGGCTCGTCTAGACTCAGTAGGACGAATGTTCCCTGAAGTTAGCTTAGGAGAGCAATAGGAAAATTGTAGGAAATTCGAATCCATAAGCATCTGAAAATGAGCCAAGGTCACGCCCCAAGCCTGTTTTGATTCCAGAGAGTTGGTGTAGGCAAGTCAAGCCTGGAACCTAGGCCACCACAGTGTGATAGAAAGCTGTTCACCCTTTTGCCTTAGCCACGTCACGTCAAGCATGCACACACCTCGCGTCGGCTTTGAGCAGGGGCATCTCGCAGAGGCGTGCTCGTTAGTGCAGCTGCCCTGCCAAGCTAGGAGGAGTGGTTGTCTCCTTGTAGCGGCTAGTCAAGTCCACACCAGTGCATCCCCCCTACCTCTATTTGGTCATCGTCCCTCTACTCCAGGTCTCCAAACGACCCAACTCCACAACCCTTGTACCCCCTGAAGGAGTACGCGATCCGTACCTACTGGAAACGGTTAAGAAGGCTGATGAGTTCCACTAGCAATGGATTATTCCTCGTATGATCACAACCTCGAGGATTTTTGGACGTCGCATAGTCACCCAGAGGTCGGCCAGCCATTAGTTGGGGATGCTAGGCTAAGCCATGCAGCCTTTAGCTCGCCGGAGATCGTTCTCAACCAAGGCCATGCTTGTCAGGACACACCTATATTCACATATGCAAATTGGAGAGCCTGTCACAGAAACTGGGAGCCACCAACTGACTCAACAGGGACCGCTCCACGTTATAACAGCCTAGGGGCACATGTACCCAACGCCTGAGCAGTCCATGCAAACCCCATCAAGTGGCGTATTGAGCGTTCGACGTCATAGGTAATACACACCATCGAAAGCTGAGAATTGACGCCCCCCTGATGCCTATGGGTACATGCACTCCCGTCCACGTTCCTTCAAATGTCTCAGGGGCATAGTGGGGAGAAGTTGGCCATCAAGGCCTTAGGTTTTTATATCATTTTTGCATAGCTCAAGGAAGACCAGTGGTCGATTTCGATTGGCCAGAGGAAAGACTTACATGTAGCATCAGACATATAGGGACACACATGTGCAGATTCGTCTACGTGTGGTGGTGCCCTATCAAACTAAAGACTTCTGGAATTCAATCACCTTGAGGTGTAAGCCAAATCGAGGACATGGCTCAAAGGGAGGGGCGCGCCTTGTTCGATGTCTCCTATCCAGTGTCCGAACCTCACATCCCCTGAAAGTAGAAGTTGTGTCAACATTAACAGGGCAGCGTAGACCAATGCAACCAGAACCATGACGACCACGCCGCTCCTTATCTTTTATCACATGATCGTAAATCTATTTCGAGCAAATCAGAGGTGAAGCCCTGACATTCAAAAGAAGAGCATGCCCGTTCGGGTCTCTCCTAATGGGCAAATATACTCGCCACGAAAGGGAGGACTTGTCTTATCTGCGTGGATGACAATGAGAAGTCTACGCGATTTGGCCAAGCGATTTACTCTGATCCCACCATGATCATATACTGGTCATGAACCTGGCCTCATGAAGCCCGCTGAACCCGATCAAGGTGACTAAAATGCTCAAGCAAAGATAGTAGGAGGCCACCCATGCACTTGTCCAAAATAGAAAGGGGACATCTCATGCAATCCGCGTGCAGCAAACCCCGCCTGGTCCATCTTATGTTAAATCAAGAGTGCTAGAAAACCATGGAGGGAACCAGAAGCCGTGTTCCATCAATGACGAAACGATCATTCCAGTTAGCGCGATGCTCATTGATTCAGTCACGCCTCTATGACCTTCATAGGATTCTTAGCGTTGTACGAGTCCACCATCAACCTACAAGGGTAGAGGCGAGCATGTTAACACCATCAGCAAAGACGATGGGCCACGACATTCTGGGAGTTGCTTAACACAGTATGGCAAGTCACCCACGCTGAAATGGGACCAAGGATTTTGTTTGGCCGTGTTGTCGGTTCATGCATATGAGCAACAGAGTTTGTGGGGAAGTGAATCTACCCGCCAAAGACACCAGTAGAAGATCGTATGTGCCATAGAAATCCTGATTCATGCTATTATGGTCATGCACGTGATCAAGAGTATTAAAGAGAAGGGGCCGTGACAGTTACCTCAAGCGCTGCTCACCCGCCCTGGACCAGCCAGCCAATCAGAAACGTACGTACAGGCCCTCAACAGAAGCAAGCGAAAGCTCAATGGGAGAAGAAGAAAGAGCCCATGCACCAGAGTCCCCTTCAGCCATTTCCCTATGTTAAGCCATAATTGAGCCATGAAGGTCGTGTGAGTGTGAGGGAGAGGGCCCCAGCACGTGAGTAGTTTAACTTGAGTAATTACAGTCAAACCTCTATACTCTTCAAAATGACGAGTAGGTCCCTCAACTTCCCGAATTTGCAAGTAGGTCCCCCATTTCCTGAATTTACAAGTAGGTCCCTAAAATTTTCAAATTTCCAAGTAGGTCCCTCAACTTCCAATATTTGCAATTAGGCCCCTCGATTTCCCATATTTATGTTTTTACCCCTATACTTTTAAGATTTATATTTTGACCCCTATACTTTTGATATTTATAATCTAACCCCCAATATTTCCCATATTTACGATTCGACCCCAATATTTCCCATATTTACAATTTGGCCCCTAAACTTCTCGAAGGTCCGCTTAAACCCCTGCGTCGCCAATAGTTACAATCAAGAAAATTTCTTCCAATAAAAACTCATTTGGCATTCCTTGATCTCATGCAACGGGCCCTAAAACCGAACTGGTATCTTTTTCTGCTGTTCGTTGTTTAGAGGTCTGTACGGGTCGAAGTGCAGCCGTAGTTGTCTTGGGCCCTGTGCATATGTGGATTGGGACTGCCCCTCCTTTTCCAAAGAAATAAAAACTCATTTGGCATTCCTTGATCTCATGCAACGGGCCCTAAAAAGGAATTGGTAGCTTTTTCTGCTGTACGTTGTTTAGAGGTCCGTATGGGTCCAAGTGCAACCGTAGTTGTCTTGGGCCCTGTGCATATGTGGATTGGGTTTGCCCCTCCTTTTCAAAACATATAAAAACTCATTTTACATTCCTTGATCTCACGCAACGGGCCCTAAAAACGAACTGGTAGATTTTTCTGTTGTTCGTTGTTTAGAGGTCCGTATAGGTCCAAGTGCAGCTATAATTGTCTTGGGCCCTGTGCATATTTGGATTGGGATTTCCTCTCCTTTTCCAAACAAATAAAAACTCATTTTTCATTCCTTTATCTCACGCAACGGGCCCTAAAAACGAACTGGTAGCTTTTTCTACTATTCGTTGTTTAGAGGTCTGTATGGGTCTAAGTGCAGCCGTAGTTGTCTTGGGCCCTGTGCATATGTGGATTAGGAAGAATCCTTAAGATATTTTCAAAAAGGACCTGTTCACCTTTTCAAGCACCTTCAAAGGTCAAGCCTTCAAATCAACCAGAACAATGTAAGCCTTGAGTTTCCCTTTGCACCGGGGAATAAGTAGGAGCAGGATCAAGTCTTGTCAGGCTAACCTCCATCAACCTATTTATTTTCGCATTAATTAAGGGATCAAATGATTTTAGAAAAACACACACTCAGTTTAGGGGTACCGTTCTTCGAAACAGGGGAGTGAGGTGCCTAACACCTTCCCCACTCGTAACCGACCCCCGAACATAAATCTCATCCTTGAGTTAGGGTTTTTCCAAATCTTTGCCCTTAAATAAAAATTTGGTTGCGACTCCACATAACCAAAAAAACTCATTTTAAAATTTAAGCGAGTCCGTCGTCTTGTCGTAATTACAATTGTGACAGATGGCGACTTCACTGGGACATTAGAGAGTCAAGTCCATTAGATTGAGTGTAACATTGTATTTGATCCCTTTTTGTTTATTTGCACAATCCCTCTTTTTATTTGCACGAGGTTCTTGTTTGTTTATCTATCTGTTGTTTATTCTATGTATAACCTTAGGATAGACAAATAATAATTGTTTTTAAATTTCGCTATATATATGTGCGCTTTCACCAATTGAAGGTATCCCAAAAATGATGTGCCCTCCTTGCATTACATAACATTTTTGTCATGAGTGGGGCCCTGTACCCAGGTCTAAGTGCTACCTAGGACTAGAGGGATCTAGTGGTATCACTTTGGGGCTTACATCCTGTTTGACTGTCACGAAAATCCCTGCTAGATTGCATCCTATTCGTAATGCCCTACAACTGGTAGCTTTTTCTGTTGTTGTGGCAAGCATTATGGACTGGAACTTGGCTCTAGTGACCTTTTACAGCTTAGGATTACTGACCACCTTGTGTGAGGTTCATGCGTAAAAGACCATAGATCCCTAGGACAGGTTACCCGAGTAGGATAAAGGAGGGCACTTGTCGCAAATTCCAATTTGTTTTATTTTCATCTGTAATTGGGGTGATAAAGAAAAAGGAAAAGGGGGAAATGAAAAAGGTTGGAGAGAGAAAATGAAAAATAAGAGAAAAATAGAAAAACGGAAAACAGAAAAAGAGAGAAGAAAAGAGGGGGGAAAAGGGGAAAGAGGAGAAAGAAACGAAAAGTGAAAAAATAAAAAGAAAAATGTGAAAAAAGGTGAAAGAGAAAAAAGGAGGAAAAAGGGAGAAAAATAGAAAAGAGGGGAAAATTTGTAACATTTGTATGATAAAGTCATCGTTGTCATTTTTCTTTTCTCTTCATGCATTAGTTTCATTTTTGTCAAGCATCTAACAGGTTTATTTTTTTCATTTTCCTTTTCTTTTCTTTCCACTTTGAGGGACCAGGTTCTCATTAACTTTTGAAAGAGGTGAAATGGAAATTAATGCGGAATCCGGGCAGTTTTGGAAAAGAAAGCGGGTTGGAGTCAAACTGGCAGATTTCACTAGCCTAGAAGCCTTCGGGAATAGATTGACGAGCATCCAGCAGATGTCATTCATAAAAAAGAATGGTAATGTGTTGAAGCTGCTGAAGGTTAGAGTACAGGAAGGGGCCCTCACAGCTATGGTGCAGTATTATGACCCCCCTCTCAGGTGCGTCACTTTTTTGGACTTCCAGTTGGCACCCACCCTTGAGGAGTTTGAACAAATTCTAGACTTGCCTTTGGAGGAGTGTAAACCTTACAACCATCTAGAGCACCACGCCTCGTTCCGAGCTGCCGCACAGGCTTTGGGTCTACAATCCGGCGACCGGTTGATAGACTACCAAGGGAAGAATCAAGCCAAGTGATTCACCCGAGGGTTCTTGGAGGCCTACATGCAGCATCTAGCTGATAGCAATCAGTGGGACGCCTATGTGGACGTGTTAGCCCTCACCATCTATGGGCTAGTCCTTTTTCCTGGCATAGAAGACTTCGTGGATCTAAACGCTGTTGATATCTTCTTGGCTCAGAGGAATAGGGCTGAAAACCCCGTCACAGACCTATTGGCTGACGTCTATTATACGCCGAACCTTTGCCATGAAGGGAGGGGGAAGAAGTTGATCTGCTGCCTACCAGTACTGTATGTGTTGGTGATTGCTCACGCTTTTAAGAGGAATATGAAGATGTAGTGTCCCATATCTGACCTCTTGTGCTACCAGATCAAGCCCATGAACAACGAGGAATTGCCGACCCACTTTGTCAGTTTGATGGAAGAGCAGGTCAGATGGCAACCGGCTTGGCAACAGAGAACAGACCTGATCTACCATTGCACGGGGTTTCCAAACGTACCGCTCATGGGAATCTGAGGCTGCATTAGCTATAAACCGATACTGGGGCAACGACAACTGGCCTACCCCATTAGGGAACCCCTATCAGACGAGCTTTTCACCCTTTTTCTGTTGAAATACGAAAGGGAGTTCGCCGAAGGTCTCCGAAGGGTTCGAGAAGCATGGTAGAATGTCACCCGTAGGGTTAAAAATCTAGGGGTTTGAAGCTGCGCTGCCAAAGAGGAATACAAGCAATGGGTCAGAGATAGGGTGTAATGGATCAAGTTGCCATTCCAACCTCCAGTCGCCGCGTCTGGAGGCCCATCAACAGCGGCAGCATTCAAGGACGAGGCTGTCAAGAGGCTAAGGGAAAAATTAGAAGCGATGACCAGGAAAAACAGCCAGTTGGAGGAGGAGTTACTGAAATCACAGAAAGAATGTGCTACGCAGAAAAGGGAAAAGCAAGAGAGCGAGACCGTGAGAGAAAGCATGAGGGAGCAGCAGAAAGGAGAACGTGAGCACACCTCCCGAGTTCATCTTAACTTACAAGCGGCCAATAAAGAGCTTGGGATAAGGGCGCAAGAAAGGGACGCGACACTGCAAGGAAATAGCCAACTGAGAAATGTCCTAGAGCAGATGAGGGCCAAAGTCCGTACGACTAGAGAAGAGAGAAATCAGCTTCTCGCCACGAAGGATAGGATCCGAATGGAAGCAGATTATGTGATAAAAGATGTCGCAACCATAACCACGACGAGACAACGAACTCGCTAAAATTTTAAAATGAATTTATTTGATTATGTGGAGCAGCCACCAAATTTTTATTTAAGGGAAAAGATTTGGAAAAAACCCTGACTCGAGGAAGAGATTTAGGTTCGAGAGTCGATTACGAGTAGGGAAGATGTTAAGCACCCCACTCACCCATTTCGAAGAACGGTACCCTTAAACTGATTGTGTGATTTTTGAAAATTGTTTGATCCCTTAATTAATTTGAAAATAAATAGATTGATGGAGTTTAGCCTGACAGGACTTGATCCTACTCCTACGTATTCGCCGGTGCAATGGGAAACTCAAGGCTTACGTAGCTCTGGTTTGATTAGAAGGCTTGACCTTCGAAAGCGTTTGAGAGAAAAGCATTTGAAAATGAACAAGTTGTTTTGGAAAACATTTTTAGAAGGATCCCTAATTCACATATCCACAGGGTCCAAGACAACTACGGCTGCACTTGGACCCATACGAATCTCTAAACAGCAAACAGTAGAAAAAGCTACCAGTTTGTGCTTAAAGCTCGTCGCGTGAGATGAAGAATCGCAAAACAAGATTTTTATTTTGTAAAAAGGAAGGCAATCCCAATCCACATATGCACAGGGCCCAAGACAACTATGGCTGCACTTGGGACCCATACGAATCTCTAAGGAACAAACAACAGAAAAAGCTACCAGTTCGTGCTTAGAGCTTGTCGCGTGAGATTGAGAATCGCAAAACAAGACTTTTATTTTGTAAAAAGAAGAGCAATCCCAATCCACATATGCACAAGGCCCAAGACAACTACGGCTGCACTTGGGACCCATAGGAATCTCTAAGCAACGAATAGTAGAAAAAGCTACCAGTTCGTACTTAGAGCTCGTCGCGTGAGATTGAGAATTGCAAAACAAGACTTTTATTGGGTAAAAAGAAGGGCAATCCCAATCCACATATGCACAGGGCCTAAGACAACTATGGCTGCACTTGGACCCATACAAATCTCTAAACAACAGCAAACAGCAGAAAAAGCTACCAATTCGTATTTAAAGCCCGTCGGTGAGATTGAGAATTGCAAAACAAGACTTTTATTTTGTAAAAAAAAAGATAAATGACAAAAAAGAAATAGAAATACTCGAGAGTAAAGGGAATATGGGGTTTGATTAAAATCAGTGGAAATGTGGGGCGCAATTGCAATTATTGGAAAATATGGGGGCTTACTTGCAATTATTTGGAATTATAGGGCTTATTTGCAATTATTGGCTTATTCTGACGGCTCAAAGGCTTGCTTGGCTTGGAGAATTAGTCCAAAGGCTCACAGCTCATCGTGTGGCCCGCGACTTGATCTGTGGCTCGTGGCTGGCTAGCGGCTCACAGCTCCTCACGGCTTAATGACTTAAAAAGAAAGATTAGCCCCACTGGGAATCGATCTCGTGCCTTGGGAGTTTCGGACCACTTATCGCACCACTATGCCGCGGCCGTGGTTACGTCTTTAACCTCTATTTAAACTTAAAACAATGCATGGGAGTATGGTGGCTTGAATGGGCTGCATGGAGGTATAGTATGACCCCAACGTATCGTACTCTAACCTGCCTAATGAGAGGTCAATTCGGTGGAAGAAATGGTGCTATCATTTCATACCCTCGGTGGGTAGAAATCGTGGCTAAATCTTCCTTGGGTCCTTTGGTTTGGGTGGCTGGTACCTTCTCTTGGCCTGCATGCATAGGCAATGCTGCATTTCTGTTTCTTCCTTCTCTGCGTGGGGTGTTAAGCATGTGGACTCCTTGGGGTAGCTGGGTAGCGTTCGCCCAGATAGTAACACCATCGATTCTTATGGTTTTAGGTTTCCATATTTGGGTGGCTTAGGATTCAGGCTCTCAGCTATTACAGAACAAAGTGGGGCATGTTCATGAAGAGGAGTCTAACATGGGACCTGAACCAGGTTTGCCAAGGAAAAGTGCATGTATGGGCCCGTTTTTCACGTCAAATTCTACCCAATGGTTACCTGTTTTCCCGTCCTAGACAAATGTTGGGATCTAGGTTTATCATCCGCACTCCAAACTCGAACGAATCTCCCCACAATTTCATTCTTTAGCCATGAAGTTTCCCGATCACGAGGCCATACGCGACACTACCCTCCTGTTTCTGGGTTTTGTCCTAACTCGCACTCACCTCTTTGGCTGTTCTTCCTGTGTTTATATAAAAGAAAATGGCCATGCAACCTAAAAGAGGGAGGGGCTTTAGTTGGATCAACATGAACATAAGGGGTCCTGTTAGATATACTTATCACAATTTTTTCCATAGTGGTAAGGCCATATTTAAGACGTCCTATACTCTATTTTAAGGGTAGGGATAGATGGGCCATGACGCCAAAGCTTCTGTTGTTGTGACCTTTGTGGTTCATGGGGAGTTTGGGGCTGCAACTAGCTAGATCGATGTGATCGAATGACCAGAAACGCTCCATCTCTTTTGTTCAAGTCTTGGAGTGCAAAACCCGGTTGCATTATGGCTTCTGAGTCTTAATAACGCCCTGGGTAGCTTAAAGCATGTGACATCTTTCCATGGTCGCTTGCCTCTTGTGGGGGAACAGGAACTTGGACGTATCCCGTGCTGAAAGAGTGAACACTCGTAATTGTTTTCGCGAGAAGGAATGACACCAACTCTTGTGAAGCCCTTGGTGCATGCAGTCTTACGAGTGTTTCGAGCCGATAGTGACTATATGGTGCCTGTGGGGTCTCTATTAATTTAAGCTCTTTGTCCTTAAGGCATCAGGGAGCTATTGTGATTCCTTGTACATGATTGAGTCGAGTCATAACAACTATGTTTGGAGGGGACTCTTTCACTTGACTTGGCATGCTTACAGGAGGCCCTTTAGTTTCACGTTTGCACTAGGTTTGGGTAGTCAGGAGCGGACACAGTTGAGATTGTCGTCTGTGAAGATAGGCGAATGGTAGGCTCTATCTCGATGAGATATGGATCATGTAGTCCAAGGTCTCGACTCTTACATGGTAATGGAATGGGAAAAGTTTATGTTTCAAACAGGAACGTCATTCCACTGCCATGCACCTTCTTCTGCACGTGGAGTCTTATAGTGTGATATCCTGATTGCATGTTGAGGTGACTTTTTGAGCTCGCCTCCCCCCATTTGTAAGAACACATGCAAACTACGATTGATGTTCATCTTTTTCTCGAACAGGGGATATCATTATGGTGATAAGCAAAGGGAACAGCGAGCATGCCACTTCCTTTTGTGTTCCATATCCCCGCCCCTAACAGCCTTAATCGGAGAATGCAACCTTTGAGGGCGCACTTACGAGCTTGGAAACGAACTATAGTTATTCCTATCTTTGTACTTCACTCAACCATTCTAATTGATACGCCCCTGCCCCATTGTAATTCTTGTTGTTAAAATGCTGGCTAGCTCCCTATTAGCAAGTCTTGGTACTACGGGGCTGATGGAGTCGAAGGTTAAAAGGATCCCTCATGATGTGCGGTTAGACTTGGGATCCAAGAAAGACAGCAGAAAACTGATTCGCGTAAGAATAGAAAGAAAGGCTAGGATTGATTCTAGTTTCCTGGGAATTCTCTTATCCCTTTAAGCCCCTTGGTTACAATTTCAACCTCTGCCTTATGGGGTTCTTAGAGGGCTCCGATTAACCTTATATTAGTTTTCTCTGTTCACAGGGAAAGACTATGTTCTTCGTTTTTACTTTAGAACTAACTTCATGAATCAGGGGCTATTCTCCTGTACATTCATAGCATAATCAACTGATTCAGGGAGTAAGTTATAGCGGCAAACTCACGACGTGCCTTCTACCTAAACTACCTCAGGTTTATTCTATGAAGATTATGGCTTCGCCTAGAACAATTCTTGTTTAATCATATAAAGAGAATAGAGAATAGATATATGCACAGTAATGCTAATTATCTATAACCTTTGATTCGTATAAAATTCTAAAGATTAGCGCGTTCTTTATGCAAGATTTGAGGCAGATTTAGGAAACCAACCTATTAGAAGATCAACACGAACCTCACCCTCGAATACTCCTAGCAAGATTTGATTCTCCTCTCTTCGCCAATGGTCAGTGAATCGGAATTTCTGGAATGGTTCTCCCATGAACTACCCCTCATGAATTCAGAGTCTCCTTACTTTTGGCCATTATGCTCTCAAAAACGTCGCTGACTCCTTAATCTTCTCTCAATCTTTGATCTTCTCCCCTCGATTTTTCCAACCCCTTCCTTGAGCTAGGTACTCCTATTTATGGGGTTTAGCTCGTTCTCAGTCTAACTTCTCAATTCCCTTCTTTTCTCCTTCTCTTCCCTTCCCTTTTTTTACTTACTTATTTCTTTTTTTTTATCCATTTGCTTCTTCTTTCTTTTTCAGATTTATTACTGCTTCTTTTTTTTATATTATTTTATTTATTTTAGTTACTTTTCTTATTTCTTATTTTTGCTATTATCTCGTATTTATTTTTGTACTTATTTATCTATTATTTCTATTTCTGATTTCTTCTTTTTTTATTTTATACTTTTTCTATTTTATTTTTATATTTTTATTTTGTTTTTATATGTATTCTTTTAGTATTTGATTTATTTTTCTAAAATCTGGTTACTTTTATTTTTTATTTTTTATTTTTTTATTTTGTTTTTTGTTATTATTGGTATTTATTGTTTTTGTCTCCATTTCTTTAATTAATTTTTGGCTTTCATTAAGTCTTTCTTTTTGTTTTTCATTAATTTTCTAGTTTTCTTTATTTTAATTTATTATCAGTTTTATTTCTTTCTTTTTCCTATTTTCACGTTTATTTGTTTATTATTTTAATTAGTGTGCGTTTCTTGACCCGTTAATTTTGAATGCAGCCTCGGACATAATTGGGTGTTTACAGTTTGCCCCTCTTTACCCATTTTCTTATTAGATAATATGAGAAGACGTAATGGGTAAAGACGTAAACAAATTATGTCCGAGGCAGGTATTAAGTTAATCTCGGAGATTCCGTAGTTCCAGAATTACGGAGTTCTCACACTGATGTACGGAGAGCAGTAGTCCTTTGAACGAATCTTCCTAACCTCTCATGATAGAGCGGTAGAACTTAATTGCATAAGATCTCATCAAGGTCGAGTGAGATGCAGAAAATAAGACATACGAGGCTTGACTTCATAGGCCAAAGTGCAGGAAATTAAAATGCAAAGGCCTGACAACATAGGCCGAGGTGCAGGAAATTAAAATGCAATGGCATGACAACATAGGCCGAAGTGCAGGAAATTAAAATGCAAGGCCTGAAATCATAGGCTAAGGAACAGGAAATTAAACAGGCAATGGCCAGACAACATAGGCCAAAGTGCTGAAATCTAAACATGTAAATGCCTGACAACATAAGCCAAGGTGCTGAAATTATAATACAAGGCCTGACATCATAGGCCAAGATGTTGAAATCAAAACATGAAAAGGCCTGACATCATAGGCCAAGGTGTTGAAATTAAAATGCAAGGCCTTACATCATAGGCCGAAATGCAGGAGAGTAAACATACGAAGGCCTGACAACATAGGCCGAAGTGTAGAAAATTAAACATGCAACACCTAACATCATAGGCCGAGGTGCTGAAATTAAACATGCAAAGGCCTGACAACATAGGCCGAAGTGCAGGAAATTAAAATGCAATGGTCTGACATCATAGGCCGAAATGCAGGAGAGTAAACATGCGAAGGCCGGACAACATAGGCCGAAGTGCAGAAAATTAAACATTCAAAGGCCTGTCAATATAGACCAAGGTGCTGAAATTAAAATGCAAGGCTTGACATCATAGGCTGAAGTGCAGAAATTTAAACATGCGAAGGCCTGACAACATAGGCCGGAATGCAGAAAATTAAAATGCAAGGCCTGACATCATAGGCCGGAGTGCAGAAATTTAAACATGCAAAGGCCTGACAACATAGGCCGAGGTGCAGGAGAGTAAACATGCGAAGGCCTGACAACATAGGCCGAAGTGCAGGAATTTAAAATGCAAAGGCCTGACAACATAGGTCGAGGTGCAGAAATTAAACATGCAAAGGCCTGACAACATAGGCCGAAGTGCAGGAAATTAAAATGCAATGGCCTGACAACATAGGCCGAGGTGCAGAAATTAAACATGCAAAGGCTTGACAACATAGGCCAAAGTGCAGGAAATTAAAATGCAATGGCCTGACAACATAGGTCGGAGTGCAGGAATTAAAAATGCAAAGGTCTAACAACATAGGTCGAGGTGCAGAAATTAAACATGCAAAGGCCTGACAAGATAGGCTAGACTGCAGGAATTAAACATGCAAAGGCCTGACAAGATAGGCTAGACTGCAGGAATTAAAATGAAAAGGCCTGACCACATAGGCCGAAGTGCAGGAAATTAAAATGCAATGGCTTGACAACATAGGCCGGAGTGCAGGAATTCAAAATTCAAAGGCTCAACTGACAACATAGGTCGAGGTGCACAAAATTAAAATGCAGTGGCCTGATAACATAGGCCGGAGTGTAGGAATTTAAAATGCATAGGCCTGACAACATAGGCCGAGGTGCAGAAATTAAACATGGAAAGGCCTGACAACATAGGCCGGAGTGTAGGAATTAAAATGCAAAGGCCTGACAACATAGGCTAGAGTGCAGAAATTTAAAATGCAAAGGCCTGACAACATAGGCCGAGGTGCAGAAATTAAAATGCAAAGGCGTGACAACATAGGCCAGAGTGCAGAAATGAAGCATGCGAGGGTATCCTACTAGTCGGCTTGGGATAGAAAACTGTGGGTTTTTTTTTGCAGGCTTCGACTTTCTGGAGTTCTTTTAGCACTGACCGTGATCTTCATAGTGAGCTAGATTCCGTGAGACGCTTGCTTCCTTCTTCGCTTTACAAACATAGTTTTTTGAGTGTGCCAATATGTTTAAGGAATAAGACCCTTCAATGAATAAGAACTTGCAATTAGAAAAGTTTTGACATAACCCTTATTTTTGAACAGCGTTAGTAATAATAATTGTCATTCAAAATTTATGTAATTGCATTTTGTATATACATTTTGACAAAATAAAATACAGTTGCACATGGTAAGGAATTCTCAATATGGTCAAAATGATGTAGGTCATTTTATGGCTGACTGTTTGATCGGTGGGATTCATTTGAGACGATTAGTGCTAGTATTGTACTTTGACGACGTCTACATGCCTTGCGAACCCCGCTTCTGAAAATCAAAATTTTGCCCCAGTGTATTTGACTTGCCCTAGACCGGTCTTGAACCTTCCGTTTTAACTACCACCGAATTGGATTTTGTTCACTGCTTTTTCAGAACCCTGGATACTTGCCAGTTTTTCCCCAGTATAAGATCCAGATCGTAATCAGTCACTGATTTTCCCCAGTATGGACGGAAACCGAATGCCATTCTTTTTCAACCTTTGGCTAATATATTTATAAATCTATTAATAAACTTGAGAAAGATACTAGCCAAAAAGGATCACTATTGTACAAGTTGTATGAATACTATATTGAATTAAAAAATGATATATAATATTAGATGAGAAAAATATAATAAATAAATATATAAATTACTATCATTATATTTAAAAAAATATTTTAATTAAAGGTTAAAACATAAAATTTTATATGCAATATCCAAGGTAAAAAAAAAACAATGTAGATATTTTGATTAAAGGTTAAAACAATCTTTAGATTTCCATTGGAATTTTCAAGTGGGGTATCTCTGTTTGCCACCCAAACCACTGTTTTATCAGGAGTGTCTTTGTACCATATACCTAAATACCATGAGGAGCTGTTTCGGTTAAAGAAGCCAAACTCAAACACTTCCTTTGGAGATACAAGTGTTTGGTCAATTCCAAGAGATTGAGTAGCACCTAAGGTATCAATCGAAAGTGTTGTATTGGAAAAGAAAGTGAATAAAGTGAAGGAAAATAAGTAGATAAGGAAATTGGTAGAACCTTTCATGGGGCAGTGCTAAGGCAAAGATACCCAGAGTTAATCCTCAAGGCAGATAGTTCATTAATTGTAAGATTTAGGCTTCTTCATATGGATCATATTTTCTTTTGATATTTATTAGTGTTTTGTCCGAAAATTTCCAAGTTATACAAGTATTTTTTCTTTTTTTATTCTTAGTTTTGTGAAAGTTTAAACAACGTGGAAGTGATCTTGACTTTCAGTTCAGGCTTGTGTGCTTGACGCTTTCCTAATTTAGTTAATCAAATGTTAACAAATGAGATGTAATTGCAGGCTCTCACCCAAATGCTTGGGTTGTCTATGTATCAGCATACAATTCTTCTCAATTAATGTAGTGGACCAGATTCTAGATAGCACCAAAGAAAACTTGGTGAGAACTCACAGGTCATCATATTAACCACTACTAGAAAAACCTTGGTGGAAAGTGACCCTATTAACCAATTTTTTTGTGATATATCCTCCTACAATGTTTTCTAATAATCATATTAATATTTTATAAAAAAATATTAATATTTCTTTTACCTAACTATTACAAAAAGTATTAGGAAGAATTTCGAAATACTTCAGGTTAGATATTTCTCTGTATCACTATAAGCTTGATGAAAATTATGTAATATAGTCCCACACATTATTAGAAGAGGGATAAAAGTTAGGGAAGTATTTTGACCATTTTTCTTTGTCTTCTCTCCCCTTCAACCAACTGTAAAGTTTTTCGTATTGCTTTGCCCATCTTAATAAGGTGCATCTACCATTAATTATGATGTTATATGATGTTCAAGAAGCACATCCAATCATGAAGTCGAAGGAGTCCCCAAAATAAATCAAATTGATGCAGGGACCTAGTTCACCAAGTTTTCATAATCAAATGAAAAAGTAGAAATACAGCACTCTCAATCAAGTTTAAAATTCAACGTTTAATGACCCCACGTGCACAAAATGTTTTAGTCAGTGTCAATTGTACAACAACATATATATAATATAAATTATTAAATTTCATTACTTTTATGTGTTAGTATTATTATTATACATTTTGATTCTTGTGCGGGGTGAATAATTTATGATTGGCCCACTCTTGTGGTGTTTAGAACACAAGTTGCAACCCATTTTACTAATTAATGTTACTGTACTGGGAAAACCCATTAAGTCATATGCAAAAAAATTAATGCCCAATTGGAGAAAAAAAATACTTCATTAAATTGAATATCAATTATCAAGGTTCAAGAACGATAAAAAAAAAGAGAAATTAATTAGCCTGGTGAAGTAGGATCAATTGGATCTTGAGACTCTGCAAGTAATAATGCTTGCTCTTTATTGTTCTACTTCAAGAACCCCATAAATCCTAGAAACCAGTGGTTTAATCCCAACACAGTAAATGATATTAATTTAAAAAATGAATTATTTCCATGCAACATATGATATCTTGTTAAACGAGTAATCTGAGGTAAGTATAAACAATACTAGAATTTTATTTTGGTTTAAAACAGTATTAGAAATTTGGAAATCAATAATCAATATAATATTAAGCAATGAGAAAAATGAATCAGATCAACTGTGTGACCACAATGATAAGGTTAATTCATCATCTTCAACTAAATCCCCAGTTTTAGTACTGATTTTGGAGGTATAACTGGACATACCACCGGTTCTGTTCTTGACTACCTAATCCTACTAGATCAGTTTACAAAATGGTTAGGTCACCTTCCCTCTTTTTTATACATACCCTGTCCTTAATACAACTTTACTACTGATTTTTTATCTTCTGATTCTGGAGGTATAACTGGACATACCACCGGTTCAGTTCTTGACTACCTAATCCTACTAGATCAGTTTACAAAATGGGTGGGTCACCTTCCCACTTTTTTATGCATACCCTGTCCTTAATACAACTTTAACCCAATTCAATCAGCTAGCAAAATGATATTTTAAAATAACAATAACTTCAAAAAGTTTAGATTGCTGTGATTTATATGATCCCACAAAAATTAAAAAACAAAAACTTCAAAAAGCTTTTAGAAATCGGTGGCTTAAAGAATGTCTGTTAATTTTCTCACTGCTATCAAACAATTATGTTGAGAAAACATTTAACTTCAATAAAATCACATTACAAACATTAATTAGCTTAACATTATCCATACAAACAAGGCACATTCAAACAGTCCTGAGATATTTGCCATTTGCATTGGGCCAAATCCACAATAATGGAGATTCACAAGAAAAACAAGGGTATACAGCTACATATTCACTGAAAATACAGCGGGGGTGAAAGCTTGGAAATGTTTGAGTTACCACCTCTGATAATATAGAGTAGCATTTTGTGCTTCTATTTAAAATGCAGAGACCAGTACTTTTTTATATAAGTTTTCATCAACTAATCCTACACCCCCAACGTTTACCTGAAATCCTAAAGCCCTCTTTCACACTAACACTATCAGGAACATTTATGGACAATCACCGAAAAAACGCTGAAAAATGCGTTAAGCAAACTTGTTCAAAGATGAAAAAACAGCAAAGTGAATAGGATACCTTGGTGGTTGATTGGAGAATGGGTTATACACGGTTGCAATTCATGATTTGGAGAATGAGTTTTCTGCACTGTTGCGGTTTGCAGAGAATGAGGTATACGTTGTTGCAATTCGTGGAGACTCAGTTTTCTTCACTGTTGTAATTTTTTTAATTTTTAAAATTAGGTTTTTAATTTGGGAATTAAAACTATTCAGATAGGATTTTTTATTTTTGGGCTAAACCCATCCCTAACCCATAAAAATAGATACCATATGGGGCAGGGCTCATACAAGCCCTATTTATTAAATGGATAAATTAAAAAAGATTATTATAGAGGGCCACATGGATCAGCCCCTAGGCTAGGGGCTTAATTGAAAGCTCTACCCCTGCTCTATCCACACATAATGTATAGGAACCCCCTTTAGTGATTGAGACAAGAGTGAGGGTCTTAAACAAAGTGCAGAACGTAGAAAAGCTCCCAAGGAGTGATCGGCTTAGGTGGAGCCACCTCGCTATAGCCTCTTCGCCCAATTCCTGTAGTTAAGTGCCATTAACCTAATTCAAACCCCACTCCATCCCCTACGTAGTCCCCTCTGTTTTTTGGTTTGAAGATCGGCTTCCCTCCCTTCCTCTCTTCCATTTCCCGTCATGATTCTTTAGGTTCCAAACCATCACCATGTCACGAGAAGATCCCATCGGTCTGTTGCCCCCAAAATCCCCGTATCCGCAAGGGAAATTCAGTAAGTTGAGAGAAAGAGAGAGTGAGTAATTCCTGGAAGTAAGGGAGGTTCGTTTCTGAAGTTACCAAATGATCAAGTGGCAAACAACCCAGGTTCTAAGAGCTCGAGGCTGCTCCCTGTGAGTTGGGCAAGAAAGTTAGGACTAGACTATGAAAAACCCTTGCCACAAGACCATTCTCGAATCCATCCAGGTAGCTAATGCCACTATCGTATTGCATGAGTTTAAACCTCCACATCCTAGATAAAACCGTCTCGTCAGGTGTCATCGTGAGACCATGCTTTCCTAGATAAGGTCTCGAGTGAGCCAGTTACTCGCGCATTAACATGATAGGAAGGACATTAGAACAGAGCCCATACGTCACCCTGCCCCATGCAGATTAGAGGAACCCCACAAAGGATAGTCTCTGCAGGCAAACACGCTACACACCGCACCTCACAAGTAGGGTGATTGACATACCCGAAGCCACTCTTGATCAGGTTTCCTCGACTTCAAGTGTTCATGCACTCCCCGAAAGAGTGAGTGCTCATCGCCTAGGAGTGAAAACTCAGCAGGGGACGTGATGAATATAGTAATAGGGTCAGTACAAATCCTCCTTGAGAAGTCATTTCGGGTGAGTACATGGTTCCTCCTATAGGTTTGCAAGTGGGTACCAATGAGCCACCATAAGACAGAGGCAAAGCGAACGATCATGGAGTGTATAAGAATGCATGCTTGCATTGTGGTGGTACACCCATGCATGAAGACACAGATGTTGCTGAATCGAGACCCGCTCCAACGTACCTTGTGCAAGAAGTCCCTTAAGCTTGTCTGTTACATTGGGAAACTTCCAAGACACATCTGGGGAGTAATGGCCGATTAGATTTAGATTCTTTCAATGTCTAAGTCCCTATGTATCCATCCCCAACGCCAAAAGTTACCAGGTATGCATTGAACCCTGTTGCCCAAAGCAAAGTGCTGGAGCTATTCATGATCAACCAGAGGCCGCAAGGCACCATCTCCTTGCATAGGAGCTTCGAAGGCAGCAAAGAGCTCGAGCCAATTTTGGATGTAGAGTTTGAGGGTCTTCACCCATGAATCTAGGGGTAATAGATGTGGCATGCGATTGGGGTCTTTAAATCTAGCCTCCAACTTTTGGAAGAGGTGGCTCAATCCCCTTGCCCCGTCGTGGACGTACGTTGATGGTCAGGACATGCAGAAAGGATGCATGCAAAAAAAGAATGTGGGACCATGATGCATATATATATAAAAGCAAAGCAGCAATAAGCCAAAAAGCTCAAATTGCTCAAGTGGCAGAAGGCCTAGCTTGCAAACCCAGGGCCCTCGCTTCGAATCCTGCATGGGACGCTTTTTCCTTAAAAAAAACATTCCTTATAAACCACATGCCCTCTGCCATAGTATTACCATTCTACCCCTGACTTTTCCAATAATGCCAATTTTGTCCCGCAGTACCACAAATTACCATTCTACCCCTGATCTTTCCAATAATGCCCATTGTTTCCCAAATTTCAAATTACCAAAATTGCCTTTAACCTTTCCAATAATTCCAATTCTGTCCCAAAGTTCATATTACCCAAACTTCCCTCAACCTTTCCAATAATACCAAATATACCCCAAAACTCCTAATTACCCAAATCATCCCTAAACTTTCCACTAATTATAAATATGCCCCCATAATTCGTAATTCCTCATAATTACAAGTAAACCCCATGATCCCCAATAATGAAAATTGGGCCCCATATTTCCACGGTTGTAATCAAGCCCCGTATTCCTTTTACGCTCGTTTATGTCTTATCATTCATCCTTTTTTACAAAATAAAAATCTTGTTTTGCGATTCTCGATCTCACGCGACGAGCTCTAAGCACGAACTAGTAGCTTTTTCTGTTGTTCGTTGTTCAGAGATTCGTATGGGTCCAAGTGCAGCCGTAGTTGGCTTGGGCCTTGTGAATATACGGATTGGGTTTTCCCTTTCTTTTACAAAATAAAAATCTTGTTTTGCAATTCTCGATCTCACACGATGAGCTTTAAGCACGAACTGGTAGCTTTTTTCTGCTGTTCGTTGTTCAGAGATTCATACGGGTCCTAGTGCAGCCGTAGTTGTCTTGGGCCTTATGCATATGTGGATTGGGATTGCCTTTTGTTTTTACAAAATAAAAATCTTATTTTTTGATTCTTAATCTCACGCGACGAGCTCTAAGCATGAACTGGTAGCTTTTCTGATATTTGTTGTTTAGAGATTCGTATGGGTCCAAGTGCAGCCGTAGTTGTCTTGGGCCTTGTGCATATGTGGATTGGGATTGCCCTTCTAAAAAATGTTTTCCAAAACAACATGTTCATTTTCAAATACTTTTCAATTTAAACGCCTTCCGAAGGTCAAGCCTTCAACTCAAACCAGAACTACGTAAGCCTTTAGTTTCGCATTGCATCAGGGAATACGTAGGAGCAAGATCAAGTCCTCTCAGGCTAACCTCCATCAAGTAATTTATTTTCATGCTAATTAAGGGATCAAACGATTTTCAAATAATCACGCACTCGATTTAAGGGTACCGCTCCTCGGAACGGGCGAATAGGGTGCCTAACACCTTCCCTATTCGTAACCGACTCCCGAACTTCGAATCTCTTCCTCGAGTCAGGTTTTTTCCAAATATTTTTTCTTAAATAAAAATTTGGTGGCGACTCCACACATTATCATCTAAATTCATTTTTCAAATTTTAGCGAGTTCGTTGTCTCGTTGGAATTACGGATGCGACAGATGGCGACTCCATTGGGGATAATTAGAAAGTCAAGCCCGTTCATTTAAGTGTGTATTACTTCGATCCCTTTCCCTTTTATTTGCATGATTTATTTATCTGTTTGCTTATCTGTGATTTATTGATTTGTTTATTCTTTGTACAAACCTTAGGATAGACGAACATTAAATTGCTCTATATATCTGTACCATTTCCCCAATTGCAGGTATCCCTAAAATTAATGTGCCCTCCATGCATAGCATATACATTTTATCATGAGTGGGGCCCTATACCCGGGTCTGAGTGCTGCCTAGGACTAGAGGGATCTAGTGGTGTCACTTTGGGGCTTACGTCCTGTTTGACTATCATGAAAATCCCAACTAGAGTGCGTCCTATTCGTAATGCCCTACAACTGGTAGCTTTTTCTGCTGTTGTAGCAAGCATTACGGACTGGAACTTAGCTCTAGTGACCTTTTATACCTTAGGGTTACTGGCCACCTTTCGAGAGGTTCACGCATTAATGGCCATAGACCCTTAGGACAGGTTACCCAAATAGGATAAAAGGAGGGCATGTTCTGCAAATTCAGGTCCATCTTTTATTCTTCATCTGTGATGGGGTGATAAGAGCAATAAGGGAGTGAAAATTAAAAAGAGAGGGAAAGAAAGAAACATAAAAAAAATCAAATGAGAAGAACAAAAGTGAAAAGAATGAAAAAAGGAAAAAAGAGAAAAAGAAGAGAGTAAAAAGAAAAAGAAAATCAAAAGAGAGAAAAACAAAAGCGAAAAGAGCGAAAAGAGGGAAAAAAGGAAATAAGAACTAAAAAGGGTGAAGAAAAGAAAGAAAGAAAAATCAAAAGAGAGAAAAACAAAAGTGAAAAGAATGAGAGAAAGAGAAGAAGAAGAATGTTTGTAAGATTCACATAAATAAAGTTACAGTTGTCATAGTATGCATAGTCTATCATGTGTTAGGGTCATTCCATCAAGTGTCTAACATGTTTACGTTTGTTATTTTTATTATTTTTCTTTTTGAGGGACCAGGTTCTCGGTGACATTCAAAGAAGAGGTGAAATCGAAATTAATGCGGAATTTGGGTAGTTAAGGAAAAGAAAGAGGGTTGGGGTCAAGCTGACAGATTTTGCTGGTGTAGAAGATTTCGAAAGCAAACTGACGAGTATTCAATTAATGGCGTTTACTAAAAAGTACGGGAACATACTGAAACTGCTGAAAGTCAAAGTACAAGAGGGGGCCCTCACAACAATGGTACAATACTACGATCCACCTCTCAGATGCTTCACCTTTCCTGACTTCTAACTAGCACCCACCTTGGAAGAATTCGAGCAGATTTTGGACTTGCCTTTGGAGGGAGCCTGGCCTTACAACAATTTGGAACACCACACTTTGTTCCGAACCGTCGCACAGGCTTTGGGTTTACAGTCAGGTGATCGGTTGACAGACTACCAAGGGAAGAATCAAGCTAAGGAGTTTACCAGAGGGTTCTTGGAAGCATATATGCAACATCTGGCCGACGACAATTAGTGGGACATTTATATGGATGTACTAGCCCTTACCATCTATGGGCTGGTCCTCTTTCCCGGCGTAGAAGATTTTGTTGATCTGAACGCAATTGACATATTCTTGGCCTGAAGAAATAAAGCTGAAAACCCCGTTACCGCTTTGCTAGCCGACGCCTACTATACGTTTAATCTCTGTCATGAAGGGAGAGATAAGAAGCTGCTTTGCTGTCTACCAGTGTTGTAATATGGATAATTGCTCACACCTTCAAGAGGAACATGAAAGTACAATGCCCTATATTCGACTTATTGTGCTATCAAATAAAGCCAATGGGGGTCATCTATCACTGCAAGGGGTTCCCGAATGTACCCCTCATGGGAGCCAGGGGTTGTATCAATTATAACCCAATACTGGGGTAGAGCCAACTGGCTTATCCTATTAAGGCACCCCCATCAAACGAATTGGTGACCCCTTTCTTCTTGAAATATGAAGGGGACTTTGCCGAGAGTCTCCAAAAAGTTTGAGAAGCATGGGAGAGCGTCACTCGTATGGGGAAAGAGTTGGGAATCTGAAGCTGTGGAGCCAAAGAAGAATACAGACTGTGGGTCAGAAATAGGGTGCATCAGATTAAGCTACCGTTCAGACCTCTGACCGCCCCATCCGAAAATCAACCATCACCAATGGTGTTTGAAGATGAGGTTGTTAAAAACATGAAGGAAAAGTTAGAGGCTATGACCAAGAAAAACGCCCGACTGGAGGAGGAACTTTTGAAAGCACGGCAAGAGAGCGTTGCATGGAGAAGGGAAGATGAAGTGAACAAAGCTCTCATAGCTTCTATCAGAGATCAGCAAAAGGGTGAACGAGAGCGTACTTCTCTGGTACACATGAACCTGCAAGCGGCCAATAAAGAGCTCGAAATGAGAGTGCAAGAGAGAGATGCCGCACTCCAAGAGAACCGCCAACTGAGGGGCGCTTTAGAGCAAATGAAGGCCAAGATTCATACCATCCGTGAAGAGAAAAATCATATCTTAGTCGCAAATAAGAGAGTTCGAATGGAGGCAGACTACGTAATAAAAGAGAGAAACGACCTATTGCAACGAATGGAAGACATGAAAAAGCAGATCGAAGGTCTATTAGTGGCTTCGTAGAATGAGGTAAACGAGGAAAAATGGAATGTCATTGAGGTAATTCGAATGCAACAAAGGGGTATAAATGACATCCAAAATGAAAATAAGTGGTACAAGGACCCAACTGATCACTGGACCAGATGTTTTAGGAGACTGGCCAGTTTAGCAAATATGGCGATCGAAGAAGTACCATAGCTCCTCAAGAAGGCTGAAACCTCATTACACCCGCTACACACCCCTCCCGAAGTTGAAGATTTTATTCAATTTTGTAAAAATTTGATACTAAGAATGAACAAGTACATTGTGTTAGCCAAGCAGGAAGGGCAAAATGTAAAATAAATTCAGTCTGCTTGAATAAAGTTGATTTCTCCCCGCCTATGATTTCGCATTAATTTCCATTTCAAGCTCGAGATGCTCAAAGCATACACGATCGATAAATGGTCAACGAGAAATTGGTCCCTCAATATTTATTTCACGTCAAAAATTATTTTCATTAACAATTAATTAATCTGATTTTTTCACATAGATAACAAAATAGCGAACTCACAACTCCCTCGATATTTGTACAACACTAGATCAAAAGCCAAAATCATGAGTGAGCTAGAGACGCAGAATGAGGAGCACAGAAATGAAGTAGATGAGCTGAAAGATCAAGTGGCCAAGCTTATGAAATTACTCGAAAAGAGCACAGAGGGACCTACGGGGACTGAGGCGCCAGGGGCCGCTGCTGCTTCAATGCCCCTTCAAGCTGTCACCGAGCAAGAATGGCCATACGGGCTACCGCCTCGCTACGATCCTCCATATGGGCCAGGTTCTCAAGGGATTACAGCTGGTGAAAATCTAAATGCACTTCTGCTCCACATAAACCCTACTACCGACCAATATCATCCAAACCTCCCTGCTGGGCCTCCACACACAAACCTTACCGCTCATCCTCACCATATTAACCCACCAACTTACCCTCCTCCTATCAACACCACCAGTTATCCACCACACTCACACCCATCATATATGAACCCACCGCCCTACTCTTACAACACAAACACTTCCTCTGCTTTCCCTCCACACATAAACCCATCTTTCCCTCCTCACATCAATCCAACTACATACCCATATAACATCAACCCCGAATATACTCACATGAATACAACCGTCACCGAGGACCCCACGTACTCTGTCTCGGTCACGATTCATCCAGCCAACCCTCACCAACCACACCCTTACAGTCATACTACAAGACCCGGGGGACAACACACCTTACTTCACCACATTCGGCGGAAGATGGCAATAGCTAGAAGTGAGGGTTAGAGCCATCGAAGGGAACAGATATGGAATAGTGGAGGCTTCTGAGCTATGCCTCGTACCTGATGTTGTAATACCTCCTAAATTCAAAATGGCGGAATTCGAGAAGTATCAGGGAGTCGGCTGCCCAAAAAGTCATCTAACAATGTATTGCCGAAAAATGGCCTCCCACTCACACAACGACAAGCTGCTTATTCACTGTTTTTAGGACAGTTTAACTGGAGCAGCAGCCAGCTGGTATACCCAGCTCGAGAGGTCTTACATCTGTACAAGGAAGGACTTGGCAGATGCCTTCCTAAAGCAATAGAAATACAACATTGAAATGGCTCCCGACAAGACCCAATTGCAGAATATGACCAAGAAGGAGAACGAGTCCTTCAAGAAGTACGCACAGCGGTGGAGGGAATTGGCCGCTCAAGTTCAACCACCTTTGTTGGATAGGGAGATGATCAGTACCTTCATGGAGACTCTCCCTGCTCCCTTTTATGATAAAATGGTAGGTAGTGTGTCCGCCAATTTCTCCGACATGGTACTAATCGGAGAACACATAGAGAGCGACTTACACCGAGGAAGGATTGTACACAATGTCGTCGGCAATGCAAGTACAAAGAAGCCGACGAACAATTCGTGGAAGAAAAAAGAAGCCGAGACCCATTATGTCTCAGCCGACCCTAACCACCCAACCACGACGCAACCCATATATCAACCAACCACCACGCCACCTAGCTACCAAACACCATACCAACCGCAATTCCCAGCACACCCATACATGGTAGCCACGGGTCAACCAACATACCAACCAACCTACAACCCACCTACTCAATTTCAGCCAAACACTACCTTCATAACTCCACCTTCCCAAACGTTCCCTCAACAACAACCACCAAAGTCATGGAACCAAAACACCAACCCTAACCCACCTGAACAAAAAACCAACAACAACCAAAGGAAAATGGTGCAATTTGACCCAATCCCGATGAGTTACTCGGAGCTGTTGCCCCGTTTAATTCAAAACTCATTAATTACACTAGTTCCCATGAAGCCACTAGAACCCCCATACCAGAAATGGTACAATCTTGAGGCTAAGTGTGATTACCATGCTGGAATAGTGGGGCATTCTAGTGAAAATTGTCTGGCCCTGAAACATAGGGTCCAGAAGTTGATCAATGCCAAATGGCTAAACTTTGAAAAGGATGCACCCAGCATAGGGAGTAACCCACTGCCAAACCATTGAGGAGCGGGACCCTCGGTGAATTGTATTGAGGTAGAAGAGGAGGTAGACATGATCAATGAATCCTTTCCTGGGCCTCCTAAGCCCCTGGTCATTCGCTATACCGAGCCATCGGCCTTGCCTACGCCCGATGGGGTGAGACCAGTCACAATAAAGGTGCCAGGACCCTTCCAGTACAACAGCAATAAAAAGGTACCGTGGAAGTATAACGTCGAGGTATTGGGAGGGAGAACTGAAGAGGATAGGATGGAAAATTCCTCGCTCGATGTGACCAACATAGCCCGAATAGGAGAAATGACCAGAAATGGTCGCATTTATGCTCCTGCCGAGGACACAAGGAAACAGCCGGCTACCCAAGACAAGGAGAATCGGGCTAGGCCAGAGCCCGAGAGGGGAAACAAAGAAGAGGAGAAGGAGATAAAGAAGGTTGTCTCAGACGAAGAGGCTTGCGAGTTCCTGAAACTGATAAAGCAAAGCGAGTATACGGTAATTGAGCAGTTAAACCGTATACCTGCCAAAATATCGTTGCTGGCTCTGATGATGAACTCGGAACCCCACCGGAAGGTGTTACTGAAGATTCTGAACGAAGCTCATGTAATCCACAACATCTCGGTGGATAAATTCGAAGGAATCGCCAGCAATATAACTGCCAACAACTTCCTAACCTTTGCCGGCCGTGAGATCCTAGAGGAAGGGGCAAGACATAACAAGGCATTGCATATATCAGTAAAATGCATGAACCATATTCTAGCCAGAGCCTTGGTAGATAATGGCTCCTCTCTGAATGTGATGCCTCAATTGACACTGGCTAAGCTGCCGCATGAGGGGGTCCATATAAATCCTAGCTCTATGGTGGTAAGAGGTTATCGGTGAAGTGGATCTGCTAGTCCAAATCGGCCTGATCATCTTCAACTTAACTTTCCAAATAATGGATATTCAGCCGACCTATAGATGTCTGTTAGGAAGGCCTTGGATTCATTCCGCCAAAGCGGTCCCTTCAACTTTACATCAGAAGTTGAAGTTTATCATAGACGATAGATTGATCATCGTTTTGGCGGAAGAGGATTATTTGGTCAGAAAACCCACCAATCCTCCTTACATTGAGGCTGCTGAAGAGGAATTGAAAACACATTTCCAACCCTTGGAGGTTGCTTATGTCATTACCATTAAGGAAGGCGAAGTGGTTAACCATGGGCTGCCCCCTAAGGCTCTAATGATGATAGCTCGAGTAATGTTGAAGAACGGGTTCAAGCGAGATGATAGACTGGGGGAAAATAATGGCGGTTTGTCTCGGCCGTTGTCAGTGAACAAAAATAGGTGGCGATATGGGTTGGGATATGAGCCCACCGAAAAGGATAAGGCGAAGCCCCGGTTCGGCAAGGTCCCTCTTGCCACATTTCGCAAAGCTTCCAAAGTGCTGGATACAAGGACCCTGATATAGTTGCGGCTGTAGACGAAGAGAGGAGGACCAGCGTTGAAGAACTAGTGATGGCTTGTCCTCTAGGAAAAGAACTAAACAACTGGGAAATTATCGAACTACCCCTGACTTTTAGTTCAGTTCAAATGTAATTTTGTAATTGTCATGACAAAATTCTTTTAAAACACAAACATTTTGTACATATTTGTTTTGATAAATGATAAATACAGTTGCATTATCCAAAATATCTTCTCATCTTTCCCTAATTTTCCCTCTGCTAAATATACCTATCTTATTTCTTCTTCTCATACCCAATTCGTAGATCTGACCCAAAACCACCTTGCGACGATAGTGCTAGTATTGTATTAGGCGATTTCAGTTGTATTGTCGATCTGGTTGATGAAGAGGCAGAATCTGAATACGAACCCACCGACAAGATGTTGAGATTGGTGGAACGCGAATCCAAAGTAATAGAACCCCATCAGGAACCTGTGGATTTGATAAACTTGGGAACCGAGGAAAGCAAAAGAGAGGTCAAGATAGGCACGATTATCATTGGAGACAATGGTGACCGATTGGTCTCACTCCAACAGGACTATAGTGATATCTTCGCCTGGTCTTATCAAGACATTCGAGGCCTGGATACCTCTATAGTAGAACATAAGCTGCCTATGAAAGCGGGATGTACGCCAGTCAAACAGAAGCTGAGGAGAATGAAACCAGAATAGTCCCTGAAAATTCGGGAAGAAGTAAGAAAACAGTTTGACGTCGGCTTCTTGGCTGTTGCAAATTACCCCGAGTGGGTCGCTAATATAGTACCGGTCCCCAAAAAGGATGGAAAGGTCCGGATGTGCGTAGACTACAGAGATCTTAATCGAGCCAGCCCAAAAGATGATTTTCTGCTCCCTCACATCGATGTGCTGGTCGATAACACTACACAATTCTCTTATTTCTCATTCATGGACGATTTCTTAGGCTACAATCAGATCAAGATGGCCGTAGAAGATAGAGAAAAGACCACCTTCATCACGGTCTAGGGAACCTTCTGTTACAAAGTTATGCCCTTCGGATTGAAAAATGTTGGGGTAACCTATCAGAGGGCTATGGTAACATTATTCCATGATATGATTCACAATGAGATAGAAGTCTACGTGGACGACATGATCGCTAAATCCCGGATAGAAGATGACCATCTCACAAACCTCCGAAAGTTGTTTGAGAGGCTTCAGAAGTTCAAGTTGCGGCTAAACCCAGCCAAATGTACCATTGGGGTCAAGTCAGGAAAACTGTTAGGTTTCATCGTTAGTAAAAGGGGTATCGAGGTTGATCCTGATAAAGCTTGAGCGATCATAGATATGCCAGCTCCGAAGACTGAAAAGGAGATCCGAGGCTTCTTAGGAAGACTCAATTACATCTCCCAGTTTATCTCCTAATTGACAGCTACATGTGAGCCAATCTTTAAGCTCTTGTGCAAAAATCAACCCATGAGTTAGGATGAGGATTGCTAAGAGGCTTTTGAGAAGATCAAATCATATTTACAGAACCAACCGGTCCTGGTACCGCCAGTCAATGGGTTGTGTGCTTGGTCAACAAGATGAATCCGAGAGAAAGGAGCAGGCGATATACTATCTGAGCAAGAAGTTTATGAGTTGCGAAGCCAGATACTCTCTTCTGGAACAAACTTGCTGTGCTTTGGCATGGGCGGCCCACCGCCTAAGACAATATATGCTAAGCCACACCATGTTGCTTATATCCAGGATGGATCCGATCAAGTATATATTTGAGAAGCCTGCATTGTCAAGACGAATTACGAAGTGGCAGGTTATGCTTTCGGAATATGATATCCTGTATGTCACGCAGAAATCTGTCAAGGGCAGTGCGCTCGCCGAATATTTGGCCCAACAGCCTCTTAATGATTACCAGGCCATGCAACCAGAGTTTCTCGATGAGGATTTGATGGCAATCTTTGGTGAAGAAGAGAAGACAGAGGGATAGAAATGGACAATGTTATTTGATGGTGCGTCTAATATGATGGGCCATGGTATAGGAGTTACACTGATTTCCCCGGAAAGACAGTATATACCTATCACCACCCTACTAGCCTTCGATTGCACAAATAATGTGGCGGAGTATGAAGCTTGTATCCTGGGGATCCAAGCAGTGATCGAAGCTAACGTGAAGCGCTTAGAGGTCTTTGGTGATTCGGCCTTGGTCATTGACCAGGTCAGAGAAGAGTGGGAGACCAGAGACGCAAAGCTAGTGCCCTATCAAGCTCGCCTGCAGGAATTGTTGGAACAGTTTGAAGAGGTCACCTTCTCGCACATACCTCGAGAAGACAATCAGTTGGCTGATGCCTTGGCCACCTTGTCGTCCATGTTTGAAATCGGTCGGGAAGAGGCCATGCCTCTCATCTGCATCCAACATTGCTCCAGACCGGCATTTTATCAAGCGGTGGAGGTGGAACCGAACGGAAAGCCCTGGTATCATGACATTCAGCAGTTCCTGAAAAATAAAGAATACCCCGCCAATGCGTTAGAGAATGACAAAAGAACTTTACGAAGATTAGCCGCAAGTTTCTTCCTAAACGGAGAAATCCTGCACAAAAGGAATCCTGACATGGTTCTGCTCAGGTGAGTAGACGTGACAGAAGCCGACAAAATCCTAACCAAAGTTCACGAAGGGTCCTTCGGCGCTCAAGCCTGTGAAAACCGAATTATGTCCAAGGATTCAAAACCCAAGATAAATTATTTTGTTTTTAGCCAAAAGCTGATTAAGTCTAAAATAATTCAAAAAAAATCAAAATAAAAGTAATGGAAAAATAAAACAAAATAAATAAATAAATAAATAAAAACATAAAAAAAAGAATAAAAAAAAGAAGAGGAAAAAGAAAAAGAGGAAAAAATAAGAAAAGAGAAAAAGAAACCCTATACCAAATGAAATAAAAAATTCAGAAAAGGGAAGAAAAAGGGAGAAATTCTCTAATGTGGGAAAGAAGTCCCACATTGGATAAGAAGGTATTCTTTAATCCCTCCTACTTCTATATAAGGAGAGATCCTTCGCCAAAATAAGGAGGAGCACTTGAGGGAGGGGATTTTCAGAATTTTTGAAGAGAGGACCTAGGAGACTCTCTACCTCTACCTTCAAACCAGTTCTTCATCACCTTCCAATCGAGGTTCGATCCTACTTTTATTCTGCTTAAGTTTCTTGCTTATTCTTGGATTTCCGAGCTCATTTTCATCTCTGGTTTTCGTTTTCATTTTTGATCAGTCAAATGATCTCAGATTTTGATGTTTTTTGTTGAATTCTCTTCTTCTTTCTCTCTAGTTTCTGTAATGATATTATTTGTCTAATTTGAATCTGAAATGAAATTTATATCACCTGATTACTGAAGCATGTTCTTCCTGGTGCGCAAATGAACCTAGCTTGTTTGATTTGTGCATAACTTGCTCATTTCTGATTGGATTTATGTCAAACTTGTTTTGTTTGATTCTTATAATACATATCTTTCAATTTATTGGTTTTTATTTTTTATATCTACCAAAATATATTTTAGAAAAATTCTGAGATTTGAATTCAAATTTTGGTGGCAAAATCTTGTGTGTTCTTGAGGTTGATCTTCGTCTCTGTTTTTCGTTTTATTTTTAATTGGTCAAATGATCTCCGATTTCCGTGATTTATTTTGCGTTATCTTCATCTTTCCGTCTAGTTTCTGTAATGATATTATTTGTCTAATTTTTATCTGAAATGAAATTTTAATCGCCTGATTACCAAAACATGTTCATCTTGGTGCACAAATTAACCTAGTTTGTTTGATTTGTGCATAACTTGCTCATTTCAGGTTGGATTTATGTCAAACTTGTTTTTTTTTATTCCTATAATCCATATCTTTCAATTGATAGGTTTTTATTTTTCATATCTACCAAAAAATATTTTTTTTAAATTCTGGTATTTGAATTCAAATTTTGAAGCCAAAAATTCTTGTGTTCTTGAGGTTGATCTTCGTCTTTGTTTTTCATTTTCGTTTTTAATTGATCAAATGATCTCTGATTTTGGTAATTTTTGTTGTGTTATCTTTGTATTTCTCTCTAGTTTCTGTAATGATATTATTTGTCTAAGTTGGATCTGAAATGAAGATTCTATCGCTTGATTACTGAAGCATGTGCGCAATTCTTTTTCCTTAACTTCAAATCAAGTCAAGTTTATGTTAAATCAAGTCCAATTCAAGGCCAATATTTAAAATAAATTCTCCTTTTTGACTCTTTTCTTCAAATAAAATTAAATCAAACTTTTAGTTTAATCCTCCCCTCTCAAATTTCCAAATCAACTTTAAATGCTTTTCCTCAAAATTATCAAGTCCAAGTCAAGCTCATCCTTGATCAAGTCAAGGTTCAAAAAACTCAAAATTAAATTCACTTCAAAACGAATTCCTTTTTTATATGAAGTCATTTTGATAAGCATAGATTTCATAAATTATTATCTCTCAATTTTATCTCATTAAGACTTCTTATATAATCAATTAAGTGATCTTTGTTATATTTTATGAGTTTGGGTTCATATGAAGTTTAATTGAATTTCTTTGCTTACCCAATTAAAATGACACTATTATAGTATTTTGAGCATAATAGGAGTTGTAGACATCCAAAAATCATGAAATCTGTCTTGAATGAAAGCTTAAAGAAGTTTCCATAGTTACAAAGCAAGAACAAACTCTAAATGGGATGTTTAGGACTCCGAAATTATTTCAAAAGATGAGATAGTGTTGCTGACGTGGAATTTGAACAGTGTGAAAAGATCCGACCATATCTTGAGATACAGAAGTCATATTGAGATGAAATCAACTTTGTTGGACAGCTAAGATCCGGGGCTACAACTTTTGTTCAGAAGTCAAGCTCTAATTCGGACATGTGAACATCCGAAATTGCGGTACAAGAAAGTAACAATTGTTGTGCTCATTAGTGACAAAAATTCAAAAGTGTTTTTCATTTTCAACAAAGCCCATGTGAAAGCAATAAAAGGGTAGAAAAGTAATATCCTAGTTGGTAACTTTCTGAAGATGATGCCTCAAAAATCCTCTATAAATAGAAGGGTTTACAAGAGGAGAAACACACCATTTTGGAGATTAACTCCAATACCATTTTCCATCTTTCTTTCTTTCTTGTTAGTTTTCCTCCTACATGGAAGACTTAGGTTTTCTTTCTTGTTAGTTTGCCTCATACATGGAAGGCTTAGTTTTTCTTTATTGTTATTTGCCCCCTACATGGAAGGCTTAGGATTTATTTGTTGTTAGTTGCCTTCTACATGGAAGGCTTAGGATTTATTTGTTGTTAGTTTGCCTCTTTCTTTGTTGTTAGTTTGCCTCCTTCATGGAAGGCTAGGTTCGTAGTTTCAATTCAAGGATTCAAGCTAATTTCATTTTAACTTTGAGGTCTTGATCTTTATTTACATGCTTATTGAGTGATTTCTACTCTGCTTTACTATATTCTTCAATTTTATTCTTTTAATCAAAGTTTGATCGGTTGACGTATTTTGATTAATGTATAATTGATTTATAATTGGTTTTTGATTAGTAAATCATTTTCCGAAAGTTTGAAGAGTAGAAATTAAGTAATTGAATTGAAGGTTTTAATTTTATTACTTACTTCAACTGAATTCTGATTGTGAAATTGGTTTAGATAAAAGATTAAGTGGTTACTAAATCTTGTTGATCATAATCAATTAAATTCTGAGAGGTTTCTCAGTAGAGAATTCAAGGATCATTCTTGGGGTTCCAGATGATCCTAGGTTGATAAACACAATGCATGATTTTAGTGATCAATGATTAGGTAAGAAAATAGCGTCTGAATTCCTTGAGTTGATAATTGTTAACTCCAATTAATTTCATTCTGTATTTTGTATTTAGAACTCAACATCGCATCTTTACAAAACCCCCTTGTTCTAACTTTCTCCTAATTTGCTTAAGAATATGAAATGGTCTTTGGGAGATGACCTAGGTTGCACCTTATACTATACCAATAGTTTGGGGGAAACCTAGAAATTATTTTTGCGCGTTTGCGATGAGCGTGTCAAAAATTTGGCGCCGTTGCCGGGGATCATTTTAGTTTCCTAGGCTTATTTAGGAGTTTGTATAAATTTTTTTTTAACCTTTCTAACAATTTTTTTTTATTTTAGGTATATCATTCTTGGATTTTCTGTATGAATTCACCTTTTTGTGTAGGACCCGATCCAATCCTGAAAATTTATATGCATATGATCCTGAGATTGATAGAACATTCCACCATTTGAAAAGAGCACATAGAAGGCATTCATCCAGTAATAACCAAGAAAGTAACAGTAGTGATTTTTCATCTTTAAATTTTGATAATTTTAAATATTTTGCTAAGAACATGGCTCATAGAACCCTAAAAGAATTGGCTGCACCTGATGTTGCTTATCAACCATTGTGCATTCAGTACCCTGATGTTGATGCACCATTTGAACTAAAGCCTGGATTAATACATTTGCTACCAAAGTTTCATGGCCTTGCAGGTGAGGATCCTCATAAACATTTGAAGGAATTTCACATTGTGTGTTCCACAATGCGGCCACAAGGAATTCCTGAAAATCATATCAAGTTGAAGGCATTTCCTTTCTCCTTAAATGATGGAGCTAAGGACTGGTTGTACTATCTTCATCCAACATCTGTTACAAACTGGAATGATATGAAGAGATTATTACTGGAGAAATTCTTCCCTGCATCCAGAACAGCAGCTATCAGAAAAGAGATTTGCGGCATCAGACAGAACTCCCAAGAAACTCTCTATGAGTATTGGGAGAGATTCAAGAAACTATGCGCCACTTGTCCACACCATCAAATCAGTGATCAATTACTGATTCAGTATTTCTATGAAGGACTCATGCCAATGGACAGAAGCATGGTTGATGCAGCTAGTGGTGGAGCACTTATGGACAAAACTCCTACAGCAGCTCGAGATTTGATTGCCAACATGGCAGAAAATTCTCAGCAATTCAATTCTCGAACTAATTCCTTGTCTAAAGGAGTCCATGAAATGACCACTAAGACAGACCATACACGATTGGAGAACAGAATTGAAGAACTAACCTCCATCGTAAGACAGTTGGCCATCGGACAACAACAGCAACTTAATGTTGTTGACAAAACCAAAACATGTGGCATCTGCACTTCTGCAGATCATCTTACTGATGCATGCCCAACATTGCAAGAAAGTGAGACACCTGAGGCTGCAGTAAATGGTATTTTTGGCACAGGACAACAATACAGGCCTCCTCAACATTATCAGCAACAGAAGTTTGAACCACCTTCTGGATCATACAATCCTAGTTGGAGAAACCATCCTAACTTGAGATATGGTCCTCCACAACAACAAAGGATTCAAACATCTGACTCCCAAAATAAATACCAACCACCGCCATTCAGACAACAACAACAGCATATGCAGCAATTTGTACCTTCTAATGCTTCTGAACCCTCTCTTGATGATTTGATGAAGCAATTAGCTACCAGTAATCTTCAGTTTCAACAAAATGTAAGTTCTACCATTCAGGATTTACAAACTCAAATTGGGCAGTTGGCTACCACTGTCAACCAATTGAAATCTCAAGGCTCTGGTCAACTACCTTCTCAACTTTTCATAAATCCCAAAAGTGTGAATGCCATGACCTTGAGAAGTGGGAAGAAAATGCAGACAGACCCTACAATTTTAAAGCAACAAAGCTTCAATCAGACTAATCCACACCAAAAAGAAGAATTTATCTCCACACCTGAAGACATCTCTGATAAGCCATCTGAATCAGAGGGAAAGTCTGATGAAAAAAGTACACCAGCCTTCGATAAGACATCGAATGATCAACAAAAAGAAGCTTGCCATAAACGATCTGCACTTGAAGCATCTGATGAGACGAAAACCCCAAATTGTGCTGATCAGAAGGTATCTTTACCTTTTCCAAATAGAATGGTCCAATCCAAGCCCAATGTTCATGCAGAATTGGATAAGGAGCTTCTAGATACCTTCAGGAAAGTGGAAGTCAACATACCACTTCTAGATGCTATCAAGCAAATTCCCAAATATGCCAAATTTCTAAAGGACTTGTGCATGCATAAGAGAAGACTCAAAGGGGATGAGAAGATTAGTGTGGGACGCAATGTTTCTGCCTTAATTCAACCCATCCTCCCTCAGAAATGTAAAGATCCAGGAACTTCACCATTCCTTGCACAATAGGAAACTCTACACTTGGTGATGCATTGCTGGATCTAGGTGCTTCCATAAATGTTATGCCCTCATAAGTTTATAAATCTTTGAATCTGGGAGAACTGAAGCCAACTGGTGTGGTGATTCAATTAGCCAACAGAAGTACAACACATCCAGCTGGAGTACTTGAAGATGTGCTAGTTCAAGTGAATAAGCTAATCTTTCCAGCTGACTTCTACATTTTGGATATGGAAGATGAGTCATCCATCAATAGAACAACCTTGATCCTAGGGAGACCTTTCCTCAAAACTGCAAAAAAAAAAGATAGATGTGCATACAGGGACTCTCTCTATGGAATTTGGAGATGATATCATCCAATTCAACATATTTGAAGCCATGAAGCATCCCATAGAGAATCATTCACTCTTTCAACTTGATGCCATAGATCTTCTTGCGAATGATTATTCTATTGATAATCTACTTTTTGAATTTTTTGATTTTGATTTAGATTACTTAGATAATTTTACTTGCACATGTGATGAATTTGATCCATGTATTGTGTGTTCCAGGATTAATGCTGCAGACCAAACTTCGTTGAAAGATGACATGCTAGATGCAAGTGTTGTAGACATTTCAATCTCAGATAGATCCCTTCCTTCCATAATACAACCACCTCCTTTGGAGTTGAAGCCTTTGCCTGAACATCTAAAGTATGCTTATTTGGGGGAAAATGAGAAGCTTCCTGTCATTGTAGCAAAGAACCTTCTACCACAACAGGAAGAAAGGTTGTTGCAAACCTTAAAAAGCCATAAACAAGCAATTGGATGGACTTTGGCTGATATTCCAGGTATTAGCCCACCTACTTGTATGCATAGGATACTGCTGGAGGAAAACACCAGGCCTGTTAGACAACCACAAAGGCGTTTGAATCCAACCATCCTAGATGTGCTAAAGAAGGAAGTAGGTATGCTTTTGACAGCTAGTATCATCTATCCCATCTCAGACAGTGATTGGGTAAGCCCGGTGCAAGTAGTTCCTAAGAAGACTGGCATGACTGTAGTCAAAAATCACAATGATGAACTAATCCCTACCAGAATACAAAACAGTTGGAGAGTGTGCATAGATTATAGGAAGCTTAACCAAGCTACTCGCAAGGATCACTTCCCATTGCCCTTCATAAACCAAATTTTGGAAAGATTAGCAGGAAAATCTCACTATTGCTTTCTAGATGGTTTTTCAGGTTATTTTCAAATACATATAGCCCTAGAAGACCAGCATAAGACCACCTTCACTTGTCCTTTTGGTACTTTTGCCTATCGAAGGATGCCATTTGGTCTATGCAACGCCCCTGGAACCTTTCAAAGATGCATGGTAAGCATTTTCTCTGATCTCTGAGAAAGTTGCATGGAAGTGTTTATGGATGACTTCACTGTATATGGTTCTTCTTTTGATGCATGCTTAGAAAGCCTCTCTAAAGTTTCGGACAGATGCATTGAGACTAACCTGGTTTTGAATTTTGAAAGATGTCATTTCATGGTAACAGAAGGTATAGTCTTAGGACACTTGGTATCTAGCAAAGGTTTAGAGGTTGATAAGGCCAAGATAGACATTATTACTTCTCTACCTTACCCCACTTCTGTGCGAAAGTACGTTCTTTACTTGGTCATGCAGGTTTTTACAGAAGATTCATCAAGGATTTTAGCAAGATTGCACAACCTCTTTCTAAACTACTACAAAAAGATACCAAATTTGTGTTTGATCAAGCATGCAAGGATTCATTTGATGAACTAAAGAAGCGGTTGTCAACCACTCCCATCATTCAACCACCTAATTGGACGCTTCCATTTGAATTAATGTGTGATGCATCTAATTATGCCCTTGGTGCTGTACTATCTCAAAGAGTTAGCAAGAGATCTCATGTCATTGCATATGCCTCTTGCACACTTGATGCAACCCAATCCAATTACACAACTATTGAGAAGGAGCTTTTGGCAATTGTGTTTGCATTAGATAAATTTCGCTCCTATTTGCTTGGATCTAAAGTTATTGTCTTCTCTGACCATGCAGCTTTGAAATACTTGCTGAAGAAGGCAGATGCTAAGCCAAGACTGATTCGCTGGATGCTGCTGTTGCAAGAATTTGATTTAGAGATTAAAGACAAGAGTGGTGCAGAGAACCTTGTAGCAGATCATTTAAGTCGGATCCAGCAACCTTGTGAAGAAACTTCAATTGCAGATTCATTCCCAAAAGAGCATCTCTATCATTTGCACGGGAAGGATCCTTGGTATGCAGATTTGGTAAACTATCTGGTTGCTAAAGAAATACCCAAACACTTCACCAAATCGCAAATTGCCAAGTTGAAAAGTGATGCCAAACACTACATATGGGATGAACATGCCTTTGGAAGACATGTAGTGATCAAATCATTAGAAGATGTGTTCCAGATCATGAAGTTCAGTCTGTACTTACCTTTTGCCTTTCCCTAGCTTGTGGTGGACACTTTGGGCCACAACGGACAGCTAGAAAAGTACTAGACTCAGGCTTTTATTGGCCTACAATATTTCGTGATGCACATAGATTATGCATAACTTGTGAGCAGTGCCAAAGAATAGGGAGTATTTCGCGCAGAAATGAGATGCCCCAACAACCACTTCTCTTTTGTGAGGTATTTGATGTTTGGGGTATAGACTTTATGGGTCCATTCCCTGTCTCTTTTGGCTTTGTTTACATTTTGGTAGCTATTGATTATGTTTCAAAATGGGTGGAGGCAAAAACCACTCGTACTGATGATGCTCGAGTTGTTGCAGATTTTATCAGGTCTAACATTTTTAGCAGGTTTGGCATTCCTAGAGCTCTAATTAGTGACCAAGGTACTAATTTTTGCAACCGCACAATGGAAGCCCTACTCCGTAAATATGGAGTCATGATAAAGTCTCCACCTCATATCATCCTCAAACAAATGGTCAAGCTGAAGTTTCTAATCGAGAGATCAAGAAAATCTTAGAGAAAACAGTTCAGCCTAACAGGAAGGATTGGAGCTTGCGCCTTGTTGATGCTTTATGGGCATATAGGACAGCCTACAAGTCACCCATTGGCATGTCTCCCTACAGGATTGTCTTTGGTAAAGCATGTCATCTTCCAGTTGAATTAGAGCATAGAGCATTTTGGACAGTAAAGAAATGCAACATGGATCTAGACCAAGCAGGAATCCATAGGAAGCTTCAATTGCAGGAACTTGACGAAATTCGATTGGAAGCATACGAAAACTCCAAAATTTACAAAGAAAAGGTTAAAGCTCTTCATGACAAAAAGTTGGCAAGAAAGGAGTTTTCCGTTGGACAAAAAGTTCTCCTTTTCAATTCTCGGCTAAAGCTTATGCCTGGTAAGCTACGCTCTAGATGGTTAGGACCATTTGTAGTTACTAATGTTTTTCCTTATGGTGCAGTGGAAATAAAAAATAAGGTAACTGCAAAAATCTTCAAGGTGAATGGACATCGTCTTAAACCATTTTTCGAAGGTTTTCAAAAGCACATAGTAGAAGAAGTGCATTTGCACAATGCCATATACTTGCAATAAATTCAAGAGAAGTCTCTCTCTCTCTCTCTCTTTCTCTCTCTCTCTCTTTCTCTCTTTCTCTCTTTCTCTCTCTCTCTCTCTTTCTCTCTCTCCCTCTCTCACATTCCTCACTTATAAGTTTCAACTAATCTCTCAACTTCCTTCTTCACCTCTTAAATCATCCCAACTATTACACCACATTGAGCTTGCAGGAATAATAACTTGAGTGTTTTAAGAAAAAAATGGAGAAAGCTCTCACCAGGATCAAAATTTTGTTCCCTACTCTCCCCAGAACTTTTCTTAAAGACATTTACAATTGCAGACTTGAACGATTGAGAGCATTAACACTCTTAGGCCTTCCAGAAGATGTCCGTTGGATCATTGAAGCTAAGGTACGTTTAGCAGGTGAATTTCAAGAATCATTTGTTAAAAACATGCCAGGTATGGGAAGAAGTTCCTATGCAAAGAAGAGAAGGGAAAAAAGAATTGGAGTTTGCTACAGGTGTGCAAGATGGACCTGTAACACAAGGTGAAAGAACCCTGGAATGGTTTCAAGAAATCGAGAGGACAAAATTCAATTCATAAAGGATGGACTGAGTAAGGAGTCATTGGATGATATCATTTAGACTCTTGAGACGCATCCTAGTGGGCATGTACAAGGAGTTCTTCTTGATTTGTTTGAACTGTTCCGTAAGGAAAAAGCACATTATAGTCTTGGGAATCTGACTTTAAAAGACACTGTTGTCAGTTTCAAGAAAACTGAATGGGAAGCACATCCACGACTCTTAGAAGGCGTTTCAGCCGTTACTGGACGTAAAACCAGAGGAAGATGTGAGCCACAATCACAACTATTATTCATTCTCATGCGTGTATGTTTGTCATTTACATTGTCTTTTCAATTTATTGGGCCACCATTTTTTGAAATTTTCACCCCTGCTTAAAGTCTTTCCCTTCTGACATTCACCTTTTCCTTGAACAAAAATTCAAACTTTTGCAACAAAAATTCAAACTTTTGCTACCAAATCCTGATCTCGCACTATTCAAGCGATCTCCTTGTCTGATACTGAGTCCCTATAAATTATCAACCTCTATGACATATTTTTTTCAAAAGAGACAGAAACACCGTTTATGGATAGAATCAATACTATCTGTGTTTTTGGTGGGTCTAACCTTGGAAAGGATGGAGAATTTCAACATGCAACTTATACCCTTGGTAAGGTATTAGCTGCAAGAAAAATCAATCTTGTTTATGGGGGAGGGATTCAGGGTTTAAAAGGATGTGTTGCAGGATCTGCACTCACAAAGGGGTGTAACGTCTTAGGTGTTGGCTTAAAAAATGGGAGCACCTCCTACTTGACCCTGGGTACTGAATTGAAGGTTGCAACCATGCATGACCGTATGAGACACATGTTGGTTAATTCTAATGCATTTATTGCATTACCTGGTGGTCTTGGAACAATGGAAGAAATTTTTACCATTATATTTTAGGCCTATCGGAATTTTCATAAAAAACCTTTGGGCTTATTGAATATTAATGGCTTTTATAATGGTTTGATATCCTTTTTAGATCATGCAGTAGAGCAGGAGTTCATGCCACAATCCATGCGCAACTTCATAGTATCTGCTTCAACTGTTGAACAGCTACTTGAGATTTTGCAAAATCCTACATCTGAGCTCAGTCAAGCAATGCAGCTGGTGAACCAACCAAATCAGGATGGCAGAGACAAAAGAGAACCAGATACCACTCTTCGGTTATAACTTTTCCTTACTTTGGTAGTTTTCTCACATTTCTTTTCCTATCATATGAAATTCCATCTAAGACATTGGGGACAATGTCTTGGATAGGTTGGGGGGACGATGGTCCGATATCTAAAAAAAAAAAATAAATAAAAAAAAAACCCAAAAAAAAAAACAAAAAAAAAATTAGGTTAGATTCATAAACTTGCTTTGAGTAAGATGGCTGAGTAAGGAGTTACACTTGACTCTTGATACGCATCTTTTGATTAAAAAAAAAAATTGAATGTGGAAGTTTGTTGTTCTTTAGATTTCATAAAATAATTGAAGCAAAATGATTTACATTTCGAGATTAATTAGTTTGGCAACACATATTTGAACTGGATAGATTAGATTTGATAAATATATTACCTGTGAGATTTTGAGTCTTATTATTATTTTCTTTCTTGTGTGATTTTCATCCATGAAATATGTTACTTCAGAACTTGCATTGATTCTTTTTTAAGCTACATTTTCACATGAATTGTACAAAAATGATTGAGGCACTGTTTTTCTTGAACAAACCACTTGGCCAAATAACCAAACCATACAATTTTATCCTTTGATCAGCTCTTTGAGCCGATTAGCCTTTTCTTCTTTTTAGCTCACCACAAATCAAAAAAAAAAAAAAAAACTTTGTCTGACCATAGAAGGTGAGGAATACTGGATTTATCATACCATAAGTGTTTCAATAAGTGTGGGGGAGATTATTGTTGTGTTCATCAATATCATGGTTAAAAAAAAAACTGAAGCAATAAATTAATAAATAAACTATTATATTGAAAAAAGAAAAAAAAAAGAATGAAGAAGTGATATCTGTTTCTCACACTTGCACTTAGACTCAGTTCTCAATCCTCATCATTTTCCTTGGTCTAACATTGTATCTCTTCAATATATCATTTCATCTTTCTAATCCCGTTATAACCAAATAAAGACCTCTTGATTTGTGCATTGCATGTGTGTATAGTAGTAGAGAAGTAGAAGATATGCAAGCCTATGATAGTTCATCTTTCATGGATTGAATTTGAGAGAAACACTTACCAAATCAAACACTTGAGAGATTCAGAGTATATCATGTGAGGTTTTATCTTTCTCAATCTATGTTTTTCAAATTAAAGTTGCCTTTCTAAGTAATTTAAAAAATGTGATGAAAGAATGCTTCATGAAATTTTGGGAATTCTTGAGAAATCAACTCAAAAATTTGATGTTCTTTCAAAAAAAAATAAAAAAATAAAAAATAAAAAAATAGTCACCAATCCTTAACTTAAGTTTGCCCGAGACGTGCAAAAGATAAGTGTGGGGGAATTTGATAAGCATAGATTTCATAAATAATTATCTCTCACTTTTATCTCATTAAGACTTCTTATATAATCAATTAAGTGATCTTTGTTATATTTTATGAGTTTGGGTTCATATGAAGTTTAATTGAATTTCTTTGCTTACCCGATTAATATGACACTATTATAGTATTTTGAGCATAATAGGAGTTGTAGACATCCAAAAATCATGAAATCTGTCTTGAATGAAAGCTTAAAGAAGTGTCCATAGTTACAAAGCAAGATCAGACTCTAAATGGGATGTTTAGGACTCCGAAATTATCTCAAAAGATGAGATAGTGTTGGTGACGTGGAATTTGAATAGTGTGAAAAGATCCAGCCATATCTTGAGATACAAAAGTCATATTGAGATGAAATCAACTTTGTTGGATAGCTAAGATCCAGGGCTACAACTTTTGTTCAGAAGTCAAGCTCTAATTCGGACATGTGAACATCTGAAATTGCGGTGCAAGAAAGTCAAAATTGTTATGCTCATTGGTGACAAAAATTCAAAAGTGTTTTGCATTTTCAACAAAGCCCATGTGAAAGCAATAAAAGGGTAGAAAAGTAATATCCTAGTTGGTGACTTTCTGAAGATGATGCCTTAAAAATCCTCTATAAATAGAAGGGTTTACAAGAGGAGAAACACACCATTTTGGAGATTAACTCCAATACCATTTTCCATCTTTCTTTCTTTCTTGTTAGTTTGCCTCCTACATGGAAGGCTTAGGTTTTCTTTCTTGTTAGTTTGCCTCCTACATGGAAGGCTTAGTTTTTCTTTATTGTTAGTTGCCTCCTACATGGAAGGCTTAGGATTTATTTGTTGTTAGTTGCCTGCTACATGGAAGGCTTAGGATTTATTTGTTGTTAGTTTGCCTCTTTCTTTGTTGTTAGTTTGCCTCCTTCATGGAAGGGTAGGTTCGTAGTTTCAATTTAGGGATTCAAGCCATTTTCATTTTAACTTTGAGGTCTTGATCTTTATTTACATGCTTATTGAGTGATTTCTACTCTGCTTTACTATATTCTTCAATTTTATTCTTTTAATCAAAGTTTGATCGGTTGACGTATTTTGATTAATGTATAATTGATTTATAATTGGTTTTTGATTGGTAAATCATTTTCCAAAAGTTTGAAGAGTAGAAATTAAGTAATTGAATTAAAGGTTTTCATTTTATTACTTACTTCAACTGAATTCTGATTGTGAAATTGGTTTAGTTAAAAGATTAAGTGGTTACTAAATCTTGTTGATCATAATCAATTAAATTCTGAGAGGTTTCTCAGTAGAGAATTCAAGGACCATTCTAGGGGTTCCAGATGATCCTAGGTTGATAAACACAATGCATGATTTTAGTGATCAATGATTAGTTAAGAAAATAGCCTCTGAATTCCTTGAGTTGATAATTGTTAAGCCCAATTAATTTCATTTTGTATTTTGTGTTTAGAACTCAACATCGCATCTTTACAAAACCCCCTTGTTCTAACTTTCTCCTAATTTGCTTAAGAATATGAAATGGTCTTTGGGAGATGACCTAGGTTGCACCTTATACTATACCAATAGTTTGGGGGAAATATAGAAATTATTTTTGCGCGTTTGCGACGAGCGTGTCACATTTCTTTTGTTAAAATTAAAATCTTTTTTAAAATATTTTGGGATCTTTGGTCTCACGCAACGGGCTCTAAATGGGGAACTAGCGGTTCACCTGCTGTTAGACGTTTAGTGGTCTGTATAGGCCCCCGTGCTGCCGTAGCCGCCTCGGGTCTTGTTCATGAATGTACTAAAGGTCCTTTGAAAAATAAAAAGCTTTTTTTCAAATAGTTTGGGATCCTTGGTCTCACGCGACGGGCTCTAAACGATGAACTGGCGGTTGACCTGCTGTTCAACATTTAACAGTCTATATAAGCGCCCGTACTGTCGTAGCTGCCTCAGGTCTTGTGCATGAGTGGACTAAAGGTCCTTTCAAAAATAAAAAGTTCTTTTTCAAATATTTTGGGATCCTTGGTCTCACGTGACGGGCTCTAAACGAGGAACTGGTGGTTCACCTGCTGTTCAACATTTAACGGTCTGTATAGGCCCCCGTGCTGCCGTAGCCGCCTCGGGTCTTATGTATGAGTGGACTAAAGGTCCTTTCAAAAATAAAAAGCTCTTTTTTAAATATTTTGGGATCCTTGGTCTCACACAACGGGCTCTAAACGAGGAACTGGCGGTTCACCTGCTGTTCAACGTTTAACAGTCTGTATAGGCCCCCGTGCTGCGTAGCCGCCTCGGGTCTTGTTCATGAGTGTACTAAAGGTCCTTTCAAAACTAAAAAGCTTTTTTTTCAAATAGTTTGGGATCCTTGGTCTCACGCGACGGGCTCTAAACGATGAACTGGCGGTTGACCTGCTGTTCAACATTTAACAGTCTATATAAGCGCCCATACTGCCGTAGCTGCCTCGGGTCTTGTGCATGAGTGGACTAAAGGTCCTTTCAAAAATAAAAAGTTCTTTTTCAAATATTTTGGGATCCTTGGTCTCACGTGACGGGCTCTAAACGAGGAACTGGCGGTTCACCTGCTGTTCAACGTTTAACGGTCTGTATAGGCCCCCGTGCTGCCGTAGCCGCCTCTGGTCTTATGTATGAGTGGACTAAAGATCCTTTAAAAAATAAAAAGCTCTTTTTTAAATATGTTGGGATCCTTGGTCTCACACAACGGGCTCTAAACGAGGAACTGGCGGTTCACCTGCTGTTTAACGTTTAACAGTCTGTATAGGCCCCCGTGCTGTCGTAGCTGCTTCGGACCTTGTGCATGAGTGGACTAAAGGTCCTTTCAAAAAATAAAAAACTTCTCAAAATATCATTTGCCCTTTGAATACCTCTGAAGGTCAAGCCTTCACCAACCAGAACTACGTAAGCCTTGAGTTTCCCATTGCACCGGGGAATACGTAGGAGCAGGATCAAGTCCTGTCAAGCTAACCTCCATCAAATTATGTATTTTCACTATAATTAAATGGATCAAAACATTTTTCCAAAATCACACACTCAGTTTAAGGGTACCGTTCTTTGGAACCGGCAAGTGGGGTGCCTAACACCTTCCCCACTCGTAACCGACTCCCGAACCTAAATCTTATGCTCGAGTCAAGGTTTTTCCAAATCTTTTCCCTTAAATAAAAATTTTGTGGCGACTCCACTTTATCAATAAAATTGATTTTCAAAATTTTAGCGAGTTCGTCGTCTCATCGGCATTACGGTTGCGACAGATGGCGACTCCACTGGGGACTTTAGAGAGTCAAGCCCAACAAAATTGAGTGTGTTTAATTTTGATCCCTTCTATGTTTATGTCCGTGATTTATTTATTGCATGATTTATTTATCTGCTTATTTATCTACGATTTATTGGTTTGTTTATTCTCTGTATAACCTTAGGGTAGACGAACAATAAATTATTGTACATATTTGCGCGATTTCCCCAATTGCACGTATCCCAAAAATAATGTGCCCTCCATACATTGTATTACATTTCATCATGAGTGGGCCCCTATACCCGGGTCTGAGTGCTGCCTAGGATAGAGGGATCTAGTGGTGTCACGCTGGGGCCTACGTCCTATGTGGCTATCATGAAAATCCCAGCTGGAGTGCGTCCTATCCATAATTCCCCGCAACTAGTGGCTACTTCTACTGTTGTGGCAAGCATTATGGACTGGAACTTGGCTCTAGTGACCTTACACCCCAGGATTACTAACCACCTTCGAGAGGTTCATGCATAGAAGGCCATAGACCCTTAGGACAGGTGACCCACATAGGAAGCAAGGAGGGCACACACCCCTTTCGAGATACAAGAATCACGCACACACCCCTTTCGAGATACAAGAATCACTGCTTCTGGGCATTTATTTGAACAGAATCACCCAAGATGGCAGAGAAAGAAGAGGAAATATGAAATTGGGGAAATACAAAATCAAGGAAGAAAAATCAAGCAAAAGAAAGTATAAACAAATAAAAATCAAGAAAAATCAAAATCAAAATCAAGGAAAATAGAAACTCCTAGGAAAAATTGGAAAAGTATTTTTGGAAATACTGAAAATATAAAAAATACAAAAAGAAAGAAAATGAAATTTTTAAAACCTAAAGAATGCTTTTTAGAAAAATCTTAGCAATAACTAAAAAGATTTTCAAACAAAACCAAAAGTTTTCGAGCAAAACAAGGAAGAGAAAAACTCATAAATATCATAAAATGGCTAAAAAACAAAGAACAACTTTTTTCAAAACCCCAAAACATCTGCATTTATTTGTGCGTAGCAGTCATTCATTCATGCATAATTTTATCATTGAAAGGAGATTTCAATAAAAACCCTAAACCCTAAACCTTTTTCATTTCATACTCATTTTACATCAACATTTATCATTCATGATTTTTGCATCCAAATTATTTCTCAAAAAAAATTAATTTTAATTTTAATAGAAAAATTGGAGAAAAACAACTTCCTCGACATCCTTATAGGACCCGAGCACAATCAATAATCATGGATGAGCTGGAAAGGAAAAATAAGGAGTTAAGAAATGAGGCCAAGACTGTAAAGGATCAAGTGGCCAAATTGATGGAGGCCATCCAACTGTCGAAACAGAAGGACGTTCTAAGAGAACCAGCTGACCCATTATATCCTCCTGACTTCAATCCTCCAAACCCTTCACCGTTAACCATACCTCCACAAACCGAAGGAGTTCAGTGTGGGTATCCTCACAGGCATGCACCCACACAAACCCGAACACTCAACCAAACACAGTCCCAAACACAAGCCCAAACAAACAACCTACCTCCAATTGCCACTCCACAAGCTTATCAAACAGCTGTTGGGGAGCGCACCCTGTGTTCACCCAAGGGCCTCACCCTATGTACATATCATCTTCTCAACCTCACCACATGCTAGAGGAAAACCCCAGCCATCTTTTTAAGGAGGATACTGAAAAGTGGAAGGTTCTAGAGGAAAGAATCAAGGAAATCGAGGGAAATGCTTATGAAGCCAGAGATGCAGCCGATCTGTGCTTGGTTCCAGAAGTGGTCATCCCTCCCAAATTCAAGGTCCCTGAATTCAAGAAATATCAAGGGACTAGCTGCCCAAGAAAGCACCTACCCATGTACTGCAGGAAGATGTCTCCCTGTATGCACGATGATAAGCTGCTCGTCCATTTCTTTCAAGACAGCTTAACTAGGGCAACTGCCAACTGGTATACTCAGCTAGAGCGGACACACATCCATTCATGAAGGGACCTAGCTAAGGCCTTTATGAAACAATACCAGTACAATGTGGAGATGGCTCTGGACCGAACTCAACTCCAGAATATGGCCAAGAAGGGAGACGAGACCTTCAAGCAGTTTGCTCAAAGATGGCGAGAGTTAGTTGCTCAAGCACAACCTCCTTTGTCCGAGAAAGAATTGGTCAGCACGTTCGTAGACATACTCCAAGATCCTTTCTATGACAAGATGATTGGTAGTGTAACTAGTAGTTTCTCTGATGTCGTCATCATTAGAGAAAGGATTGAGGGTGGCATGCGCCGTGGAAGGATCAAGCACAAGTCCACAGGGACAGCTGATGCCTCTGTAGAAAAGAAGAAGACAGGGGAGACTTTTAATATGGCTTCAAGTCATGAACAGTACATGTCTTAGATGGCACCTTATGGACCGACTGACTTCCAACCATCACCATATGCACCTTACATACCACATCCTTATATCGCCACCGCCTACCAAACACCCTACCATCCAGCTTACAACTATCCAATACAAATCTGACCGCCCACACCATACACGGTCCAAACACAAGCCATGAGCCCAAATTTTAGCCAAAGCCAAAAGAAGGAGAAGGATCCTATCTAGTTTGATCTCATTCCAATGACCTACACTGAGTTGCTACCTCAGCTAATCCAGAATTCCCTGGTGGTCCCTTACCCTCGGAAACCTCAAGAACCACCATACCCTAGATGGTATGATGCAAATGCCATATGTGGCTACCATGCGGAGTACATTGGTCATTCTACAGAAAACTGCCAAGTTTTAAAGCGTAAGGTGCAAAGCCTGATTGATGCGAAATGACTGGATTTTGGGAAGATTGCTCCTAATATGGGAAATAATCCAGTGCCAAATCATGAAAGTACATCTACTCGCTAAAAAATGGGAGCAGCACAATGAGTTTCCTTTCACAAATCGAGCTATCAAGGAAAATCATCTAGGATTTGTCGTACTTTTCAAAATCAATCTTTTGTAAACAAATCTCAATGAATAATGCAAAAATCACATTTTTCATGTTTCTTAAGCATGTGCCTCACATTGTTGGCTTTACTTTTTAAATTTACCATTCCTTTTCATCATTCAAACCCGCTCCTTATTCCTACACCCAAACAATAGATACCTGTTGGTGACAATGTCAGTGCTGTAATAAATAATCTTGAACGTATAATCAATCAAACTCAAAGAAAAACCAAATGAGGAAGCAAAATAAGCAACCAGGGATTCCAAATACACTGTCCATTGTGATCCTAAAATTATGAAAATATCTTGTCAAATAAAAATATCCTGCTGGAACAAAGTTCGAATCCAGGAAAAAATTAGGGATGCAAGATAAGATCCGCTGAATTGAAAGCCAAAATAATCCAACCAAGATCAATATCTGACCATGCAAAATTCAAGAAAAAGAAAAAGAAACCCTGCTGGACTAAAATCCAGAATAATCCAGGAAAAATTAGGGTTACAATCCAAAATTCAAAAAGAAGTGAAACCCGTTGGATTAAAACCCATAAACAATCCAGATAAAAGCAGGGTTCAAGTTCAAAAGATTAAATCAATATAGGCATGATCAGAAAAGGTCTTGAGGGATTCCAAAAACAATTCAGGAAAAATCAGGATCAAAACAGAGCCCGCTAGGTCGACAAGCCCCAAAAATGACGAAGGAAAAAGTTAGGGCACAATCAAATAGAGGCCCGCTAGGTCGAAAACCCTCAAAGGGCGGCCTAGGCAAAAAGTTAGGGCACAAACAAACAAAAGCCCGCTAGGTCAGAAACCCTCAAAGAGTGGCCTAGGCAAAAGTTAGGGCACAATCAAACAGAGGCCCGCTAGGTCAAAAACCCTCAAAGGGTGGCCAAGGAAAAAGTGAGGGCACAATCAAACAGAGGCCCGCTAGGTCGAAAACCCTCAAAGGGCGGCCTAGGAAAAAGTTAGGGCACACAAACAGAAGCCCGTTAGGTCAAAAGCCTCAAAGGAGACCTAGACAAAAGTGAGGGCACACAAACAAGAGCCCGCTAGGTCGAAAACCTCAAAGGAGACCTAGGAAAAAGTTAGGGCACATAAACAAGAGCCCGCTAGGTCGAAAACCCTCAAAGGAGACCTAGGCAAAAGTTAGGGCACACAAACAAGAGCCCGCTAGGTCGAAAACCTCAAAGGTGACCTAGGAAAAAGTTAAGGCACACAAACAAAAGCCCGCTAGGTTAAGAACCTCAAAGACAACCTAGGAAAAAGTTAGGGCACTGAATCAAGAGCTCACTAGGCTGAAAACCCGTAAGGACGGTCTAGAAAAAATCAGGGAAAACAGAAGGCCTGCTGGGTTGAAAACCACAAAACTACCTAGGAAAAATTCAAGGTCAATCAAGAATCCGAGCACAATTCAAATGCTTCTACTCCTTACAACTCCTAAAACCAGGGCAAAAATTTTTCCATTTCTCAAGTTTTTTTAATTTGGCAATCGAGATTATAAAAAGCTGCATTGGCATGCTTCACCAAAGGTGCCATTTGGGCAATCAGATCTACCTCTCCATCCTTCTAAAACTGGGGAAATTTTTTTCCATTTGTTTGAATTAACATTTTCCATCAAAAAATGCCATTAGGGCAATCAAACCAACATTCTTCGCCCTTTCAAATATACTACCTTCTCCCATTAAATCATTCAAAAACACTTTTTCATACCTCAAAGGTACACATGCTAAAAGAGACGTGAAAACTGTAAAAGATAAAAAGATTAATTTTGAAAAGTCATGACGAGTTGGATGACTCCTCAACCTTTGCAACAGGGCATGATTGCTCCTATAAAGCCATCCTCCTGCAAATCATGATGCCACTCAAGAATGGAAGAGTGTGTCTTACTCAATGATACTAACCACTGTTGGGTCTCAAAGATCTGGACAAAAGAAAATTTTGTGATGGACCAAAACACCGAACTTAAGTCAATCTAGCTCGTCCCGATTCTTGATTCCTTTCACACCAACTATGAGGTTGTCGAGGAAAGGACATGTCAAAATAATCAATCAAAAATCAAGAGAAACAAAGTTTTTACACCATCTCATGGTCTACATTCATCTCATAGCATCCATCTCATCAAATAATTATTTCAAGCATCAAAAAGTAATCGATAAATTAAAACATCCCATCCTCTTTATTCAAAGCAACACAAACATTGCATCCTCTTTGTTGAAAGCATCACAAACATCGCATCCTTTTTCATTCATGCAAGTATCACAATAAGCTTTCATTCATTCAAGCATTTCATAACTTATTTTTCAAAACTAATCAAGACTTGGGTAAAATTGCCCGAATCAATCATAATTAAAAGACTTCCAAACTGGGGCAAATGCTTGCCCACACAAAAATCCAATTTGAGGTCATCCTCAAATTCTGAGTCAAGCTCAAACTAGGGAAAACGTTTGCCCACAAAGATTCAATTTGAGGTCACCCTCAAATTCTGAGTCAAGCTCAAACTGGGGCAAACGTTTGCCCATAAAAATTTAATTTGAGGTCACCCTCAAATTCTGAGTCAAGCTCAAACTGGGGCAAACGTTGGCCCACAAAAATTCAATTTGAGGTCACCCTCAAATTCTGAGTCAAGCTCAAATTGGGGCAAATTCCCGCCCATAAAAATTCAATTTACGGTCACCCTCAAATTCTGAATCGAGCTCAAACTGGGGCAAACGTTTGCCCACAAACCGGTTCCTTGCGTTTGGATTGGTGAACCTAGCTTGTTTGATTTGTGCATAACTTGTTAATTTCTGATTGGATTTATGTCAAACTTGTTTTGTTTGATTCCTATAATCCATATCTTTCAATTTATCGGTTTTTATTTTTCAGATCTACCAAAAAATATTTTCGACAAATTCTGAGATTTGAATTCAAATTTTGGTGCCAAAATCTAGTGTGTTCTTGAGGTTGATCTTCGTCTCTGTATTTTTCTTTGTTTTTAATCAGTCAAATGATCTCCGATTTCCGTGATTTTTGTTGCATTCTCTTATTCTTTCTCTCTAGTTTCTGTAATGATATTATTTGTCCAATTTGGATCTAAAATGAAATTTTAATCGCCTGATTACCGAAGCATGTTCATCTTGGTGCACAAATTAACCTAGCTTGTTTGATTTGTGCATAACTTGCTCATTTCTGCTTGGATTTATGTCAAACTTGTTTTGTTTGATTCCTATAATCCATATCTTTCAATTGATTGATTTTTATTTTTCTAATCATCAACATCCCATTTATGAACACCCATATGAACACAACCATCACCGACTACACCCATATAAACACTACCGTTACCGAAGACCCTACATATTCCATCCCAGTCGCAACCCATCCAACAAACCAACACCAACCACATCCCTATGGTCATGTTGCTAGACCTGAGGGACAATACACCTCACCCCATCGCACTGGCCAACCCTTCAACGGACCTTGGCAAAGGCTGACTGGGCAAGAAGCCCATCTCAGTGGGAGATGGCAACACTTGGAGGAAAGGGTATAAACACCCATTTATGTCCAAGGCCTCCAATTGTAAAATTAATCTAGAAACCCATGCTGATTTAAATAATGAATAGATAAAACGAAAAGAGAAAAATAAATAAAGAAATTATAATGAAAAAGTAATAGAAAAAGAAAGAATAAAGGAGAATGGTAAGTTAAAAGAAAAAGGATTAAAAAATAAATAATAAATAATAAATAAATAAATCTAATTAGAAAAGAGTTTTTTTGAAAAAATAATAATAAAATAAAATAAAAATTTGGAAAAAACATAAATGAAAAATAAATAATAAAAAAAATCTAAAATAATTAAAGAATATATGTACTAATAAAATAAAAATAATAAGAGCAGAAAATATATAGAAAAAAAAATAGTAATAGCAAGATTTTTAAACAAAAAGAACCAACAAAATAATAACAAAATCTAAATGATAAAAGATCTAAAAATCTGAAAAAGAGATAATAATAAAAATTTTAAATCTGAAAAATGATAAAAGATATTAAAATTTGAAAAGAGATAATACTAAAGATTTAAAATCTGAGAAAATAATAAAAACTCTAAAATCTAAAATAAAAACTAAAAATAAAAAATCTGAAAATGAGGATAAAGATAAAGAAAAATCGAAAATGAAAACAAAAAAATGATAAAACAAAAATAAAAACGAAATAATAATAAAATAAAAATTTTTGGAAAAAAGGAGCGGGGTGCAAAACCACGAACGAAGGGTTATAAATTAGAAAAATTTCCCTAAGCTTTTTTTAGCTCCATTGGAGAAGATTTGGAAAAGGGAGACAAAAAAAACTCTCCAAAGCGCGTCCCCAAATCGCTAGCTTCACCAATCCAAACGCAAGGCACCGGTGCTGAAACTCTGTTCGACTCATACAGGTTAGTTATCTTCTACTGCATCGCTCCTAAATCAAGAACTACGTATCACACAATGCAATTGAAGTGGAGGAATGATAATGAATAATGATATTAATGTTGCATGCCTTGGTGGGAATCAAGAATTGATAAAATTTCAATGAATAATATGATATTAATGCTACATGTCTCGCTGAGAATTAAGAATCGATGAAATTTCAATGAATAATATGACATTTATGCTACATGTCTCGTTGAGAATCAAGAATGATGAAATTTCAACGGGTAATATGATATTAATGTTGAATGCTTTGCTGGAAATCAAGAATTGTGTGAAATTTCAGTGAATAACATGATTCTAACGCTGCATGCGAACTGGAGTACTAAGAATGAATGTACGCTCAGTTAAGAATTAATCAAACTACACCTGTAAGTGCCCGATGTAAGTCTGAGAAAGAATTAGACGTAATACTACAAACCATGTTGTCGAATGTGGTAGGAATTTACCTTCTTGCTTGCAGAGAAAATGTGGTCATAGGTAGCACATTATGAACCAAAGGTATCTCCATGCCCCCTGCTCTATCCACACATAATGTATAGGAACCCCCCTTAGTGATTGAGACAAAAGTGAGGGTCTTAAACAAAGCGCAGAACGTAGAAAAGCTCCCAAGGAGCGATCGGCTTAGGCGGAGCCACCTCGCTATAGCCTCTTCGCCCAATTCCTGTAGTTAAGTGCCATCAACCTAATTCATACCCCACTCCGTCCCCTACGTAGTCCCCTATGTTTTCTGGTGTGAAGATCGGCTTGCCTCCCTTCCTCTCGTCCATCTCCCGTCACAATTCTTTAGGTTCCAAACCATCGCTATGTCACGGGAAGATCCCATCGGTCTGTTGCCTCTAAAATCCCCGTATCCGCAAGGGAAATTCAGTTTGATGAAATGTCCCTAAAAATCCGGGAGGAGGTGAAGAAACAGTTTGACACCAGCTTCTTGGTTGTCGCAAATTACCCCGAGTGGGTCGCCAATATAGTACCGGTCCCAAAGAAGGATGGTAAAGTCCGGATGTGCATAGACTACAGAGACCTCAATCGAGCCATCCCAAAAGATGTGTTGGTCGACAACTGCGCAATTCTCCTATTTCTTATTCATGGACGGTTTCTCAGGCTATAATCAAATTAAGATGGTTGAAGATAGAGAAAAGACCACCTTCATCACAGCCTAGGGAACCTTTTGCTACAAAGTCATGCCCTTTAGACTGAAGAATGCTGGGGAAACTTATCAAAGGGCCATGGTCACGTTATTCCATGATATGATTCATAAAGAGATAGAAGTCTATGTGGACGACATGATTGCCAAGTCCCGGACGGAGAAGGACCACCTCACGGACCTTCAAAAGTTGTTTGAGAGGCTTCAAAAGTAAGCTACGACTAAACCCATCCAAATGTACCTTCAGGGTCAAGTCAGGAAAATTGCTGGGCTTCATTGTCAGTGAAAGGGGAATCGAGGTCGACCCCAACAAAGCTCAGGCCATCATAGACATGCCTGCTCCAAAAACCGAAGAGGAAATCCGAGATTTCTTGGGAAGACTCAATTACGTCTCCCGGTTCATCTCCCAGTTGACAGCTACTTACGAGCCGATCTTCAAGCTCCTGCGCAAAAATCAACACATGAGTTGGGATGAGGATTGCCCGCCAGGCTTTTGAGAACATGCTACACCACGTGGCTGATATCTAGGATGGATCCGATCAAGTACATATTGCGAAGTGGCAGGTAATGCTTTAGGAATATGATATCCTGTATGTGACCCAAAAATCTGTTAAAGGCAGCGCACTAGCAGAATATTTGGCCCAACAGCCCCTAGACGATTACCAAGCCATGCAGTCAGAGTTTCCTGATGAGGATTTGATGGAAATCTTTAATGAAGAAGAGAATACAGGGGGAGAGAAATGGACAATGTTGTTCGATGGCGCGTCCAACATGATGGGCCATGGTATAGGAGTTATACTGATTTCCTCAGAAAAGTAGTATAAACCTATCACCGCCCGCCTGGCTTTCGATTCCACTAACAACGTGGCGGAATATAAAGCTTGCATTTTGGGGATCCAAGCCGCAATCGAAGCCAATGTGAAGCGCCTACAAGTCTTTGGTGATTCAGCTTTGGTCATCCATCAAGTTATAGGGGAGTGAGAGACCAGAGATGCAAAGCTAGTGCCCTATCAGGCTTATCTCCAAGAATTGCTAGAGCATTTTGAAGAGGTTACCTTTTCTCATATACCCCGAGACGATAATCAGTTGGCTGATGCCCTAGCCACATTGTCGTCTATGTTCCAAATCGGTCGAGAAGAGGACATGCCTCTCATCCGCATTCAGCATCGTCCCAGACCGGCATTCTGTCAAGCAATGGAGGTAGAGCCAGACGGAAAACCCTGGTATCATGACATCCGAAAATTCCTGAAAACTAAAGAATATCCCGCCAACGCGTCCGAGAATGATAAGAGGACCCTACGAAGATTGGCTATGAACTTCCTCCTCAATGGAGAAGTCTTATACAAGAGGAATTATGATATGGTCCTGCTCAGGTGTGTGGACGCAGCAGAAGTCAACAAAATTCTAAAAGAAGTTCATGAAGGATCTGTTGGTGCCCACGCCAACGGATACGCAATGGCGAGGAAGATTCTTAGAGTCGGATACTATTGGTTGACTCTGGAGACTGATTGTTACAAACATGTCAAAACCTGCCAAAAATGTCAAGTATATGCGGATAATGTCCAAGTGTTGTCATCGTCGTTGAATGTGCCATCGTCGTTGAATGTGCCATCGTCACCTTGACCATTCGCTATGTGGGGGATGGATGTCATCGGCCCGATTGAGCCTAAAGCGTCTAACCGACACCGCTTCATATTGGTGGCCACTGCTACTTTACCAAATGGGTCGAAGCCGTCTCACACGCCAGTATGACTCGTAATGTGGTGGTCAAATTCGTGAAGAGAGAGTTGATATGCCGATACGGACTACCCACCAGACTCATCATAGACAACGGCTCCAACTTGAATAATAAAATGATGTCAGAGTTGTGCGACCAATTTAAGATCCAGCATCACAATTCATCCCCCTAGTGACCGAAGCGGCCAACAAGAATATCAAGAAGATAATCCAGAAGATGGTGCTCTCATATAGAGAATGGCACGAAATGCTCCCTTATTCATTACATGCATATCGAACCTCATTCTGTACTTCTACTGGGGCAACGTCATTCTCACTGGTGTATGTGATGGAAGCCGTACTCCCGATCGAAGTGGAGATCCCTTTATTGAGTCCTGATGGATGCTAATTTAGGTTAGTGGCCATATGGCACAGTCAACTATACCAGCGAAGGATGAAGAAAGCCTTCGATAAAAGGGTGCATCCTCGGGAGTTCCAAGAAGGGGACTTGGTGATCAAGAGATTGCTGCCAATGCAGACAGCACTGCACGGGAAATGAGCTCCAAATTATCAAGGACCGTATGTAGTTAAGAAGGCTTTCTCGGGAGGTGCCTTGATCTTGGCAGACATGGATGGGAAGGAGTTGCCCAATCCTATCAATTCAAACGCTGTAAAAAAATACTATGCTTAAAGAAAAGCCCGCTTGGTCGAAAACATGCAAGGGCGACCTAGGCAAAAGTTAGGGCAATTCAAGCAGAAAAAGGCGCGCTAGGTCGAAAACCCGCAAGGGCGGCCTTGGCAAAAATTAGGGCAATACAAGTAGAAAAAGGCCTGTTAGGTCGAAAACCCGCAAGGGCGGCCTAGGGAAAAGTTAGGATAATTCAAGTAGAAAAAGGCCCGCTAGGTCAAAAACCCACAAAGGCGGCCTAGGCAAAAATCAGGGCAAGGCAGCACCGATAAAATGAATAAGGGAAGAGTCGTGGGGAGTCTCTCCCTCCGACCAAGAAGATTGAAAAAGAGTGACAGTCAGTCCCCGTCCATACTGGGGCAAATCAGTGGTCAAATGACGATCTGGGCCTTATATGTGAGCAAAATGGGCAAACATCCAGAGTTTTGAAAAGTGATGAACATAATCAAGTTCGGTTGTGGTTAAAACGAGAGGAGTAAGACCGGTTTGGGGAAAATCGATTAAACTAGGGAAAATCGATTGAACTGGGGAAAAATTTTGCTTCTTAGAAGTAGGATTGGCAACACAGAAGACATCGCTGAAGTACAATACTAGCACTAATCGTCTCCAAGGCGTCCAGCCAATCTAGATTAAACCACCAAACGTCCATCCTCTAATATCCCTGCACCAATTTCTTCTTACACCTTAAGCAACTGTATTTTATTTTGTCAAGATGTATATGCAAATGCGTTCTATCATGAATTTTGAATGACAATTACTGTTACTAATATTGTTCTGAAGGTCAGGTGACACGCTCGTTGCAAACGCGCAAAAATAATTTCTAGATTTCCCCCAAACTATTGGTATAGTATAAGGTGCAACCTAGGTCATCTCCCAAAGACCATTTCAGATTCTTAAGCAAATAAGGAGAAAATTAGAACAGAGGGATCTTGTAAAGATTGATATTGAGTTCTAAATGCAAAATATAGAATGAAATTAATTTCACTTAACAATTATCAACTCAAGGAATTCAGAGGCTATTTTCTTAACTAATCATTGATCACTAAAATCATGCATTGTGTTTATCAACCTAGGATCATCTGGAACCCCTAAAATGATCCTTGAATTCTCTACTGAGAAACCTCTCAGGATTCAATTGATTATGATCAACAAGATTTAGTAACCACTTAATCTTTTATCTAAACCAATTTCACAATCAGAATTCAGTTGAAGTAAGTAATAAAATGAAAACCTTCAATTCAATTACTTAATTTCTACTCTTCAAACTTTTGGAAAATGATTTACCAATCAAAAACCAATTATAAATCAATTATGCATTAATCAAAATACGTCAACCGATCAAACTTTGATTAAAGAATAAAATTGAAGAATATAGTGAAGTAGAGTAAAAACCACTTAATAAGCATGTAAATAAAGATCAAGACCTCAAAGTTAAAATGAAAATAGCTTGAATCCTTGAATTGAAACTACAAACCTAGCCTTCCATAAAGGAGGCAAACTAACAACAAAGAAAGAGGCAAACTAACAACAAATAAATCCTAAGCCTTCCATGTAGGAGGCAACTAACAACAAATAAATCCTAAGCCTTCCATGTAGGAGGCAACTAACAATAAAGAAAAACTAAGCCTTCCATGTAGGAGGCAAACTAACAATAAAGAAAAACTAAGCCTTCCATGTAGGAGGCAAACTAACAAGAAAGAAAACCTAAGCCTTCCATGTAGGAGGCAAACTAACAAGAATGAAAGAAAGATGGAAAATGGTATTGGAGTTAATCTCCAAAATGGTTGTGTTTCTCCTCTTGTAAACCCTTCTATATATAGAGGATTTTTGGGGAATCATCTTCAGAAAGTCACCAACTAGGATATTACTTTTCTACCCTTTTATTGCTTTCACATGGGCTTTGTTGAAAATGCAAAACACTTTTGAATTTTTGTCACCAATGAGCACAATAATTTTGACTTTCTTGCACCGCAATTTCGGATGTTCACATGTCCGAATTAGAGCTTGACTTCTGAACAAAAGTTGTAGCCCCGGATCTTATCTGTCCAACAGATTTGATTTCATCTCAATATGACTTCTGTATCTCAAGATATGGCCGGATCTTTGCACACTGTTCAAATTCCACGTCAGCAACACTATCTCATCTTTTGAGTTAATTTCGGAGTCCTAAACATCCCATTTAGAGTCTGCTCTTGCTTTGTAACTGTGGACACTTCTTTAGGCTTTCATTCAAAAAAGATTTCATGATTTTTGGATGTCTAAAACTCCTATTATGCTCAAAATACAATAATAGTGTCATTTTAATCGGGTAAGCAAAGAAATTCAATTAAACTTCATATGAACCCAAACTCATACAATATGACAAAGACCACTTAAGTCTTAATGAGATAAAAGTGAGAGATAATTTTTTATGAAATTTATGCTTATCAAATTCCCCCACACTTATCTGTTGCACGTCTCGGGCAAACTTAAGTTAAGGATTGGTGACTATTTTTTTATTTTTTTTTTGAAAGGACATCAAAGTTTTGAGTTGATTTCTCAAGAATTCACAAAATTTCATGAAGCATTCTTTCATCACATTTTTTAAAGTACTTAGAAAGGCAACTTTAATTTGCAAAACATAGATTGAGAAAGATAAAACCTCACATGATATACTCTGAATCTCTCAAGTGTTTGATTTGGTAAGTGTTTCTCTCAAATTCAATCCATGAAAGATGAACTATCATAGGCTTGCATATCTTCTACTTCTCTACTACTATGTACACATGCAATGCACAAATCAAGAGGTCTTTATTTTGGTTATAACGGGATTAGAAAGATGAAATGATATATTGAAGAGATACAATGTTAGACCAAGGAAAATGGTGAGGATTGAGAACTGAGTCTAAGTGCAAGTGTGAGAAACAGATATCACTTCTTCATTCTTTTTTTTTTCTCAATATAATAGTTTATTTATTAATTTATTGCTTAAGTTTTTTTTTCAACCATGATATCGATGAAAACAACAATAATCTCCCCCACACTTATTGAAATACTTATGGTATGATAAATCCAGTATTCCTCACCTTCTATGGTCAGACAAAGTTTTTTTTTTTTTTGATTTGTGGTTAGCTAAAAAGAAGAAAAGGCTAATCGGCTCGAAGGGCTGATCAAAGGATAAAATTATATGGTTTGGTTATTTGGCCAAGTGGTTTGTTCAAGAAAAACAGTGCCTCAATCATTTTTGTACAATTCATGTGAAAATGTAGCTTCAAAAAGAATCAATGCAAGTTCTGAAGTAACATATTCCATGGATGAAAATCACACAAGAAAGAAAATAATAATAAGGCTCAAAATCTCACAGGTAATATATTTATCAAATCTAATCTATCCAGTTCAAATATGTGTTGCCAAACTAATTAATCTCGAAATGTAAATCATTTTGCTTCAATTATTTTATGAAATCTAAAGAAAAACATACTTCCACATTCAAAATATATATATATATATATATATATATATTTTAATCATAAGATGTGTATCAAGAGTTAAGTGTAACTCCTTACTCAGCCATCTTACTCAAAGCAAGTTTATGATTCTAACCTAATTTTTTTTTTTGGGTTTTTTTTTTGTTTTATATCGGACCATCCTCCCCCCATCCTATCCAAGACATTGTCCCCAATGTCTTAGATGGAGTTTCATATAATAGGAAAAGAAATGTAAGAAAACCACCAAAGTAAGGAAAAGTTATAACCGAAGAGTGGTATCTGGTTCTCTTTTGTCTCTGCCATCCTGATTTGGTTGGTTCACCAGCTGCATTGCTTGACTGAGCTCAGATGTAGGATTTTGCAAAATCTCAAGTAGCTGTTCAACAGTTGAAGCAGATACTATGATGTTGCGCATGGATTGTGGCATGAACTCCTGCTCTACTGCATGATCTAAAAAGAATATCAAACCATTATAAAAGCCATTAATATTCAATAAGCCCAATGGTTTTTTATGAAAATTCCGATAGGCCCAAAATATAATGGTAAAAATTTCTTCCATTGTTCCAAGACCACCAGGTAATGCAATAAATGTATTAGAATTAACCAACATGTGTCTCATACAGTCATGCATGGTTGCAACCTTCAATTCAGTACCCACGGTCAAGTAGGAGGTGCTCCCATTTTTTAAGCCAACACCTAAGACGTTACACCCCTTTGTGAGTGCAGATCCTGCAACACATCCTTTTAAACCCTGAATCCCTCCCCCATAAACAAGATTGATTTTTCTTGCAGTTAATGCCTTACCAAGGGTATAAGCTGCATGTTGAAATTCTCCATCCTTTCCAAGGTTAGACCCACCAAAAACACAGATAGTATTGATCCTATCCATATACGGTGTTTCTATCTTTTTTGAAAAAATATGTCATAGAGGTTGATAATTTATAGGGAGTCAATATCAGACAAGGAGATCGCTTGAATAGTGCGGGATCAGGATTTGGTAGCAAAAGTTTGAATTTTTGTTGCAAAATTTTGAATTTTTGTTGCAAAAGTTTGAATTTTTGTTGCAAAAGTTTGAATTTTTTATTCAAGGAAAAGGTGAATGTCAGAGGGGAAAGACTTTAAGCAGGGGTGAAAATTTCAGAAAAAATGGTGGCCCAATAAATTGAAAAGACAATGTAAATGAAAAACATACACGCATGAGAATGAACAATAGTTGTGATTGTGGCTCACATCTTCCTCTGGTTTTACGTCCAGTAACGGCTGAAACGCCTTCTAAGAGTCGAGGATGTGCTTCCCATTCAGTTTTCTTATAAACTGACAACAAGGTCTTTTAAAGTCAGGTTCCCAAGACTATAACGTGTTTTTTCCTTACGGAATAGTTCAAACAAATCAAGAAGGACTCCTTGTACATGCCCACTAGGATGCGTCTTAAGAGTCTGAATGATATCATCCAATGACTCCTTACTCAGTCCATCCTTTATGAATTGAATTTTGTCCTCTCGATTTCTTGAAACCATTCCAGGGTTCTTGCATCTTGTGTTACAGGTCCATCTTGCACACCTGTAGCAAACTCCAATTCTTTTTGCCCTTCTCTTCTTTGCATAGGAACTTCTTCCCATACCTGGCATGTTTTTAACAAATGATTCTTGAAATTCACCTGCTAAACGTACCTTAGCTTCAATGATCCAACAGACATCTTCTGGAAGGCCTAAGAGTGTTAATGCCCTCAATCGTTCAAGTATGAAATTGTAAATGTCTTTAAGAAAATTTCTGGGTAGAGTAGGGAACAAAATTTTGATCCTGGTGAGAGCTTTCTCCATTTTTTTTCTTAAAACACTCAAGTTATTATTCCTGCAAGCTCAATGTAGTGTAATAGTTGGGATGATTTAAGAGGTAAAGAAGGAAGTTGAGAGATTAGTTGAAACTTATAAGCGAGGAATGTGAGAGAGGGAGAGAGAGAAAGAGAGAGAGAGAGAGAGAGAGAAAGAGAGAAAGAGAGAGAGAGAGAGACTTCTCTTGAATTTATTGCAAGTATGTGGCATTGTGCAAATGCACTTCTTCTACCGTGTGCTTTTGAAAACCTTCGAAAAATGGTTTAAGACGATGTCCATTCACCTTGAAGATTTTTTCAGTTACCTCATTTTTTATTTCCACTGCACCATAAGGAAAAACATTAGTAACTACAAATGGTCCTAACCATCTAGAGCGTAGCTTACCAGGCATAAGCTTTAGCCGAGAATTGAAAAGGGGAACTTTTTGTCCAACGGAAAACTCCTTTCTTGCCAACTTTTTGTCATGAAGAGCTTTGACCTTTTCTTTGTAAATTTTGGAGTTTTCGTATGCTTCTAATCGAATTTCTTCAAGTTCCTGCAATTGAAGCTTCCTATGGATTCCTGCTTGGTCTAGATCCATGTTGCATTTCTTTACTGCCCAAAATGCTCTATGCTCTAATTCAACTGGAAGATGACATGCTTTACCAAAGACAATCCTGTAGGGAGACATGCCAATGGGTGACTTGTAGGCTATCCTATATGCCCATAACGCATCAACAAGGCGCAAGCTCCAATCCTTCCTGTTAGGCTGAACTGTTTTCTCTACGATTTTCTTGATCTGTCAATTAGAAACTTCAGCTTGACCATTTGTTTGAGGATGATATGGGGTGGAGACTTTATGCATGACTCCATATTTGCGGAGTAGGGCTTCCATTGTACGGTTGCAAAAATGAGTACCTTGGTCACTAATTAGAGCTCTAGGAATGCCAAACCTGCTAAAAATGTTAGACCTGATAAAATCTGCAACAACTCTAGCATCATCAGTACGAGTGGCTTTTGCCTCCACCCATTTTGAAACATAATCAACAACTAGCAGAATGTAAACAAAACCAAAAGAGACAGGGAATGGACCCATAAAGTCTATACCCCATACATCAAATACCTCACAAAAGAGAAGTGGTTGTTGGGGCATCTCATTTCTGCGCGAAATACTCCCTATTCTTTGGCACTGCTCACAAGTTATGCATAATCTATGTGCATCACGAAATATTGTAGGCCAATAAAAGCCTGAGTCTAGTACTTTTCTAGCTGTTCGTTGTGGCCCAATCTGTCCACCACAAGCTAGGGAATGGCAAAAGGTAAGTACAGACTGAACTTAATGATCTGGAACACATCTTCTAATGATTTGATCACTACATGTCTTCCAAAGGTATGGTTCATCCCATATGTAGTGTTTGGCATCACTTTTCAACTTGGCAATTTGCGATTTGGTGAAGTGTTTGGGTATTTCTTTAGCAACCAGATAGTTTACCAAATCTGCACACCAAGGATCCTTCCCATGCAAATGATAAAGATGCTCTTCTGGGAATGAATCTGCAATTGAAGTTTCTTCACAAGGTTGCTGGTTCCGACTTAAATGATCTGCTACAAGGTTCTTTGCACCACTCTTGTCTTTGATCTCTAAATCAAATTCTTGCAACAGAAGCATCCAACGAATCAGTCTTGGCTTAGCATCTGCCTTCTTCAGCAAGTATTTCAGAGCTGCGTGGTCAGAGAAGACAATAACTTTAGATCCAAGCAAATAGGAGCGAAATTTATCTAATGCAAACACAATTGCCAAAAGCTCCTTCTCAGTAGTTGTGTAATTGGATTGGGTTGCATCAAGTGTGTGAGAGGCATATGCAATGACATGAGATCTCTTGCTAACTCTTTGAGACAGTACAGCACCAAGGGCATAATTAGATGCGTCACACATTAATTCAAATGGAAGCATCCAATTAGGTGGTTGAATGATGGGAGTGGTTGTCAACCGCTTCTTTAGCTCATCAAATGAATCCTTGCATGCTTGATCAAACACAAATTTGGTATCTTTTTGTAGTAGTTTAGAAAGAGGTTGTGCAATCTTGCTAAAATCCTTGATGAATCTTCTGTAAAAACCTGCATGACCAAGTAAAGAACGTACTTCTCGCACAGAAGTGGGGTAAGGTAGAGAAGTAATAATGTCTATATTGGCCTTATCAACCTCTAAACCTTTGCTAGATACCAAGTGTCCTAAGACTATACCTTCTGTTACCATGAAATGACATTTTTCAAAATTCAAAACCAGGTTAGTCTCAATGCATCTGTCCAAAACTTTAGAGAGGCTTTCTAAGCATGCATCAAAAGAAGAACCATATACAGTGAAGTGATCCATAAACACTTCCATGCAACTTTCTAAGAGATCAGAGAAAATGCTTACCATGCATCTTTGAAAGGTTCCAGGGGCGTTGCATAGACCAAATGGCATCCTTCGATAGGCAAAAGTACCAAAAGGACAAGTGAAGGTGGTCCTATGCTGGTCTTCTGGGGCTATATGTATTTGAAAATAACCTGAAAAACCATCCAGAAAGCAATAGTGAGATTTTCCTGCTAATCTTTCCAAAATTTGGTCTATGAAGGGCAAAGGGAAGTGATCCTTGCAAGTAGCTTGGTTAAGCTTCCTATAATCTATTCACACTCTCCAACTGTTTTGTATTCTGGTAGGGATTAGTTCATCATTGTGATTTTTGACTACAGTCATGCCAGTCTTCTTAGGAACTACTTGCACCGGGCTTACCCAATCACTGTCTGAGATGGGATAGATGATACCAGCTGCCAAAAGCTTACCTACTTCCTTCTTTACCACATCTAGGATGGTTGGATTCAAACGCCTTTGTGCTTGTCTAATAGGTCTGGTGTTTTCCTCCAGCAGTATCCTATGCATACAAGTAGATGGGCTAATGCCTGGAATATCAGTCAAAGTCCATCCAATTGCTTGTTTATGGCTTTTTAAGGTTTGCAACAACCTTTCTTCCTGTTATGGTAGAAGGTTCTTTGCTACAATGACAGGAAGCTTCTCATTTTCCCCCAAATAAGCATACTTTAGATGTTCAGGCAAAGGCTTCAATTCCAAACGAGGTGGTTGTATTATGGAAGGAAGGGATCTATCTGAGATTGAAATTTCTGCAACACTTGCATCTAACATGTCATCTTTCAACGAAGTTTGGTCTGCAGCATTAATCCTGGAACACACAATACATGAATCAAATTCATCACATGTGCAAGTAAAATTATCAAAGTAATCTAAATCAAAATCAAAAAATTCAAAAAGTAGATTGTCAATAGAATAATCATTCGCAAGAAGATCTATGGCATCAAGTTGAAAGAGTGAATGATTCTCTATGGGATGCTTCATGGCTTCAAATATGTTGAATTGGATGATATCATCTCCAAATTCCATAGAGAGTCCCTGTGTGCACATCTATCTTTGTTTTTGCAGTTTTGAGGAAAGGTCTCCCTAGGATCAAGGTTGCTCTATTGATGGATGACTCGTCTTCCATATCCAAAATGTAGACATCAGCTGGAAAGATCAACTTATTCACTTGAACTAGCACATCTTCAAGTACTCCGGCTGGATGTGTTGTACTTCTGTTGGCTAATTGAATCACCACACCAGTTGGCTTCAGTTCTCCCAGATTCAAAGATTTATAAACTGATGAGGGCATAACATTAATGGAAGCACCTAGATCCAGCAATGCATCACCAAATGTAGAGTTTCCTATTGTGCAAGGAATGGTGAAAGTTCCTGGATCTTTACATTTCTGAGGGAGGCTAGGTTGAATTAAGGCAGAAACATTGCGTCCCACACTAATCCTCTCATCCCCTTTGAGTCTTCTCTTATGCGTGCACAAGTCCTTTAGAAATTTGGCATATTTGGGAATTCGCTTTATAGCATCTAGAAGTGGTATGTTGACTTCCACTTTCCTGAAAGTATCTAGAAGCTCCTTATCCAATTCTGCATGAACATTGGGCTTGGATTGGACCATTCTATTTGGAAAAGGTAAAGATACCTTCTCATCAGCATAATTTGGGGTTTTTGTTTCATCAGATGCTTCAAGTGCAGATCATTTATGGCAAGCTTCTTTTTGTTGATCATTCGATGTCTTATCGAAGGCTGGTGTACTTTTTTCATCATACTTTTCCTCTGATTCAGATGGCTTATCAGAGATGTCTCCAGGTGTGGAGATAAATACTTCTTTTTTGTGTGGATTACTCTGATTGAAGCTTTGTTGCTTTAAAAGTGTAGGGTCTGTCTGCACTTTCTTCCCACTTCTCAAGGTCATGGCATTCACACTTTTGGGATTTATGACAGGTTGAGAAGGTAGTTGACCAGAACCTTGAGATTTCAATTGGTTGACAGTGGTAGCCAACTGCCCAATTTGAGTTTGTAAATCCTGAATGGTAGAACTTACATTTTGTTGAAACTGAAGATTGTTGGTTGCTAATTGCTTCATCAAATCATTAAGAGAGGGTTCAGAAGCATTAGAGGGTACAGATTGCTGCAAATGTTGTTGTTGTTGTCTGAATGGCGGTGGTTGGTATTTATTTTGGGAGTCAGATGTTTGAATACTTTGTTGATGTGGAGGACCATATCTCAAGTTAGGATGGTTTCTCCAACTAGGATTGTATGATCTAGAAGGTGGTTCAAACTTCTGTTGCTGATAATGTTGAGGAGGCCTGTATTGTTGTCCTGTGCCAAAAATACCATTTACTACAGCCTCAGGTGTCTCTCTTTCTTGCAATGTTGGGCATGCATCAGTAGGATGATCTGCAGAAGTGCAGATGCCACATGTTTTGGTTTTGTCAACAACATTAAGTTGCTGTTGTTGTCCGATGGCCAACTGTCTTACGATGCAGGTTAGTTCTTCAATTCTGTTCTCCAATCGTGTATGGTCTGTCTTAGTGGTCATTTCATGGACTCCTTTAGACAAGGAATTAGTTCGAGAATTGAATTGCTGGGAATTTTCTGCCATGTTGGCAATCAAATCTCGAGCTACTGTAGGAGTTTTGTCCATAAGTGCTCCACCACTAGCTGCATCAACCATGCTTCTGTCCATTGGCATGAGTCCTTCATAGAAATACTGAATCAGTAATTGATCACTGATTTGATGGTGTGGACAAGTGGCGCATAGTTTCTTGAATCTATCCCAATACTCATAGAGAGTTTCTTGGGAGTTCTGTCTGATAACGCAAATCTCTTTTCTGATAGTTGCTGTTCTAGATGTAGGGAAGAATTTCTCCAGGAATAATCTCTTCATATCATTCCAGCTTGTAACAGATGTTGGATGTAGATAGTACAACCAGTCTTTAGCTCCATCATTTAAGGAGAAAGGAAATGTCTTCAACTTGATATGATCTTCTGGAATTCCTTGTGGCCGCATTGTGGAACACACAATGTGAAATTCCTTCAAATGTTTATGAGGGTCCTCACCTGCAAGGCCATGAAACTTAGGTAGCAAATGTATTAGTCCAGACTTCAGTTCAAATGGTGCATCAACATCAGGGTATTGAAAACACAACGGTTGATAAGCAACATCAGGTGTAGCTAATTCTTTTAGAGTTCTATCAGCCATGTTTTTAGCAAAATATTTAAAACTATCAAAATTCAAAGATGAAAAATCACTACTGTTACTTTCTTGGTTATTACTGAATGAATGCCTTCTATGTGCTCTTTTCAAATGGTGGAATGTTCTATCAATCTAAGGATCATATGCATATAAATTTTCAGGATTGGATCGGGTCATACAAAAAAAGGTGAATTCATACAGAAAATCCAAGAATATATACCTAAAGTAAAAAAAAAATTGTTAGAAAGATTAAAAATTTTATACAAACTCCTAAATGAGCCTAGGAAACTAAAATGGTCCCCGACAACGACGCCAAATTTTGACACGCTCGTCGCAAACGCGCAAAAATAATTTCTAGATTTCCCCCAAACTATTGGTATAGTATAAGGTGCAACCTAGGTCATCTCCCAAAGACCATTTCAGATTCTTAAGCAAATAAGGAGAAAATTAGAACAGGGGGATTTTGTAAAGATTGATATTGAGTTCTAAATGCAAAATACAGAATGAAATTAATTTCACTTAACAATTATCAACTCAAGGAATTCAGAGGCTATTTTCTTAACTAATCATTGATCACTAAAATCATGCATTGTGTTTATCAACCTAGGATCATCTGGAACCCCTAAAATGATCCTTGAATTCTCTACTGAGAAACCTCTCAGGATTCAATTGATTATGATCAACAAGATTTAGTAACCACTTAATCTTTTATCTAAACCAATTTCACAATCAGAATTCAGTTGAAGCAAGTAATAAAATGAAAACCTTCAATTCAATTAGTTAATTTCTACTCTTCAAACTTTTGGAAAAAGATTTACCAATCAAAAACCAATTATAAATGAATTATGCATTAATCAAAATACGTCAACCGATCAAACTTTGATTAAAGAATAAAATTGAAGAATATAGTGAAGTACAGTAGAAACCACTTAATAAGCATGTAAATAAAGATCAAGACCTCAAAGTTAAAATGAAAATAGCTTGAATCCTTGAATTGAAACTACAAACCTAGCCTTCCATGAAGGAGGCAAACTAACAACAAAGAAAGAGGCAAACTAACAACAAATAAATCCTAAGCCTTCCATGTAGGAGGCAACTAACAACAAATAAATCCTAAGCCTTCCATGTAGGAGGCAACTAACAATAAAGAAAAACTAAGCCTTCCATGTAGGAGGAAAACTAACACTAACAATAAAGAAAAACTAAGCCTTCCATGTAGGAGGAAAACTAACAAGAAAGAAAACCTAAGCCTTCCATGTAGGAGGCAAACTAATAAGAAAGAAAGAAAGATGGAAAATGGTATTGAAGTTAATCTCCAAAATGGTTATGTTTCTCCTCTTGTAAACCCTTCTATTTATAGAGGATTTTTGAGGAATCATCTTCAGAAAGTCACCAACTAGGATATTACTTTTCTACCCTTTTATTGCTTTCACATGGGCTTTGTTGAAAATGCAAAACACTTTTGAATTTTTGTCACCAATGAGCACAACAATTTTGACTTTCTTGCACCGCAATTTCGGATGTTCACATGTCCGAATTAGAGCTTGACTTCTGAACAAAAGTTGTAGCCCCGGATCTTAGCTGTCCAACAGATTTGATTTCATCTCAATATGACTTCTGTATCTCAATATGACTTCAATATGACTTCCACGTCAGCAACACTATCTCATCTTTTGAGATAATTTCGGAGTCCTAAACATCCCATTTAGAGTCTGCTCTTGCTTTGTAACTGTGGACACTTCTTTAAGCTTTCATTCAAGACAGATTTCATGATTTTTGGATGTCTAAAACTCCAATTATGCTCAAAATACTATAATAGTGTCATTTTAATCGGGTAAGCAAAAAAATTCAATTAAACTTCATATGAACCCAAACTCATAAAATATGACAAAGACCACTTAATTGAACATATAAGAAGTCTTAATGACATAAAAGTGAGAGATAATTTTTTATGAAATTTATGCTTATCATCAGGGTTAGTTCGAAATTTTCTTAATTACAAGTTCTCACTAGACCAAAGCATCTTACCTCTCAAAAGAGTAGCGTGCACTTTGGTAAAACGAGAGAGCAAACAAGTAGGTTAGAGGATCTAGCTCACTTCAAAGATCACGATCAGTGCGAAAGAAAGCCAGGAAGCAGAGGTATGCGAACAAAAATAGACAAACTTTCACTCCTATCGCCTACCGGTAGGATATCCTTGCATGTTTAACTTCTTGCACATCGACCTATGTTGTCAGGCCTTTGCACGTTCAATTTCCTGCACCTCGGCCTATGTTGTGAGGCCTTCGCATGTTTAATTTTCTACACCTTGGCCTATGATATCAGGCCTTGCATGTTTCAATTCCTGCACTTTGGACTATGCTATCAGGCCTGTGCTATTAGGCCTCTGCATCTTTAAATTCTAGCACCCTGGCCTATGATGTCAGGCCTTACATGTTTAAATTTCTACACTTCGGCCTATGTTGCCAGGCCTTTGCATGTTTAAATTTCAGCACCCCAGCCTATGATGTCAGGCCTTGCATCTTTAAATTCCCGCACTTCGGCCTATGTTGTCAGGCCTCTGCCTGTTTAAATTTCAACAATTCGGCCTATGATGTCAGGCCTTGCATGTTTCAATTCCCACACTTCGGCCTATGTCCTCAAGCCTCTGCATGTTTAAATTTCAGCACCCTAGCCTATGATGTCAGGCCTTGCATGTTTCAATTCCCGCACTTCGGCCAATGCTGTCAGGCCTCTGCATGCTTAAATTTCAGCACCCCGGCCTATGATGTCAGGACTTGCATGTTTAAATTCCCGCATTTCGGCCTATGTTGTCAGGCCTCAGCATGTTTAAATTTCAGCACCTCGGCCTATGATGTCAGGGCTTGCATGTTTCAATTCCCGCAATTCGACCTATGTTCTCAGGCCTCTGCATGTTTAAATTTCAACACCCCGGCCTATGATGTCAGGCCTTGCATGTTTAAATTCCAGCACTTCGGCCTATGTTGTCAAGCCTATGCATGTTTAAATTTCAGCACCTCGGCCTATGATGTCAGGCCTTGCATGTTTAAATTCCTGCACTTTTGCCTATGTTTTCAGGCCTCTGCATGTTTAAATTTCAACACCCTAGCCTACGATGTCAGGCCTTGCATGTTTAAGTTCCCGCACTTCGGCCTATGTTGTCAGCCCTTTGAATGTTTAATCTTCTGCACGCCGGCCTATGATGTCAGGCCTTGCATGTTTAAATTCCTGCAATTCGGCCTATGTTGTCAGGCCTCTGCATATTTAAATTTCAGCACTCCAAGCAATGATGTGAGGCCTTGCATGTTTAATTTTTTGCGCCTTGGCCTATGTTGTCAGGCCACCTAGTTCTCTCCATTTCGCCTGGTCCCTTCGAACAAGGCATCCCAAGGCACCCCATTTGTTGCCCATGTTCGTCTTTACGGATTCATCTCACCTCACTTCACGTGCATACCAGCAACGTTCATGATTTAATGCAATCAAACCTTGTATAATCGAACTTTGCCGGTTTACCACACAAACCCAGCAAAGCCTCGCAGAAGCCATCATTTCCCAGGCAGCCATCTCCAAACCCAAGGCTTTTCCTGCTTCTCGGACATAACGCGTTCACGTCTTTACTTATTCCCTGCCATGATAATTCTGAGAATTGCTTCTCAAGTTATCTGGCAAGAAATGAGTAAAGAGGGGCAAACTGTAAACGCCCAATTATGTCTGAGGCCCCAGTTCTAAATCAATGGTTAAAATTAACCAAGAGACCGGCATTAATTTAAACAATAAGTAAAAAAACAAGGAAAAATCAATTAAAAAATACAAAACAAAATATATATATAAATAAATAAAATAATAACAATAAATAAATATAAAATAAAATAAAAATCAAAAAATAATAAACGAAAAAGATAAAAGAAATTGAAAAGAATGTGAAACGAAAAATCAAAAAATGTGAAGAGAAATTGAAAATGATAGTCAAAATAATAAAAGAGGAGGAAAAGAAATAAATAATTAGAAAAATATAAAGAATAATTTGAAAACATACGTATAAAAATAAAAAAAAAAGAAAGAGAAATAAAAAATAAAAATAAAAAATAGTAATAAAGAAATATAACAAAAATAAAGAAAAGGGGAAATATATATATAATTATACAATATACATATATGTGCATGTATCATAAAAATAAAGAAAAATGATAAAAGTGAAAATGGAAAAATAATAATAAATAAATAGTATAGAATATAATAATAAGTAACATAATACATAAAGCGGGTAGAGGAAAATAAAGAAAGGACAGGGGCCCCTGAATAAGGCTTTGCGGAGCTATAAATAAGGCCCCTAGGCTGAAAAGAAGGGGGCTTTTTTGGTCTTTGGGAAAAAAGGATCGCATAGTGTCGAGGACTCGGGAGGAGGCTTGCTCGAACTCTAGAAGCGGAATCCGTCCGATTCTTCATAGATTTGAGTAGAGCAGAGAGAAGTTTCACATTGATCGTGCATCATTGAGCCATCATAACACTGCAATTAGTAGAAGGAGAAGATCCATCTCGGCTATTCGCAGGTCGGTGTTGCTCTCTTAACTCCTTGTGCTCAGCGATGAGAATTGTGTATATACTGTGCGAAGAATTTGAACTGATTGTGAATCTGCATCGCTTATTACATGCTTTTGTATGAAGATTTAAGGTCCACAGTAAGCGATGTGTTTGTCTAGATGATCATGTATTCAATTGGCTATTTGATGCTGCGATTCTAGGTAACTCTTGCTTTAGAAAATATGTATTCGATCGATGATCTATGGCCACAATTTTGGATGTTCGTTTTATTTAAAGTAAATACTCACTCAACATTATGATCCGACGGCATGACTTGGCTCAACACCGCTCGATGAATTTCCATGCCTATAAATCACTGTAGGAGTATATTTACTTCCCTGCCATACTAATATGGCTCGTCTAGACTCAGTAGGACAAATGTTCCCTGAAGTTAGCTTAGGAGAGAAATAGGTAAATTGTAGGAAATTCGAATCCATAAGCATCTGAAAATGAGCCAAGGTCACGCCCCAAGCCTGTTTTGATTCCAGAGAGTCGGTCTAGGCGAGTCAAGCCAGGAACCTAGGCCACCACAGTGTGATAGGAAGCTGTTCACCCTTTTGCCTTAGCGACGTCACGTCAAGCACGCACACACCTCGCGTCGGCTTTGGGCAGGGGCATCTCGCAGAGGCATGCTCGTTGGTGCAGCTGCCTTGCCAAGCTAGGAGGAGTGGTTGTCTCCTTGTAGCAGCTAGTCAAGTCCACACTAGTGCGTCTCCCCTCCCTCTATTTGGTCATCGTCCCTCCACTCCAGGTCTCCAAACAACCCAACTCCACAACCCTTGTACCCCCTGAAGGAGTACGCGATCCGTACCTACTGGAAACAGTTAAGAAGGCTGATGAGTTCCACTAGAAATGGATTATTCCTCATATGATCACAACCTCGAGGCTTTGTGGATGTCGCATAGTCACCCAGAGGTCGGCCAACCATTAGTGAGGGACGCTAGGCTAAGGCATGCAGCCTTTAGCTCGCTGGAGATCGTTCTCAACCTAGGCCATGCTTGTCAAGACACACCTATATTAACCTGTGCATATTGGAGAGCCTGTCACAGAAACTGGAAGCCACCAACTTACTCAACAGGGACCACTCCACATTATAACAGCCTAGGGGCACATGTACCTAATGCATGAGCAGTCCATGCAAACCCCATCAAGTGGCGTATTGGGCGTTTGACGTCATTCGTAATACACACCATCGGAAGCTAAGAATTGACACCCCCTGATGCCTATGGGTACATGCACTCCCGTCCACGTTCCTTCAAATGTCTCAGGGGCATAGTGGGGAGAAGTTGGTCATCAAGGCCTTAGGTTGCTATATCATTTTTGCATAGCTCAAGGAAGATCAGTGATCGATTTCGATTGGCCAGAGGAAAGACTTCCATGTAGGATTAGACATATAGGGACATACCTGTGAAAATTTGTCTGCGTGTGGTGGTGCCCTATCAACATAAAGACTTCTGGAATTCAATCACCTTAAGGAGTAAGCCAAATCGAGGACATAGCTCAAAGGGAGGGGCGCGCCTTGCTCGATGTCTCCTATCCAATGTCCGAACCTCACATCCCCTGAAAGTAGAAGCTGTGTCAACATTAACAGGGCAGCGTAGACCAGTGCAACCAGAACCATGACCACCACGTCGCTCCTTTGTCTTTCATCGTATGATCGTCAATCTGTTTTGAGCAAATCAGAGGCGAAGCCCAGACATTCAAAAGAAGAGCATGCCCGTTCGGGTCTCTCCTAATGGGCAAATATACTCGCAATGAAATGGAGGACTTGTCTTATTTGTATGGATGACGATGAGAAGTCTACACGAATTGGCCAAGCGATTTACTCCGATCCCACCATGATCATATACTGGTCATGAACCTGGCCTCATCAAGGCCGCTGAACCCAATCAAGGTGACTAAAACGCTCAAGCAAAGACAGTTGGAGGCCACCCATGCACTTGTCCGAAATAGAAAGGAGACATCTCATGCAATCCGCATGCAGCAAACCCCGCCTGGTCCATCTTATGTTAAATCAAGAGTGCTAGAAAACCATAGAGGGAACCAGAAGCCGTGTTCCATCAATGATGAAACGGTCGTTCCAGTTAGCGCAATGCTCGTTGATTCAGTCACACCTCTATGACCTTCATAGGATTCTTAGTGTTGTACGAGTCCACTATCAACCTACAAGGGTAGAGGCGAGCATGTTAACACCATCAGCAAAGACGATGGGCCACGACATTCTAGGAGTTGCTTAGCACAGTATGGCAAGTCACCCATGCTGAAATAGGACCAAGGATTTTGTGTGGCCGTGTTGTCGGTTCGTACATATGAGCAACAGAGTTTGTGGAGGAGTGAATCCACCCGCCAAAGACACCAGTAGAAGATCGTACGTGCCATAGAAATCCTGGTTCATGCTACTGTGGTCGTGCACGTGATCAAGAGTATTAAAGAGAAGGGGTTGTGACAGTTACCTCAGGCGCTGCTCACCCGCCGCAGACCAGCCAGCCAATCGGAAACGTATGTACAGGCCCTCAACAGAAGCATGCGAAAGCTCAATGGGAGAAGAAGAAAGAGCCCATGCACCAGAGTCCCCTTCAGCCATTTCCCTGTGTTAAGCCATAATCGAGCCATGAAGACCATGTGAGCGTGAGGGAGATGGCCCCACCACGTGAGTAGTTTAACTTGAGTAATTACAGTCAAACCCCTAGACTCCTCAAAATGACGAGTAGGTCCCTCAACTTCCCGAATTTGCAAGTAGGTTCCCTAACATCCTGAATTTACAAGAAGGTACCTCAACTTTCGGAATTTGCAAGTAGGTCCCTTAACTTCCAGAATTTGCAATTAGGCCCCTCGATTTCCCATATTTATGTTTTGACCCTTATACTGTTAAGATTTATATTTTGACCCCTATAATTTTGATATTTATAATCTGACCCCAATATTTCCCATATTTACGATTCGACCCGAATATTTCCCATATTTACAATTTAGCCCCTAAACTTCCCGAAGCTCCGTTTAAACCCCCGCGTCTCCAATGGTTACAATCAAGAAAATTCCTTCTAATAAAAACTCATTTGGCACTCCTTGATCTCACACAACAGGCCCTAAAAACGAACTGGTAGCTTTTTCTGTTATTCGTTGTTTAGGGTTCGTATGGGTCCAAGTGTAGCCGTAGTTTTCTTGGGCCCTGGGCATATGTGGATTGGGATTGCCCCTCCTTTTCCAAACAAATAAAAACTCATTTGGCATTCCTTGATCTCACGCAACGGGCCCTAAAAAATAACTGGTACCTTTCTTTGTTGTTCGTTGTTTAGAGGTCCGTATGGGTCCAAGTACAGTCGGAGTTGTCTTGGGCCCTGTGCATATGTGGATTGGGATTGCCCCTCCTTTTCCAAACAAATAAAAACTCATTTGGCATTCCTTGATCCCACAACACGGGCCCTAAAAACGAACTCGTAGCTTTTTCTGCTGTTCGTTGCTTAGAAGTCCGTATGAGTCCAAGTGCAGCCGTAGTTTTGTTGGGCCCTGGGCATATGTGGACTGGGATTGCCCTTGCTTTTCCAAACAAATAAAAACTCATTTGGCATTCCTTGATCTCACGCAACGGGCCCTAAAAACGAATTGGTACCTTTTTCTGTTGTTCGTTGTTTAGAGGTCCGTATGGGTCCAAGTGCAGCCGTAGTTTTCTTGGGCCCGGGGCATATGTGGACTGGGATTACCCCTCCCTTTCCAAACAAATAAAAACTCATTTGGCATTCCATGATCTCATGCAACGGGCCCTAAAAACGAACTGGTACCTTTTCTGCTATTCGTTTTTTAGAGGTCCGTGTGGGTCCTAGTATAGTCGTAGTTGTCTTGGGCCCTGTGCATATGAGGATTGGGATTGCCCCTTCTTTTACAAACAAATAAAAACTCAATTGGCATTCCTTGATCTCACGCAACGGACCCTAAAAAATAACTGGTACCTTTCTCTGTTGTTCGTTGTTTAGAGGTCCGTATGGGTCCAAGTACAGTCGGAGTTGTCTTGGGCCCTGTGCATATGCGGATTGGGATTGCCCCTCCTTTTCCAAACAAATAAAAACTCATTTGGCATTCCTTGATCTCACACAACGGGCCCTAAAAACGAACTCGTAGTTTTTTCTGCTGTTCGTTGCTTAGAAGTCCGTGTGAGTCCAAGTGCAGCCGTAGTTTTGTTGGGCCCTAGGCATTTGTGGACTGGGATTGCCCTTGCTTTTCCAAACAAATAAAAACTCGTTTAGCATTCCTTGATCTCACTCAACGGGCCCTAAAAACGAATTGGTACCTTTTTCTGTTATTCGTCGTTTAGAGGTCCGTATGGGTCCAAGTGCAGCCGTAGTTTTCTTGGGCCCGGGGCATATGTGGAATGGGATTGCCCCTCCTTTTCCAAACAAATAAAAACTCATTTGGCATTCCATGATCTCATGCAACGGGCCCTAAAAACGAACTGGTACCTTTTTTGCTATTCGTTGTTTAGAGTTCCGTGTGGGTCCAAGTACAGTCGTAGTTGTCTTGGGCCCTGTGCATATGTGGATAGGGATTGCCCCTCCTTTTACAAACAAATAAAAACTCATTTCGCATTCCTTGATCTCACACAACGGGCCCTAAAAACGCACTGGTAACTTTTTCTGCTGTTTGTTGCTTAGAGGTCTGTATGGGTCCAAGTGCAGACGTAGTTTTGTTGGGCCCTGGGCATATGTGGACTGGGATTGCCCCTCCTTTTCCAAACAAATAAAAACTCATTTGGCATTCCTTGATCGCACGCAAAAGGCCCTAAAAACGAATTGGTACCTTTTTTTGTTGTTCGTTGTTTAGAGGTCCGTATGGGTCCAAGTGCAGCCGTAGTTTTCTTGGGCCCTGGGCATATGTGGACTGGGATTGCCCATCCTTTTCGAAGAAAATAAAAACTCATTTGGCATTCCTTGATCTGACGCAACGGGCCCTGAAAACGAACTCGTACCTTTTCTGCTGTTCATTGTTTAGAGGTCCGTATGGGTCCAAGTACAGTCGTAGTTGTCTTGGACCCTGTGCATATGTGGATTGAGATTGCCCCTCCTTTTCCAAACAAATAAAAACACATTTGGTACTCCTTTGTCTCACACAACGAGCCCTAAAAACGAACTGGTAGCTTTTTCTGCTGTTCGATGCTTAGAAGTCCGTATGGGTCCAAGTGCAGCCCTAGTTTTGTTGGGCCCTGGGCATATGTGGACTGTGATTGCCGCTGCTTTTCGAAACAAATAAAAACTTATTTGGCATTCCTTGATCTCACGCAAAAGGCCCTAAAAACGAGTTGGTACCTTTTTCTGTTGTTCGTTGTTTAGAGGTCCGTATAGGTCCAAGTGCAGCCGTAGTTTTGTTAGGCCCTGGGCATTTGTGGACTGGGATTGCCCCTCCTTTTCCAAACAAATAAAAACTCATTTAGCATTCCTTAATCTGACGCAACAGGCCCTAAAAATGAGCTGGTACCTTTTTCTGTTGTTCGTTGTTTAGAGGTCCGTATGGGTCCAAGTGCAGCCGTAGTTTTCTTGGACCCTGGGCATATGTGGATTGGGATTCCCCCTCCTTTTCCAAACAAATAAAAACTCATTTTTCATTCCTTGATCTCCCGCAACGGGCCCTAAAAACGAACTAGTACCTTTTCTGCTGTTCATTGTTTAGAGGTCCGTATGGGTCGAAGTACAGTCGTCGTTGTCTTGGGCCCTGTGCATATGTGGATTGGGATTGCCCCTCCTTTTCGAAACAAATAAAAACTCATTTGGCATTCCTTGATCTCACGCAACGGGCCCTAAAAACGAATTGGTACCTTTTTCTGTTCGTTGGTTAGAGTTCTGTATGGATCCAAGTGCAGCCGTAGTTTTCTTGGGCCCTGGGCATATGTGGACTGGGATTGCCGCTGCTTTTCGAAAGAAATAAAAACTCATTTGGCATTCCTTGATCTCACGCAACGGGTGCTACAAACGAATTGGTACCTTTTTCTGTTGTTCGTTGTTTAGAGGTCCGTTTGGGTCCAAGTGCACCGTAGTTTTCTTTGGGACTGGGCATATGTGGACTGGGATTGCCCCTCCTTTTCCAAACTAATAAAAACTCATTTGGCATTCATTGATCTCACGCAACGGGCCCTAAAAACGAACTGGTACCTTTTTCTATTGTTCGTTGTTTAGAGGTCCGTGTGGGTCCAAGTACAGTCGTAGTTGTCTTGAGCCCTGTGCATATTTGGATTGGGATTGCCCCTCCTTTTCGAAACAAATAAAAACTCATTTGGCACTCCTTGATCTCACACAACGGGCCCTAAAAACGAACTGGTAGCTTTTTCTTCTATTCGTTGCTTAGAAGTCCGTATGGGTCCAAGTGCAGCCGTAGGTTTGTTGGGCCCTGGGCATATGTGGATTGGGATTGCCCCTGCTTTTCCAAACAAATAAAAACTCATTTGGCATTCCTTGATCTCACGCAATGGGTCCTAAAAACGAATCGGTACATTTTTCTGTTGTTCGTTGTTTAGAGGTCCGTGTGGGTCCAAGTGCAGCCGTAGTTTTCTTGGGCCCTGGGCATATGTGGACTGGGATTGCCCCTCCTTTTCCAAGCAAATAAAAACTCATTTGGCATTCCTTGATCTCACACAAAGGGCCCTGAAAACGAACTGGTACCTTTTTCTGTTGTTCGTTGTTTAGAGGTCCGTATGGGTCCAAGTACAGTCGTAGCTGTCTTGGGCCCTGTGCATATATGGATTGGGATTGCCCCTCCTTTTCCAAACAAATAAAAACTCATTTGGCAATCCTTGATCTCACACAACGGGCCCTAAAAATGAACTAGTATCTTTTTCTGTTGTTCGTTGCTTAAAGGTCCGTATGGGTCCAAGTGCAACCGTAGTTTTGTTGGGCCCTGGGCATTTGTGGACTGGGATTGCCCCTCCTTTTCCAAACAAATAAAAACTCATATGGCATTCCTTAATCTCACGCAACAAGCCCTAAAAATGAAGTGGTACCTTTTTCTGTTGTTCGTTGTTTAGAGGTCTGTATGGGTCCAAGTGCAGCCGTAGTTTTCTTGGGCCCTGGGCATATGTGGACTGGGATTCCCCGTCCTTTTCCAAACAAATAAAAACTCATTTTGCATTCCTTGATCTCACGCAACGGGCCCTAAAAACGAATTGGTACCTTTTCTGCTGTTCGTTGTTTAGAGGACCGTATGGGTCCAAGTACAGTCGTAGTTGTCTAGGGCGCTGTGCATATGTGGTCATGAACCTGGTCATGAACCTGGCCTCATCAAGGCCGCTAAACCCAATCAAGGTGACTAAAACGCTCAAGCAAAGACAGTTGGAGGCCACCCATGCACTTGTCCGAAATAGAAAGGAGACATCTCATGCAATCCGCATGCAGCAAACCCCGCCTGGTCCATCTTATGTTAAATCAAGAGTGCTAGAAAACCATAGAGGGAACCAGAAGCCGTGTTCCATCAATGATGAAACGGTCGTTCCAGTTAGCGCAATGCTCGTTGATTCAGTCACACCTCTATGACCTTCATAGGATTCTTAGTGTTGTACGAGTCCACTATCAACCTACAAGGGTAGAGGCGAGCATGTTAACACCATCAGCAAAGACGATGGGCCACGACATTCTAGGAGTTGCTTAGCACAGTATGGCAAGTCACCCATGCTGAAATAGGACCAAGGATTTTGTGTGGCCGTGTTGTCGGTTCGTGCATATGAGCAACAGAGTTTGTGGAGGAGTGAATCCACCCGCCAAAGACACCAGTAGAAGATCGTACGTGCCATAGAAATCCTGGTTCATGCTACTGTGGTCGTGCACGTGATCAAGAGTATTAAAGAGAAGGGGTTGTGACAGTTACCTCAGGCGCTGCTCACCCGCCGCAGACCAGCCAGCCAATCGGAAACGTATGTACAGGCCCTCAACAGAAGCATGCGAAAGCTCAATGGGAGAAGAAGAAAGAGCCCATGCACCAGAGTCCCCTTCAGCCATTTCCCTGTGTTAAGCCATAATCGAGCCATGAAGACCATGTGAGCGTGAGGGAGATGGCCCCACCACGTGAGTAGTTTAACTTGAGTAATTACAGTCAAACCCCTAGACTCCTCAAAATGACGAGTAGGTCCCTCAACTTCCCGAATTTGTAAGTAGGTTCCCTAACATCCTGAATTTACAAGAAGGTACCTCAACTTTCGGAATTTGCAAGTAGGTCCCTTAACTTCCAGAATTTGCAATTAGGCCCCTCGATTTCCCATATTTATGTTTTGACCCTTATACTGTTAAGATTTATATTTTGACCCCTATAATTTTGATATTTATAATCTGACCCCAATATTTCCCATATTTACGATTCGACCCGAATATTTCCCATATTTACAATTTAGCCCCTAAACTTCCCGAAGCTCCGTTTAAACCCCCGCGTCTCCAATGGTTACAATCAAGAAAATTCCTTCTAATAAAAACTCATTTGGCACTCCTTGATCTCACACAACAGGCCCTAAAAACGAACTGGTAGCTTTTTCTGTTGTTCGTTGTTTAGGGTTCGTATGGGTCCAAGTGTAGCCGTAGTTTTCTTGGGCCCTGGGCATATGTGGATTGGGATTGCCCCTCCTTTTCCAAACAAATAAAAACTCATTTGGCATTCCTTGATCTCACGCAACGGGCCCGAAAAAATAACTGGTACCTTTCTTTGTTGTTCGTTGTTTAGAGGTCCGTATGGGTCCAAGTACAGTCGGAGTTGTCTTGGGCCCTGTGCATATGTGGATTGGGATTGCCCCTCCTTTTCCAAACAAATAAAAACTCATTTGGCATTCCTTGATCTCACAACACGGGCCCTAAAAACGAACTCGTAGCTTTTTCTGCTGTTCGTTGCTTAGAAGTCCGTATGAGTCCAAGTGCAGCCGTAGTTTTGTTGGGCCCTGGGCATATGTGGACTGGGATTGCCCTTGCTTTTCCAAACAAATAAAAACTCATTTGGCATTCCTTGATCTCACGCAACGGGCCCTAAAAACGAATTGGTACCTTTTTCTGTTGTTCGTTGTTTAGAGGTCCGTATGGGTCCAAGTGCAGCCGTAGTTTTCTTGGGCCCGGGGCATATGTGGACTGGGATTACCCCTCCCTTTCCAAACAAATAAAAACTCATTTGGCATTCCATGATCTCATGCAACGGGCCCTAAAAACGAACTGGTACCTTTTCTGCTATTCGTTTTTTAGAGGTCCGTGTGGGTCCTAGTATAGTCGTAGTTGTCTTGGGCCCTGTGCATATGAGGATTGGGATTGCCCCTCCTTTTACAAACAAATAAAAACTCAATTGGCATTCCTTGATCTCACGCAACGGACCCTAAAAAATAACTGGTACCTTTCTCTGTTGTTCGTTGTTTAGAGGTCCGTATGGGTCCAAGTACAGTCGGAGTTGTCTTGGGCCCTGTGCATATGCGGATTGGGATTGCCCCTCCTTTTCCAAACAAATAAAAACTCATTTGGCATTCCTTGATCTCACACAACGGGCCCTAAAAACGAACTCGTAGTTTTTTCTGCTGTTCGTTGCTTAGAAGTCCGTGTGAGTCCAAGTGCAGCCGTAGTTTTGTTGGGCCCTAGGCATTTGTGGACTGGGATTGCCCTTGCTTTTCCAAACAAATAAAAACTCATTTAGCATTCCTTGATCTCACGCAACGGGCCCTAAAAACGAATTGGTACCTTTTTCTGTTGTTCGTCGTTTAGAGGTCCGTATGGGTCCAAGTGCGGCCGTAGTTTTCTTGTGCCCGGGGCATATGTGGAATGGGATTGCCCCTCCTTTTCCAAACAAATAAAAACTCATTTGGCATTCCATGATCTCATGCAACGGGCCCTAAAAACGAACTGGTACCTTTTCTGCTATTCGTTGTTTAGAGTTCCGTGTGGGTCCAAGTACAGTCGTAGTTGTCTTGGGCCCTGTGCATATGTGGATTGGGATTGCCCCTCCTTTTACAAACAAATAAAAACTCATTTCGCATTCCTTAATCTCACACAACGGGCCCTAAAAACGCACTGGTAACTTTTTCTGCTGTTTGTTGCTTAGAGGTCCGTATGGGTCCAAGTGCAGACGTAGTTTTGTTGGGCCCTGGGCATATGTGGACTGGGATTGCCCCTCCTTTTCCAAACAAATTAAAACTCATTTGGCATTCCTTCATCGCACGCAAAAGGCCCTAAAAACGAATTGGTACCTTTTTCTGTTGTTCGTTGTTTAGAGGTCCGTATGGGTCCAAGTGCAGCCGTAGTTTTCTTGGGCCCTGGGCATATGTGGACTGGGATTGCCCATCCTTTTCCAAGAAAATAAAAACTCATTTGGCATTCCTTGATCTGACGCAACGGGCCCTGAAAACGAACTCGTACCTTTTCTGCTGTTCATTGTTTAGAGGTCCGTATGGGTCCAAGTACAGTCGTAGTTGTCTTGGGCCCTGTGCATATGTGGATTGAGATTGCCCCTCCTTTTCCAAACAAATAAAAACACATTTGGTACTCCTTTGTCTCACACAACGAGCCCTAAAAACGAACTGGTAGCTTTTTCTGCTGTTCGATGCTTAGAAGTCCGTATGGGTCCAAGTGCAGCCCTAGTTTTGTTGGGCCCTGGGCATATGTGGACTGGGATTGCCGCTGCTTTTCGAAACAAATAAAAACTTATTTGGCATTCCTTGATCTCACGCAAAAGGCCCTAAAAACGAGTTGGTACCTTTTTCTGTTGTTCGTTGTTTAGAGGTCCGTATAGGTCCAAGTGCAGCCGTAGTTTTGTTAGGCCCTGGGCATTTGTGGACTGGGATTGCCCCTCCTTTTCCAAACAAATAAAAACTCATTTAGCATTCCTTAATCTCACGCAACAGGCCCTAAAAATGAGCTCGTACCTTTTTCTGTTGTTCGTTGTTTAGAGGTCCTTATGGGTCCAAGTGCAGCCGTAGTTTTCTTGGACCCTGGGCATATGTGGATTGGGATTCCCCCTCCTTTTCCAAACAAATAAAAACTCATTTTTCATTCCTTGATCTCACGCAACGGGCCCTAAAAACGAACTAGTACCTTTTCCGCTGTTCATTGTTTAGAGGTCCGTATGGGTCGAAGTACAGTCGTCGTTGTCTTGGGCCCTGTGCATATGTGGATTGGGATTGCCCCTCCTTTTCGAAACAAATAAAAACTCATTTGGCATTCCTTGATCTCACGTAACGGGCCCTAAAAACGAATTGGTACCTTTTTCTGTTCGTTGGTTAGAGTTCTGTATGGATCCAAGTGCAGCCGTAGTTTTCTTGGGCCCTGGGCATATGTGGACTGGGATTGCCGCTGCTTTTCGAAAGAAATAAAAACTCATTTGGCATTCCTTGATCTCACGCAACGGGTCCTACAAACGAATTGGTACCTTTTTCTGTTGTTCGTTGTTTAGAGGTCCGTTTGGGTCCAAGTGCAGCCGTAGTTTTCTTTGGGACTGGCCATATGTGGACTGGGATTGCCCCTCCTTTTCCAAACTAATAAAAACTCATTTGGCATTCATTGATCTCACGCAACGGGCCCTAAAAACGAACTGGTACCTTTTTCTATTGTTCGTTGTTTAGAGGTCCGTGTGGGTCCAAGTACAGTCGTAGTTGTCTTGAGCCCTGTGCATATTTGGATTGGGATTGCCCCTCCTTTTCGAAAAAAATAAAAACTCATTTGGCACTCCTTGATCTCACACAACGGGCCCTAAAAACGAACTGGTAGCTTTTTCTTCTATTCGTTGCTTAGAAGTCCGTATGGGTCCAAGTGCAGCCGTAGGTTTGTTGGGCCCTGGGCATATGTGGATTGGGATTGCCCCTGCTTTTCCAAACAAATAAAAACTCATTTGGCATTCCTTGATCTCACGCAATGGGCCCCAAAAACGAATCGGTACATTTTTCTGTTGTTCGTTGTTTAGAGGTCCGTGTGGGTCCAAGTGCAGCCGTAGTTTTCTTGGGCCCTGGGCATATGTGGACTGGGATTGCCCCTCCTTTTCCAAGCAAATAAAAACTCATTTGGCATTCCTTGATCTCATACAAAGGGCCCTGAAAACGAACTGGTACCTTTTTCTGTTGTTCGTTGTTTAGAGGTCCGTATGGGTCCAAGTACAGTCGTAGCTGTCTTGGGCCCTGTGCATATATGGATTGGGATTGCCCCTCCTTTTCCAAACAAATAAAAACTCATTTGGCAATCCTTGATCTCACACAACGGGCCCTAAAAATGAACTAGTATCTTTTTCTGCTGTTCGTTGCTTAAAGGTCCGTATGGGTCCAAGTGCAACCGTAGTTTTGTTGGGCCCTGGGCATTTGTGGACTGGGATTGCCCCTCCTTTTCCAAACAAATAAAAACTCATATGGCATTCCTTAATCTCATGCAACAAGCCCTAAAAATGAAGTGGTACCTTTTTCTGTTGTTCGTTGTTTAGAGGTCTGTATGGGTCCAAGTGCAGCCGTAGTTTTCTTGGGCCCTGGGCATATGTGGACTGGGATTCCCCGTCCTTTTCCAAACAAATAAAAACTCATTTTGCATTCCTTGATCTCACGCAACGGGCCCTAAAAACGAATTGGTACCTTTTCGGCTGTTCGTTGTTTAGAGGACCGTATGGGTCCAAGTACAGTCGTAGTTGTCTAGGGCGCTGTGCATATGTGGATTGGGATTGCCCCTCCTTTTCCAAACAAATAAAAACTCGTTTGGCATTCCTTGATCTCACAAAACGGGCCCTTAAAACGAACTGTTTGCTTTTCTGCTGTTCGTTGCTTAGAGGTCCGCATGGGTCCAAGTGCAGCCATAGTTTTGTTGGGCCCTGGGCATATGTGGACTGCGATAGACCCTGATTTTCCTAACAAATAAAAACTCATTTGGCATTCCTTGATCTCACGCAACGGACCCTAAAAACGAATTGGTACCTTTTCTGCTGTTCGTTGTTTAGAGGTCCGTATGGGTCCAAGTGCAGCCGTAGTTTTCTTGGGCCCTGGGCATATGTGGACTGAGATTTCCCCTCCTTTTCCAAACATATAAAAACTCATTTGGCATTCCTTGATCTCACGCAACGGGCCCGAAAAACGAACTGGTACCTTTTTCTGTTGTTCGTTGTTTAGAGGTCCGTGTGGGTCCAAGTACAGTCGTAGTTGTCTTGGGCCCTATGCATATATGGATTGGGATTGTCCCTCCTTTTCCAAACATATTAAAACTCATTTGGCATTCCTTGATCTCACGCAACGGGCCCTAAAAACGAACTGGTACCTTTTTCTGTTGTTCGTTGTTTAGAGGTCCGTATGGGCCCAAGTGTAGTCGTAGTTTTCTTGGTTCCAGTGCATATGTGGATTGGGATTGCCCTCCTTTTTTTAAATAAAAAACTTATTTTTTGATTCTTAATCTCACGCGACGAGCTTTAAGCACGAACTGGTAGCTTTTTCTGCTATTCGATGCTTGGAGAGTCGTACGGGCCCAGGTGCAGCCGTAGTTGTCGTGGTCCCTGTCCATATGTGGATTAGGGATCCTTCTAAAAATCTTTTCGAAAACAACATGTTCATTTCCAAATGCTTTTCTTTGAAGATTTTTCGAAGGTCAAACTTTAAAACTAAATCAGAACTACGTAAACCTTGAGTTTCCCATTGCACCGGGGAATACGTAGGAGCAGGATCAAGTCCTGTCAGGCTAACCCCGATCAAGTAATTTATTTCCATGTTGATTAAGGGATCAAATAATTTCAAAATCACACGTTCAGTTTCAAGGTACCGTTCTTCAGAACAGGCGAGTGGGGTGCCTAACACTTTCCTCATTGGTAACCGACTCCCGAACCTAAATCTCTTCCTCGAGTCAGGGTTTTCTCCAAGTGTTTTCCCTTAAATAAAAATTTGGTGGCGACTCCGCACTTCAAATAAAATCTTCATTTAAAATTTTAGCGAGTTCGTTGTCTCGTCGGAATTACGGTTGCGACAACTACCCACCATCTTGTCGTAGAAAGGTGCGGGGAGAGTTTCCATGAACGTGCTGATCATCTCCCGTCATGACAGAGGGGGTTGGACTTGGGCGGCCAGCTCCCTCTACCTCTGTGCGTACTTTTTAAAGGATTCATTTTCCTTTTTCGTCATGTTCTGCAGCTGGGTTCAGTCTGGGACCATCTCTATATTATACCGGTATTGCCTTTGGAAGGCATCCGCCAGATCCTTCCATGCATGGATGTGTGACCTCTCCAGCTGGGTATACCAACTGGCTGCTGCTCCCATTAGACTGTCCTAGAAACAGTGAATGAGTAGCTTATCGTTGTGGGCATGGGAGGCCATCTTCCGACAGTACATTGTAAGATGACTCCTTGGGCAGCCGACGCCTTTGTATTTCTCAAATTCCGGGGTTTTGAATTTGGGCGGTATGACAACATCAGGAACAAGGCAGAGATCGGAAGCCTCCAACATTCCATAATCGCTCCCTTTAATTGCTCTAACCCTTTCCTCCAAGTGTTGCCATCTCCCACTGAGATGGGCTTCCTTCTCCGCCGGCCTTGGCCAAGGTCCGTTCAAGGGTTGGCTAGTATGGTGGGGTGAGGTGTATTGTCCCTTGGGTCTAGCAGCATGGCCGTAGGGATGTGGTTGGTATGGGTTTGTTGGATGGATTGCGACGGGAATGGAGTATGTGGGATCTTCGGTGGCTGTAATGTTCATGTGGGTGTAGTCGGGGTTGATGTTGTGTTGGTATGTGGTGGGAGGATTAGTGTCAGGAGGGAGAAATGGGTTTATGTGTGACAGGATGGCAGAGGAAATATTTGTGTGGTAGGGGTAGGTTGGTGGATTCATGTATGTTGGGTGAGCTTGAGGTGGATAACCATAGGTAGGAGGAAAATAGGTTGGTGGGTTAATGTGGTGAACATGGGTGGTCGGGTTTGTGTGTGGAGGACCCATGGGGGATTTGGGTGATATTGATGGGTGGTGAGGTTGATGTGGAGTGGATGTACGGCAGGATTTACACCAGAGGAAATCCCTTGAGAGTAGCGTGGCCCATAATGAGGCTCACAGTCGGGCGGCAGCCCATATGGCCACTCTTGTTCAGTGACCGCTTGAAGCGGCATTGATGCGGCGACGACCCCGGGTGCCTCAGTTTTGGAAGGTCTCTCTGTGCCCTTTTCCAACAGCTTCATCAGTTTGGCGACCTGGTCTTTCAGCTCGGCCACCTCGTTTCTCAGCTCCTCGTTCTAAGTCTTTAGCTCACTCATGATTTTTACTCTTGATCTAGTGCTATAGGAATGCCGAGGAAGTCGTGAGTCCACTATTTTGTTATCTGCTTGTTAAAATCAAATTAATTAGTGGTTAACGATGACAAAAGAAAGTTTAGACACGAAATAAATATGGCGGGACCAGTTCCTCATTTACCGTTATTATTGATCGAGTGCGCTTTTGACCTCAATGACGTTCCACTTTTCTTCATTGACCTCGTTCTGCCATGCTACCAGTAGTCCGTCAATCTGTTTCTTCATCTCCTCCACTTGTTGCAGCAAGTCATTTCTCTCCTCTGTCACCTGATCTGCTTATATCTGAATCCTATTCTTTGTGGCTAGGAGTTGGTTCTTCTCTTCCCTGATCGTGCGGACCTTGGCCCTCATCTTCTCTAGGGCATTTCTCAGTTAGCGATTCTCTTGGAGTGCGGCATCCCTTTCTTGCACCCTCATCCCAAGCTCTCTATTGGCTGCTTGTAGGTTTAGGTGAACTCAAGAGGCATGCTCACGTTCGCCTTTCTGCTGCTCTCTGATACTTTCTATCACGGTCTCGTTCACTTGATTTTCCCTCTTCAATGCAGCACATTCCTGCCGTGATTTCAGTAATTCTTCTTCTAATTGGCTATTTTTCTTGGTCATTGCCTCTAACTTTTCCTTCAGGTTTTTAACAGCCTCATCCTCGAATACCGCTGCGGTATATTGGCCCCCGGATGTGGCAGCTGGGGGTTGGAACGGTAGCTTGATCCGCTGCACTCTATCTTTGACCCACCGTTTGTATTCCTCTTTGGCAGCGCAGCTTCAGACTCTTAAATCTTTCCCCCTACGAGTAACATTCTCCCATGCCTCTCGGACCCTTCGGAGACCTTCGGTGAATTCTCCTTCATATTTCAACAAAAAGGGGGTAAAGAGCTCATCTGATGGGGGTTCCTTGAATGGGTAGGTCAACTGCCTTTGCCCCAGTATTGGGTTATAATTGATGCAGCCTCGGACCCCCGTGAGTGGTATGTTTGGAAACCTCTTGCAATGGTAGATCAGGTCTGTTCTCTGTTGCCAAGCCGGTTGCCATCTGACCTGTTCTTTCGTCAAACCGACGAAGTGAGTCGCCCATTCCTCGTTGTTCGTGGGTTTGATCTGGTAGGACAAGAGGTCGGATATTGGACACTGCACCTTCACATTCCTCTTGAAAGCCTGAGCAGTTACCCATATGTACAATTCCGGTAGGCACCAGAGCAGCTTCTTCCCCCTCTCTTCATGGCAAAGGTTCAGCGTATAGCAGACGTTGGACAATAGAGCAGTGACAGGATTTTCAGCCTTATTCCTCCAAGCCAAGAAAATGTCAACAACATTCAGGTCCACAAAGTCTTCTATGCCAAGGAAAAGGACTAGCCCATAAATGGTAAGGGTCAATATTTCCATGTAGATGTCCCATAGGTTGTTGTCGGCCAGGTGTTGCATGTAGGCTTCCAAAAATCCTCGGGTGAATCCCATAGCTTGATTCTTCCCTTGGTAATCTGTTAACTGGTCCCCGGATTGTAAACCCAAAGCCTGCGCGGTAGCTCGGAACGAAGCATGGTGCTCCAGATGGTTATACGGTCTACACCCCTCCAAAGGCAGGTCTAGAATCTGTTCAACCTCTTCAAGGATGGGTGCCAACTGGAAGTCTGAAAAGTGAAGTGACACGCTCGTCGCAAACGCGCAAAAATAATTTCTAGATTTCCCCCAAACTATTGGTATAGTATAAGGTGTAACCTCAGTCATCTGCCAAAGACCATTTCAGATTCTTAAGCAAATAAGGAAAAAATTAGAACAAAGGGGTTTTGTAAAGATGTGATATTGAGTGCTAAACACAAAATACAGACTGAAATTAATTTCACTTAACAAATATCAACTCAAGGAATTCAGAGGCTATTTTCATAACTAATCATTGATCACTAAAATCATGCATTGTGTTTATCAACCTAGGATCATCTGGAACCCTTAAAATGATCCTTGAATTCTCTACTGAGAAACCTCTCAGAATTTAATTGATTATGATCAACAAGATTAGTAACTCTTTTATCTAAACCAATTTCACAATCAGAATTCAGTTGAAGTAAGTAATAAAATGAAAACCTTCAATTCAATTACTTAATTTCTACTCTTCAAACTTTTGGAAAATGATTTACCAATCAAAAACCAATTATAAATCAATTATACATTAATCAAAATACGTCAACCGATCAAACTTTGATTAAAGAATATAGTGAAGTAGAGTAGAAACCACTTAATAAGCATGTAAATAAAGATCAAGACCTCAAAGTTAAAATGAAAATAGCTTGAATCCTTGAATTGAAACTATGAACCTAGCCTTCCATGAAGGAGGCAAACTAACAACAAAGAAAGAGGAAAACTAACAAGAAATAAATCCTAAGCCTTCCATGTAGGAGGCAACTAACAACAAGTAAATCCCAAGCCTTCCATGTAGGAGGCAACTAACAATAAAGAAAAACTAAGCCTTCCATGTAGGAGGCAAACTAACAATAAAGAAAAACTAAGCCTTCCATGTAGGAGGCAAACTAACAAGAAAGAAAGAAAGAAAGATGGAAAATGGTATTGGAGTTAATCTCCAAGTGGTGTGTTTCTCCTCTTGTAAACCCTTCTATTTATAGAGGATTTTTGAGGCATCATCTTCAAAAAGTCACCAACTAGGATATTACTTTTCTACCCTTTTATTTCTTTCACATGGGCTTTGTTGAAAATGCAAAACACTTTTGAATTTTAGCCACCAATGAGCACAACAATTTTGACTTTCTTGCACCGCAATTTCGGATGTTCACATGTCCGAATTAGAGCTTGACTTCTGAACAAAAGTTGTAGCCTCGGATCTTAGCTGTCCAACAAATTTAATTTCATCTCAATATGACTTCTATATCTCAAGATATGGCCGGATCTTTGCACACTGTTCAAATTCCATGTCAGCAACACTATCTCATCTTTTGAGATAATTTCGGAGTCCTAAACATCCCATTTAGAGTCTGATCTGGCTTTGTAACTATGGACACTTCTTTAAGCTTTCATTAGGGTTCCCGGATCTTAGCTGTCCAACAAATTTGATTTGATCTCAATATGACTTCTATATCTCAAGATATGGCCGGATCTTTGCACACTGTTCAAATTCCATGTCAGCAACACTATCTCATCTTTTGAGATAATTTTGGAGTCCTAAACATCCCATTTAGAGTCTGATTTGGCTTTGTAACTATGGACACTTCTTTAAGCTTTCATTCGAGACAGATTTCATGATTTTTGGATGTCTAAAACTCCTGTTATGCTCAAAATACTATAATAGTATCATTTTAATCGCGTAAGCAAAGAAATTCAATTAAAATTCATATGAACCCAAACTCATAAAATATGACAAAGATCACTTAATTGAACATATAAGAAGTCTTAATGACATAAAAGTGAGAGATAATTATTTATGAAATCTATGCTTATCAAATTCCCCCATACTTATCTTTTGCACGTCTCGGGCAAACTTAAGTTAAGTATTGGTGACTATTTTTTTTTTTTGAAAGAACATCAAAGTTTTGAGTTGATTTCTCAAGAATTCACAAAATTTCATGAAGCATTATTTCATCACATTTTTGAAATTACTTAGAAAGGAAACTTTAATTTAAAAAACATAGATTGAGAAAGATAAAACCTCACATGATATACTCTGAATCTCTCAAGTGTTTGATTTGGTAAGTGTTTCTCTCAAATTCAATGCATGAAAGATGAACTATCATAGGCTTGCATATCTTCTACTTCTCTACTACTATGTACACATGCAATGCACAAATCAAGAGATCTTTATTTTGGTTATAACGGGATTAGAAAGATGAAATGATATATTGAAGAGGTACAATGTTAGACCAAGGAAAATGGTGAGGATTGAGAACTGAGTCTAAGTGCAAGTGTGAGAAACAGATATCACTTCTTCATTTTTTTTCCTTTTTTTTTTCAATATAATAGTTTATTTATTAATTTATTGCTTCAGTTTTTTTTTTCAACCATGATATCAATGAACACAACAATAATCTCCCCCACACTTATTGAAACACTTATGGTATGATAAATCCAGTATTCCTCACCTTCTATGGTCAGAAAAAGTTGTTTTTTTTTTGTGGTGAGCTAAAAAGAAGAAAAGGCTAATCGGCTCAAAGGGCTGATCAAAGGATAAAATTATATGGTTTGGTTATTTGGCCAAGTGGTTTGTTCAAGAAAAACAGTACCTCAATCATATCTCACAGGTAATATATTTATCAAATCTAATCTATCCAGTTCAAATATGTGTTGCCAAACTAATTAATCTCGAAATGTAAATCATTTTGCTTCAATTATTTTATGAAATCTAATGAAAAACATACTTCCACATTCAAAATATATATATATATATATATATATATATTTATATATATTTTAATCATAAGATGCGTATCAAGAGTTAAGTGTAACTCCTTACTCAGCCATCTTACTCAAAGCAAGTTTATGATTCTAACCTAATTTTTTTTTTTTGGGTTTTTTTTTTTGTTTTATATCGGACCATCCTCCCCCCATCCTATCCAAGACATTGTCCCCAATGTCTTAGATGGAATTTCATATAATAGGAAAAGAAATGTAAGAAAACCACCAAAGTAAGGAAAAGTTATAACCGAAGAGTGGTATCTGATTCTCTTTTGTCTCTGCCATCCTGATTTGGTTGGTTCACCAGCTGCATTGCTTGACTGAGCTCAGATGTAGGATTTTGCAAAATCTCAAGTAGCTGTTCAACAGTTGAAGTAGATACTATGATGTTGCGCATGGATTGTGGCATGAACTCCTGCTCTACTGCATGATCTAAAAAGGATATCAAACCATTATAAAAGCCATTAATATTCAATAAGCCCAAAGGTTTTTTATGAAAATTCCGATAGGCCCAAAATATAATGGTAAAAATTTCTTCCATTGTTCCAAGACCACCAGGTAATGCAATAAATGCATTAGAATTAACCAACATGTGTCTCATACGGTCATGCATGGTTGCAACCTTCAATTCAGTACCCACGGTCAAGTAGGAGGTGCTCCCATTTTTTTAAGCCAACACCTAAGACGTTACACCCCTTTGTGAGTGCAGATCCTGCAACACATCCTTTTAAACCTTGAATCCCTCCCCCATAAACAAGATTTATTTTTCTTGCAGCTAATACCTTACCAAGGGTATAAGCTGCACGTTGAAATTCTCCATCCTTTCCAAGGTTAGACCCACCAAAAACACAGACAGTATTGATCCTATCCATATACGGTGTTTTTGTTGTTTTTTTGAAAAAATATGTCATAGAGGTTGATAATTTATAGGGACTCAATATCAGACAAGGAGATCGCTTGAATAGTGCAGGATCAGGATTTGGTAGCAAAAGTTTGAATTTTTGTTGCAAAAGTTTGAATTTTTTGTTCAAGGAAAAGGTGAATGTTAGAGGGGAAAGACTTTAAGCAGGGGTGAAAATTTCAAAAAAAAATGGTGGCCCAATAAATTGAAAAGACAATGCAAATGACAAACATACACGCATGAGAATGAACAGTAGTTGTGATTGTGGCTCACATCTTCCTCTGGTTTTACGTCCAGTAACGGCTGAAACGCCTTCTAAGAGTCGAGGATGTGCTTCCCATTCAGTTTTCTTGTAGACTGACAACAGGGTCTTTTAAAGTCAGATTCCCAAGACTATAACGTGCTTTTTCCTTACGGAACAGTTCAAATAAATCAAGAAGAACTCCTTGTACATGCCCACTAAGATGCGTCTCAAGAGTCTGAATGATATCATCCAATGACTCCTTACTCAGTCTATCCTTTATGAATTGAATTTTGTCCTCTCGATTTCTTGAAATCATTCCAGGGTTCTTGCATCTTGTGTTACAGGTCCATCTTGCACACCTGTAGCAAACTCCAATTCTTTTTGCCCTTCTCTTGTTTGCATAGGAACTTCTTCCCATACCTGGCATGTTTTTAACAAATGATTCTTGAAATTCACCTGCTAAACGTACCTTAGCTTCAATGATCCAACGGACATCTTCTGGAAGGCCTAAGAGTGTTAATGCCCTCAATCGTTCAAGTCTGCAATTGTAAATGTCTTTAAGAAAATTTCTGGGGAGAGTAGGGAACAAAATTTTGATCCTGGTGAGAGCTTTCTCCATTTTTTTCTTAAAACACTCAAGTTATTATTCCTGCAAGCTCAATGTAGTGTAATAGTTGGGATGATTTAAGAGGTGAAGAAGGAAGTTGAGAGATTAGTTGAAACTTATAAGTGAGGAATGTGAGAGAGAGAGAGAGAGAGAAAGAGAGAGAGAGAGAGAGAAAGAGAGAGAGAGAGAGAGAAAGAGAGAGAGAGAGTCTTCTCTTGAATTTATTGCAAGTATGTGGCATTGTGCAAATGCACTTCTTCTACCGTGTGCTTTTGAAAACCTTCGAAAAATGGTTTAAGACGATGTCCATTCACCTTGAAGATTTTTTCAGTTACCTCATTTTTTATTTCCACTGCACCATAAGGAAAAACATTAGTAACTACAAATGGTCCTAACCATCTAGAGCGTAACTTACCAGGCATAAGCTTTAGCCGAGAATTGAAAAGGAGAACTTTTTGTCCAACGGAAAATTCCTTTCTTGCCAACTTTTTGTCATGAAGAGCTTTGACCTTTTCTTTGTAAATTTTGGAGTTTTCGTATGCTTCTAATCGAATTTCTTCAAGTTCCTATAATTGAAGCTTCCTATGGATTCCTGCTTGGTCTAGATCCATATTGCATTTCTTTACTGCCCAAAATTCTCTATGCTCTAATTCAACTGGAAGATGACATGCTTTACCAAAGACAATCCTGTAGGGAGACATGCCAATGGGTGACTTGTAGGCTGTCCTATATGCCCATAACGCATTAACAAGGCGCAAGCTCCAATCCTTCCTGTTAGGCTGAACTGTTTTCTCTAAGATTTTCTTGATCTCTCGATTAGAAACTTCAGCTTGACCATTTGTTTGAGGATGATATGGGGTGGAGACTTTATGCATGACTCCATATTTGCGGAGTAGGGCTTCCATTGTGCGGTTGCAAAAATGAGTACCTTGGTCACTAACTAGAGCTCTAGGAATGCCAAACCTGCTAAAAATGTTAGACCTGATAAAATCAACAGTATCATCAGTACGAGTGGCTTTTGCCTCCACCCATTTTGAAACATAATCAACAGCTAGCAGAATGTAAACAAAGCCAAAAGAGACAAGGAATGGACCCATAAAGTCTATACCCCATACATCAAATACCTCACAAAAGAGAAGTGGTTATTGGGGCATCTCATTTCTGCGCGAATACTCCCTATTCTTTGGCACTGCTCACAAGTTATGCATAATTTGTGTGCATCACGAAATATTGTAGGCCAATAAAAGCCTGAGTCTAGTACTTTTCTAGCTGTCCGTTGTGGCCCAAAGTGTCCACCACAACTAGGGAATGGCAAAAGGTAAGTACAGACTGAACTTCATGATCTGGAACACATCTTCTAATAATTTGATCACTACATGTCTTCCAAAGGTATGATTCATCCCATATGTAGTGTTTGGCATCACTTTTCAACTTAGCAATTTGCCATTTGGTGAAGTGTTTGGGTATTTCTTTAGCAACCAGATAGTTTGCCAAATCTGCATACCAAGGATCCTTCCCGTGCAAATGATAAAGATGCTCTTCTGGGAATGAATCTGCAATTGAAGTTTCTTCACAAGGTTGCTGGATCCGACTTAAATGATCTGCAACAAGGTTCTCTGCACCACTCTTGTCTTTAATCTCTAAATCAAATTCTTGCAATAGAAGCATCCAGCGAATCAGTCTTGGCTTAGCATCTGCCTTCTTCAGTAAGTATTTCAGAGCTGCATGGTCAGAGAAGACAATAACTTTAGATCCAAGCAAACAGGAGCGAAATTTATCTAATGCAAACACAATTGCCAAAAGCTCCTTCTCAGTTGTTGTGTAATTGGATTGGGTTGCATCTAGTGTGCGAGAGGCATATGCAATGACATGAGATCTCTTGCTAACTCTTTGAGACAGTACAGCACCAAGGGCATAATTAGATGGATCACACATTAATTCAAATGGAAGCGTCCAATTAGGTGGTTGAATGATGGGAGTGGTTGTCAACCGCTTCTTTAGTTCATCAAATGAATCCTTGCATGCTTGATCAAACACGAATTTGGTATCTTTTTGTAGTAGTTTAGAAAGAGGTTGTGCAATCTTGCTAAAATCCTTGATGAATCTTCTGTAAAACCCTGCATGACCAAGTAAATAACGTACTTCTCGCACAGAAGTGGGGTAAGGTAGAGAAGTAATAATGTCTATCTTGGCCTTATCAACCTCTAAACCTTTGCTAGATACCAAGTGTCCTAAGACTATACCTTCTGTTACCATGAAATGACATTTTTCAAAATTCAAAACCAGGTTAGTCTCAATGCATCTATCCAAAACTTTAGAGAGGCTTTCTAAGCATGCATCAAAAGAAGAACCATATACAGTGAAGTCATCCATAAACACTTCCATGCAAATTTCTAAGAGATCAGAGAAAATGCTTACCATGCATCTTTGAAAGGTTCCAGGGGCGTTGCATAGACCAAAAGGCATCCTTCAATAGGCAAAAGTACCAAAAGGACAAGTGAATGTGGTCTTATGCTGGTCTTCTGGGGCTATATGTATTTGAAAATAACCTGAAAAACCATCTAGAAAGCAATAGTGAGATTTTCCTGCTAATCTTTCCAAAATTTGGTCTATAAAGGGCAAAGGGAAGTGATCCTTGCGAGTAGCTTGGTTAAGCTTCCTATAATCTATGCACACTCTCCAACTGTTTTGTATTCTGGTAGATCATTGTGATTTTTGACTACTGTCATGCCAGTCTTCTTAGGAACTACTTGCACCGGGCTTACCCAATCACTGTCTGAGATGGGATAGATGATACCAGCTGCCAAAAGCTTACCTACTTCCTTCTTTACCACATCTAGGATGGTTGGATTCAAACACCTTTGTGGTTGTCTAACAGGTCTGGTGTTTTCCTCCAGCCATATCCTATGCATACAAGTAGATGGGCTAATACCTGGAATATCAGCCAAAGTCCATCCAATTGCTTGTTTATGGCTTCTTAAGGTTTGCAACAACCTTTCTTCCTGTTGTGGTAGAAGGTTCTTTGCTACAATGACAGGAAGCTTCTCATTTTCCCCCAAATAAGCATACTTTAGATGTTCAGGCAAAGGCTTCAATTCCAAAGGAGGTGGTTGTATTATAGAAGGAAGGGATCTATCTGAGATTGAAATATCTGCAACACTTGCATCTAACATGTCATCTTTCAAAGAAGTTTGGTCTGCAGCATTAATCCTGGAACAGACAATACATGGATCAAATTCATCACATGTATAAGTAAAATTATCTAAGTAATCTAAATCAAAATCAAAAAATTCAAAAAGTAGATTGTCAATAGAATAATCATTCGCAAGAAGATCAATGGCATCAAGTTGAAAGAGTGAATGATTCTCTATGGGATGCTTCATGGCTTCAAATATGTTGAATTGGATGATATCATCTCCAAATTCCGTAGAGAGAGTCCCCGTATGCACATCTATCTTTGTTTTTGCAGTTTTGAGGAAAGGTCTCCCTAGGATCAAGGTTGCTCTATTGATGGATGACTCATCTTCCATATCCAAAATGTAGAAGTCAGCTGGAAAGATCAACTTATTCACTTGAACTAGCACATCTTCAAGTACTCCGGCTGGATGTGCTGTACTTCTGTTGGCTAATTGAATCACCACACCAGTTGGCTTCAGTTCTCCCAGATTCAAAGATTTATAAACTGATGAGGGCATAACATTAATGGAAGCACCTAGATCCAGCAATGCATCACCAAATGTAGAGTTTCCTATTGTGCAAGGAATGGTGAAAGTTCCTGGATCTTTACATTTCTGAGGGAGGTTGGGTTGAATTAAGGCAGAAACATTGCGTCCCACACTAATCTTCTCATCCCCTTTGAGTCTTCTCTTATGCGTGCACAAATGCTTTAGAAATTTGGCATATTTGGGAATTTGATTGATAGCATCTAGAAGTGGTATGTTGACTTCCACTTTCCTGAAAGTATCTAGAAGCTCCTTATCCAATTCTGCATGAACATTGGGCTTGGATTGGACCATTCTATTTGGAAAAGGTAAAGATACCTTCTCATCAGCACAATTTGGGGTTTTTGTCTCATCAGATGCTTCAAGTGCAGATCGTTTATGGCAAGCTTCTTTTTGTTGATCATTCGATGTCTTATCGAAGGCTGGTGTACTTTTTTCATCAGACTTTCCCTCTGATTCAGATGGCTTATCAGAGATGTCTCCAGGTGTAGAGATAAATGCTTCTTTTTGGTGTGGATTAGTCTGATTGAAGCTTTGTTGCTTTAAAAATGTAGGGTCTGTCTGCACTTTCTTCCCACTTCTCAAGGTCATGGCATTCACACTTTTGGGATTTATGACAGGTTGAGAAGGTAATTGACCAGAACCTTGAGATTTCAACTGGTTGACAGTGGTAGCCAACTGCCACATGTTTTGGTTTTGACAACAACATTAAGTTGCTGTTGTTGTCCGATGGCCAACTGTCTTACGATGGAGGTTAGTTCTTCAATTCTGTTCTCCAATCATGTATGGTCTGTCTTGGTGGTCATTTCATGGACTCCTTTAGACAAGGAATTAGTTCGAGAATTGAATTGCTGAGAATTTTCTGCCATATTGGCAATCAAATCTCGAGCTGCTGTAGGAGTTTTGTCCATAAGTGCTCCACCACTAGCTGCATCAACCATGCTTCTGTCCATTGGCATGAGTCCTTCATAGAAATACTGAATCAGTAATTGATCACTGATTTGATGGTGTGGACAAGTGGCGCATAGTTTCTTGAATCTCTCCCAATACTCATAGAGAGTTTCTTGGGAGTTCTGTCTGATGCCGCAAATCACTTTTCTGATAGCTGCTGTTCTGGATGCAGGGAAGAATTTCTCCAGGAATAATCTCTTCATATCATTCCAGCTTGTAACAGATGTTGGATGTAGATAGTACAACCAGTCCTTAGCTCCATCATTTAAGGAGAAAGGAAATGCCTTCAACTTGATATGATCTTCAGGAATTCCTTGTGGCCGCATTGTGGAACACACAATGTGAAATTCCTTCAAATGTTTATGAGGGTCCTCACCTGCAAGGCCCTGAAACTTATGTAGCAAATGTATTAATCCAGACTTTAGTTCAAATGGTGCATCAACATCAAGGTATTGAATACACAACGGTTGATAAGCAACATCCGGTGTAGCTAATTCTTTTAGGGTTCTATCAGCCATGTTCTTAGCAAAATATTTAAAACTATCAAAATTTAAAGATGAAAAATCACTACTGTTACTTTCTTGGTTATTACTGAATGAATGCCTTCTATGTGCTCTTTTCAAATGGTGGAATGTTCTATCAATCTCAGGATCATATGCATATAAATTTTCAGGATTGGATCGGGTCATACACAAAAAGGTGAATTCATACAGAAAATCCAAGAATGATATACTTAAAATAAAAAAAATGTTAGAAAGATTAAAAATTTTATACAAACTCCTAAATGAGCATAGGAAACTAAAATGGTCCTCGGCAACGGCGCCAAATTTTTTACGCGCTCGTCGCAAACGCGCAAAAATAATTTCTAGATTTTCCCCAAACTATTGGTATAGTATAAGGTGCAACCTAGGTCATCTCCCAGAGACCATTTCATATTCTTAAGCAAATTAGGAGAAAATTAGAACAGGGGGATTTTGTAAAGATTGATATTGAGTTCTAAATTCAAAATACAGAATGAAATTAATTTCACTTAACAATTATCAACTCAAGGAATTCAGAGGCTATTTTCATAACTAATCATTGATCATTAAAATCATGCATTGTGTTTATCAACCTAGGATCATCTGGAACCCCTACAATGATCCTTGAATTCTCTACTGAGAAACCTCTCAGAATTCAATTGATTATGATCAACAAGATTTAGTAACCACTTAATCTTTCATCTAAACCAATTTTATAATCAGAATTCAGTTGAAGTAAGTAATAAAATGAAAACCTTCAATTAAATTACTTAATTTCTACTCTTCAAACTTTTGGAAAATGATTTACCAATCAAAAACCAATTATAAATCAATTATGCATTAATCAAAATACGTCAACCGATCAAACTTTGATTAAAGAATAAAATTGAAGAATATAGTGAAGTAGAGTAGAAACCACTTAATAAGCATGTAAATAAAGATCAAGACCTCAAAGTTAAAATGAAAATAGCTCGAATCCTTGAATTGAAACTACAAACCTAGCCTTCCATGAAGGAGGCAAACTAACAACAAAGAAAGAGGCAAACTAACAACAAATAAATCCTAAGCCTTCCATGTAGGAGGCAACTAACAACAAATAAATCCTAAGCCTTCCATGTAGGAGGCAACTAACAATAAAGAAAAACTAAGCCTTCCGTGTAGGAGGCAAACTAACAAGAAAGAAAACCTAAGTCTTCCATGAAGGAGGCAAAACTAACAAGAAAGAAAGAAAGAAAGAAAGAAAGAAAGAAAATGGTATTGGAGTTAATCTCCAAAATGGTGTGTTTCTCCTCTTGTAAACCCTTCTATTTATAGAGGATTTTTGAGGCATCATCTTCAGAAAGTCACCAACTAGGATATTACTTTTCTACCCTTTTATTGCTTTCACATGGGCTTTGTTGAAAATGCAAAACACTTTTGAATTTTTGCCACCAATGAGCACAACAATTTTGACTTTCTTGCACCGCAATTTCGGATGTTTACATGTCCGAATTAGAGCTTGACTTCTGAATAAACGTTGTATCCCCGGATCTTAGTTGTCCAAAAAATTTGATTTCATCTCAATATGACTTCTATATCTCAAGATATGGCCGGATCTTTGCACACTGTTCAAATTCCACGTCAGCAACACTATCTCATCTTTTGAGATAATTTCGGAGTCCTAAACATCCCATTTAGAGTCTGATCTTGCTTTGTAACTATGGACACTTCTTTAATCATTCATTCAAGACAGATTTCATGATTTTTGGATGTCTAAAACTCCTATTATGCTCAAAATACTATAATAGTGTCATTTTAATCGGGTAAGCAAAGAAATTCAATTAAAGTTCATATGAACCCAAACTCATAAAATATGACAAAGATCACTTAATTGAACATATAAGAAGTCTTAATGAGATAAAAGTGAGAGATAATTATTTATGAAATTTATGCTTATCATTCACATTGAATTTCCAAATGATTCCATGATTCCATGATCGATAACATTGTAATTACTTCTAAGAATGTGTCATGCTCTTGGTATGGTAACATGTACTCCCCCTCCCACATAACTATAACTTTGGTTTTTTACTATCTATTTTGTCCTTGACAACTATTCGCATATTTCATCCGCACAGATCTTGTGAACTCAGCCTTGAGTACTTTTTTTAAACATTGTTTATCGATTGTATAATGTTCAATGCCATATAAGAGTTTTGTAGAAATTATGAATTAATAACAAGAAAGTTGTTATCTTTTCTTTTTTCTTTTTTCAGTTTTTGATATTGACAACATGCGCTTGTTACAATATAGGTCCAAGTTATAACCATAAATAAATACTTATATATAATATATTTTTTCACATTAATTACAATAGATGATACAATGAATTTATTATTAAATTAGGGTCATATCATAGGTATTTTGTTAACATATTACATAACCAATCATTATATATATATATATATATATATATATAATACAACATGTTAATCAAATAGCCACAAATATAAGGAAGGATAAATTAGGTTTGACAAATTTTTCTCCAAACTTTACTAATCAATTGATAAATAGTAAATCCAAAAACACAAGCCACCTAAGAATCTTGAACATGATTTATGAATGACACAATATTAATGTAATCGTAATGATCAATTCAAGAAAATCAAAATTAAGCCATAAAGATTGATAAAGAATTAAAAATAATTCAAAACATATAATAGATGCGGAAATGTAAAAGTGTAGGAAGAAGAAGATCACTTAAGAATTTATCCTTGTTCACTCTCAACCACTTAGAGCTACATCCAGTCTCCAAGAACCACTTGGGATTTCTTTCTCTCTTTGTAGAGATTATACAATCTTCTTACAAACAACCACTTTAAGATACCCTACTTGCACCCTCAAGAACTATGCAAAGAACATCTTCTTTGAACAAACCCAACCACCATCAAGAGAGAATCCTTTCTCTCAAGAATCAACAACCAAGATTGAGAATAGTAGCAAAAGATCAAAATACAATCATCCTTGAAGTTTAATACAATGAAAATCTTAAGCAATGATAAAACTTTCACACTTTGAATCAAAGCTCTTAAAAAGCAATTTTTGAAAATTCTTTATTTTATTGTTCTTTTTTGTTTTATTTCCTTCTATATTATGAAAAATGGCTTAAAAATAAGTATTTATATGTAAACTTATATGATAGTTTCAAATGGGTTGGTTTTAAACTGTTATAATTAAGAAATATTTTGAAAATTTCAAAACATAAGCCTGGTAATCAATTATACTGATAAGTGTCCAATAAGACACTTATTTGGAACATAATTTGATGTAATTGCAAGTAATTGAAGCATAAAACACCATTAAAACATGAGAAAATGACATAAACTGAGTAACCCATGCATAATCTGGAAAATGCATTTTTAAAGCCTTTTAGGCGATAAATTCTCGTAAATGTGATGTGTTTTAATAATTACTGTAGTCTGTTACAAGGTTCCACATTGGCAATGCAACCAAACTTACGTGGAGGACATGAAGATGTGAAAGAAAAGAAACTATCTGTTATTTGCATCGCGTTGACAACGCAGTTGTGCCGCATTGGACACGCAACACTACTGAACAATATCTATAAAAAGCCAAGAACAAAGCGAAACAGAATACACCTCTGGAATTCGAGAGACACAGAATAGAGCTGCCTTTCTGCTATCTGTTACACTAGAACATCTTGATTTCTGGGTTTGTTCTGGGTGAAGGAAGAAACCCTAGGTCTTGGAAAAGCGGTGCAGCCGCCGGCAGCCGTCTTACGCATGACCCCTGCTTTCTCTTTTGTTTTCTTTCTTTATCATTATGTGTAATTAGATTTCTGTTAGGGAAGGAGGAATCCATGACTGAACCTCAGTAACCCGGATGCGTTATATGTATTCAAGATTATTTTTCTTTAACGTTCATTATTCATCTCTTTGCTTAATGCTTCTATGACTTGACCACTTATAGATTGAATCAAAATTCTTCTTCGCAATAGGAAAATTAGTTTTAGAATTGGAACTGAGATTGAATGACATAATTGTGAAGGCTCTAGAGATCGAGGTTCGCGATTGAGATCATTTGAATTCTTGAACATAAGGCTCACATCAAATTAGGAATTACTAAGGGATTAGAATTCCTAATTTGAGTGAAGAATTGATGAGTCAAGGGATTGACCTTCAATCAATATTTGTGAATTCGATCTTCAATTACAGTTATCTTGAATACATGTAATGATTCATTGCTACATAAGGGATGTTTTGGTGAAATCCAACCTTAACACCTTTCATAAATTGATTTCTTTCACATTCGAAGCCATTATTTAGTATTAAACAGTTCTGCAATTATGATGATTAGTTTTAGGTATACTGGAACAGAATTTCGGCCTAGTGACAAAACCTGTAAACATTGTTATTTTCAACTTACGTTGCCTACACGCGGGATCGTGTTGCCTACGCACTCCCATATCAGAGTTCAATTAATGGACTAGTAGAAATTCAATACTTGAACCAAATCCCTATGGAAACGATACTCTTACTCACTCTTTACTCTGTAAAACGATAAGGTGCACTTGCCTTTATACGTTTACACACCAACAAGTTTTTGGCGCCGTTGCCGAGGATTTATTTTTCAATATTGAAGAGTACTATGAATTCCACTAGATTGAGCTATTCTGTCTGATTTTCTAACTCTGTTTGCATACTAATTTTTCCCTTCATTTTAATCTCGTGTACTTTTGTTTATACGAGGTGAAGAAGAACAAGAATTAATCTTTGAACCTGAAATTGGAAAGCTTGCAAGAAGAATTCGAAAGGATGTAAGAATACAAAAAGCATAGCAAGAGAAACAAAGATTGCAAGGTTGTAGCTCTAGCATCGTAAGACCATCAATTGCTGCCAACAATTTCAAAATCAAACTGGCACTACTCCACTTACTGCAACAGGACCAGTTTGGGGGCAGTGAAGTGGAGGATCCGAACCTCCACCTTTCAAGCTTTCTCCAAATATGTGACACAATCAAGATGAATGACGTTTCTGAAGAAGCAATCAGATTGAAGCTATTCCTGTTCTCTTTAAGAGACCATGCTAAATATTGGCTGCAGACCCAACCGAGAGGGAGTATTACCACCTAGGAGGAATTGGTATCCAAATTCCTCATGAAGTACTTCCCACCCTCTAAATACAACAAGCTGAGAGGAGAGATTTCCTATTTCAGCCAAAAGAAAGGAAAGTCGCTTTATGAGGCTTGGGAGCGGTTCAAGGAACTTTTAAGGAAGTGCCCACACCATGGCTTCTCTGATGTTCACCAAGTTCACATTTTCTACAATGGAGTCAAGCTAGCCACAAGATTCATCATAGATGCCTCAGCAGGAGGATCTCTGAATACCAAAATTGCAGAGGAGGCCATGGAGCTGATTAAGATAATGGCCTCCAATGAGTACCAATCACCGACTGACAGAAGTGTTCCCAAGAGGGGTGTGCTGGAGTTGGACACACAAACTGCAATACTTGCTCAGAATAAGCTAATCTCACAGCAGCTGGAGGCTTTGACAAAACAGTTGCACGTCTTCAACTTAGGAACCTCACAGCAAACCCAAGCTCTGAAATGTGATTTCTGGGGGGGAGAACATGAAAACGGATGTTGTGACACAAACGTAACAGGAATATCCATCTAGGAGCAAGTGCACTATATGGGCCAGCCACAAAGGTCTAAGTGTCCTCCCTTCTCTAACTCTCATAATTCTAATTTCAGGAACTAGAACAACCTTAGGAGGAATGGGTAATACGCACAGCAACAATCCTCTCAACAACAAGTAAACCAACCTCAGGATAACTCTATAGATCTGGGAAACATACTCAGCCAGTTCATGCAGTCCACTCAAGCATCCATAAGGAATCTGGAAAATCAAGTGGGCCAGTTGTCCAAACAAGTCACAGAAAGGACTGTAGGGAGCTTTGCCAGTGACTCAACAATGAATCCCAAGGAGCAGTGTAACGCCATCACAACGAGGACTGGAAAGGTGATAGAGCCCCTGCCACCAAAACTGAAAAAGACAGGAGACAATACAGCTGTACAAGGGAATTATGCTGCTAATCCAATGGATCAACCATCCAAAGACAGAACAGAATTGTAATTTGGAGGAGACCTAGCAGCTAATCCACAACTAGAAGCGAAGGATGAACAGAAGTGGGAATTCCATGAAAGGCTAGTGAGAAAAAGAAAAAAACAATTATTTGAGGAAGCGGTGGCCAATGGGGAAAAAGCTACATTGGCAACGCCAAATGTTCCATTTCCTGAAAGACTGAAAAAACAGCAGCAGGAGAGGAAATTCTCTAAATTCCTGGATATATTCAGGAAACTGCAGATCAACATCCCACTAGCTGAAGCACTGGAAGAAATGCCCTCCTACGTAAAATTCATGAAGGAGTTGTTGTCCAAGAAGAGGAAGCTCAAGGAGGATAAAATTGTAGTTCTCATGGAAGAATGCAGTGCCATCATTCAAAGGAAACTTCCTCAGAAGCTCAAGGATCCAGGTTCCTTGGCAATTCCCTACACCATTGGTAATTTGTAGATTAGAAAAGCCTTATGCGACCTAGGGGCTAGCATCAACTTGATGCCTCTTTCCATAATGAAGAAACTAGAAATAGAGGAGGTGAAGCCTACCATGATGTGCCTTCAACTGGCTGATAGATCAATCAAATACTCATATGGTGTGGTGGAAGACCTCCTGGTTAAGGTGGACAGATTTATATTCCTAGCTGATTTTGTGGTGCTGGACATGGAGGAAGATGTTGAAATTCCATTGATCCTAGGAAGACCATTCCTTGCTACAGGACGAGCACATATTGATGTGCAGCAAAGGCAACTAATGCTGAGAGTGCAGGACGAAAAGGTAACATTCAATGTATTTGAAGCTATGAAGCATCCTGCTGAACAGCCACATTGCATGAAGATGGACACGTTGGCAACGCTGCCAATAAACGTGTTGGCCACGCCACTGTCAACCCCTCTTCAAAAACAGGACAGTGACTCCATTCTTGAAGGAGTCATCTGGCATTCTAAAGGCCTGAACCAAGAGAGAGGAAAAGAGAGCCAAGATGTGGAGGAATGCATAGTCACACTTAAAGCTAATCCTCCCATGAAGACAAGCTCACAACCATCTGAAAGCTTGCCAAAGGAAGAAGAAAGAGTAGACAACCCACCTACGGAACTGAAACAGCTTCCATCTCACCTTCGCTATGCATTCTTGGGGGCAAAGAACACATTTCCAGTGATTGTGAGTAACTCCCTCACTGAAGAAGAAGAAGAGGAGAAACTATTGAGAATTCTAAGAGCTCACAAATTTTCCATTGGATGGACTATTTCAGATCTAAAAGGAATAATTCCTTCCTTTTGCATGCACAAGATCCTAATGGAAGAAGATTTCAAACCTGTGGTGCAGCCCTAAAGAAGACTTAACCCAACCATGAAAGAGGTTGTGAAGAAGGAGGTCCTCATGCTATTGGACACAAGTATCATCTACCCAATTTTAGATAGCTCTTGGGTCAACCCAATTCAGGTTGTGCCTAAGAAGGGAGGAATAACAGTAATCCCTAATGAAAAGAATGAACTTATTCCTACACGGACAGTGACTGGTTGGCGTATGTGCATAGATTACAGAAGACTTAATGAGTCCACCAGGAAAGACCACTTTCCTCTCCCGTTCATGGACCAGATGCTGGAAAGACTAGCGGGACATGCCTACTACTGCTTTTTGGATGGATATTCTGGTTACAACCAGATTGTGGTGGATCCCAACAACCAAGAAAAAACTGCCTTCACTTGTCCTTATGGGATATTTGCATATCGCCAGATGCCCTTTGGCCTATGCAATGCACCGCCACATTTCAAAGGTGCATGCTAGCCATTTTCTCTAACATGGTGGAGAACTTTATTAAAGTCTTCATGGATGACTTCTCAGTATTTGGTTCTGATTATGACAATTGCTTAAGCAACCTGTCTTGTGTGTTGAAAAGGTGTGAGGAGACCAACTTAGTGCTGAATTGGGAGAAATGTCACTTTATGGTACAAGAAGGCATCGTGTTAGGACACAAAGTCTCATCAAGAGGTGTGGAAGTAGATAAATCCAAGGTTGAAGCCATTGAAAGGCTTCCTCCTCTTGTCAATGAGAAAGGAGTGAGAAGTTTCCTTGGGCATGCTGGATTCTACAGGAGATTCATCAAGGACTTCTCTAAAATATCTAAATCATTGTGTGACCTCTTGATGAAGGATGTTGAATTCAGATTTGATGATGCATGTTTAAAGGCGTTTAACACACTCCAGGATTGACTTATCACAGCACCAATACTCGCAGCCCCAGATTGGAGTCTTCCATTTGAACTTATGTGCGATGCAAGTGATTTTGTTGTAGGTGCTGTGCTAGGACAACAGAGAGAAAAGAAGATACATGTCATATACTATGCCAGCAAGGTGCTGAACAGCACACAATTGAACTACATAACAGAAAAAGAGCTGCTGGCCATTGTCTATGCTTTTGACAAGTTCAAGTCATATTTAATTGGTGCCAAGGTAATTGTGTATACTAACCATGTTGCCTTGAAACATTTTCTATCAAAATAGGAGGCAAAACCGAGGCTGATCAGGTGGATCCTACTCCTCCAAGAGTTCGATTTTGAAATCCAAGACCGAAATAGAAAGGACAATGGGGCAGCTAATCACCTGTCCAGGTTGCCTACGCAAATCATAGAAGATGAGAAGGTCTTGATCAACGAGGAATTTCCAGATGAGAAGCTACTAGCCATTGCTGTTGCACCATGGTACGTAGACATGGCAAATTTTAAAGCTGCACAGATCATTGCAACTGAATGGTCCTGACAACAGAAGAAAAAGTTGTATCATGACAGTAAGTTCTACCTTTGGGATGAGCCCTTCTTATACAAAAAAGGTATGGATGGATTGCTCAGAAGGTGTGTCCAGCGGGAAGAACAGAGAGACATTCTATGGCACTGCCATAGCTCAGCCTATGCAGGCCATTTCAATGGAAAACGGACAACAGCCAAGGTGCTGCAGAGTGGATTCTTCTGGCTTACATTGTTTAAGAATGTTAAGGACTTTGCCATTGCGTGTGTGTGTAAACACCCATTTACGTCCGAGGCTCCCAATTATTAAAATTAATCAAGAAACTAATACTAATTTAAAAAAAAAAAGAGTAAGCAAAAAAAAAAAAAACAGAAAACAGAGAAACAAATAAAAAGAAAACAGAAGAAAAGGCTGAAAAGCTAAAGTAGAAAAAGAAAAGAAACCTGAAAATTAAAAGATTTTAAGAATCTAATCAAAATAAGAATGTAAGAGAAAAGAAAAAGTAAGAACAAAAAAAATTCTTGATGAAATAATCAGAAAAAGAAATAAAATTAAAAGAAGAATTGAAAATATCTGAAAATAGGAAAATCAATAAAAATCAATTAATTAAATATAACAAAAAACAAACGTTAAAAATAAAAAAATAATTAAAATGCAAAATCTGGAAAATTAATATTTTTTTTTAAAATAACAAATAAATAAAAAAATCAGAAAAAGAAAAAATCAAGAAAAAGAAGATTAAAAAAATCAAAAAAATTAATAAGAAAAAATTAGTTAAAGAAAACAAACAAGAATATAAAAACCAGAAAATAATGATGAAAAATAAATAATAAAAATTAGAAAAAGGAAAAATTAAGAAAATTAAGAAGTTCCGAAAAAAGAGAAAAAAAATTTAAGTAAAAGAAAATCCGAAAAAACTAAATAGATTAGTAAAATAAATAAGATCTCGGACATGAGTTAGGGAACCATCTCGCCCATTCCCAGCTATCACTCACTTATCTATTCTTTCGATTTTCTTAATTATCTATTATTGGCGGGAGGACTCTCTGTCCCGAACCAAAACAGAGGTGCCGATGCGATGACAATTACACATGCTTTTGCGGTTCTGAATCAGTGATCGGGAACTGAAATTTCAACTAGTTCATTTCGTCATGACAGTTCGGCGTGTGGATCAATACTATATTCGGCTATTAACATTATTTTATCTGCGTATAATTATAGCAAAACGTCAAACAGAGGCACGACAATTTCATCAAATGAATGAGTGACGTCACCGATGGCTCAAGTTCATCCATACAAAACTACAGCAACCATCAAATAGGCAGTTTCAGCAAGTGAATCAGTGATGTAACTAGCGATTCAAGTTCGTTCACACACAATCACAGAAATGTGGCAGTTCAGTAAGGGAATCAAGTGAGTTATATGAGACTGAGCACTAACCTTGGCGAGCCAAATTAACAAGCACAGGATCGACCACTTTAGAGGAGATGCACTATGGCTAACTGTGCCTACGATCAGATTCGCGAGGGAGATCAGATCAGTGACTACCAGGCGGAGGAATTGAAGCCTGATCGTGGAATTTGATGGGATCAGCAACGCTAGCAGAAAAAGCTTCAAGAAGCTTCAGGACGGTGGTAGAAAGTGTGTCCCAAAACTGAGAGAAATCTAGAGTCCTTCTCTTCAACCTTTTCTCAACAATCCCCCCTCCCAAAGTTCCTTTTCTGATACCTTTAAGCCCTACTTATACCTCTTTTCCTTCCCCGCTTTTCCTTTTATTATTTGGTTACTTATTCCCTTATTTATTTTAATTTATTTGTTTTATTTTCCTTCCAACATTCATATTCTTTTTCATTTTGATTTTCCTCCCTCCATTTACCTCATTAACTTCCAGGTTCTATTTATTCTTTTATTACTATTTTGTTTATTGTATTTTCCTTATTATTACTTTTGTTTCATATTTTTTTTAGTTTTTAATCTTATTTTCAGATTTTTAATTTTTGTTTTTTTTTAGATTTTTATTTTTGATTTTATGAGATTTTTATTTTTTAATTTTATTTTCATATTTTTAATTTGTTTTATTTTTATATTTTTGCTCTCTTTTTCCTTCTTATTTTCTTTATTATATATTTTTTTTATTTTTTTATTTTTTCTATTTTCTCCTTTTTTTTGTTTTTTTGTGTTTGTTACTTTCTTCTGCTTGCCCGTTTTTCCGTATACACATTTCCATTTATTTTTATTTTTCATTATTATCATTTAAATTATGGTTGGTTCACCAGTTACTTTAACGACGAGAGTCCTCGGACATAATTGAGTGTTTACAGTTTGCCCCTCTTTCCCGCCTGGTAATGTGAGAGATGACTCTCTGCATTATCAGGATAGGGAATGAGTAAAGACGTGAACACATTATGTCCGAGGTGGCTTGAGAAGCCCTGGGCTTGCTTGCATGCCCTAGTTGGGCTATGGGCACTGCTGATGCACGGGTGAAGCGGGGTAAGATGGAACTCTGGGGACGAATGTGGTCAAAGGATGTGGTGCCTTGGTACACCTTGTTCGGCGGAGCAATACGAAATGAGGGGGACCCGGTGACTTGACAACGAAGTAAGTTTGAGTGAGGCCTGACATCATAGGCCGAAATGCAGGAAATTAAACATGCAGAGGCATGACATCATGGGCCGAAGTGCAGGAAATTAAACATACCGAGGCCTAACAACATAGGTCGAGGTGCCGAAAATTAAACCTGCAAAGGCCTGACATCATAGGCTGGAGTGCAGAAACTTAAACATGCAAGGACTGGCATCATAGGCCGGAGTATGGAAAATTAAACCTGCAAAGGCCTGACATCATAGGACGGAGTGCAAAAATTTACACATGCAAGGCCTGACATCATACGCCGAAGTGCGGAAAGTTAAACATGCAGGGGCCTGATATCATAGGCCGGAGTGGAGGAAGTTAAACAAGTGGAGGCCTGAAAACATAGGCCAAGGTGCGGAAAATTACACATGCAGAGGCCTGAAATCATAGGCCGAAGTGCAGAAAATCAAACATGCAGAGGCCCGACATCATAGGCCGGAGTGCAGAAAATTAAACATGCAGAGGCCTGACATCATAGGTCGGAGTGCAAAAATTTAAACATGCGGAGGCCTGACATCATGGGCCGAGGGTGCAAAAAATTAAATATGCCGAGGCCTGGCAACATAGGCCGAGGGTGCAGAAAATTAAACATGCAGAGGCCTGACATCATAGGTCAAGGGTGCAGAAAATTAAACATGCAGAAGCCTGACATCATAGGCCGAGGGTGCAGAAAATTAAACATACAGAGGCTTGACATCGTAGGCCGAGGGTGCAGAAAATTAAACATACAGAGGCCTGACATCATAGGCCAAGGGTGCAGAAAATTAAACATGCAGAGGTCTGACATCATAGGCCAAGGGTGCAGAAAATTAAATATGGAGAGGCTTGACATCATAGGCCAAGGGTGCAGAAAATTAAACTTGCAGAGCCCTGACATCATTGGCCGAGGGTGCAGCAAATTAAACATGCAGAGGCCTGACCTCATAGGCCGAGGTGCGGAAAATTAAACATGCAGAGGCCTGACATCATAGGCCGAGCTGCGGAAAATTAAACATGTAGAGACCTGACATCATAAGCCGAGGTGCAGAAAATTAAACATGTTGAGGCCAGCATCATAGGTCGACGGTGCAGAAAATTAAACATGCAGAGGCTTGACATCGTAGGCTGAGGGTGCAGAAAATTAAACATGCAGAGGCCTAACATCATAGGCCAAGGGTGCAGAAAATTAAACATGCAGAGGTCTGACATCATAGGCCAAGGGTGCAGAAAATTAAACATGCAGAGGCCTGACATCATTGGCCGAGGGTGCAGAAAATTAAACATACAGGGGCTTGACATCATAGGCCAAGGGTGCAGAAAATTAAACATGCAGAAGCCTGACATCATAGGCCGAGGGTGCAGAAAATTAAACATGCAGAGGCTTGACATCGTAGGCCGAGGGTGTAGAAAATTAAACATGCAGAGGCCTGACATCATAGGCCAAGGGTGCAGAAAATTAAACATGCAGAGGTCTGACATCATAGGCCAAGGGTGCAGAAAATTAAACATGTAGAGGCTTGACATCATAGGCCAAGGGTGCAGAAAATTAAACTTGGAGAGCCCTGACATCATTGGCCGAGGGTGCAGCAAATTAAACATGCAGAGGCCTCACCTCATAGGCCGAGGTGCGGAAAATTAAACATGCAGAGGCCTGACATCATAGGCTGAGCTGCGGAAAATTAAACATGCAGAGGCCTGACATGATAAGCCGAGGTGCAGAAAATTAAACATGTCGAGGCCAGCAACATAGGTAGACGGTGCAGAAAATTAAACATGCAGAGGCTTGACATCGTAGGTTGAGGGTGCAAAAAATTAAACATACAGAGGCCTGACATCATAGGCCAAGGGTGCAGAAAATTAAACGTGCAGAGGTCTGACATCATAGGCCAAGGGTGCAGAAAATTAAACATGCAGAGGCCTGACCTCATTGGCCGAGGGTGCAGAAAATTAAACATGCAGAGGCTTGACCTCATAGGCCGAGGTGCGGAAAATTAAACATGCAGAGGCGTGACATCATAGGCCGAGCTGAGGAAAATTAAAAATGCAGAGCTCTGTGACACGCTCATCGCAAACGCGCAAAAATAATTTTTAGATTTTCCCCAAACTATTGGTATAGTATATGGTGCAACCTAGGTCATCTCCCAAAGACCATTTCATATTCTTAAGCAAATTAGGAGAAAATTAGAACAAGGGGATTTTATAAAGATTGATATTGAGTTCTAAATGCAAAATACAGAATGAAATTAATTTCACTTAACAATTATCAACTCAAGGAATTCAGAAGCTATTTTCTTAACTAATCATTGATCACTAAAATCATGCATTGTGTTTATCAACCTAGGATCATCTGGAACCCCTACAATGATCCTTGAATTCTCTACTGAGAAACCTCTCAGAATTCAATTGATTATGATCAACAAGATTTAGTAACCACTTAATCTTTCATCTAAACCAATTTTATAATCAGAATTCAGTTGAAGTAAGTAATAAAATGAAAACCTTCAATTAAATTACTTAATTTCTACTCTTCAAACTTTTGGAAAATGATTTACCAATCAAAAACCAATTATAAATCAATTATGCATTAATCAAAATACGTCAACCGATCAAACTTTGATTAAAGAATAAATTGAAGAATATAGTGAAGTAGAGTAGAAACCACTTAATAAGCATGTAAATAAAGATCAAGACCTCAAAGTTAAAATGAAAATAGCTTGAATCCTTGAATTGAAACTACAAACCTAGCCTTCCATGAAGGAGGCAAACTAACAACAAAGAAAGAGGCAAACTAACAACAAATAAATCCTAAGCCTTCCATGTAGGAGGCAACTAACAACAAATAAATCCTAAGCCTTCCATGTAGGAGGCAACTAACAATAAAGAAAAACTAAGCCTTCCATGTAGGAGGCAAACTAACAAGAAAGAAAACCTAAGCCTTCCATGAAGGAGGCAAAACTAACAAGAAAGAAAGAAAGAAAGAAAGAAAGAAAGAAAATGGTATTGGAGTTAATCTCCAAAATGGTGTGTTTCTCCTTTTGTAAACCCTTCTAGTTATAGAGGATTTTTGAGGCATCATCTTTAGAAAGTCACCAACTAGGATATTACTTTTCTACCCTTTTATTGCTTTCACATGGGCTTTGTTGAAAATGCAAAACACTTTTGAATTTTTGCCACCAATGAGCACAACAATTTTGACTTTTTTGCACCGCAATTTCGGATGTTCACATGTTCGAATTAGAGCTTGACTTCTGAACAAAAGTTGTAGCCCCAGATCTTAGCTGTCCAACAAATTTGATTTCATCTCAATATGACTTCTATATCTCAAGCTATGGCCGGATCTTTTCACATTGTTCAAATTCCACGTCAGCAACACTATCTCATCTTTTGAGATAATTTCGGAGTCCTAAATATCCCATTTAGAGTCTGATCTTGCTTTGTAACTATGGACACTTCTTTAAGCTTTCATTCTAGACATATTTCATGATTTTTGGATGTCTAAAACTCCTATTATGCTCAAAATACTATAATAGTGTCATTTTAATCGGGTAAGCAAAGAAATTCAATTAAACTTCATATGAACCCAAACTCATAAAATATGACAAAGACCACTTAATTGAACATATATGAAGTCTTAATGAGATAAAAGTGAGAGATAATTATTTATGAAATTTATGCTTATCAAATTCCCCCACACTTATCTTTTGCACGTCTCGGGCAAACTTAAGTTAAGGATTGGTGACTATTTTTTTTTATTTTTTTTTTGAAAGAACATCAAAGTTTTGAGTTGATTCCTCAAGAATTCACAAAATTTCATGAAGCATTCTTTCATCACATTTTTGAAATTACTTAGAAAGGCAACTTTAATTTGAAAAACATAGATTGAGAAAGATAAAACCTCACATGATATACTCTGAATCTCTCAAGTGTTTGATTTGGTAAGTGTTTCTCTCAAATTCAATCCATGAAAGATGAACTATCATAGGCTTGCATATCTTCTACTTCTCTACTACTATGTACACATGCAATGCACAAATCAAAAGGTCTTTATTTTGGTTATAACGAGATTAGAAAGATGAAATGATATATTGAAGAGATACAATGTTAGACCAAGGAAAATGGTGAGGATTGAGAACTGAGTCTAAGTGCAAGTGTGAGAAACAGATATCACTTCTTCATTCTTTTTTTTTCTTTTTTTTTCAATATAATAGTTTATTTATTAATTTATTACTTCAGTTTTTTTTTTCAACCATGATATTGATGAACACAACAATAATCTCCCCCACACTTATTGAAACACTTATGGTATGTTAAATCCAGTATTTCTCACCTTCTATGGTCAGACAAAGTTGTTTTTTTTTTTTTGATTTGTGGTGAGCTAAAAAGAAGAAAAGGCTAATCGGCTCAAAGGGCTGATCAAAGGATAAAATTATATGGTTTGGTTATTTGGCCAAGTGGTTTGTTCAAGAAAAATAGTGCCTCAATCATTTTTGTACAATTCATGTGAAAATGTAGCTTCAAAAAGAATCAATGCAAGTTCTGAAGTAACATATTCCATGGATGAAAATCACACAAGAAAGAAAATAATAATAAGGCTCAAAATCTCACAGGTAATATATTTATCAAATCTAATCTATCCAGTTCAAATATGTGTTGCCAAACTAATTAATCTCGAAATGTAAATGATTTTGCTTCAATTATTTTATGAAATCTAAAGAACAACAAACTTCCACATCCAATTTTTCTTTTTTTAATCATAAGATGCGTATCAAGAGTCAAGTGTAATTCCTTACTCAGCCATCTTACTCAAAGAAAGTTTATGATTCTAACCTATTTTTTTTTTGGGTTTTTTTTTTAAATTTTTCTTTTATATCAGACCATCCTCCCCCCAACCTATCCAAGACATTGTCCCCAATGTCTTAGATAGAAATTATATAACAGGAAAAGAAATGTGACAAAACCACCAAAGTAAGGAAAAGTTATAACCGAAGAGTGGTATCTGGTTCTCTTTTGTCTCTGCCATCCTGATTTGGTTGGTTCACCAGCTGCATTGCTATATTCTAAAAATGGTGAAAATTTCAAATAAATTGAAAAGAAAATGTAAATGACAAACATACATGCATGAGAATGAACAGTAGTTGTGATTGTGGCTCACATCTTCCTCTGGTTTTACGTCCAGTAACGGCTGAAACGCCTTCTAAGAGTCGAGGATGTGCTTCCCATTCAGTTTTCTTGTAAACTGACAACAGGGTCTTTTAAAGTCAGATTCCCAAGACTATAACGTGCTTTTTCCTTACGGAATAGTTCAAACAAATCAAGAATAGTATACCTAAAAAAAAATTGTTAGAAAGGTTAAAAATTTTATACAAACTCAAAAAATTGTTAGAAAGGTTAAAAATTTTATACAAACTCCTAAATAAGCCTAGGAAACTAAAATGGTGCCCAGCAACGGCGCCAAATTTTTGACACGCTCGTCGCAAACGCGCAAAAATAATTTCTAGATTTTCCCCAAACTATTGGTATAGTATAAGGTGCAACCTAGGTCATCTCCCAAAGACCATTTCATATTCTTAAGCAAATTAGGAGAAAATTAGAACAGGGGGGTTTTGTAAAGATTAATATTGAGTTCTAAATGCAAAATACAGAATGAAAATAATTTCACTTAACAATTATCAACTCAAGGACTTCAGAGGCTATTTTCTTAACTAATCATTGATCACTAAAATCATGCATTGTGTTTATCAACCTAGGATCATCTGGAACCCCTACAATGATCCTTGAATTCTCTACTGAGAAACCTCTCAGAATTCAATTGATTATGATCAACAAGATTTAGTAACCACTTAATCTTTCATCTAAACCAATTTTATAATCAGAATTCAGTTGAAGTAAGTAATAAAATGAAAACCTTCAATTAAATTACTTAATTTCTACTCTTCAAAATTGTGGAAAATGATTTACCAATCAAAAACCAATTATAAATCAATTATGCATTAATCAAAATACGTCAACCGATCAAACTTTGATTAAAGAATAAAATTGAAGAATATAGTGAAGTAGAGTAGAAACCACTTAATAAGCATGTAAATAAAGATCAAGACCTCAAAGTTAAAATGAAAATAGCTCGATACCTTGAATTGAAACTACAAACCTAGCCTTCCATGAAGGAGGCAAACTAACAACAAAGAAAGAGGCAAACTAACAACAAATAAATCCTAAGCCTTCCATCTAGGAGGCAACTAACAACAAATAAATCCTAAGCCTTCCATGTAGGAGGCAACTAACAATAAAGAAAAACAAAGCCTTCCATGTAGGAGGCAAACTAACAAGAAAGAAAACCTAAGCCTTCCATGAAGGAGGCAAAACTAACAAGAAAGAAAGAAAGAAAGAAAGAAAGAAAGAAAGAAAGAAAGAAAATGGTATTGGAGTTAATCTCCAAAATGGTGTGTTTCTCCTCTTGTAAACCCTTCTATTTATAGAGGATTTTAGAGGCATCATCTTCAAAAAGTCACCAACTAGGATATTACTTTTCTACCCTTTTATTGCTTTCACATGGGCTTTGTTGAAAATGCAAAACACTTTTGAATTTTTGCCACCAATGAGCACAACAATTTTGACTTTCATGCACCGCAACTTTCTTGCACCGCAATTTCGGATGTTCACATTTCCGAATTAGAGCTTGAGTTCTGAACAAAAGTTGTAGCCCCGGGTCTTAGCTGTCCAACAAATTTGATTTCATCTCAATATGACTTCTATATCTCAAGATATGGCCGGATCTTTACAAATTGTTCAAATTCCAAGTCAGCAACACTATCTCATCTTTTGAGATAATTTCGGAGTTCTACACATCCCATTTAGAGTCTGATCTTGCTTTGTAACTATGGACACTTCTTTAAGCTTTCATTCTAGACATATTTCATGATTTTTGGATGTCTAAAACTCCTATTATGCTCAAAATACTACAATAGTGTCATTTTAATCGGGTAAGCAAAGAAATTCAATTAAACTTCATATGAACCCAAACTCATAAAATATGACAAAGACCACTTAATTGAACATATAAGAAGTCTTAATGAGATAAAAGTGAGAGATAATTATTTATGAAATTTATGCTATCACTCTAACATCATAAGCCGAGGTGCAGAAAATTAAACGTGCAGAGGCCTAAAAACATAAGCCAAGTTGCAGAAAATTAAACATGCAGAGAGGCCTGGCCACATAGGCCAAGGGTGCAGAAAATTAAAGATGCAGAGGCCTGACATCATAGGCCAAGGTGCAGAAAATTAAACATGCAGAGGCCTGACATCATAAGCCAAGGTGCAGAAGATTAAACATGTAGAGGCCTGACATCGTAGGCCAAGATGCGGAAAATTAAACATGTAGAGGCCTAACATCAGAGGCCGAGGTGCAGAAAATTAAGCATACAGAGGCCTGACATCATAGGCCAAGGTGCGGAAAATTAAACATGCAGAGGCCTGACAACATAGGCCAAGGTGTAGAAAATTAGCATGTAGAGGCCTTAAATCATAGGCCAAGGTGCGGAAAATGAAACATGTAGAGGCCTGAAAACATAGCGCAAGGGTGCGGAAAATTAAACATGTAGAGGCCTGACATCATAGGCTGAGGTGCAGAAAATTAAACATGTAGAGGCATGACAACATAGGGCGAGGTGTAGAAAATTAAACATGCGAAGCCTGAGAACATAGGCCAAGGTGCAGAAAATTAAACATGCAGAGGGTTGACATCATAGGCCAAGGTGCAGAAAACTAACATGTAGAGGCCTGAAAGCATAGGCCAAGGAGCTGAAAATTAAACATCCAGAGGCATGACATCATAGGCCAAGGTGCGGAAAATTAAACATGTAGAGGCCTGAAAACATAGGGCAAGGGTGTGGAAATTTAAACATGCAGAGGCCTGACATCATAGGCTGAGGTGCAGAATATAAAAGACATGTAGAGGCCTGAAAATATAGGCCGAGGTGCAGAAAATTAAACATGCGGAGGCCTGAGAACATAGGCCAAGGTGCGGAAAATTAAACATGTAGAGGCCTAACATCATAGGCCAAGGTGCAGAAAATTAAACATGCAGAGGCCTGACAACATAGGCCAAGCTGCAGAAAATTAACATGTAGAGGCCTGAAATCATAGGCCAAGGTGATGAAAATTAAACATCCAGAGGCGTGACATCATAGGCCAAGGTGCGGAAAATTAAACATGTAGAGGCCCGAAAACATAGAGCAAGGGTGCAGAAAATTAAGCATGCAGAGGCCTGACATCATAAGCCGAGGTGCAAAAAATTAAACATGTAGAGGCCTGACAACATAGGCCGAGGTGCAGAAAATTAAACATTCGGAGGCCTGAGAACATAGGCCAAGGTGCAAAAAATTAAACATGCAGAGGCCTGACATCATACGCCGAGCTGTAGAAAATTGAACATGCAGAGGCCTGACAACATAGGCCAAAGTGCAGAAAATTAAACATGCAGAGGCCTAAAATGATAGGCCAAGTTGCGGAAAATTAAACATGCAGAGGACTGACAACATAGGCCAAGGGTGCAGAAAATTAAACCTGCAGAGGCCTAACATCATTGGCCGAGGGTGCAGAAAATTAAACATGCAAAGGCCTGACCTCATAGGCCGACGTGCGGAAAATTAAACATGAACTTGCCTGACATCATAGGCCAAGCTGCGGAAAATTAAACATGCAGAGGCATGACATCATAAGCCGAGGTGCAGAAAATTAAACATGTCGAGGCCAGCATCATAGGTCGAGGGTGCAGAAAATTAAACATGCAGAGGCTTGACATCGTAGGCCGAGGGTGCAGAAAATTAAACATGCAGAGGCTTGACATCATTGGCCAAGGGTGCAGAAAATCAAATATGCAGAGGTCTGACATCATAGGCCAAGGGTGCAGAAAATTAAACACGCAGAGGCCTAACATCATTGGCCGAGGGTGCAGAAAATTAAACATGCAGAGGCCTGACCTCATAGGCCGAGGTGTGAAAAATTAAACATGCAATGGCATGACATCATAGGCCGAGCTGAGGAAAATTAAACATGTAGTGGCCTGACATCATAAGCCGAGGTGCAAAAAATTAAACGTGCAGGGCCTGACAACATAAGCCAAAGTGCAGAAAATTAAACATGCAGAGAGGCCTGGCCACAGAGGCCAAGGGTGCAGAAAATTAAAGATACAGAGGCTTGACATCATAGGTGAAGGTGCAGAAAATTAAAGATGCAGAGGCCTGACATCATAGGCCAAGGTGTAGAAGATTAAACATGTAGAGGCCTGACATCGTAGGCCAAGGTGCGGAAAATTAAACATATAGAGGCCTAACATCAGATGCCGAGGTGCAGAAAATTAAACGTACAGAGGCCTGACATCATAGGCCAAGGTGAATAAAATTAAACATGCAGAGGCCTGACAACATAGGCCAAGGTGCAGAAAATTAACATGTAGAGGCCTGAAGTCATAGGCCAAGGTGTAGAAAATTAAATATCGAGAGGCGTCACATCATAGGCCAAGGTGCGGAAAATTAAACATGTAGAGGCATGAAAACATAGGGCAAGGGTGCAAAAAATTAAACATGAAGAGGCCTGACATCATAGGCCGAGGTGCAGAAAATTAAACATGTAAAGGCCTGACAACATAGGCTGAGGCGCAGAAAATTAAACATGCGGAGGCTTGAGAACATAGGCCAAGGTGCAGAAAATTAAACATGTAGAGGCCTGGCATCATAGGCCGAGCTGTAGAAAATTGAACATGTAGAGGCCTGAGAACATAGGCCAAAGTGCAGAAAATTAAACATGCAGAGGCCTGACATGATAGGCCAAGTTGCGGAAAATTAAACATGCGGAGGCCTAACAACATAGGCTAAGTTGTGGAAAATTAAACATGCAGAGGCCTGACAACGTAGGCCAAGGGTGCAGAAAATTAAACATGCAGAGGCCTGACAACATAGGCCAAGGTGCAGAAAATTAAACATGCAGAGGCCTGACAACATAGGGCAAGGTGCAGAAAATTAAACATGCAGAGTCCTGACAACATAGGGCAAGGTGCATAAATTAAACATGCAGACGTCTGACATCATAGGCCGAGGTGCAGAAAAATTAACATGTAGAGGCCTGACAACATAGGTCAAGGTGCAGAAAATTAAAGATGCAGAGGTCTGACATCATAGGCCATGGTGCGGAAAATTAAACAGGCAGAGGCTTGACGACATAAGCCAAGAGTGCAAAAAATTAAATATGCAGAGGCCTGACATCATAGGCCCAGGTGCAGAAAATTAAACATTCAGAGGAATGAAAGGATAGCCTACTGGTAGGCTTGAGAGTGATAATTGTCTGTTTTTGTTTGCAGACTTTCACTTCCTGGCTTTCTTTAGCATCGATCATGATCTTTGAAGCGAGCTAGATCCTCTGACCTGCTTGCTTGGTCTCTCGTTTTCCCGAGGTGTCTATTGCGTGTGCTACTCTTTCGAGGGGTAAGATGCTTTGATCTAATGAGAATTTGTGCTTAGGAATATTTTGAACTAACCTTGACCTTCAGAACAACATTTGTAACAGTAATTGTCATTCAAAATTCATATGATAGATCGCATTTTTCATATACATCTTAACAGAATTAAATACAGTCGCTTTGTGGTGTAAGACAACGGTAGTGCAGTGATATTAGAGGATGGACGTTTGGTGGTTTGATTTGGACTGGTTGCATGCCTTTGGGACGATCGGTGCTAGTATTGTACTTCGGCGACACTTGCTGTCTCGTCAACCCTGCTTCTGAAAAAACAAAATTTTTCCCCAGTTTAATCGACTTGCCCTGGTGTGATCAATTTACCCCAAACCTATCTTGAACCTTTCGCTTCAACCATAATCGAACTTGATTCTGCTCATTGCTTTTCAGAATCCCGGATGTTTGCCAATTTTTCCCCAGTATAAGGCCCAGATCATTATTTGACCACAGATTAGCCCTAGTATGGACGGAGACTGCTTGTCACTCTTTTCCAATATTCTCAACAGGAGGGAACAACTCCTCCCTCACTCGTCTTGTCGGTGCCGTTTTGCCTTGATTTTGCCTAAGCCTCCTTTGCGGATTTTCGACCTAGCGGGCCTTTTTCGCTTGAATTGTCCTAACTTTTTCCTAGGCTATCCACGCGGGTTTCGACCTAGCGGGCTTTTTGCTTGAGTGGCCCTAACTTTTTCCTAGGCCGCCCTTGCGAGTTTTTGACCTAGCGGGCTTTTTTCTGCTTGAATTGCCCTAATTTTTGCCTAGGCCGCCCTTGCGGGTTTTCGACCTAGCGGGCCTTTTTGCTTGAATTGCCCTAACTTTTGCCTAGGCCGCCCTTGTGGGTTTCGACCTAGCGGGATTTTTGCTTGAGTTGCCCTAACTTTTTCCTAGGCTGCCCTTGCGGGTTTTCGACCTAGCGGGTCTTTTTGCTTGAATTGCCCTAACTTTTGCCTAGGCTGCCCTTGCGGGTTTTCGACCTAGCGAGGCTTTCTTTTTGAATTGCCATAAATTTTTCCTAGACTGCTCTTGTGGATTTTCGACCTAGCGGGCCTTTTTTTTAAGAATAATACCTCTTGACGGCATCTGAGTTAATAGGGTTAGGCAAGTCCTTCCCATCCATGTTTGCTAGGATCAGGGCGCCTCCGGAGAAAGCTTTCTTAACTACGTACGGTCCTTGGTAATTTGGAGACCATTTTCCGTGCAGCGCTTTCTGCATAGTCAACAGCCTTTTGATCACCAAATCTCCCTCCTGGAACTCCCGAGGATGGACCTTTTTATCAAATGCTTTCTTCATTCTCCTTTGGTATAGTTGGCCGTGGCATATCGCCGCCAACCTTTTCTCGTTGATCAGGTTTAGTTGGTCCATCCGGGCTTGGACCCATTCGGCCTCTTCTAATTTGGCATCCATCAGGACTCTCAATGAAGGGATCTCCACTTCGATCGAGAGTACGACTTCCATCCCATACACTAGTGAGAATGGCGTTGCCCCAGTAGACGTACGGACTGAGGTTCGATATGCATGTAATGCATAAGGGATCATTTCAGGTCATTCTCTGTATGAGAGCACCATCTTCTGGTTGATCTTTTTGATATTCTTGTTGGCTTCTTCGACCGCTCCATTCGTCTTCGGTCGGTAGGGGGATGAGTTGTGATGCTGGATCTTGAATTGGTCGCACAATTCTCACATCATTTTGTTGTTCAAGTTGGAGTCGTTGTCTGTGATGAGTCTGCCAGGCAGTCCGTATCGGCATATCAGTTCTCTTTTCACAAATTTGACCACCACATTGCGGGTCACACTAGCATATGAGACGACTTCGACCGATTTGGTAAAGTAGTCAATGGCAACCAATATGAAACGATGCCCATTAGACACTTTAGGCTCGATCGGGCCAACGACATCCATCTCCCACTAAGCGAATGGCCAGGGTGACGACAGCACATTCAACAACGTGGCTGGCATGTGGACGTTATCTGCACACACCTAGCATTTGTGGCAGGTCTTGACATGTTTATGACAGTCAGTCTCCAGGGTCAGCCAATCGTATCCGGCAATAAGAATTTTTCTCGCGATTGCGTGTCTGTTGGCATAAGCACTGAAGGACCCTTCATGAACTTCTTTCAAAATCTTGTTGGCTTCTACTGTGTCTACGCACCTGAGGAGAACCATGTCATGATTCCTTTTGTACAATATTTCTCTTAAGGAAGAAACCTACGACTAGTCTACGTAGGGTCCTCTTGTCATTCTTAGGCGCATCGGCGGGGTATTCTTTATTTTTCAAGAACTGCAGGATGTCGTGATACCAGGGCTTCCCGTCTAGTTCCACCTCTACCGACTGACAGAATGCAGGTCTGGGGCGATGTTAGATGCGAATGAGAGGCATATCTTCTTCTCGTCCGATTTCGAACATAGACGATAATGTGGCTAGGGCATCAGCCAGCTGATTGTCTTCTCGAGGTATGTGCGAGAAGGTGACCTCTTCGAAATGTTCCAGCAATTCTTGGAGGCGAGCCTAATAGGGCATTAGCTTTGCATCTCTGGTCTCCCACTCTCCCTTGACCTGGTGGATGACCAAAGCCACATCACCGAAGACCTCTAGGCGCTTCACATTGGCTTCCATCGCCGCTTGGATTCCCAGAATACAAGCTTCACACTCGGCCACGTTGTTCGTACAATCGAAAGACAGTCGGGCGGTGATAGGTATATACTATTTTTCTAGGGAAATCAGTATAACTCCTATACCATGGCCCATCATATTGGACGCGCCATCAAACAACATCGTCCATTTTCCCCATCGGCCCCTTCTTCTCCACTGAAGATTGCCATCAAATCCTCATCAGGAAATTCCGGCTGCATAGCCTGCTAATCTTCTAGGGGTTGCTAGGCCAAGTACTCTGCGAGTGCACTGCCTTTGACCGACTTGTGGGTTATATACAGGATATCATATTCCGAAAGCATCATTTGCCATTTTGCGATTCGTCCTGACAACGCAGGCTTCTCGAATATATACTTGATTAGATCCATCCTAGATATTAGCCACGTGGTGTGACTCAGCATGTACTGCCTTAGGCGGTGTGCCGCCCATGCCAAACCGCAGCACGTTCGCTCTAATAGAGAGTATTTGGCCTCGCAATTTGTGAACTTTTTGCTCAGGAGATATATCGCCTGATCCTTCCTCCCAACCTCATCATGTTGACCGAGCACACAACCCATCGATTAGTCTATCACCGTCAAATACAAGATTAGAGGTCTCCCAAGGACGGCCGGTACTAGGACCGGCGAGTTCTGTAAGTACAATTTGATCTTCTCGAAAGCCTCTTGGCAATCCTCATCCCAACTCATGGGTTGATTCTTGCGCAAGAGCTTAAAGATTGGCTCGCATGTGGCCGTCAACTAGAAAATAAACCGGGAGATGTAATTAAGTCTTGCCAAGAAACCTCGGATCTCCTTTTCGGTTTTTGGAGCTGGCATGTCTATGATTGCTCGAGCTTTATCAAGGTTGACCACGATACTGTCGCAACCGTAATCTCGACGAGACGACGAACTCGCTAAAATTTTAATATTATTTATTTTGATTATCTGGAGCCGCCACCAAATTCTAATTTAAAGGAAAAAGATTTGGAAAAAACCTTGACTTGAGGAAGAGATTTAGGTTCGGGAGTCGGTTACGAATGGGTAAGGTGTTAGGCACCCCATTCGCCCATTTCGAAGAACGGTACCCTTAAACTGAGTGTGTGATTATTTGAAAATGGTTCGATCCCTTTAATTAGAGTGAAAATAAATACTTGATGGAGGTTAGCCTGACAGGATTTGATCCTGCTCCTACGTATTTCCCGGTGCAATGGGCAACTCAAGGCTTACGTAGTTCTGGTTTGATTTGAAGGCTCGACCTTCGAAGATGCTTGAAAGAAAAGAATTTTGAAAATGAACATGTTGTTTTAGAAGATGTTTTTAGAAGGGCAATCCCCATCCACATATGCACAGGACCCAAGATAACTATGGCTGCACTTGGACCCATACGAATTTCTAAACAACGAACAGCAGAAAAAGCTACCAGTTTGTGCTTAGAGCTCGTCACGTGAGATCGGGAATCACCAAACCAGTTTTTTATTTTGTAAGAACGATGGATGATAAGATTTTTTATTTTGCAAAAAGGAAGGCGCAATCCTAATCCACATGTGCACAAGGCCCAAGACAACTACGGCTGCACTTGGACCTATACGAAACTCTAAACAACGAATAGCAAAAAAAAGCTACCAGTTCGTGCTTAGAGCTAGTCGCGTGAGATCGGGAATCATCAAACCAGATTTTTATTTTGTAAGAACGATGGATGATAAGATTTTTTATTTTGTAAAAAGGAAGGGGCAATCCTAATCCACATATGCACAAGGCCCAAGACAACTACGGCTGCACTTGGACCCATACGAATCTTTAAACGACGAACAGCAGAAAAAGCTACCAGTTTGTGCTTATAGCTTGTCGCGTGAGATTAATAATCGCAAAACAAGATTTTTATTTTGAAAAAAGATGAATAATAAAACGAACAAGATTTTTTATTTTGTAAAAAGGAAGGACAATCCTAATCCACATATGCACAAGGCCCATGACAACTACAGCTGCACTTGGACCCATACGAATCTCTAAACAACGAATAGCAGAAAAAGCTACCAGGTTGTGCTTAGAGCTCGTTGCGTGAGATTAAGAATCGCAAAACAAGATTTTTATGTTGAAAAACGGTGAAAGATAAAGCAGGCAAGACATAATTGAACATAAAGGGGATATGGGGGTATGCTTATCATAAATGGAAATTTATGGATTTAATTTGTGATCAGAAGAATTTTAGGAATTTCAATTGCAATTAGTAGATTTCGGCTTAGTAGAATTTTAGGGATTGAATGGTAATTAGTAGAATTTTGGGACAGAATGAGAATTAGTGGGAATGATTAGGGGCTGATGGTAATTTACAACTTGGGATAGAATAGGAATTAGTGGGAATGTTTAGGGGCTGAATGGTAATTTGCAACTGGGGATAGAATACGAATTATCCAGGATTATGGGGCAGAATTTTCATTATCAAGAGTTATGGGGGTAGAATTGTCATTTAAGGATTATGGAGTCAGTTTTGTCATTTTATTGGAAATTAGGAAAAATGCTGTCATGGGGACTCGAAGAGAGCGTCGGGAGGTCACAGGCTTCATTCTCTACCACTACGCCATTTTGTGTTTAATTCCTTATGTTCTTCTTCGCCTAAATGTATATATGAGAGGGGAGAGCGCCCTTGTCTTAAGTAAGACATCTCAGTGGGTCCCTTGATTCTGCATGGGCCTCGTCCACTTTATGGCTGCGGTATGGTGGAATCTGGCGACGTGAATGCCATCCAAATGCCAACCCCCGTATACCAACTTCAGTGGACCATCTATGATACCCCTTTATACGTCCAAAGCCTATGGGGTCCTAGTTGTAGGCTATCTTCATGCGAGAACGGAGGCACATGCAGGAAAAGCATGGACTCTCCTCAAATCTACCATCTTTCAGCTATGCAAACTACCTTTCCTCAAATCCCACGTCGAGGCCTTTCACCTTGCAGAATGAAGATGTATCATTCTTAAATAGCCTTCCCCCAATGCAAAAACATGACCTTATTATTTATGCAAGGGAACGTCCAAATCGCAACTGTGGATCAGAAGAAAGGTTACTCCTTAGAGTTTCTCTCCCCCACCCCTTAAATTACACCAAGCAGATTCGGTACTACATAAGTTAATTACATTTGCTGTAACGCCAAGGTGTTCGACCAGATCTCAACCATATGTAGCAATTTTTGGGTTCGAATGTCCAGCTACTGTTGGAGGGTCAAGCCATCATACATTCATTTGTGCTCAAGGCTCTAAAGATTTAAAGGCTTATAGCCCGAAATCAGACGTAAGGAATCCCCTTAAGTGGAGTATCCCGCTTGACTATATTTTGTTATCAAGCCTCTCTTGTTATGTACGTCTAAATCCTAAGGTTTTGTTAAGTGCTATAACCAGGCCATTAGCATTATCTTTGGTCGGCATAAACTATCATGTTTGACTTTATCCAGCGTAGCGGCCACAGCAATTTGTTAACAGAGAAACAAAGTTATTGGACTTGTTCTTTTCTTCGCAAAGGTCTTAATGTGAAGGATCCAACGTCTTACCCTATACCTTAGCAATGCTCCCCTCTTCATTCATTGGTGTCGATACCAAACGTGGGTGGTGCCTTGGAGCGCACCGACCGTCGGCTACTGCCGTCAAACACGGGATGGTTAAAGTGGGATTGAAGGGGCATAAAGAAAACTCTTGGCTCAAGCTAGAAGAGCGTGGGTTTGGAAATGTAGTGGTTGGAGTATGGGACACAAAATGTTCGCTCCACTACACCACTGCCCCAACACGCCACCTACGATCACGACCTATGCCTGAGAATCTATCGAAGACTCTTGGGAAAGTTTTAATAAGATCATGCTCCTCACGTGTGGAAGTAAGAACCTCCTCGAGGGTAGTCCTGCGTTATGGAGGGCTTACGTACCTGTCACAAACCTGACTTACATAATTTCTGACCTTCGGGACACTCAATACCGACTCCAACACCTTATGACTTCCCAACGATTCCCTCCTTACTCGTGTATTTCCATCTGCAAAACTTTCCCAGTATTCCTTCTATTTCTCACCCCGTCTAAATCAATTCTAACGTACTAGAATCATAATCACATACGGCCAAGAGTTTGACTTACCTAAGCTGTGTTTGGCTAAAGCCAGAGCATATGGCCCCTAGGAACAGGGCATGCGAATTTGGTTTTTGATCCCTCTCCCTCTTAGAGGGCATTCCCCTTCTCCTAAAGGTCTCCTTGTCCATGATCCAAAATTTTACTCAGTCATTCGTTTCTCATGGCCATTGTTTATGCGCTTAGGTGGATTTTCTATGCCTACGGTTAGATGCCAAAAGAACGTTCTTGCAGGGTGCGTCATTATTACAAATATTATAGGGTTCCGTACATGAGATCGTGGTCTTATTATTCATGGTCCAAGAACATTTTCTTAAGGCTTATTCTTGATATATGGAAAGAAACCCCCCATACGATACGATTTATATATAAGCAAGAGGAAATTGATCATGCCATTCTTGATTCAATGAATTCTTGGTGTAGAGGGAGCGAATCTAACCTGTTGTGGAGACGAAGAAGTGACCAAAAATAGGGTTGATTTGAGCCTTCTGATTCCTCTTCCACTGGGTTCTCTGTGCGGGATTTCTCAAGGAGCTCTCTTATCCACTCGGGTTGCTTCTCTTCCTAGCCAATTCTTCTGCCTGCGTTTTTGCCTCTATAACCTCCTTTTATATCTCCATCTTAACTGTTTTTCTATTACCACGATCCCCTCTTTTTCTTTTATTTCAATACGTATTTTATTATTATTGTTTATTATTATTAATTTTGTCATTATTATTATTAATTTTATATATTTTTTTTGGGATTATTTTTAATATTATCCATTTTATTTTATTATATATTTATTATTTTTTCAATATTTCCTTTTTGTTTTTCTGTTTGTTTTTTATATTTTATTTTTTTTTGTATTTTAGTTTCTGATTTCCAGATTTAATATTTTTCAGGTTTTTGAGTTTCTTAATTTTTTCCATATTTTTAAAATTTTTTAATTTTTAATTTTCCTTTTTTTTCAGATTTCTGAATTTTGTTTTATATATTTCTCATTTTTTATCTTTAATATTTTTTTATGTTTAGTTTTTTTTCAACTTTTAATTTTCAGATTTTTTATCTTTATTGCCCTTTTTCTAGATTTAAAAAAAATTTCTTCTTTTCTAAATTTTAAAATTATTATTACTTTTTTTTCAGATTTTTTCTCAAATTTTAAAGTTATTATTATTACTTTTTTATATTTATATTTTTTTCTATTTCTTTTTCCTAAATTTTAAAATTATTATTATTTTTCACCATTTTTCTTTTATTTTAATTGTTTTATTTATTATTATTATTTTTATTATTATGTAATTTTTTATTTTTATTTTTATTTTTTTTTTCAATTTAATACGGGTTTCTCAATTGATTTTAATAGTTGGGAGCCTTGGACATAGATGAGTGTTCATATATACCCGTTTCACTGACGATGAAGCCCAACAGTTTTCCTAATTTCACTCCGAAAGTACACTTGGCCGGGTTCAATCGCAACTTGAATTTCCGGAGTCTCTCAAATAACTTTTGAAGGTCCGTGATGTGGTCCCCCTCCGTTTGGGATTTGGCGATCATGTTGTCCACGTAGACTTCTATCTCTTTGTGAATCATGTCATGGAACAATGTGACCATGGCCCTTTGGTAGGTTGCCCTAGCATTCTTCAATCCAAAGGGCATGACTTTGTAGCAAAAGGTTCCCCAGGTTGTGATGAAAGTGGTCTTCTCTCTATCCTCTTCGGCCATCTTGATCTGATTATAGCCTGAGAAGGCATCCATGAATGAGAAATAAGAGAATTGTGCAGTGTTATCGACCAGCACATCAATGTGGGGAAGCGGAAAGTCATCTTTCGGGCAGGCTCAATTGAGATCTTTGTAGTCTATGCACATCCGGACCTTTCCATCCTTCTTGGGGACGGTACTATATTAGCGACCCACTTGGGGTAATTCGCGACGGCCAAGAAGCCAGCGTCAAACTGTTTCCTTACTTCGTCCCGAATTTTCAGGGACATATCCGGTTTCATCCTCCTCAGCTTCTGTTTGACCGGCACACACCCGGCTTTCATGGGCAACTTACGCTCCACTATAGAGGTATCCAGGCCTGGCATGTCTTGATAAGACTAGGCGAAGATATCGCTATAGCTTGTAAGAGTGAGATCAACCGCTCGCGATTGTCTCCTGTGATGAGCGTGCCTATCTTGACTTCTTTTTTGTCCTCCTCGGTCCCCAAATTTATCAGATCAGTAGGCTCCTAATGAGTTTAAATTATTTTGGATTCGCGCTCCACCAATCTCAACATCTCTTCAGTGGGTTCGCACTTAAATTCTACCTCCTCATCGGCCTGATTGACAATACAGCTGAAATCGCCTGATACAATACTAGCATTGTCGTTGCAATGCGAGTTTTGGTCGAATCTGCATATTGTGGCATAAAAAGGAAGAATAAGATTCATGTATATGCGCAGAGAGATATAGTTGGGAAAGAAGAGTGGAGGTTTCGGGGTAATTGCAACTGTATTTCATTCATCAAAAAGTGTATACAAAATATTTGAAAAGAATTATACTATGACAATTACACAATTACATTTGAACTAAATCAAAAGTCAAAGGTAGTTCAATGGTTTCCCAATTGTTCAGTTCATGCCCAGGAGGACAGGCTGTCACCAGATCTTCAATACTCCACGTCTCCTCGCCCTCTAGGACCACAATCAAATCTGGACTCTCGAGTCCGACGCTCCGGAAGCTCTGAGAGATGTGGCACAGAGGGATCCTTCTAACCCAGGGCCTCAACGCTTTGTCTTCTTCGGTGGGCTCGTATCCTAGCCCATATCGCCTCCTGTTCTTGTTTAGTGACAAAGGCTAAGACAAGCCATCGCTGTTTTGCCCCAGTTTATCACCGGGTCTGAACTCGTTTCTCAACATTACTCGGGCCATCATCATGAGGGCTTTGGGGGACTGCCCTCGGTTCGACCACGTCCCCCTCCTTAATGGTGGTGACATTAGCGACTTATAAGGCTTGGAAGTGGGTTTCCAAGGCCTCTTTGGCCGCCTCAATATATGGAGGGTTGGTGGGTTTACTGACCCACTGCTTATACCCCTCTCTGGCAGCATAACTACGGACCCCTAGGTCCTTCCCCCTACGGGTGATGGCCTCCTAGGCTTCCCGGACCCTTCAGAGACCTTCGGCGAAATCCCCTTCATATTTCAATAGAAAAGGGGTCAAGAGCTTGTCTGATGGGGGCTCCCTTATGGGGTAGGCCAGTTGCCTTTGCCCTAGTATCGGGTTATAGTTGATGCAGCCTCGGATTCCCATGAGCGGTACATTTGGAAACCCCTTGCAGTGGTAGATCAGCTTTGTCCTTTGTTGCCAAGCCGGTTGCCATCTGACCAGCTCTTCCGTCAAACCGGCGAAGTGGGCTGCCCATTCCTCATTATTCATGGGCTTGATCTGGTAGCACAAAAGATCAGATATGGGACACTGCACCTTTATATTCCTCTTGAAAGCGTGAGCGGTCACCCATATATACAACACCATTAGGCAACAGATCAGCTTCTTCCCCTTTCCTTCATGGCAAAGGTTCAGTGTATAATAAACATCGGCTAACAGAGCAGTGACAGGGTTTCCAGCTCTATTCTTCCGAGCCAAGAAGATATCAACAGTGTTTAAGTCCACAAAGTCTTCTATGCCCGGAAAGAGTACCAGCCCATAAATGGTGAGGGCTAGCACGTCCATGTAGGTGTCCCACTGGTGGCTGTCAACCAGATGCTGCATGTAGGCCTCTAAGAACACTATGGTGAACCCCTTGGCCTGGTTCTTCCCTTGGTAATCTGTTAGCCGATCGCCGGATTGTAGCCCCAAAGCCTGTGCGGCCGCTCAGAATGAAGCGTGGTGCTCGAGGTGGTTGTATGGTCTGCATCCCTCCAGAGGCAGTTCTAGAATCTGTTCAAATTCTTCAAGGGTGGGTGCTAACTGGAAGTCTGAAAAGGTGAAGTACCGAAGAGGGGGGGGGTCGTAATATTGTACCATGGCCATGAGAGCCCCCTCTTGTACCCTAACCTTCAGCAGTTTTAACATATTGCCGTACCTTTTGACAAACGACATTTGCTGGATGCTCGTCAACCTATTCCCGAAGGCTTCTAAACTGGTGAAGTCTGTCAGCTTTATCCCAAACCGTCTTCTTTTTCTCAATTGCCTGGATTCCGCATTAATTTCCATTTCACCTTTTTCAACAGTCAATGAGAACCTGGTCCCTCAAAGTGGAAAGAAAAGAAAAGGAAAATGACAAAATAAACATGTTAGACGCTTGACGAAAATGAAACTAATGCATGAAAAAATAGAAGAATGACAACGATGACTTTATAATACAAATGTTACACATATTCCCCTCTTTCGACCACCACCATATACACCATACACACCTTACACACCATATCCTTACATCGCCGCGACTTACCAAACATCATACCCTCAAGCTCCAACTTACAACTACCCTATGCAAACCCGATCACCAACACCATACATGGCCCAAACACAAGCCATAAACCAAAATCCTAACAAAGGCCAGAAAAAGGAGAAAAAGCATGTCCAATTCGATCCTATTCTGATCTCCTATATAGAGCTGCTACCTCGCCTAATCCAAAACTCGCTAATTGCTCTTTCCCCTTTGAAGCTCAGGAGCCACCATATCCTAATTGGTACAATCCAAATGCTAGATGCAACTACCATGCAAGATTCATTGGTCATTCCACCGAGGATTGTGTAGCGGTGAAGCGTAAAATACCAAACTTGATTAATGCAAAATGGCTGGATTTTGGGAGGCTTGCTCCTAACACAGAAAACAATCCGCTGCCGAATCACGAGAGCCCGTCAACCAGCTGAATGAGACGGTAATACCACAACGGGTTGCCTCGTGCAAGACTGAGGATATTCATCCAAAAATTGTTGTACTTTTGAAAGTCAATCTTTTGTAAATAAATAAATACAAAATTACATCTTTCATGTTTCTTAAGCATGTGCCTTACATTGTTGGCCTTACTTTTAAAATTTACCATCTCGTTTCTTCACTCAACCCATCACTTTATCCTTCCTAAACAAATAAATACCTGTTGGTGACAATGCCACTGCTGTAATGAATAATCTTGAACGTTTGATTAGTCAAACTCAGAGAGAAACACCCAATGAGGAAGCAGAATAAGCAACCAGGGATTCTAGATCACCATAATTCCTCTCAAGGAATGTCTGGTCCAATAAAATATCCCGCTGGAACCAAGTTTAAATCTAGGAAAAATCAGGGATGCAAGATAAGATCCACTGAATTGGAAGCCAAAATGACCCCAGCAAGAGCCGTATCTGACTACATAAAATTCCAGAAAATGAAGAAAACCCACTGGATTAAAATCAAGTATAATCCAGGCAAAATCAGGGTTAAAATTCAAAAATTCAAGAAAAAGTGTAACCCACTGGATTAAAACCTATAAGTAATCCAAGTAAAAGCAGGGTTCAAATTCAAAAGATTAAATCAACAAAGGCATGATAAGAAAAAGTATTGTTGGATTCCAAAAACAATTCAGGCAAAATAAGGATCAAAATAAGAGCCCGCTAGGCCGAAAACCCACGAAGGCGGCCTAGGCAAAAGTTAGGGCATCAATCAAAATCCCGCTAGGTTGATAATCCTCAAAAACGACCTAGGAAAAAGTTAGGGCACAAAAATAAAGGCCCGCTAGGTCGACAACCCTCAAAGGCGACCTAGGTAAAAGTTAGGGCACACAATCAAGAGCCCGCTAGGTCGAAAATCCGGAAAGGTGACCTAGGCAAAAATTAAGGCAATACGAAAGACCTGCTGGGTTGAAAGCTCAAAAGAACAACCTAGGAAAAAATTAAGGTCAAACCAGGAATCCCAAGACAACATGATGTTATCTACCTCATCTTTCCTAAAACTAAGGCAAAATTTTTCCGTTTCTCAAGTTTGATTAATTTGACAATCAAGATTATGAAAAACAGCACTGCATTTTTCATCAAAAGGTGCCATTTGGGCAATCAAACCCACACCTTTCGTATTTTCCTACCAAACAAAACACCACTTGCTAAAACCTTCTTTATTTATTTCCATCCAAAATCACTTTGGCCACCTCAAAAATGCACGTGCCACAGAAAAATGTGAAAAATATAAAAACTAAAAATAAAAAGATTAATTTTGAAAAGTCATGCCAAATCGGATGAATCCTCAACCATCGCGACATGACATGACTGCTTCCCAAAGATCATTCTCCTGTCAGACATAATGCCACCAAGACGAAAAGAGTATGTGTTATTCAAGTGATGCTGACCACTGTTAGTTCCCAAAGATTTCGGAAAAGAAGGTTTCGACATTGGCCAAGACATTGAACTTAAGTCAATCTAGCTCGTCTCGATTCTTGATTCCTTTCACACCAACTATGAGGTTGTCGAGGAAAGGCCGTGTCAAAATAATCAATCAAAAATCAAGAGAAACAAAGTTTTTACACCATCTCATGGTTGATAAGCATAAATTTCATAAATAATTACTCTCACTTTTATCTCATTAAGACTTCTTATATGTTCAATTAAGTGGTCTTTGTCATATTTTATGAGTTTGGGTTCATATGAAGTTTAATTGAATTTCTTTGCTTACCCGATTAAAATGACACTATTATAGTATTTTGAGCATAATAGGAGTTTTAGACATCCAAAAATCATGAAATCTATCTTGAATGAAAGCTTAAAGAAGTGTCCACAGTTACAACGCAAGAGCAGACTCTAAATGGGATGTTTAGGACTCCGAAATTATCTCAAAAGATGATATAGTGTTGCTGACGTGGAATTTGAACAGTGTGCAAAGATTCGGCCATATCTTGAGATACAGAAGTCATATTGAGATGAAATCAAATCTGTTGGACAGCTAAGATCCGGGGATACAACTTTTTTTCAGAAGTCAAGCTCTAACTCGGACATGTGAACATCCGAAATTGCGGTGCAAAAAAGTCAAAATTGTTGTGCTAATTGGTGACAAAAATTCAAAAGTGTTTTGCATTTTCAACAAAGCCCATGTTAAAGCAATAAAAGGGTGGAAAAGTAATATCCTAGTTGGTGACTTTCTGAAGATGATGCCTCACAAATCCTCTATAAATAGAAGGGTTTACAAGAGGAGAAACAACCACCTTCGAGATTAACTCCAACACCATCTTCCATCTTTCTTTCTTTCTTCTTAGTTTGCCTCCTTCATGGAAGGCTTAGGTTTTCTTTGTTGTTAGTTTGCCTCCTTCATGGAAGGCTTAGGTTTTCTTTGTTGTCAGTTTGCCTCCTTCATGGAAGGCTTAGGTTTTCTTTCTTGTTAGTTTGCCTCCTACATGGAAGGCTTAGGTTTTCTTTATTGTTAGTTTGCCTCCTACATGGAAGGCTTAGTTTTTCTTTATTGTTAGTTGCCTCCTACATGGAAGGCTAGGTTTGTAGTTTCAATTCAAGGATTCAAGCTATTTTCATTTTAACTTTGAGGTCTTGATCTTTATTTACATGCTTATTAAGTGGTTTCTACACTGCTTCACTATATTCTTCAATTTTATTCTTTAATGAAAGTTTGATCGGTTGACCTATTTTGATTAATGCATAATTGATTTATAATTGGTTTTTGATTGGTAAATCATTTTCCAAAAGTTTGAAGAGTAGAAATTAAGTAATTGAATTGAAGGTTTTCATTTTATTACTTACTTCAACTGAATTTTGATTGTGAAATTGGTTTAGATAAAAGATTAAGTGGTTACTAAATCTTGTTGATCATAATCAATTAAATTCTGAGAGGTTTCTCAGTAGAGAATTCAAGGATCATTTTAGGGGTTCTAGATGATCCTAGGTTGATAAACACAATGCATGATTTTAGTGATCAATGATTAGTTATGAAAATAGCATCTAAATTCCTTGAGTTGATTATTGTTAAGTCAAATAAATTTCATTCTGTATTTTGTATTTAGCACCTTATATCACATCTTTACAAAACCCCCTTTTTCTAACTTTCTCCTTATTTGCTTAAGAATCTGAAATGGTCTTTGGGAGATGACCCAGGATGCACCTTATACTATACCAATAGTTTGGGGGAAATCTAGAAATTATTTTTGCGCGTTTGCGACGAGCGTGTCAAAAATTTGGCGCCGTTGCCGGGGACCATTTTAGTTTCCTAGGCTTATTTAGGAGTTTGTATAAAATTTTTAACCTTTCTAACAATTTTTTTTAGGTATACTATTCTTGATTTGTTTGAACTATTCCGTAAGGAAAAAGCACGTTATAGTCTTGGGAATCTGACTTTAAAAGACCCTTTTGTCAGTTTACAAGAAAACTGAATGGGAAGCACATCCTCGACTCTTAGAAGGCGTTTCAGCTGTTACTGGACCTAAAACCAGAGGAAGATGTGAGCCACAATCACAACTACTGTTCATTCTCATGCATGTATGTTTGTCATTTACATTTTCTTTTCAATTTATTTGAAATTTTCACCCTTTTTAAAATATAGCAATGCAGCTGATGAACCAACCAAATCAGGATGGCAGAGACAAAAGAGAACCAGATACCACTCTTCGGTTATAACTTTTCCTTACTTTGGTGGTTTTCTCACATTTCTTTTCCTGTTATACGAAATTCCATCTAAGACATTGGGGACAATGTCTTGGATAGGTTGGGGGGAGGATGGTCTGATATAAAAGAAAAAAAAAACCAAAAAAAAAACCAAAAAAAAAAATTAGGTTAGAATCATAAACTTGCTTTGAGTAAGATGGCTGAGTAAAGAGTTACACTTGACTCTTGATACGCATCTTATGATTAAAAAAAAAATTGAATGTGGAAGTTTATTGTTCTTTAGATTTCATAAAATAATTGAAGCAAAATGATTTACATTTCCAGATTAATTAGTTTGGCAACACATATTTGAACTGGATAGATTAGATTTGATAAATATATTACCTGTGAGATTTTGAGCCTTATTAATTACTTTCTTTCTTGTGTGATTTTCATCCATGGAAAATCTTACTTCAGAACTTGCATTGATTCTTTTTGAAGCTACATTTTCACATGAATTGTACAAAAATGATTGAGGCATTTTTTTCTTGAACAAACCACTTGGCCAAATAACCAAACCGTATAATTTTATCCTTTAATCAGCCCTTTGAGCCGATTAGCCTTTTCTTCTTTTCAGCTCACCACAAATAAGGATGGCAGAGACAAAAGAGAACCAGATACCACTCTTCGGTTATAACTTTTCCTTAATTTGGTGGTTTTCTCACATTTCTTTTCCTGTTATATAAAATTCCATCTAAGACATTGGGGACAATGTCTTGGATAGGTTGGGGGGAGGATGGTCCGATATAAAAGAAAAAAAAAACCAAAAAAAAATAAATTAGGTTAGAATCATAAACTTGCTTTGAGTAAGATGGCTGAGTAAGGAGTTACACTTGACTCTTGATACGCATCTTATGATTAAAAAAAAAAAATTGAATGTGGAAGTTTATTATTCTTTAAATTTCATAAAATAATTGAAGCAAAATGATTTACATTTCCAGATTAATTAGTTTGGCAACACATATTTGAACTGGATAGATTAGATTTGATAAATATATTACCTGTGAGATTTTGAGCCTTATTAATTACTTTCTTTCTTGTGTGATTTTCATCCATGGAAAATCTTACTTCAGAACTTGCATTGATTCTTTTTGAAGCTACATTTTCACATGAATTGTACAAAAATGATTGAGGCATTTTTTTATTGAACAAACCACTTGGCCAAATAACCAAACCGTATAATTTTATCCTTTAATCAGCCCTTTGAGCCGATTAGCCTTTTCTTCTTTTCAGCTCACCACAAATAAGGATGGCAGAGACAAAAGAGAACCAGATATCACTCTTCGGTTATAACTTTTCCTTACTTTGGTGGTTTTCTCACATTTCTTTTCCTGTTATATGAAATTCCATATAAGACATTGGGCACAATGTCTTGGATAGGTTGGGGGGAGGATGGTCCGATATAAAAGAAAAAAAAAACCAAAAAAAGAAATAAATTAGGTTAGAATCATAAACTTGCTTTGAGTAAGATGGCTGAGTAAGGAGTTACACTTGACTCTTGATAGGCATCTTATGATTAAAAAAAAAAAATTGAATGTGGAAGTTTGTTGTTCTTTAGATTTCATAAAATAATTGAAGCAAAATGATTTACATTTCCAGATTAATTAGTTTGGCAACACATATTTGAACTGGATATATTAGATTTGATAAATATATTACCTGTGAGATTTTGAGCCTTATTAATTACTTTCTTTCTTGTGTGATTTTCATCCATGGAATATGTTACTTTAGAACTTGCATTGATTCTTTTTGAAGCTACATTTTCACATGAATTGTACAAAAATGATTGAGGCATTTTTTTCTTGAACAAACCACTTGGCCAAATAACCAAACCGTATAATTTTATCCTTTGATCAGCCCTTTGAGCCGATTAGCCTTTTCTTCTTTTCAGCTCACCACAAATAAAAAAAAAAAACAACTTTGTCTGACCGTAGAAGGTGAGGAATACTGGATTTATCATACCATAAGTGTTTCAATAAGTGTGGGGAAGATTATTGTTGTGTTCATCGATATCATGGTTGAAAAAAAAAACTGAAGCAATAAATTAATAAATAAACTATTATATTGAAAAAAAAATAAAAAAAAAAATGAAGAAGTGATATCTGTTTCTCACACTTGCACTTAGACTCAGTTCTGAATCCTAACCATTTTCCTTGGTCGAACATTGTATCTCTTCAATATATCATTTCATCTTTCTAATCCAGTTATAACCAGAATAAAGACCTCTTGATTTGTGCATTGCATGTGTACATAGTAGTGGAGAAGTAGAAGATATGCAAGCCTATGATAGTTCATCTTTCATGGATTGAATTTGAGAGAAACACTTACCAAATCAAACACTTGAGAGATTCAGAGTATATCATGTGAGGTTTTATCTTTCTCAATCTATGTTTTTCAAATTAAAGTTGCCTTTCTAAGTAATTTCAAAAATGTGATGAAAGAATGTTTCATGAAATTTTTTGAATTCTTGAGAAATCAACTCAAAACTTTGATGTTCTTTCAAAAAATAAAATAAAATAAAAAAATAGTCACCAATCCTTAACTTAAGTTTGCCCAAGACGTGCAAAAGATAAGTGTGAGGGAATTTGATAAGCATAAATTTCATAAATAATTATCTCTCACTTTTATCTCATTCAGACTTCTTATATTTTCAATTAAGTGGTCTTTGTCATATTTTATGAGTTTGGGTTCATATGAAGTTTAATTGAATTTCTTTGCTTACCCGATTAAAATGACACTATTATAGTATTTTGAGCATAATAGGAGTCTTAGACATCCAAAAATCATGAAATCTGTCTTGAATGAACGCTTAAAGAAGTGTCCACAATTACAAAGCAAGAGAAGACTCTAAATGGGATGTTTAGGACTCCGAAATTATCTCAAAAGATGAGATAGTGTTGCTGACGTGGAATTTGAACAGTGTGCAAAGATTCGGCCATATCTTGAGATACAGAAGTCATATTGAGATGAAATCAAATCTGTTGGACAGATAAGATCCGGGGCTACAACTTTTGTTCAGAAGTCAAGCTCTAATTCGGACATGTGAACATCCGAAATTGCGGTTCAAGAAAGTAAAAGTTGTTGTGCTAATTGGTGACAAAAATTCAAAAGTGTTTTGCATTTTCAACAAAGCCCATGTGAAAGCAATAAAAGGGTGGAAAAGTAATATCCTAGTTGGTGACTTTCTGAAGATGATGCCTCACAAATCCTCTATAAATAGAAGGGTTTACAAGAGGAGAAACACACCACCTTCGAGATTAACTCCAACACCATCTTCCATCTTTCTTTCTTTCTTCTTAGTTTGCCTCCTTCATGGAAGGCTTAGGTTTTCTTTGTTGTTAGTTTGCCTCCTTCATGGAAGGCTTAGGTTTTCTTTGTTGTTAGTTTGCCTCCTTCGTGGAAGGCTTAGGTTTTCTTTCTTGTTAGTTTGCCTCCTACATGGAAGGCTTAGGTTTTCTTTATTGTTAGTTTGCCTCCTACATGGAAGGCTTAGTTTTTCTTTATTGTTAGTTGTCTCCTACATGGAAGGCTAGGTTTGTAGTTTCAATTCAAGGATTCAAGCTATTTTCATTTTAACTTTGAGGTCTTGATCTTTATTTACATGCTTATTAAGTGGTTTCTACTCTACTTCACTATATTCTTCAATTTTATTCTTTAATCAAAGTTTGATCGGTTGACGTATTTTGATTAATGCATAATTGATTTATAATTGGTTTTTGATTGGTAAATCATTTTCCAAAAGTTTGAAGAGTAGAAATTAAGTAATGGAATTGAAGGTTTTCATTTTAATACTTACTTCAACTGAATTCTGATTGTGAAATTGGTTTAGACAAAAGATTAAGTGGTTACTAAATCTTGTTGATCATAATCAATTAAATTCTGAGAGGTTTCTCAGTAGAGAATTCAAGGATCATTTTAGGGGTTCCAGATGATCCTAGGTTGATAAACACAATGCATGATTTTAGTGATCAATGATTAGTTATGAAAATAGCATCTGAATTCCTTGAGTTGATTATTGTTAAGTCAAATAAATTTCATTCTGTATTTTGTATTTAGCACTTTATATCACATCTTTACAAAACCCCCTTTTTCTAACTTTCTCCTTATTTTCTTAAGAATCTGAAATGGTCTTTGGGAGATGACCTAGGTTGCACCTTATACTATACCAATAGTTTGGGGGAAATCTAGAAATTATTTTTGCGCGTTTGTGACGAGCGTGTCAATGGTCTACATTCATCTCATAACATCCATCTCATCAAATAATTATTTCAAGCATAAAAAAGTAATCGATAAATTAAAACATCGCATCCTCTTTATTCAGAGCAACACAAACATTGCATCCTCTTTCTTCAAAGCATCACAAACATCGCATCCCTTTTCATTCATTCAAGTATCACAATAAGTTTTCATTCATTCAAGCATTTCATAACTCATTTTCAAAACTAATTAAGACCTGCGTAAAATTTCCCGAATCAATCATAATTAAAAGACTTCCAAACTGGGGCAAATGCTTGCCCACACAAAAATCCAATTTGAGGTCATCCTCAAATTCTGAGTCAAGCTCAAACTACGGCAAACGTTTTCCCACAAAAATTCAATTTGAGGTCACCCTCAAATTCTGAGTCAAGCTCAAACAGGGGCAAATGCTCGCCCACAAAAATTCAATTTGAGGTCACCCTCAAATTCTAATTTACCCTCAAATTCTGAGTCAAGCTCAAACTGGGAAAAACGTTTGCCCACAAAAATTCAATTTGAGGTCACCCTCAAATTCTGAGTCAAGCTCAAACTAGGGCAAATGCTCGCCAACAGAAATTCAATTTGAGGTCACCCTCAAATTCTGAATTAAGCTCAAACTGGGGCAAACGTTTGCCCATAAAAATTCAATTTGAGGTCACCCTCAAATTCTGAGTCAAGCTCAAATTGGAGCAAACGTTTGCCCAAGAAAGATTTAAATTCAAAAAATCAAAATCAAAATGATGGAAAATGGTTGCCCAAAATCCCCTCAAGTTAAGGCATCCCTCGAGTACCAAATGATCTTCCAAACTGGGGCAAACACTTGCCCAAAGTTCCTTCAAATCAAGACATCCCTCAATTATCAAGAAGTTTCTAAACTGGGCCAAAATGGTTGCCCAAGTTTCTTCAAGAGAAGAATTATCAAGTGCTTAAAAACCTTCAAGTTCAAGGTAGAATAAGCAATTTATTTTAATTCAAGAAAAACAAATTTCAAAATAGCTTGTCCAAGGCAGTTGACGACGAAGTCCATGTTCCACCCTCACAGGACACATCACACCCCTGCTTTGATAGGACCTGTACATTTTACCTGTCTTAACAGGTCATTTATCATTTTCCTTTGCCTGTCTTAATAGGTTTTCTCCTTTCCCTATCTAGCAGGCTTGTATTTCTCCTGTCAAGAACAGGAGTCCATCTACATTTATTCTATCTTAACAAGATAGTTTTCATCATTTACTTTTCCTGCCTTAACAAGGCTTGCTTCTTTCCTGTCTTCACTGGTCCTTTTCATTTCGCTTTTCCTGTCTTAACAGGTTTTCACCATTCTGTTGTGCCTGTCTTAACAGACGTTTTTCCTCCATCCTGTCAACAACAGGACTTTTACATTTTTTCCTGTCTTAACTGGTCATTTTCATTTTACTTTACCTGTCTAGCAGGCTTTCATCTTTCCTGTCATCAACAGGACTTTTTCTGCATTTCACCTGTCTTAACAGGTCATTTTTCATTTATCCTGTCAAGCAGGATTTCATGTTTAAATTTTCGCATACATCCTGTCAAGCAGGATTTCATTTGCATTTACCCTGTCAAGCAGGATTTCATGTTTAAATTTTCGCATACATCCTGTCAAGCAGGATTTCTTTTGCATTTATCCTGTCAAGCAGGATTTCATGTTCCGTATACATCTTGTCAAGCAGGATTTCATTTGCATTTATCCTATCAAGCGGGATTTCAAGTTTAAATTTCCGCATACATCCTGTTAAGCAGGATTTCATTGCATTTATCTTGTCAAGCAGGATTTCATGTTTAAATTTCTGCATACATCCTGTCAAGCAGGATTTCATTTACCTTTATCTTGTCAAGCATGATTTCATGTTTAAATTTCTCAATACATCCTGTCAAGCAGGATTTTGTTTGTATTTATTCTGTCATGCAGGATTTAATGTTTAAATTTCCGTATACATCCTATCAAGCAGGATTTCATTTGCATTTACCCTATCAAGCAGGATTTCATGTTTAAATTTCCGCGTACATCCTGTCAAGCAAGATTTCATGTTTAAATTTTCGCATACATCCTATCAAGAAGGATTTCATTTGCGTTTATCCTGTCAAGCACAATTTCATGTTTAAATTTCTGCACACATCCTGTCAAGCAAGATTTCATTTGCATTTATCCTATCAAGCAGGATTTCATGTTTAAATTTATGCACATATCCTGTCAAGCAGGATTTCATTTGCATTTATCCTATCAAGCAGGATTTCATGTTTAAATTTCTGCACACATCCTATCAAGCAGGATTTCATTTGCATTCATCCTATCAAGCAGGATTTCTTGTTTAAATTTCTGCATTCATCCTATACGCAGGATCCCATTTGCATGGTCCTGTCAAGCAGGACATCAAGCATGTTTAATTTTTGTCCACCTGTCAAGCAGGTTTGCATTTATCCTGGCAACAACAGGATTTCATTTGCATTCTTCCCGGCAACAGCGGGACCTCATTTGCATTCTCCTGTTAACGACAGGACCTCGAGCATGTTTAAATTCTTTTTGCTTGTCAAGCAGGTTTGCATTCATCCTGGAAACAACAGGATCTCATTTGCATATTCCCGTCAACAACGGGATTTTCATCAAGTTCACATTTTTCTACTCTTGGCCTATGATGCCAAGCCTCCCTCAAATTTACATTTCTGCATTCTTGGCCTATGATGTCAGGCCTTCTTCAAGCGTTCTTTTCTACATTTCGGCCTATAGTGTCAGGCCACCGTCAAATTTACCTTTCTGCACATTGGCCTATGATGTCAAGCCTCCTCAAGTTTACTTTTCCGCACCTTGGCCTATGTTGTCAGGCCTCCTCAAGTTTACTTTTCTGCACCTTGGCCTATGTTGTCAGGCCTCCCTCAAGTTTCCTTTTCTGCTCGTTCAAGTTTTCCCTTTCTGCACGTTCAAGTTTTCTTTCCTGCATGTTCAAGTTTCCTTTTCTGCACCATCAGGTTTACCTTTCTACACCAGGGCCTATGATGTCAGGCCTTAAGCATTGATAGACTTCTGTACCTCGGCCTATGTTATCAGGCCACCTTGTACATACCTTACATTTTAGTTCCCGCTTACTTTCCTGCCTCAAACAGGCCTCTTTCACCTCACTTTGCCTGCACTTCAGCAGTATCCTTTTCACTTAGCCTAATTAGACTATGCAATCAAGCCTCGTATATTCAAACCCTGTCAGTTTAGCACATCAAGTCGACAAGGTCACTCAAAACACCATCTTCTAGGCATTCATTTTCAGGTTCAAGGCTTCTCCTGCTTGTCGGACTTCTTCAAAAGCTTGCCTCAGACATAATGTGCTCACATCTTTACTCATTTCCTACCAAGATATTCAGAGAATTATTTCTCACATTATCTGGTAGGAAAAAGAGTAAAGAACAACAGAAAAAGCTACCTGTTCGTTTTCAGAGCTCGTCGCGTGAGATTAAGGAATGCAAAATAAGATTTTATTTGCTTGAAAGCGGAGAGGAATTCCCAATCCACATATGCATAGGGCCAAAGACAACTATGGCTGCACTTGGACCCATACAAACCTCTGAATAGCGAACAGTAGAAAAAGTTACCAGTTTGGTTTTAGGGCCCATTGCGTGAGATCAAGGGATGCAAAATGAGTTTTTATATGCTTGAAAGCGGAAAGGCAATCCCAATCCTCATATGAACAGGGTCCAAGACAACTACGGCTGCACATGGACCCATACGAACCTCTAAACAGCGAACAGTAGAAAAATCTACTAGTTTGCTTTTAGGGCCCGTTGCGTGAGATCAAGGGATGCAAAAAAACGACATTTTTATTTAATTGCAAACAAGGGAAAGGAGGGGCGATCCCAATCTACATATGCACAGGGTCCAAGACAACTACAGCTGCACTTGGACCCATACAGACCACTAAACAATGAACAACAGAAAAAACTACCAGTTCATTTTTAAGGCCCATTGCGCGAGATTAAGGAAAGCAAAAGTGGCGCCTTGATTTAACTTTTTTCTTGATTTGTGAATATTGGAGGCGCGCGGGCTTAATCGGACTTTTGGGTCAAATTGTAAATATGGGAAGTATTGGGGTCAAAATATGAGTATGGTTAGAATGTATGAAGTTTCGGGGTCACAATGTAGATATGGCCAATTGAGGGGCCTAATTGCATTTTCGGGAAATTCAGGGGCTGATATGCAATTTCTTAAAAAATTTAGTGGCTGATTTACAATTTTGAAAAGTTTAGGGGCTAGTTTGCAATTTTGAAACGTTGGGGGGACTTGGTTGCAATTCTGGAGATACAAAAGGGCTTAGGTGAAATGTCTAGGTATTTGCTAGTAGGCCCCCCTCTTGAATTGTTTTTTCTTTTTCTGCATGGCTTTCATGGCTCTCTCCTTCACCAATCCAAGCGATCAATAACCCTCACTTCCCAATGTATGTCATGCTCGATATTAGTTATCTGAAAAGCTCGCTCCAGTACAACTGAAAATGGCTTAAAGCCTTGTTTTGTAGACCTTCAGCCCTTGGGCAGCATAAGTAGTCGTCACTGGGATCTTCACGAGAAACGGCCCTCGTCCTATTATTACAGTCTACATCTGTGCTCCTATCAAGCTTCAAGCAAGAACAATTGTTCTCAGCGTCTTGAGGTCTGTATGCTTGCAATAGTTCTTCTGCCTTCTCCACTAACTCAATGATAGACTTTCTATCTAACATGCTTCTAAATCCCAGAAAACCATGGTCACCTTCATCATTAGCTTTTGGACGAGGAATGCTACCAGCCTTTTCTGCATACCATCCTGCTCTCGACCATTCACAAACCTCGGGCTTAGCATCAGCATTTGATGCATTTTGTTCTACTCCCTAGAAGCTATCTCCTACGTAACTCACAGCAGCAAATGGGACGAAAGTCAAAGGAGCGTCTCGTGCAGCTTCTGTGGTAGTCAACTATTGACGTTCTGCTGCTGCCACCGTACTCTATCATCTTCAAAGCAATCTTCCTTCACCATTTTAGCTCCGAAATTCTGTTCCCTTATCTCTTGGCTTCTAGCTCCTCCTCGATCCCCTGTTCTTTATCCAAGTGCCTTAAAGATTGAACAGGAACTTGCAGCAAGGACATGGAGGGTTCAATATTTTCATCTCTACTGGTTTCTTCGTCTTTTTCTTAATGAGTTTATAAGATCTCAAGCAAGCTTCGCCATTGCAATTTCCACAGCATACAGGACATGCTTCAACAGTATTTCCCCTTTTTAAATGAGGATACCAAGCACATAAACAACACAGGCAGTGTCTTTTCGCTTACGACGTGTACACTTGACAATCCTACCTTTACCACTCCTCTGACACAGAGGGCACGTCAAGGACTCCTCTCCAATCCACTTCAGATCCCCCTTGCTGATTTTTGGCCATTGAGGACTGAGAGGCAGCAGCGTCCAAGGTCGTGCATGAAGCTCTTAGCAATCTAGTCGTAGAGTGCATGGACCCTTAGGTATGACGATATCATGCCAGTGCCTCCTCCGTGTCGCCCATCGTGATCCATCCTTCTGAGGAGTGGCCCAGGAGCAGTTTGTATTTCTAGGAAGCTACAGGGTACATGATCCAAATTCTGCTCCAATGGCTTGTTTATTATATTGGCTAGCCTCATTTCCTTGGGCTTCTGCTGCTCCTGCTGGGAGAACGTGTAGCAATCTGAGCCCCCCCTTTTTACATTTCAATCCAGTGACTTTAGCCGAAGCTTTGTCATTGAGAATGGGGGATGATTGAACCTATCCAAGAGCTTAACTAGGGACTCCTAAAATCATAATGTTGAGGGCATAACATTCAGGCATGGTTGTTTTGAGCCGAGTGTAAAAGCTTGAGTCTATTTGTTGCTACCGCAGATTAGTTCGCCAAATGACCTCATGAGCAGTTTTATAACTCAGCCTAAGACGCCTCTGGGATTGACTTAACTTAACTCCCCAGTGATTGTAGCTACAGAACTCGACTACCGTGTTATCCGGACAAGCTAAGAGGGAATAAAATCAAGTTCCCGGTGGTGATCCCTCTATGGTTCGTTCCCAATATAGATCTCGGACATGAGTTAGGGAACCATCTGGCCCATTCCCAGTTATTACTCACTTATCTATTCTTTCGATTTGCTTAATCATCTATTATCTGCGGGAGGACTCTCTGTCCCGAACCAAAACAGAGGCGCTTATGCGATGACAATTACGCATGCTTTTGCAGTTATGAATCAGTGATCGGGAACTGAAATTTCAACTAGTTCATTTCATCATGACAGTTCAGCGTTCAGATCAATACTATATTCGGCTATTAACATTATTTTATCCGCATATAATCATAGCAAAATGTCAAACAGAGGCACGGAAATTTCATCAAATGACTGAGTGACGTCGCCAATGGCTCAAGTTCATTCACATAAAACTACAACAACCATCGAATAGGCAGTTTCAGCAAGTGAATCAGTGATGTAACTAGCGAATCAAGTTCGTTCACACACAATCACAGAAATGTGGCAATTCAGTAAGGGAATCAAGTGAGTTATATGAGACTGAGCACTAACCTTGGCAAGCCAAATTAAAAAGCGCAGGATCGACCACTTCAGAGGATATGCACTATGGCTAACTGTGCCAACGATCAGATTCGCAAGGGAGATCAGATCAGTGACTACCAGGCGGAGGGATGGAAGCCCGATCGTGGAAGTTGATGGGATCAGCAACGCTAGCAGAAAAAGCTTCAAGAAGCTTCACAACGGTGGTAGAAAGTGTGTCCCAAAACTGAGAGAAATCTAGAGTCCTTCTCTTCAACCTTTTCTCAACAATCCCTCCCTCCAAAAGTCCTTTTTCTGATACCTCTAAGCCCTACTTATACCTCTTTTCCTTCCCTGCTTTTCCTTTTATTATTTGGTTACTTATTCCCTTATTTATTTTAATTTATTTATTTTATTTTCCTTCCAACATTCATATTCTTTTTCATTTTGATTTTCCTCCCTCCACTTACCTCATTAACCTTCAGGTTCTATTTATTCTTTTATTATTATTTGGTTTATTGTATTTTCCTTATTATTACTTTTGTTTAAGATTTTTTTAGTTTTTAATCTTATTTTCAGATTTTTAATTTTTGTTTTTTTCAGATTTTTATTTTTGATTTTATGTCTGATTTTTATTTTTTAATTTTATTTTCATATTTTTAATTTTTGTTTTTTTCAGATTTTTGCTCTCTCTTTCCTTTTTTTTTCTTTATTATATTTTTTTATTTTTTTTCTATTTTTCTATTTTTCTCTTTTTTTTTTGTTTTTTTTTGTCTTTGTCACTTCTGCTTTCCCGTTTTTCCGTATATACATTTCCATTTACTTTTATTTTTCATTATCATCATTTAAATTATGGTTGGTTCACCAGTTAATTTAACAACGAGAGGCCTCAGACATAATTGGGTGTTTACAGTGTGATGCCTGCCTACGCAGCGGAAATGTCTCGAGAAGAGATGACATGTTCCTCACTAACATCTTAGAAGTGGAGCTGTTTGATGTGTGGGGCATAGATTTCATGGGACCATTCCCTATCTCATATTCTAATGAATACATACTGCTAGCTGTGGATTATGTTTCAAAGTGGGTGGAAGTTGTCCCTACACACACGTGTGATGCCAAATTTGTAATAAAATTTCTGAGGAAACACATTCTATCCAGATTTGGTGTCCCACGCATTCTAATCAGTTGTGGGGGGACGCATTTCGGTAACAAGCAGCAAGAAGCAGTTCTGAGCAAATATGGCATTAGGCACAAAATCACCACAGCGTATCACCCACAAAGTAACGACCAAGCTGAGGTATCCAACCGGGAAATAAAGAGAATCCTGGAGAAGGCTATGAATAGCTCCAGGACAGATTGCGCAAACAAGGTTGGATGACGTACTCTAGGCCTACAGAACAGCTTTCTAAACACCCGTTGGTACGTCTCCATACCAGCTGGTTTTTGGGAAAGCCTGCCACTTACCTGTGGAACTTGAGCATAAGGCGTACTGAGCAACCAGATTTCTCAAGTTCAATGCAAAGTCAACTGGAGAAAGTAGACTATTACAGCTGCATGAACTAGAGGAATTTCTCCTCAATGCTTACGAAAATGCAAAGATTTACAAGGCAAAAACCTAGCAATGGCATGACAAGCTGATCAAACATAGAGTGTTTAAACCAAGACAGCTGGTTTTGCTGTTCAAGTCTAGGTTCAAACTGTTTCCAAGAAAGCTAAGGTCCAAGTGGTCAGGTCCTTTTGTGATTAAGGAAGTTTCAGATTATGGTGCCATCACCCTTGAAGATATGCAGTCCCAAAGAAGCTTCAAATTCAATGGTCAGCGTGTCAAGCACTATCATGGAGGTGAAATCAGCAGGGAGAAGACTAACTGCACCTTCAGTCACTTGACTAAATCTCAAACTGTCAAGCTAGGGACATTAAACAAGCGCTGCAAGGGAGGCAACCCTTGAAAAACTAGTTTTTCCCTTTCATTTTAATTTTAATTGATAAAATTATATGTAAATACTACGTAGAATAAATAAAAGCAGTGCAGTTGACTATTCATGCAGGTCTGGAGGTCTGGAGCATGCTTGTGTACTATCACAGGACAGTTCGTTGCTGGACAGTGTAGTTGCAGCAAATTCTTTTTGTTGTTCTGGTTCGCGTAGCCAACGGAGGCGATCTGTATGGCCAACGCAATGGTTATGCAGCAAAGAAGCAAAATCTGGGTTTGGAACATGGAATGTCAGACCAATCTCAGCACACAAGACTTTGACAAGGATGCCCAAGGCAGAGACTGGGTGCTGCTTGTGTGTGATACATACTTCAGCTGCCCCTGCACCTTGCAATTCGGTTGAAGAACCCAAGAACATGCTGAAGAATCCTAAGGTTCTGCAATCTGTTATAAATTCTGTATTGGAGGTAAGTTGACGTGTGTCGCCAACAGAAACCAGGTTTGTAAGTACTAAAATGTGATTTTGCATTCTGTTTTGATATACGTTGTCAACGCAATTGAGACCGCGTGTCCAACGTAAACTCACAACATATGATGACTCGGTGAGTGATTAACATAATTCACTGAAAGTGAAGCTGGATTAGCAGGAGCAACATAAATGGAGGAAGACGACAATTTAGTGATAGAACAGAAATGACAGGTTACATCCCAGAATTTCACAGCTTAACACACATGTTCCACACAGAGGACCTCGGTTAACCACTTGGTGAGATCTTTCCAAATGGTTTTAAACAATGAATTATGCATTAGATCAATGAGTGAACTCTAACTCTAACTATTACAGTGCTGTTTGAATGCTGATACATCAATTATGCAGAATTTAAAATGAATTCACATAAATCTACACTCTGCCCAGTTGCGTTGCCAACGTAACTAACCCTCGCGTGCCTAACACGTCTGGGCTGAGTGAAGCACCACACTACTATTTCACAGCGAGTGCTACTTTCACTCATCTGATCATGAGAGCACACTCATGCACAGTTTCATCCACTGAATAAGCACAGTTCAGGGGTTTTCTTAACCCCAACACTTAAGTCAACCTTTAACATCATTCCTCTTCCTTCTCCAATAAGCATCAATTGTAATAGAACTTCATTCTCCATAGCATGGAGAGATTACACAGTCCCTAAATGTTCATTTACATGATTCAGAATGTAGCATGATTGAATGAGAGTTACTTTGTTGTTCTACTATGGTTTGCAAAAATTAGTTTGTGATGCATGTTCTAGGCTTGCATAAATTGCCTGTGAGCAGTTGGACCTCAACACTTATTTCTTTTGTGTGTGTATGGTCACAAATTGAGTTTCATTTCAGAACTTGCCCTGTTTCTTAGTTGAAATCCAGTATCACATGCTTACATAAACATGATTAAGGCACTTCTTTGATATGCACCTACTTGACCAAATGACCCACCTTGCATTCTTGTCCATTATTTTAGCCCCTTGAGCCTTATACCTAATTCTTTGTGTTTGATTAGCTCATCTCCAGCCAAGACTGTGAAAAACCATGAATATGCCTATCCAAAGGAACTAGGAGAAGGTTGCTTGTATCTGAGGTTGAGTTTTACACTAAGTTTGGAGTTGCTTAAGGGCAAGCAACATTCTAAGTTTGGGGTTGCTTGAGGACAAGCAACATTTCTAAGTTTGGGGTTGCTTGAGGAAAAGCAATATTTCTAAGTTTAGGGGTTAAGGGTGTCAGTAGCAATGTAATTGGCAGTGGGTTCCCTAAAAAAAATGATAAAAAAATAGAAAAAAAAAGGGAAATTCGGTTACCCAACTAAGGCAAAGGAACATTGAAAACAAGCGGACACAATTTTATTAGGGTGATCTTACAACTTTAAGGCAATGGAAAGTGTATTCTCCAATCATCTCCTAGTTTCTTTGACTTGTACAAGCTCACCTTCTAAATTCTACCCACCTTTTACCTAAGCCACAATGCAACCCACAATAAGACCTTTTGATTTATGTAAGTATGTGACTCATTGATAAAGATAGAGAATAGGGGAAAGCTTATGGTAATGGAACCTTAATTTGGAGACATGGAGAGAAACACCTAACTTAAACACTTGAGAGATAGAGTGAAACACTTAACCTCATGAGAGTTTGTAAGTCTAGGTCATGCTCTCTCAAAGGAAATCACTACAACCATAACTTGAATATTGTTTTGCTCATCACTTTCACGCTATATTATGATCTTGCAAGTGTTTTTCATCTATCCCCAATGCTCGATGGAGTGTCTTTGAAATAAATCTAAAAATTTTTTATTGGTGCAAGTCGAAGTGAAGAAGGGGAGTGAAATACACTTGAGAAAAATGATATGCAAGCTGAGAGTCTTCCAGAATTAATTATGTTCCTGTAGCTTAATGCTTGCTTGAGGACAAGCAAGAGTTCAAGTTTGGGGTTGTGATAAGTGTCCAATAAGACACTTATTTGGAACATAATTTGATGTAATTGCAAGTAATTGAAGCATAAAACACCATTAAAACATGAGAAAATGACATAAAACTGAGAAACCCATGCACAATCTGGAAAATGCAATTTTAAAGCCTTTTAGGCGATAAATTCTCGTAAATCTGATGTGGTTTAATTACTGTAGTTTGTTAAAGGGTTCTGCGTTTGCAACGCAACTAGACTTACGTGGAGCACATGAAGATTTGAAAGCAAAGAAGCTATCTGTTATTCGTATCGCATTGGCAACATAGATGTGCCGCGTTGGACATGCGATGCTACATAACAGTATCTATAAAAGGCCCAGAATAGAGCGAAATAGAACACTGCTCTGGCATTCGAGAGACACAGAATAGAGTCGCGTTTCTGCTATCTGTTACACCGTAACCTCCTGATTTCTGGGCTTATTCTAGGTGAAGGAAGAAACCCTAGGTTTTGAAAAAGAGGTGCAGCCCCCGGCAGTCGTCTTACGTATGACCCCTGCTTTCTCTTTTTTTTTCTTTCTTTATCATATGTGTAATTAGATTTCTGTTAGGGAAGGAGGAATCCATGACTGAACCTATGTAACCCGGATGCGTTATATGTATTCAAGATTATTTTTCCTTAACGTTCATTATTCATCTCTTTGCTTAATGCTTCTATAACTTGGCGACTTATAGAGTGAATCAAAATTATTCTTCGCAATTGGGAAATTGGTTTTAGAATTGGAACTGAGATTGAATGACATAATTGTGAAGGCTCTAAGGATAGAGGTTCGCAACTGTGAGATCGTTTGAATTCTTGAATGTAAGGCTCACATCAATATTTGTGAATTCGATCTTCAATTACATTTTATCTTGAATACATGTAATGATTCATTGTTATATAGGGGAAGTTTTGGTGAAATCCAACCCTAACACCTTTCATAAATTGATTTCTTTCACATTCGAAGCCATTATTGAGTATTAAACAGTTCTGCAATTGTTTTGATTAGTTTTAGGCATACTGGAATAGAATTCCAGCCCAGTGACAAAATTTCTAAACATTGTTATTTTCAACTTACGTTGTCTAAGCGCGGGATCGTGTTGCCTATGCACTCCCATATCAGAGTTCAATTAGTGGACTAGTAGGAATTCAATAATTGAACTAAATCCCTGTGGAGACGATACTCTTACTCACTCTTTACTCTGTAAAACGATAAGGTGCACTTTCCTTCATACGTTTATACACCAACATGTACTAAGGCATTCGATAACTCTTGTAGTTCAATTAATTCCATTTTTAATCAATCATTTCACTTCCAAAATTAATTGGTAATCGATTAATTTTATTGGTGATCAATTACTATACCTCTAGAATGCTTTGGTAATCAATTAATTCCATTTTCAATTGATTACTTAACCTTTGTAATTAATCAATAATCGATTAAACTAGTATTTTGCAACTTTTTGAGACTAAAATAAAATTTGGTAATCGATTACTCCATGTTGTAATCAATTACAAGGTTGGTTAACTCAGTTCAAATGGTTAATTATATGTAACATATGGTTAACTCAAAATGATACGGTTAACTTAGTTCAAAACTTTGGTTAACTATGTGTAACATTGGGTTAACTCTAAATTCATATGGTTAACTTCATATCCATGTTATAAAAGACAAGTTTTCATAATTCAAAACATTTAGACTTTATGTAATCTTTCTAAAATATGATTTTAACCTTGAACCCTTTCATTTAGAATCTTGTTAAGTTATTCTTTCAAAAATCATTTTTGAGAGCTTAATCAAATTATAAGTGCTATCAATGCATACATATTATTCTAAAAACATAGTTATACTATTACTTGATGAAACTTTTCATCAAATTCTGTCTACCAGTAAATATGGAAAATCTTTTCTCACACTACAATAAATTTAACTAAATTATAATACCTACAAAAATACTTTTGTCTAATATGATACTTATAATAGTATAATAATTCAAACCCATAGAGCATGGGTACAAAAGTATAGTTTGATTTTAAATTGTTAAAACTTAAGAGAGGTGTATAGTTGTATTGGAAAGTGTTATGGCTTTATTAACCAAGTCGAATACCTTTTGATTTATATATTTATATATATATATATATATATATATATATATATATAATTTATCTATTAAGAGAATTATTTTTATTATATATATATATATAATTTATCTGTTAAGAGAATTATTGATGAAACAATCCTATTCTAATTTTTGCCTCTTGATTTTAAATTGTGGACATGCATTACAAGCATTTAATTTGGTACAATAATTCATGACTTTTAATGCATTGCAAGAGGATGTTGATATTGTAAAAGATGAATTCTTAAAATGGGGATTTTGATGTTTGATGTTTATTGTTTTATATAATTTAAAAAATAATGGCGATGAAAATGGTCACAAAATTTTTATTTATTTTTTTTACAAATCAACTTTTTACATTGGTTATATGATATAACTTATGTGAAAAGGTAACCTTTTATATCATTTAAGCTTAGAACCGGGGTAGACTGGCTCAATTGATAATTGATGTAGAAACTCACATTCTACATTAGTTCTTCAACCAATGTAGAAACTTTAAATTTCTATATTCTCTGCATCTACACTGCCTAAAGAATCAATGTAAAAAGTATTTTTTTCCACTAGTGTTCAGGCTAAGCAAAGCTTTTCTCCTTATAGCTTCTTGGCCCTAGACCTTGTAATGAGCCCAATAGGTCCAATAGGCCTTGGAGTGGTAACCTATTCATCAACAAGTTATATGATGCATTTCAAAAAGGAAAGTAAGTAAGAAACTTCTTTAAACCAAAGAATGTTATCTCTACTAATGGATCTTAGCAATTGTTGCATATGGACTTATTTTGTCCTTCTATAACTATAAGCTTTGGTAGAAATTATTATGTATATGTGATTATTAATGATTACTCTATATATATACTTGGATTTTGTTCATTTCAAATAAGAGTGATGCATTATCTCTTTTCAAAAGGCTAGCTAAAGAAATATAAAATGAAAAGAACTTGAAAATAACCACTATTAGGAGTGATTATGGTGGTGAATTTGAAATCATGCATTTGAATATTTTTAGGATAAACATGGTATTTTACATAACTTTTTAGCACCAAGAACATCACAACAAATGGTGTTGTTAAAAGAAAATATAGGGCTCTTAAAGAATTATCTAAAATAATGTTAAACAAAACTAGTAGCTTAAGTATTTTTAGCATAATGCTATTAATATTGCTTGCTACGTCTCAAATAGATTTATAATTACACATATATTGAGGAAAACTCATATGAACTTTATAATGGAAGGAACCAAACATATTCATTTTCATGCTTTTAGTTGCAAAGATGTTGTGCGGAATAATGGCAAGGATAATCTAGGAAATTCGATGTTAAATATAATGTAGGCAACTTCCTAATATATTATCTTTCTAGTTAAAAATTTATAGTACATAATAAGATAAGTATGACTATTGAAGAATTCGTTCATGTTGTATTTTATAAAACTAACCCCTTAAAAGAGGAAAAAACTACTATTGATGATGATGTTGAAATCCTATTAAATATCTATGTGGAAAGAGTAAATCCAAACCATAATAATGGAGAGAAAAAACCAACTATCACCTATTAACATTTTGATCTACCAATGAAATGAAAAGTTCACAAATATCATCTAATTAACAAAGTTATTGGTGACATATCAAAGGGAGTTTCTATAAGAGGCTATTTATCTAATGCTTGTAATCATATGGCCTTTGTTTCACAAATTGAATCTAGGATTATAAATGAGCCTATGGAAGATGAATTTTGGAGGTTAGCTATGCAAGAGAAACATAACCAATTTAAAAGAAACCAAGTTTGGGAATTAGTACCTAATCCTTTGCATAAGCAAATAATAGGAACTAACTATGTCTTTAAAATTAAATTGAATGAAAATGGAATTATCATAAGAAATAAAGCTAGATTAGTTGCTAAAGGATATAATTAATAAGATATGCACCAGTAGCTAGATTAGAAGCAATTAGATTATTATTGGCATATGCATGCACAATGGATTTCATTCTATATCAAATTAATTTCAAAACTGCTTTTCATAAGGGTTTTATACAAAAGGAAGTATATGTTGATCAACCTCTAGGTTTTGAACACCTTGAATGTCCAAACCATGTATATAAGTTTTAAAAAAATTGTATGGACTTCAATAACTCCTAGATCTTGGTATGAAAGGTTAAGTTTCTTTTAGAAAAAGGATTTAATAGAAGCAAGATACATACAACATTGTTCGTTCAAAAAAAATCATAACAATTTACTTATGCAAATGTATGTAGATGATATTATATTTGGTTCTACAAATGAATCATTATTCAAAGAATTCCAATATTGTGCATAGTGAGTTCTAAATGTCTATTATAGGAGAGTTAACTTCTTCCTTAGATTGCAAATAAAAAATGAGCGAGGGAATCTTTATAAGCCAAATCAAGTATTTTAAAGAACTTTTGAAAAGCTTCAACATGGACTATGGTAAGGAAACAACTACTCCAATGGGTACATCAACTTGTCTTGACAAGGATGAAGGAGGTAATCCTATTGAACTCTAGAGAAAGAAATAAAATGAAAAGAGAATAAGAGAGAATAATAAGAGAAAGAAATTTTTAGAATTTTTTTGCAAGAGATTTGTTCAAAGTGTGAAGTTTTGTCATTACACTAGGATTTTTATTATATTTTTCTTCAAGTGTGATTTGTTATGATCTTATGTTGAACCTTCTCATTCTTGGTTGTTGATTCTTGAGAGAAAGGATTCTTTCTTGATGGTGGTTTGTGTTTGTATAAAGTTGGTAATCTTTGCATGGTTCTTAAGACTTCAAGTGAAGGATCTTGAAGTAGTTTTTATAAGAGGATACTATGTCTTGGCAAATAATAAAGAAAATCGCAAGTGCTTCCTGGAGAGTAGATGTAGCTCTTTAGTGGTTGATAGTGAATTAGGATAAATTTTTACATGATCTTCTTCATCTCTACACTTTTACATTTGTTGCAATCGTAATCACAACGAGACGAAAAACTCGCTAAAATTTTAAAATAGAGAATTTTTTGTTTAATGTGGAGTCGCCACCAAATTTTTATTTAAGGGAAAATACTTGGAAAAACCCTAACTCAAGGAAGAGATTCAAAGTTCGGGAGTCGATTACGAATAGGGAAGGTGTTAGGCACCCTATTCGCTCGTTCAGAAGAACGGTACCCTTAAATCCAGTGTGTGATTTTTGAAAATCGTTTTATCCCTTTTATTAGAGTGAAAATAAATAACTTGATGGAGGTTAAACTGACAGGACTTAATCCTGCTCCTACGTATTCCCTGGTGCAATGGGAAACTCAAGGCTTACGTAGTTCTGGTTTGATTTGAAGGCTTAACCTTCGAAGGTGCTTGAATTTAAAGGTGAACATATTTTTTTTTTTGAAATAATTTTAAAGAGAATCTTTAGTCCATATATGCACAAGATCCAAGAAAACTACGGCTGTACTTGGACCCATACGAATCTCTAAACATCGAACAACAGAAAAAGCTACCAATTCGTGCTTAGAGATCGTCGCATGAGACTAAGAGATGCAAAACGAGATTTTTATTTGTTAAAAGGGGGCATTCTCAATCCACATATCCACAAGGCCCAAGACAACTATGGCTGCACTTGGACCCACATGAATCCCTAAACATTGAACAGCAGAAAAAGTTACCAGTTCGTGCTTAGAGCTTGTCGCGTGAGACCAAGAAATGCAAAATGAGTTTTTTATTTTTTAAAAAGGGCATTCCTAATCCACATATGCACAAGGCCCAAAACAACTACGGCTGCACTTGGACCCATACGAATCTCTAAACATTGAACAGCAGAAAAAGCTACCAGTTCGTGCTTAGAGCTTGTTGCGTGAGATTAAGAATTGCAAAACGAGTTTTTTATTTGATTAGAGGCATCCTTAATCCACATATGCACAAGATCCAAGTTAACTACGGCTGCACTTGGACCCATATGAATCTCTAAACATCGAACAGCAGAAAAAGCTACCAGTTTGTACTTAGAGATCGTCACATGAGATTAATAACTACAAAACGGACTTGATTTAAAACAAAATAAACTTGATTTGAATTTGATGAAAAGAATTAGACCTGATTTAAAATAAAATAAACTTGATTTGAATTTTGGGCTCGAATTGGACTTGATCTAACATAAAATAAACTTGATTTGAATTTGATGAAAAAAATTGGACTTGATTTAAAATAAAATAAACTTGATTTGAATTTTTGGCTTGAATTGGACTTGATTTGAAATTAAGGAAAAGAATTGTGAACATGCTTCAGTGATAAAGCCATAGAAATTTCATTTTAGATCCAAATTAGACAAATAATATCATTCCAAAAACTAGAGAGAAAGACGAAGAGCACACAACAAAAATCACAGAAATCAGAGATCATTTGATCAATCAAAAAGTAAAATGAAAAATAGAAACAAAGATGAACCTCAAGAACACAAGAGTTTTTGGCGTCAAAATTTGAATTCAAATCTCAGAATTAATAGAAAATATTTTTTGGTACATCTGAAAAATTAAAACCATCCAATTGAAATATATGGATTATAAGAATCAAACAAAACAAGTTTGACAAAAATATAACCATAAATGAGCAAGTTATGCACAAATCAAACGAGCTAGGTTCATTTGCACACCAAGACAAACATGCTTTGGTAATCAGGCGATAGAAATTTCATTTCAGATCAAAATTAGAAAAATAATAGCATTCCGAAGACTAGAGAGAAGGAAAAAGAGAAAGAAACAAAAATCACGGAAATCAGAGATCATTTGACCGATTAAAAGCAAAAACAAAAAACAGAGACGAAGATCAACCTCAAGAACACACAAGATTTTGGCGCCAAAATTTGAATTCAAATCTCAGAATTTTTGGAAAATATTTTTTAGTAGATTTTAAAGATATGGATTATAGGAATAAAACAAGTTTTACCTAAATTCCACTAGAGATGAGCAAGTTATGCCCAAATCAAACAAGCTAGGTTAATTTGCGCACCAGGAAGAACATGCTTCGGTAATCAGGCGATATAAATTTCATTTCAAATCCAAATTGGACAAATAATATCATTCCAGAAACTAGAGAGAAAGAAGAAGAAAACACAACAAATATCACCAAAATATAAGATCATTTGGCCGAGTAAATATGAAAATGAAAAACAGAGACGAATATGAGCTCGGAAATCCGAGAAGAAACAAGAAACTTAAGAGAAATAAAAGTCGGATCTAACCTCCATTGGAAGGTGATGAAGAACTGGTTCCATGGAGGCCAAGGGCTGAATTTAATGCAGAGGTAGAGAGTCCTCGGTCCTCCCTTCGAAAATTCTGAAAATCCCCTCCCAAGACTCCGAGTCCTCATCTTCCCTCATTTTGGTGAAGGACCTCTCTTTATATAGAAGGAGGAGGGATTAGAGAAGTCTTCCTTGTCCAATATGGGACTTCTTTTCCACAAAGGATAATTTTTCCCTTTTTTTTTCTTTTTTGGAATTCTTATTTTATTTGGTGTGGGATTCCTTTTTCTTTTTTTTCTTTTGCTCTTTGTTTTTTCTGCTTTCTGTTTTCTGTATTTTCTGCCTTCTGTTATTTGTGCTTTCTGTTTTATATCTTTTCAAATTTTTAATTAACTTAATTTTTTGTTAATTTTAACGATTGGGGGCCTCAGACATAATTGAGTGTTTACATATCCACTGAAACCTCAAGAACCACCATATCCTAAATGGTACGATGCAAAGGCCATATGTGACTACCATGCATGGTACATTGGTCATTCTACAGAAAACTGCCAGGTTCTGAAATGTAAGGTGCAAAGCCTGATTGACGCTAAACGGCTAGATTTTGGGAGGATTGCTCCTAATGTGGGAAATAATCCAGTGCGGAATCATGAGAGCTCATCTACTGGCTAAGAAATGGATCAGCGCAATAAGTTGCCTTGTACAAATCGAGCTATCAAGGAAAATCATCCAGGATTTGTCATATTTTTCAAAATCAATCTTTTGTAAATAAATCTCAATGAATAATGCAAAAATTACATTTTTCATGTTTCTTGGGCACATGCTTCACATTATTGGCTTTACTTCTAAAAATTTACCATTCTTTTTATCCACTCAGCCCGCTTCTTATTCCTACACCCAAACAATAAATACCTGTTGGTGATAATGCCATTGTTGTAATAAATAATCTTGAACGTCTTATTAGTCAAACTCAAAGAGAAAAACCCAATGAGGAAGCAGAATAAGCAACCATGGATTCTAGATCACCATTCATTGTATGTCTTGTAATAAAATATCCCGCTGGACCAAGTTCAAATCCAGGAAAAATTAGGGATGCAAGATAAGATCCACTGAATTGGAAGCCAAAATGATCCCGGCAAGATCAATATCTGACCACACAAAATTCAAGAAAAAAAAAAGAAAAACCCGCTGGATTAAAAGCCAAAAATAATCCAGGAAAAAGTAGGGTCGAAGTTCAAAGATAAACTGACCAAGTCATGAACAGAAAAGGTCTTGTTGGATCCCAAAAACTATTCAGGCAAAATCAGGATCAAAACAAGAGCCCGCTAGGCTGAAAATCCACAAAGATGGCCTAGGAAAAAGTTAAGGCATAAAACAGAAGGCCCGCTAGGTCGATAATCCTCAAAAATGACCTAGGAAAAAGTTAGAGAACAATCAAACAAAAGGCCCCCTAGGTCGAAAACCCTCAAAGGGCGGCCTAGGCAAAAGTTAGGGCACAAAAACAAAAGCCCGCTAGGCCGAAAATCGACAAAGATGGCCTAGGAAAAAGTTAAGGCATCAAACAGAAGGCCCGCTAGGTCGACAATCCTCAAAAAATGACCTACGAAAAAGTTAGGGCACAATTAAACAGAAGGCCCGCTAGGTCGACAACCCTAAAAACCGGCCTAGGCAAAAGTTAGGGCACAATCAAACAGAAGGCCCGCTAAGTTGAAAACCCTCAAAGGGCGGCCTACGCAAAAGTTAGGGCACAAAAACAAAAGCCTCCTAGGCCGAAAACTCACAAAGACGACCCAGACAAAAATTAAGGCACAATCAAACAGAAAGCCCGCTAAGTCGACAATCCTCAAAAAACGACCTAGGAAAAAGTTTGGGCACAATCAAACAAGAGACCGATAAGTCGAAATCCCTCAAAGAACGGCCTGGAAAAAGTTAGGGCACAATCAAACAGAAGCCCGCTAGGTCGACAACCCTCAAAAACGAGCTAGGCAAAAGTTAGGGCACACAATCAAGAGCCCGCTAGGTTGAAAACCCGTAAGGGCAACCTAGGAAAAAGTTAGGACAAAACGAAAGACCTGCTGGGTTGAAAACTCAAAGGAACAACCCAGGAAAAAGGTAAGGTCAATCTAGGAATCCTAGGATAACATGACGTTCTACTCCTCATATCTTCCTAAAACTGGGGCAAAATTTTGCCATTTCTCAAGTGTGATTAATTTGACAATCAAGATTATGAAAAGAAATATTGGCCTTTTTCATCAAAAGGTTCCATTTGGGCAATGGAACCTACATTTTTTGTCATCTTTTCTTTTCAAGTACAGTACCTCAAACATCTTTTGCAAAACTCTCTATTTCTTTCCATTGACCGCCCAAAATCAATTTGCATACCTTAATAATGCACATGCCAAAAAGAAATATGAAAAATGAAAAAAGGAAAAAGATTAATTTTGAAAAGGCATGACAAATTGGATGAATCCTCAATCATCGCAACACGACATGATTGTTTCCCAAAAATCATCCTCCTGCCACCCATAATGCCCCCAAAAACAAAGGAGTGTGTCTTATCCAATAAATGATGACTATTGATGCGTCCCAAGGATCCTGGAAAGAAGGTTCCAAAGTTGACCAAGAAGCCAAGAGATTGAGTCTATCCAGCTTGTCCTGATTTTTGGTTCCTTTCACACCAACTATAAGGTTGTCGAGAAAGAACCTGTCGAAAAAAAATAAAAAAATAAATCAAGAGAAATAAAAGTTTTTACACCATCTCATGGTTTGCATTCATCCCATAGCATCCATTTTACCAAATAATTATTTCAAACATCAAAAAGCAGTCAATAAGATTAAAACATCGCATCCTCTCTATTCAAGCATCACAAACATCGCATCCTTTTCATTCATTCAAGCATCACAATAAGTATCTTGTCATTCAAGCATAATTAAAAAGATCAAGCTCAAACTAGGGCAAACGCTTGCCCACAAAATTCAATTTGAGGTCATCCTCAAATTCTAAATCAAGTTCAAACAAGGGCAAACAATGGCCCACAAAAATCCGATTTGAGGTTACCCTCAAATTCTGAATCAAGTCCAAACTGGGGCACACACTTGCCAACAAAAATTCAATTTGAGGTCATCCTCAAATTCTAAATCAAGTTCAAACAAGGGCAAACAATGGCCCACAAAAATCCGATTTGAGGTTACCCTCAAATTCTGAATCAAGTCCAAACTGGGGCACACACTTGCCAACAAAAATTCAATTTGAGGTCATCCTCAAATTCTGAATCAAATTCAAACTGGGGCAAACGCTTGCCCACAAAAATTCAATTTGAGGTCATCCTCAAATTCGGAATCAAGTTCAAATTGGGGCAAACAATGGCCCACAAAAATCCAATTTGATGTCATCCTCAAATTCTGAACCAAGTTCAAAATGGGGCAAACGTTTGCCCAAAAAAGGTTTAAATTCAACAACGGAATCAAAACTAGGGCAAAAAATTTTGTAGAAAATTCAAGTTGAGGCAATCCTCAATTCCTCAACTCCAATCAAGTTTAAACTGGAGCAAATGATTGCCCAGAAAAATTTCAGTTGAGGCAATCCTCGATTCCATCAAGATTCACACTAGGGCAAACACTTGCCCAAAGTCCCTTCAAATCAAGACATCCCTCAATTGTCAAGAATTTTCTAAACTGGGGCAAAATGTCTGGCCAAGTTTCTTCAAGAGAATAATTATCAAGTGCTTAAAAACCTTCGAGTTCAAGGTAAAATAAGCTATTTGTTTTAAATCCAGAAAAACAAATTTCAAAATAGGTTGTCTAAGGCAGCTAACGATGAAGTCCATATTCCGCCCTTACGTGCATTCCCAAGACACATCACACCATTCTTTCCCACACCTGCCTTGACAAGCCTTTCTTACCTGTCCTAACAGGTCATTTTTGATTCTTTGTCTGTCATGACAAACCATCTTTTTCGCCTGTGTTAATAGGCTACTCCTATTCTTTCCTGTCTTAATAGGCTATTCTTCTGTCACCTGTCTTGACAGGTCAATCTCCATATTGCCTGTCTTAACAAGCATCTATCTTCATTCCATCCTGTCAACAACAGGACCTTTTACATTTTACCTGTCCTAAACAGGTCATTTCTCAATTTCCTTTGTCTGTCATAACAGGTTTTCATCTTTCTTTTCGTTGTCTTAACAGGTATCCTGTTTCTTTCCTGTCAACAACAGGACTTTTCTTCATTACCTGTCTTAACAGGTTTCTCTCCTCGTTTCAATGCCTGTCTTAACAGGATTCCATCTGTATTCTACCTATCTCAACAGGTCATTTTTTCGTTCCCCTTTGCTTGTCTTTACAGGTGTTCATCATTCTATTTTACCTGTCTCAACAGATACCTTGCTTCTTTCCTGTCAACAACAGGACTCATTTCCATTTCACCTATCTTAAAGGTCATCTGTCATTTTCCTTTGCTTGTCTTAATAGGTTTACATCTTTCCTATCAACAACATGATTTTTTATTTTTGCCTGTCTTCATAGACTTTCACCGTCCTCTTTGCCTGTCTAGCAGGTTTGCATATTTCCTGTCAATAACGGGACCTCGTTTGCATTTCCCTGTCAACAACAGGATGACATCAAGCATATTTAAATTCTATCCGCCTGTCTTAACAGGTTTACATTTATCCTGGCAGCAGCAGGATTTCATTTGCATCATTCCCCGCAACAGCGAGACCTCATTTACATTTTCCTGTCAACAACAGGACATCAAACATGTTTAAATTCTGTTCGCCTGTCTTGACAGGTTTGCATTTATCCTGGCAACAGCAGGATTTCATTTGAATTTTTCGGGCAACAGCGGAACCCCCTTTATATTCCTTCCTGTAAACATAAGGATCTCTCTCAAGTTTACTTTTCTGCATCTGGGCATATGTTGTCAGGCCTCCTCAAGTTTACTTTTCTGCATCTTGCCCTATGTTGTCAGGCCACCATCAAGTTTAATTTTCTGCATCTTGGCCTATGTTGTCAGGCCTCATCAAGTTTAATTTTATGCATCTTGGCCTATGTTGTGAGGCCTCATCAAGTTTAATTTTCTGCATCTTGGCCTATGTTGTCAGGCCTCATCAAGTTTAATTTCTGCATCATGGCCTATGTTGTCAGGCCTCATCAAGTTTAATTTTCTACATTTTGGCCTATGATGTCAGGCCACCCTCAAGTTTACCTTTCTGCATTTTGGCCGATGATGTCAGGCCACCCTCAAGTTTACTTTTCTGCACCTTGACCTATGTTGTCAGGCCTCATCAATTTTAATTTTCTGCATCTTGGCCCATGTTGTCAGGCCTCATCAAGTTTAATTTCTACATCTTGGCCTATGTTTCCAGGCCTCATCAAGTTTAAGTTTCTGCATTTTGGCCTATGATGTCAGGCCACCCTCAAGTTTACCTTTCTGCATTTTGGCCTATGATGTCAGGCCACCCTCAAGTTTACTTTTCTGCACCTCGGCCTATGTTGTCAGGCCTCATCAAGTTTACTTTTTTTTGCACCTCGACTTATGTTGTTAGGCCTCATCAAGTTTACTTTTCTACACCTTGGCCTATGTTGTCAAGCCTCATCAAGTTTACTTTTCTACACCTTGACTTATGTTGTCAGGCCTGATCGAGTTTACTTTTTTGCATCTTGGCCTATGCTGTCAGGCCTCATCAAGTTTACTTTTCTACACCTTGGCCTATGTTGTCAGGCCTCATCAAGTTTACTTTTCTGCATCTTAGCCTTATCAGGCCTCCTGAAGTTTACCTTTCTACACCTTGGCCTATGTTGTCAGGCCTCATCAAGTTTACTTTTGTGTACTTTGGCCTATAGTGTCAGGCCACCATCAAGTTTACATTTCCGCACATTCAAGTTTACATTTTTGCACGTTCAAGTTTTCTTTTTTGCACCGTCAAGTTTACATTCCTAAACGTTCAAGCATGGTTAGATTTCTTTACCCCGGCCTATGTTGTCAGGCCACCTTGTACATATCTTACATTTCAGTCCAGCACACCTGCATGTCTTAACAGGTCCTTTTCCTGCTCCACTTTTCCTATCATAACATGTCATTCTTTCCAGTTATGCATGTTGTACCAGGTTTCCTTCATTTCACCTTGCCTCTCCAAACAGGGCATCCCATTCTTTGCCCACGTCCGTCCTCACGGACCTTTCCCACCTCACTTCGCCTGCACATCAGCAATGTTCATAGCCTAATTAGGCTATGCAATAAAGCTTTGTATATTTAAAAACCCTACGGTTCAGCACATAAAGCTGACAGAGTCACTCAGAAACCACTACCTCCCAGGCATCCATCTTCAAGCTCAAGTCTTTTCACGCTTTTTAGACACCCTCAAAGCCTGCCTCGGACATAATGGTTCACGTCTTTACTCATTTCCTATCACGATAATTCAGAGAATCATTTCTCATATTATCTGGTAGGAAAATGAGTAAAAAGGAGAAAATTGTAAACACTCAATTATGTTTGAGGCCCCCTATCATTAAAATTAACCAAAAATTTAGTTAATTAAAAATTTGAAAAGATATAAAACAAAAAGCAGAAAGAACAGAAAGCAGAAAATACAGAAAACAGAAAGCAGAAAAAACAAAGAGCAAAAGAAAAAAAAGAAAAAGGAATCCCACACCAAATAAAATAAGAATTCCGAAAAAGGAAAAAAAAGGGAAAAATTCTCCTATGTGGGAAAGAAGTCCCACATTGGACAAGGAGGACTTCTCTAATCCCTCCTCCTTCTATATAAGGAGAGGTCCTTCACCAAAATGAGGGAAGAGGAGGACTTGGACTCTTAGGAGTGGATTTTTAGAATTTTCGAAGGGAGGACCTAGGACTCTCTACCTCTGCCTTAAATTCAGCCCTTGGCCTCCATGGAACCAGTTCTTCATCACCTTTTAATGGAGGTTAGATCCGACTTTTATCTCTTCAGTTTCTTGTTTTTTCTCGGATTTCTGAGCTCATTTTCGTCTCTGTTTTTCGTCTTCATTTTTTATCAGCCAAATGATCTCCGATTTTGGTGATTTTGGTTGTGTTTTCTTCTTCTTTCTCTCTAGTTTCTAGAATGATATTATTTGTCCAATTTGGATCTGAAATAAAATTGATATCGCCTGATTACCGAAGCATGTTCATCCTAGTGCGCAAATTAACCTAGCTTATTTGATTTGTGTAATACTTGCTCATTTCTGGTGGGATTTAGGTCAAAATTGTTTTATTTGATTCCTATAACCCATATCTTTCAATTGATTGGTTTTAATTTTTCAAATCTACCAAAAACTATTTTCAAAAAATTCTGAGATTTGAATTCAAATTTGGGCACCAAATTCTTGTGTGTTCTTAAGGTTGATCTTCGTCTCTATTTTTCGTGTTTGTTTTTTTAATCGGTTAAATGATCTCTGATTTCCGCAATTTTTGTTGTGTTCTCTTCTTCTTTCTCTCTAGTCTCTGGAATGATATTATTTGTCTAATTTGGATCTGAAATGAAATTTTGATCGCCTGATTACCAAAGCATGTTCGTCTTGGTGTGCAAATGAACCTAGCTCGTTTGATTTGTACATAACTTGCTCATTTATGGTTAGATTTTTGTCAAACTTGTTTTGTTGGATTCCTATGGTCCATATACTTCAATTGGTTTGTTTTAAGTTTCAGATCTACCAAAAAATATTTTCTAAAAATTCTGAGATTTCAACTCAAATTTGGCCGCCAAAAACTCTTGTGTTCCTGAGGTTCATCTTCATTTCTGTTTTTCATTTTCATTTTTTATTGATCAAATGATCAAATGATCTCTTTGTCTTTCTTTCTAGTTTCTGGAATGATATTATTTGTCTAATTTAAATCTGAAATGAAATTTCTATGGCTTGATTATTGAAGCATGTTCGCAATTCTTTTCCTTAATTTCAAATCAAGTCAAGTTTATTTCAAATCAAGTCCAATTCAAGCCCAAAATTCAAATCAAGTTTATTTTATTTTAAATCAAGTCCAATTTTTTTCATCAAATTCAAATCAAGTTTATTTTATATTAGATCAAGTCCAATTCAAGCCCAAAATTCAAATCAAGTTTATTTTATTTTAAATCAAGTCCAATTCTTTTCATCAAATTCAAATCAAGTTCATTTTGTTTTAAATCAAGTCCGTTTTGTAATTCTTAATCTCACGCGACGAGCTCCAAGCACGAACTGGTAGCTTTTTCTGTTGTTTGATGTTTGAAGATTCGTATGGGTCCAAGTGCAGCTGTAATTGTCTTGGATCTTGTGCATATGTGGATTAAGGATGCCTCTAAAGAAATAAAAAAATCGTTTCGCAATTCTTAATCTCACGCAACGAGGTCTAAGCACGAACTGGTAGCTTTTTCTGCTGTTCGATGTTTAGAGATTCGTATGGGTCCAAGTGCAGCCGTAGTTGTTTTGGGCCTTGTGCATATGTGGATTACGAATGCCCCTTTTAACAAATAAAAAACTCATTTTGCATTTCTTAGTTTCACGCGACGAACTCTAAGCACGAATTGGTAGCTTTTTCAGCTGTTCGATGTTTAGGGATTCATATGGGTCCAAGTGCAGCCGTAGTTGTCTTGGGCCTTGTGCATATGTGGATTGGGAATGCCCCTTTTAACAAATAAAAATCTCGTTTTGCATCTGTTAGTCTCACGCGACGAGCTCTAAGCATGAACTGGTAGCTTTTTCTGTTGTTCGATGTTTAGAGATTCGTATGGGTCCAAGTGCAGCCGTAGTTGTCTTGGATCTTGTGCTTATGTGGACTAAGGATTCTATTTAAAATATTTTCAAAAGAAAAAAAACATGTTCACCTTTAAATTCAAGCACCTTCGAAGGTCAGACCTTCAAATCAAACCAGAACTACGTAAGTCTTGAGTTTCCCATTGCACCGGGGAATACATAGGAGCAGGATCAAGTCCTTTCAGGCTAACCTCCATCAAGTTATTTATTTTCACTCTAATAAAAGAGATCAAACGATTTTCAAAAATCACACACTCGATTTAAGGGTACCATTCTTCGGAACGGGCGAATAGGGTGCCTAACACCTTCCCTATTCATAACTGACTCCCGAACTTCAAATCTCTTCCTCGAGTTAGGGTTTTTCCAAGTATTTTCCCTTAAATAATAATTTGGTGGCGACTCCACAGTAAAAAAAAAATTGTCTAAATTAAAATTTTAGCAAGTTCTTCGTCTCGTCATGATTACGGTTGCGACAACATTTCAACACTTGAATTTTTATGTTCTGCATAATCTTTTATCCTTTGTCAATTTTTATGGATTAACTCTTATTTTCTTGAATTGATCACCAAGATTACACTAACATTTGTAATACTTTGTAACTTACCATATTCAAGGTTTCTTGGGTGAATTATGGTTTTTGGCTCACTATTTTAATTTTTTGATGATTTTTGGAGAAACATATATCAAACCTAATTCACCATCTCTCTTAGATTTGTGTTCTTTTGATTAACAATTAACTTAAAAAAATCTGAGTATCATTTATCCTTCTCTTATTTATTTACCTTTCATGATCATTATGAGTTGTACATAAGGAAAAGATTATTACTATTACATGATCATTGGATAGTAATATAATTTGAACAGATGGTTAGTGATTGATGTTTAAATCATTCATAAGGGAATTTGAGGGTAAAATTAGGTAAAATCATATGAGATCCAAATTCCCATGCTTAGCATTATAATGTATTCTTTTCTTTTTGTTTTCTTTGAACTTGTTTTCATATTCCCATTCTTAGATTTCCAACAAAATTTATTTTTGGTGAGCTAAAAATTAGGATTTAAGCTTCTTTGCAAAATGTTGGCATAGTCTCTGTGGGATCTACATTGGAGGTCCGAAATATCCTTTTTTTACTCCAACAAGTATATTTTTCCATGGGTAATACTTAGGGTATGATTTTTACACTCGTTTTACATGCATTAGGCTATATTTAACATTTGTCCCTAAGTACCCCACTTGATTGTGATGTCATTTACCATGATCAAGCATGCACCTAGAAATAATGTGAAATGAACTAACTAAATTGAAATTTCAAGAAGCACAATATACAATGTTTGAGAAGAAATTGTTAACTAGTGAGTAACAAACTAATTATCCAAACTATTAACCTTAGACTATTTAAGATTTAATACAATGAATGGTTTACTTATTGACTATTAAACTCATTATATTGAATCTTAAACGAGAAATTAAGGTCGCGTTCAAATTTGAATTGAAAAAAAGAAAGAAACTTAGATTAGAAAGAGCAAGATAATTGAGACATGAATAATTACACTATTTATAAATACACAAGAAATCAAAACATCCAATAAAAGCAAAATTATAATAGAAGCAAGCATCAATTTGAAGTCTACTTAAATAGTATATTGTTATGGTTTCTTCTGAGCATGAAAAAATATGACAATGAATGTGTGCATCAGCGTGTGTTTTACTTTGAAGGTTGTTCAATCATAAATAATGGCAAGGAATCAATTTTGAGATATGAAAATTTGGTGATTTTCTTCGCTTTGCATCGAATTAAACCACATGCTCCACCGCTTGTGCGGGCCCCCGTCAATTCCTTTGAGTTTCATTCTTGCGAACGTACTCCCCAGGCGGGATACTTAACGCGTTAGCTACAGCATTGCACGGGTCGATACGCACAACGCCTAGTATCCATCGTTTACGGCTAGGACTACTGGGGTATCTAATCCCATTCGCTCCCCTAGCTTTCGTCTCTCAGTGTCAGTGTCGGCCCAGCAAAGTGCTTTCGCCGTTGGTGTTCCTTTCATATTAATAAAATTACAAAGTCACATATCATTTAATTGTTAGTGACATTGTAGGTATCCTAGGCATAGACAATAATCTAATAACCTTCAGTTCTAAAAATGAGCCTAGGTCTCCAAGAGAGCTTTTTTTAAGACAATTTGAACATCATACATTTTGCCGAATGTTTCTTTCTATTTGATTTTTTTGGATCTAGATTTAATCATTACCTATAAGCTTATGTCCATGCTTAATCAATATCAAGCTTTCTTACACATGTGATAGTGTGTTCGGAAACTTTTGCTATGTGACATCATAGTGTTAAAATATTTATTCTCATGCTTTTTAATAATAAATGTTAAGAAATAGTACAATATATTATCATGTTTGTAACCAGAAATCATCATTTTATTTTCTTTCTTATAAATATGAGGAATTAAAGATAACCAGAGTTTCTCCTCCTATATATTAACATATTTTATTTGTGTCATTTTATTTGAAGCTTATTTGAGGCATGACTCAAGCTTTGAAGAAATGTAGCTAGATAGAACATTTGTATTTATCAATAATTTTCGTTTTGTTTTCAATTAGTAGATATTTTTTTATTTAAGCAGTGGAAGTTCTCTACAGGTATTAAGGCACAATCCTTGTTGCCTTATTTGCAAAAAGGGCATCTAATTCAGTGTGTGGGTTTGAGGAGAAAGTAGAGGGCCTAAATTTTGGAGGACTTGGGAACAAAAGCCTTAAATATTTTCCTAAGCACTTGTCTTAAAGTTATATTTTTATTTGCTTTAATGTATACTTTAAAAAATGGGATTTGGCTTCACTTTATATAACCATCCATTTACAACATGATTTGGTAACACGAAAAAATTCTACTTGCTTGTAAAGGCCCTCAAGAGGAACATTATCTGGTGTTCTAAAGTCTAATAAGTTTATTTCTAATTTAGTTAGCAACCAAAAAGACTCAGAATATGTTCCATTGGAAGATCGTTCTTCAATATCTATGGATAAAATCGAAGCACTTTCCCTAGAGGGTTTAAGAATACAATCTAGGATGTCATAGGAGGATGCACCGTCAAACATCACTGCATAACTCTTTCAGGACTTAAGTCTCCAAGGAAAGGATTAATATTAATAGAGCCCTTGCCCTTGATGGAGTTGTTGTTTGGAGTGGTTGGACATAAAAGACAACAGTGATAATGTTGATGGGATAATGGGTTTATCATTCTTATAACATTATAGTTCTTGATAGATCTCTCCTTATCTCCCCTTAATCATTCGCATACATCCTAAACAAAAACCAACAACATCTTATTATCTTTGGGTGGGTAGAAGCAACACACTCTCTCCAGGACCTCCTTACTCACTAAAAGGATCACACGACACACAGAATAATCACAAGCAACATTAAATCACACACAAAGAATTTTCTTTATATTGTACTTAAGACATTCAAGCATAATAAGTTCCTTTAAACTCTAGTGTAATGACCTAATCCTAAAAAAATTAGGCAAATAACAATTGTATGAGATTGGAAAAGTAGATAAATGATAACATACATCTTACTAAACGATTAATTATTTAGAAAACATTAAATTAACTAACTTGAATCAAATGAAGAGCTCATTGATTGACGATGTAAAGGATTCTTGACAAAAAGTTTGGAGTGAAGCTAGTTTGGATTATATTGCTTCAACTCAAATGCAGAAGTCAAATTAAAAGAGATAATCTACCAAAATAAGGTGTGAACCCAAATCACATACATGTCATATCATGCCTAATGATAAAAAACAAATTATAGTAGATCAACGTTCTAACCAAACAATTCGTGAAGACTATTACTTTATCCATAATAGTTAACTACTTCGGCCATTTTTTTATCCATAGTTAGAATTTTTTATTTAGGTTGAAACTTCTAATGGACTAACTCACCCCAAAATACACAAGGGCTAGTTTTCTTTTACCTAATCCTTTCTAGTTTCATAATCTAATTGTCTATCTCATTTCACTTTCAAAGAAAAAACAGGTTGAAAAAGATAAACATATAATTTTTTTTATAATTTTCAGAGAAAATAATAGCTTCCAATCATTATATCATATATTCCCATGCATCACTGTGATTGTACACGAGAATAGTATTGTAGACAAAATTACCTTGTTTTCTTTCACTTTTTATTTTCCAAAGCCTGGACCACTTTGAGTTTGGGTCATCAACCTATAGAATTTGAAAATAACTGTAGGCCTCGTTCAAATGTAAAATAGTACAAAAACCACTTCAATGAAGTAGGTCGACTTACAATGATGACTAAGTTAGGAATCCTTCTACCTTCCTTCACAACTATTGATCCATGACGATGTGTGCTTCTGGTTAATTATTAGTCCAATGATTCCACATGAATAGATATTGAACATTTACCTCAACAATTAACTTAGTTTGCATTAGACCCTACTTGACAATATGATTTACCCAAAGAGAATTCGCATGAGGGAATAGCATTTAAAATAATTCCTAAATGAGGATCTTCACCTTGTAATTTAAGGCTTTAAGGGTTTTAGTCAGATGGTAACTTGGCAATCCAAATTCTTTACAAAAATATCAAATAAAAGGAATTACTTGCTAGTAAATTCTAAATATACCCTAAATTGTTTCCTCCCATTTCACAAACTTTAAGCTATAGAACTTTAAGAATGCATCACCTTAGTTCAATTTTCTCTTCCATTTTTCGTGTGAAGTATTAGCACTTGACAATTGACTAGTGTTCACTTTTCTTATTCTTTAAGAACTTCTTGCAAAACAGTTAGAGATTCAGCAAAAAATACAATGCCCTCGACATATATAACTTTAGGACATTAATGCTCTCTTATGACTCATTTACCACATACTGTTTTCTAATTTATTATGCAAAAAATATGAGAGGTTTAAGAAGCCACTTTTCCTCTTAATCTTTTCTGTCAAACTTTATGGTAGTTTTCATATTAAAATGAAAATACAAAAATCATATAGTTTCGCCAATTGGGAAATAGTATGATTGCATACTCCCTAACCAACTTAAAAATCAACAAGAGTAGTTAATTCTCATTAATTGGTTAAGCATGATAAAATAAAAAAAATTGGATAAACAAAACATGTAATCATTCATAGGAAAAAATAGGATTCAAATAGTTACATCATAAGGATCACCAAAGCCCCATGATTTAGAGGTTAGTTAAATATGGAAAATGAAAACAAATGGAAGTAAGATAACCCTACAAAATTATCGCCTAATCTTAAGATTAGAAATACAAAAGTGTAATGCCAACAAGGTTAGCAAGAGACTCTTAACTTGTGATGTGAAGGAGGTTTCCTTCTACCGAGATCCTACAAGAAGATGCTAGAAGAAGAAATGAAACGGGAATGAGGGAGATGGAAATTAGAAATAGAAAAAAAATAAGGGTAAGTTATGATGGTGAATTGAGGCGTGTTCGACATAAATAATGATTCTTTTCTTCCATAGAGAACATCATTTTTTTATAGGCATGTGGATTAGGGCTTCCTCTACTATGAACCAAGTTGGCTTCAAATGCCTCCTGGATTTCTGAGGCCTTTACGAATCACATGTTGTACTGTTAAGGCTGACTAGGATCATTTTTCAATCATTAGGGTTGACTTGGATCACTTTTGGCATCTGCCAAGGTTGGCACAACCATTCCTAGGTTTTCACAGGTTTGTTGATAACTTCAGGATACTACAAAGTCATGATTAGGTCTGTCCAACCATGCTCATCATCAGACATTATCGTGTTCATGTCTGCATGGCTGTGTGGGAAAGTATGGTCTAACAATGATGATGATTTGGGAGCAAAATGAAAATGAAAATTAAAAATTAATAGAAGACAAGGAATAAACTTTTGAATCTTCATAACAAATCTTTTCTCTTATGTAAATATAAGTTTCATAGGCTTGATATTTTTCCTGTAAATATATATAATTTTAAGTAATCTATTATGGGTTCTCAATAATATCATGTATATGTGTTTATTGGACTTAAACCTAATTGACAAGTTTGATGAGAATTTTTGTGAAAGGCTTAGTGGACCTAATATTCATGATGGAGGTAGGATACACATACTTTTCTATAAGATGATATGATCCTTATTCATCTCCACACACTCTGACTACTCACGGTTCTATCAAAATGAGGGTTGTGATAGAGGAATAGCACGGGGATGGAAGATTCTATTCTTGATGTGTAAATTTGGATACTAAGAAAGGTTACTTTCTCAAGGTATCTTCAAGAGGTACGTAGTTACTATTAATTCTTATTTTTTATGCTCTAATTTCTAGTATAGATCCTATTATACATGTGGTATTAGAGTAAGGTTATACTTGGTTTAGAACCCTAAAAATTCAATTTATAAATTTTCCTAAATTTCTTAAGATTTAGGAATTTAGGATTAATAATTTTTCCTAAACAAAGTGGATTTGAAATTTATTTTGTTATTGTAATTCAAAAAAGTTATACATGATGTTTTTTTCATTGGATTCATTGTATACATCGTTGACAATTTGTATGTATAAAGGATAGCCTCTCATTCTTTATAGCATAATAACTATTTAAAATAATGTATATCCTAAATAGGATAACTTCTAAGTTCTTTCCTAAAATACCTTTTGAGCTCTTTAAGGGATGGAAACCTACTCTTAATCACTAAGTGAGGTTGTGCTATTAAAGTAAAAATCTATGACCCCACTGCATCAAAATTTAGTCCTAAAATTATCTTGCCTACAAAATAAGCATAGTTGAGACCATCAGTGCTAAGGTTTTAAAAAAAATGATATGAAAGATTAAAATATCTCTATTTATGATAATAATAAAAAAGTTCCAATGTAAGAGATTTTATTGTTTCAATCTCTATGTTCCAAAAATAGATTTTGTATCAATTATTTGATAGGGTGCCTAAGAAACTATAACAAGAACCTTTAGGAGATATGTCATCTCTAGAAGAACAAGTTGAGATTTTTTTGTGATAGAAAAAAGGTAGAAGTCTAATTATTATACCTTTCTTTGAGAGATAAACTTCAAGATTAATTACATGCTACATCTAGAGAACTATATATGAAGGAAGTTTCTAGTGCCTAATTTGATAAATGGATGTAGTTTATAAATGATGAAATATTCCTTGTGAATACAATGGTGTGTGAGAGTTAATGGAAGGTCATGTTGATTTTTTACCCATTGGATGTAAATGGATATTTAAAACTAAGAAAGACATAAGAAAAATGTAGAGAATTTTAAAGTAAGACTAGTGATAAAAGGATTTATTCAAAGTAGGACATTGAATATAAAGAAACCTTTTCTCTAATTTTCTTAAAGGATTCCTTTAGAATTATTATGGTGCTAGTGGCACATTAAGATCTTGAGTTGCGTCATATGAATGTAAAGATAGATTTTTGAATAAAGATCTTGATAAGGAGATTTATATGTAGCAGCTAGAAGATTTCATACAGATTAACAAAAAGTATCTAGTGTATCAAAGGAATAAATTTATGGTTTCAGACAAACTTCTTGGAAGTGGTACCTCAAATTTAATGAGATAGTTACATCCATAAGATTTAAGGAAAATAAGGTGGATTAGTACATATGTCTCAATTTGTGTGGGAGTAAGGTTGTTATTCTTGTTCTTTATATAGATGATATCTTACTTCTAAAAAAAATTATGATTATATTAATTGAGAATAAGAATATGTTGTTAGTTTCTTTTAGCATGAAAGACTTTGGGGAAAAAATTTATTCTAGGGATAAACATCCATAGAGACAAGTTTTCTAAACTTTTGGGTCTATCCTAAAAGGCTTATTTTGAGAAAATTTTGAAATGATTCAATATAGAAACCTCTAAACCCAATAATGGTCATAGTGTCAAAAGAGGTGTGTAACAAAAAATTTTAAGAATGATCTTGCAAAAGGACTATATGTAGAGTGTTCCTTATACTGGGATAATAGGAAGTTTGAAGTACATTAAATTATGCACTAGACGTAATTTAACATTTGTTGTTAGTGTTGTTGGCAGGTTCCTATCAAACCTAGGACATATTCATTGATTTTTGGCTACAAAGTTCATGATATTTTTGCAAAAGATAAAGGAATGCATGTTTTATTATAGGAAGGTTAACAACCTTGAGGTTGTTGGGTACACTCTGATTTATATTTTTCTACAGGTGTATATAATGAGAAATATATTTATGAATATATATATATATATATATATATATATTCATGTTGGCTAGAGGTGTTATATTTTAAAAGAGTGTTAAGAAAACTTTAACAACTTTCTCCACCATGTGCTGAGTATTTTGCTTGTAATAAGGCTATATCACATGATATGTGACTGCAAAACTTTGTTTCTACTGTGAGAATTGTAAACTTTGTTCCTAACCCATTGAGAAAGAATTGTGACATCTATATGGTCTTCTTAACCAAGAATAATAGAATCATTATAGCTTCAAATCATATTAGAATTAAGTTCTCGATGTTTCAGATATTTTGCAAAATAAATAGATTTTTGTTGAGAAGATGCTTGTTGACCCCAAACCAAGCAACTTATACTAATACTATATATGAGACATGTAAAGAATATGGATACTTAAGGTCTTTCAATGTATTTGGTTAATGAGAGTTGTTATTATTATTATTTCATATTTAATTTTACTGTATTATAATTATGTAATTTTCTTGATAAATTTATGTGTATGTTTGATGTTTAATATTATTATCAATATAATTATTGTTCAGCAGTTTTAGATTGTCATTGTCTTGAGATGTTTTTTTTTTGTAGGAATGGTGTTTTGAAAGAAACAAGGATTATAATCTCTATGAGAGATTAGTTATGTTTTCTTAGGAAGACACAATGTAGGATCTATACAAAATAACATGAAGGAGATCACAATTATGCTATGATGTGTACCTACACATGCACACTTTGTGATATGATCATGATAATGAGATTGTTGGTTATATGATCATTAATGAACTAGACTATTAATAGTTTAACTTTTATTGTGGCTCTTGACTAATGGTTTTGTTAATTGAGATGATCGTATTTTTATGGTGACTATACATACAAGTTATTTTTGTGGCCATACACTAGTGCAAAAATTGTTTTTTATATCGGTTATTTTGAATTTTTTACATTGGTTCTGTTAATGATATAAAAACAAACGCTATAGAAGGTGATGACTTTTAACATCTGTTAAACAACTAGTGTAAAAACTACACTTTTTTACATCGATTATAAGCTCAACCAATGTAAAAAAATTAAGTTTTTACATCAGTTAAAAAAATAACTGATGTAGTAAGTTAAAAAATAAAAATAAAAAATTTTATGGTCGTTTTAGCCGCCACTATTTTTAAAAATATATATAAAAAAAATATCAAACATCAAAATTTATAAAATTAAAAAACATTAAAGTGAAATCAACTTTAATAAATCTAAATTTTAGTTGAAAAGATACCTTTTGGATCAAAATAAAATTATGCTAAAAACTTATCAGTGGGAGTATATATCCCACCGTGCAAAGATTGGTAGATTTCTTCCTTTCTATTAGTCATTTTCTTAATTGTGTTTGATTTCTAGACCAACACAACATTTCAGGAATTGCTTGTTTATTCTTCATCCCTTTTCTTCTCTTAAGGATGAAGATTGGAGGCAATGGTTTGCCTTCTTTTTTAGAGAGGACCAGTCAAGCATAACCATCTTGAGCCCCTTGAGCAGGTATAATCCTCACTTTGCAACACCTTAAGCAATGTTAAATCCACCTAAAAATCATCAAAACCAAACGAAAAGTTCCAACCAATAATTAATTAAAGTAATACCAACAAAATCAAATATACACTTACCCTAATAGAACTATTCTCCACAATTTGACATTCATAATTGTAACATCCATAATTTTTCATGATAAATTCCCTATGTTACAATGGCCCTTTAGAAGGAAATAAAGTAGAAACAAAAACAAAAGCTATAGAAATTAGAGAACTTTTAGAAAATGAAAAAAAAAATGCTTCTACCCTAGGATGACACAAATAAATGTGTAGAAAATCCAAAACAAAAGTTATAAGACATTCTAAAGGTGTATAATCTAACAATGATGGTTACAAATTCATAGGAAAAGAATAGAAATAAAGAGAGAAGGAAAAAACCATAAGAAACACCCAAAAATGCCTAAAACAGCCTTAGAAATCTTTGTCTTCCATAAAGGATAAATTGTTCTTGGAAAAATGGTAAATAACATAAGAATGATTCTAGAACAAACCAATAAGTGTTATCAAAATTAGAAGAGAAATTTGGAAATGTTATCCATTAAGCATGAATTTGACATATGAAAAATGAGGTGATGACTTATCCCATGAGTCATCACATCATTAATGTAACACCCCTATCGCAACCGTAATTGCAATGCAATGACAAACTCGTTTAAAATTTTTAAAAGAATCCATTTCAAATTTGTAGAGTCACCACCAAATTTTTATTTGAGGGAAAACATGTGGAAAAACCCTAACTTGAGGATGAGATTCGAAGTTCGGGAGTCGATTACGAGTGGGGAAGGTGTTAGGCACCCCACTCGCCCGTTCCGAGGAATGGTACCCTTAAATTGAGTGTGTGATTTTGAAATTTTTGAAAATAGGTCGATCCCCAAAGGTAAATAAGTTTGTACAAGAAAAGGCCTGACAGGACTTGAGCCTGCTCCTACGTATTCCCAGGTGCAATGGGAAACTTAAGGCTACGTAGTTCTGGTTATTTTGAAAACTTAATCTTCGGAGTTCTTAAGAGAATTTTGGAAGATAATAATTTTTTTTAAGAAAGAAAACATTGGTGCTTGCACATTCCTTTTATCTCACTAACACACAGTGTCCCAGACAGCTACAGTTGAACAGGGGCCCTTACGAGTTTCCGGACACCGAACAGTAGGAAGAGCTACCAGTTGGTATTTTGGACTCGTCGCGTGCAACCAAGAATTTTGCGGGTAGAGGTTTTATTATTTGAAAAGCTTTTTCAAGGTCCACACACGTACAGGATCCCAGACAACTACAGTCGTACAGGGATCCGTACGAGTTCCTAAACACCGAACAGTAGGAAGAGCTACCAGTTGGTATTCAAGACTCGTTGTGTGAGACCAAGAATTTTTGTGGATAGAGATTTTATTATTTGGAAAGATTTTTCAAGGTCCACACACATGCAGGATCCCAGACAACTATTGCTGTACAGGGATCTGTACGAATTTCTAAACACCGAACAGTAGAAAGAGCTACCAGTTGGTATTCAAGACTAGTTGTGTGAGACCAAGAATTTTTGTGGATAGATTTCAATATTTGAAAGGATTTTTCGAGGTCCACACATGCACAGGATCCCAGACAACTAAGACTGTACAGGGATCCATACGAGTTTCCAAACACCGAACAGTAGAAGTAGCTACCAGTTCGCATCTAGAACCCGTTGCATGAGACCGAGAATTTACGAAGTATTAATTCATTTTGAGGTAAAATAAGCTTGGTTTAAAATTTGAAGGAAAAACTCAAACTTGATTCGTAACTTTGAGGAATTGAACTTAATTTGAATTTTAACAAACGTGATTTAACATTCAACGAAAAGAGCTAAATTTTATCTTGAATTTTGAAGGTAAAAGGGTAAAAGGGAATAAGCTTGCCCCCAATCGAGGGAATGAATTTGGTTTCGATCGAAGAAGGGGGAAGTGGATTCGGACCAACATGAGAAGATATTAACTTAGTTTAAATAGCTAATATTTCCTTTTGAGGGATTTGGTTGGATTTTAAAAAACCCCGCCTAGTACGTAGCATGCCCAAATAAAGGGCAGCCCATGAGTGTAATCTCTCGGCTCGCTTCGGTTCACCTACTTGTTTTCGAATGGTTTTTGTCTTATTATGAAGACATGGGGCTCGCAGGTATTATAGTCTCTTGTGGGCAAGGCATTTATGCTCTGGCAATTTGCATGGGAGGCTGAACCGGACGTACGGATTGCATGCACGAAAATTTAACGACCCGCAACTCAAGACGCACCTTCAGCCATCTTTCATTTGCAATGTGAGGTCATGTTTGGAGGCGATGACGAGTGAGGCTTGGAGTGGGCAGACTCGTGGTTCTTCTTAAGTGAATTGGTGTAGCGTTGGGGTAGCATTTAGCGGCATCTCAGCCCGAATTGAATGGCGACGCATGGCAGGAGTCTACAGCTTTTTCCTACCCTTTGGTTCTCATTCTGGAAGAGTACAACGCCTCGGAGTTCAGTAGTAGTGATATGATTCACCCTACATGAATGAATCGGAATGCGGAAACGATAATGGATCATCTTGAGAATTAGGATAAGATAAGATAAGATAAGGTAAGATTAGGATAAGATAAGATAAAATGAGATGAGATAAGGTAAGATAAGATACGATAAGGTAAGATGAGATAAAATAGGATAAGATGTGATAAGATAGGTAAGGTAAGATAAGGTGAGATAAGATGAGATAAGATAAAGGAACCCAACACAAACTGCGACCTGCCAGAGAGCACCGAAGTTATCAAGAGGAACGTGACCCTTACCGCTGTTCGATGTTTAGAGAGTCGTATGGGTCCAAGTGCAGCCGTAGTTGTCTTGGGCCTTGTGCATATGTGGATTAGGAATGCCCCTTTAACAAATAAAAATTTCGTTTTTCATTTCCTAATCTCATGTGACGAGCTCTAAGCACGAACTGGTAGCTTTTTTCTTTTGTTCGATGTTTAGAGATTCGTATGGGTCAAAGTGCAGCCACAGTTGTCTTGGATCTTGTGCATATGTGGATTTGGAATGCCCCTTTAACAAATAAAAATTTCGTTTTGCATTTCCTAATCTCACGCGACGAGCTCTAAGCACAAACTGGTAGCTTTTTTCTGTTGTTCGATGTTTCGAGATTCGTGTCGGTCTAAGTGCAGTCGTAGTTGTCTTGGGCCTTGTGCATATGTGGATTGGGAATGCCCCTTTTAACAAATAAGAATCTCATTTTGCATTTCCTAATCTCACGCGACGAGCTCTTAGCACGAACTCGTAGCTTTTTCTGTTGTTCGATGTTTACAGAGTCGTATGGATCCAAGTGCAGCCGTAGTTATCTTGGGTCTTGTCCATATGTGGATTGGGAATGCCTTTTTAACAAATAAAAATTTCGTTTTGCATTTCCTAATCTCACGCGACAAGCTCTAAGCACGAACTGGTAGCTTTTTTCTGCTATTCGATGGTTAGGGATTCAAATGGGTCCAAGTGCAGCCGTAGTTGTCTTGAGCCTTGTGCATATTTGGATTGGGAATACCCTTTTAACAAATAAAAAATTCATTTTGCATTTTCTAATCTCACGCGACGAGCTCTAAGCACGAACTGGTAGCTTTTTCTGTTGTTCAATCTTTAAAGAGTCATATGGGTCCAAGTGCAGTCGTAGTTGTCTTGGGTTTTATGCATATGTGGATTGGGATTGCCCTCCTCTTTTAACAAATAAAAATCTCATTTTGCATCTCTTAGTCTCACGCGATGAACCCTAGGCCCAAACTGGTATTTTTTCTGCATTTCGATGCTTAGAGATTCATATAGGTCCCAATGCAGCCTTAGTTGCCTTGAATCTTGTGCATATGTCAAATAAGGACTCTCTTTAAAATATTTTCTAAAAAAAAAAAACAACATGTTCACCTTTAAATTCAAGCACCTTTCAAAGGTCAAGCCTTCAAATCAAACCAGAACTACGTAAGGCTTGAGTTTTCCATTGTACCGGGAAATACGTAGGAGCAGGATTAAGTCCTGTCAGGTTAACCTTAATCATGTTATTTATGTTCAATCTAACTAAAGGGATCAAACAATTTTAAAAATCCCACACTTAGTTTGAGGGTACCGTTCTTTGGAACGGGTGAGTGGGGTGCCTAACACCTTCCCCATTCGTAACCGACTCCCGAACCTAAATCTATTCATCAAATTAAGGTTTTTCCAAGTATTTTTCCCTTAAATAAAAATTTGGTGGCGACTCCACATTAATCCCATAAAAAATCATTTTCAAATTTTAGCAAGTTCGTCGTCTCGTCAGAATTACAGTTGCAACATTACATAAATTAACCCATGTTGGAATTGGGCTTGGATCCACGTAGTTTTTTTCCTTGAACTTCCTTGATAAGACCTTCAAGTGCTTGTTCCATACATTTGGTCCTATTTCTCGTCATAGGATCTCTTTTGCTTATTATGGTGCTCACGTTCACATCAAGCAGTTTTGCTATTCTGCGTCGTCATGGCTATTAATTCAGAGAGCTCTCATGCTTAGGGACCCGTTCAGCTTTTCTATGTGGCCATTAGGAAAGGAAGCCGCTTGTGACTCTCAGTCTCAGATCTATGCTACTCTAACGTTCTCTCCTTTCTTTCATTCTGGTCACATGGCTATCCTTATCTTTGGCCCGCGCCTGCTATGAACGCTATTCAAAACTTGGTTCTGAGGTGGAACGTTTACAAACCCATCATGGACTACGGCGGTCTAGTGAGATTGAAAAGGGGTCTCTTAAATGCTTAGCGAGTCGAGGAAGTAGAGCTGATGGTATTCAAACCACTGGCCAAAGTCCTTCCAAATATACGGCGATCCAGAGGCTAAGAAGATCCAATCCACAACAGCTCGGCATGATCACAAGCCCCTTGTAGTCTCATTCCTGTTATGCCAAGTTTTTGGGTAATTGCCAAGCTTACTGCACTTCATGAATCTCTCCCTGTTTCAATAATCTCTTCACTACGTGGCTCCAGATAACGATTGAACCCGATCAACTTGATCATGCACGAGAATAAATGAAAAGGGGGAAGGAGTAAAGGTTGGATGATGCGATCACCTTCTCCACAGCGCCAGGTAATGTGAGGCACGTTCCTAATGTTCATGGTTCTCTAGAAAAAGTAAGAGACCCATGTTCGTTTTGTTTCTCCTTCTAAATATGCCAAAGCTCTGGTGGCTTCATCACAATCCCCAAAGACAACCCCATTGTCGTTGGGCGCTAGTGATGAGAAACAGATTGCGGCCCCCTTGGTTATGACCCTCTGATTGTCACTATATCTATTAACTTGGTGGGGGGAGGCGTTTATACGATGGAGCTAGCACCAAGCGACTTGCTCCCTCATCTACGAAAAGTGCTTCACATGGATGCATTCATTTGTTGGCTACTGAGGTCGTCTTGCAGTTTGTCTCTGTCCAGGAACCAATTCTTGAACACTCCTGGAAACTGGAGTTTAACCAATGCCTACATTTGTCCTTTCTCATGAAAGCCTTCACCTTTCGACGATCTTCTCCATTGCTTTTCATACCAAAATTTGCAACTCCTTCGACATGCTTATTGATCTTTAGTTGACATTGTTAGGGAACGAAATTCTATGGTGGCGAGTTGTTCCTGCATAAGGGACAGGTCAACCTTGCGAAATAGTCACAAGCTCAACTCGAAGGGGTCTACACAACTGTCCCTGCTTCTTGTTCTACTTCCTTGTTAGTGCCTCCGATTACTGTTGAATCAAACGAGCCTTGGAAGATTACCGTGGGTCCATTCCAGGTAGTATCCAAAAGGGGGATATGATATGACTTGGCAATAGTCCGCATGGTCCCCGCAACAAAGGAGAGGTGAGTCCTTGCATGGCCCATATTCAAGCTAACTGCGCGACTTCGTTCTACCGCTTTTTAGCCGGAAACTGAGCGCCCAACTCTCCTCTTTTTGAATTCCCTATATTCTCAAAGAGACGGACTCATCATGGCCATCCTTGGTTGGGCCCTGCCCCTTCAAGCACGAACTCTCCATATCTTCGATCGCCGTGATCGCAGGGAGAACGTGTGGGACTTCCTCCCTGATTATTCAGATCATCGTCACTCTCTCTGCCTAGCAGGTTCATCAAATAGGGGTTGAATGCTCTTCCCAGGGCTGAAGGCGACCCTGCAACACTCTGGCTTTGACAAATTCCAAGGGCATCAAGACACATATGTCAAAGCCCTGGCGCTATACTTCCTCGTGAAGCATCATTCGAGTTTCTAGTGGTCTGGTTTCAGAGACAAAACCTCCATCCGTTGTCGCGCCTGCGCGATCTTTGTGAAGCGTAAACGCCTAAATCTGTCACTAATCGCACCCGGCCATGGCAAAGACTCATTCTCCAGACCTGGTCACACCTCAACCTATACGTGACCTGAGCTGAGGGTATGGTGTGGGATTGGCTTAAGCTACTTGCCATGGCGGCTTTCTCGTTCATATGTCGAATGTAAATCAGGATCGAAGACTTTAAGTATTCTATGACTTTCTTCGCATACCATGACCATTCTTCGAAAAGCCATGTGGGTTGTTGGTGCATTTGGGTGTAAAAACATAGCAAGTGGGTGCCTCTCAAGCTCGGAATGGCAGAGGAGGCAGAAGTGAATTATTCATCCCTCACTTCCACCACGCTTTAGTTATTGTTTCGAGTGATATTCATGAATTATGATATGTTGGATCCGAACGAGCGTTATGGGACTACTGGTATGGATTACCAATGCCCATAAGTCAATTTGGCCACCCATTGTAGACTCTGGGCTCGGATCAAGAGCCGAGGTGCAGGGGTAACTCTAGGCCAATATCTAGGTCGGGGACCAACAATCGTTACTAGCCCCCTTCACTGTCGGCCGATTTTCATAATCAGTCTAGGTTTTCAGGGAAATTATTAAACAGTTAGCCTCGTTAATAAGGGTTGATGATTCTATCCCGTCTACTTTGCAGATATCAGGAATTTCCAAAAACACGTATAACGGTTCAATGAACAAGTTAACAAATTAATCTACGATTCCACTTTATTTCACGCATGATTACGATTTCTGATGGATGTATATACAACAAATCATAATGAAGCATTAGACGAGGCGGGTGTGAGTAAAGGGACATCGACCTCTACTATGGAGTACCTAGCCGTGCACACTAGCAGGTCTCCTTTTCTTGAAAGCTCCCAGACACGACCAACAGCAGGAAAAAGAGTCTCTCCAAAGCTTTCCGAAAACGTGGGAGAAACCCCTGCAAATGAGCCGCGTATCCCCTTCCACAACCATTTTTTCCTTCCACTGCTTCCCTTTTCTTTTGTCCTTACTCTCCCTTTTACTTAATAATTTTTATTTTTATTTTACTTTTATTTTCTTTTCCTCCTTTTTTATTTTTCTTATATTTTTATTTGTTTTCATTTCTATTTACTTATTTATTCACTATTTGTTGTTCCTCTTTTTTTTTCTTTTTTTTCTTTTTTTTTACTTAATAATTTTTATTTTTATTTTATTTTTATTTTCTTTTCCTTCTTTTTCCTTTTCTTCATTATTTGTTTTCATTTCAATTTATTTATTGTTGTTTTTTTTACTTAATTTTTTTTCATTTTTTCTTTTCTTTTTTTTATTTCCGACTTTCTAATTTAGGCCTTTTAATTTAATACATAACTTATCATTTATTCGCTTATTAATCTAAATGAGGCCTCGTACATAATTGGATTTTCACAGTTTTCCCCTCTTTACTCGTTTTCTTACCGGATAATATAAGAAATAAATTTTTGGATTATCAGGGTAGGGAATGAGTAAAGACGTGAACACATTATGTCTGAGGCAAAAGACCAGAGTGGATACGAACATCATTAGTGAACGTTGATGTCGTCAGGGGGACATGGGGAATGAGTGATGTCTTTCATAATACAAGAGAGGAACAGGGAGATTGAAAGGGCGTTTGGGAAAGATGCGATTTCTGGATGCCCTTTCGCAAAACCTCGCGCGATAGACCGACGAAAACGCAGTGTATGGAGCCTGCTGCGAGGAATTTAAACATGCCAAGGCCTAACAGCATAGGCCGGAAGGTGGGAAATTAAAATGAAAGGCCTGACAATGTAGGTCGGAAGTGCAGAAAAGTAAATATGCAGGGCCTGACAGCATAGGCCGACATGCGGAAAAGTATATATGCAAGGTTTGACAGCATAGGCCAGAATACGGAAAAGTAAATATGTAAGGCCTGACAGCATAGGCCTAAAGTGCAAAAAAGTAAATATTCAAGGCCTGACAGCATAGGTCGGAAGTGCAGAAAAGTAAATATGCAAGGCCTGACAGCATAGGCCGACGTGAGGAAAAGTAAATATGCTAGGCCTGACAACGCAGGCCGGAGCATGGAAAAGTAAATATGTAAAGCCTGACAGCATAGGCTGGAAGTGCAGAAAAATAAATATGCAGGGCTTGACAGCATAGGCCAACGTGCGGAAAAGTAAATACGTAAGGCCTGACAGCATAGGCCGGAATATGGAAAAGTAAATATGTAAGGCCTGACAGCCTAGGCCTAAGGTGCAGAAAAGTAAATATGCAAGGCCTGACAGCATAGGTCGGAAGTGCAGAAAAGTAAATATGCAGGGCCTGACAGCATAGGCCGACGTGAGGAAAAGTAATAAATATGCAAGGCCTGACAGCACAGGCCAGAGCATGGAAAAGTAAATATGTATAGCCTGACAACATAGTCCAGAAGTGCAGAAAAGTAAATATAAAAGTAAATATGTAGGGCTTGACAGCATAGGCCGATGTGCGGAAAAGTAAATATGTAAGGCCTGACAGCATAGGCCGCAATATGGAAAAGTAAATATGCAAGGCCTGACAGCATAGGCCTAAGGTGCAAAAAAGTAAATATGCAAGGTCTGACAGCATAGGCCAGAAGTGCAGAAAAGTAAATATGTAAGGCCTGACAGCATAGGCTGGAAGTGTAGAAAAGTAAATATGCAAGGCCTAACAGCATAGGCCGACGTGCAGAGAAGTAAATACGTAAGGCCTGACAGCATAGGCCTAAGGTGCAAAAAATTAAATGTGCAAGGCCTGACCGCGTAGGCTGGAACTGAAGAAAAGTCAGCAAGGAAACCTGGTGAAAAACTGAAGTGTGCATTTTATTTTATTTTTTCGTTTTTTTCATCGCGATCTTCGACTTCCCGGCACCCTTATAGCACTGACCTCTTCCTTTAGAGTGAGCCGGATCGAGATTCTATTTCTTTCCTCTTCTGTTGACAGAATTGTCTCTTCTACTAGCTAGTCCATGTGGAGGTGGGACCATCTCGATTAGTACGGGCTTTTAATTGCGGAGTTTCTGAACTACTAATGACTTTAAAAAAATTTTAGTAAAAGAGTGATTGTTGTTCAAAATTTGTATAATCATATTTGTATAGGCATTTGGAAAAGAAAAATACAGTTGTATACAACATGGGAATCACAAAGGTCAACAGGGATGGTACAGGACATCCGTTGCCGGATGATATGGCTCTGGCTAGTCAGACGCTTTTACGATGGTCAATGCTAGTACTGTACTTCGGTGATGCCTTCTGTCTCGTCAACCCTACTTCTGAAAAGACCAAATTATGCCCCAGTTTTCCAAATTGACCTTGACTGGTTTTGCCCCTTTTTGCAAGCCTAATTCCGTTCTCCATTCTTTTGGAACGCTGAATTCCGGTTTGTTTTTGCCCTAGTACTGCGTCTTGGATTGTGATCAGGTAACCCAACTTGCCCCCGTATAGATAAGAGGTTGACTGCTTTTACAACCGGATTTGCCCCGGTATGGACCGAGGTCGACTGTCTTTATGACTGGATCTTCCCCATCTTTCATCTAAGCTGCCTTGACGTGTCTCTAATTTGGTGGACCTCTCGCCCAACTTGCCTCGACTCTACCTAGGCCACCCTTATGGGTTTTTGACCTAGCGGACCATTTTATTTGAGTTGCCCTAACTTTGGCCTAGGCCGCCCTTGTGGGTTTTCGACCTAACGGGCTTTTTATTTGAATTTCCCTTACTTTTGCCTAGGTCGTCCTTGTGGATTTTCGACCTAGCGGGCTTTTTATTTGAATTGCCCTTACTTTTGCCTAGGCCACCCTTGTGGGTTTTCGACCTAGCAGGCTTCTTTTGTTTGAATTTCCCTAACTTTTTCCTAGGCCACCCTTGTGGGTTTTCGACCTAGCGGGCCTTTTTATTTGAATTGCCCTTACTTTTTCCTAGGCCGCCCTTGTGGGTTTTCAACCTAGCGGGCCTTGTTATTTTTCAGGCATAGTACTTCTTCACAGCATCGGTGTTGAAAGGATTAGGCAAGTCTTTTCCATCCATGTTGGCCAAGATTAAGGCGCCTCCAGAGAAAGCATTCTTAACTACATATGGTCCTTGATAGTTCGGAGCCCATTTTCCATGTAGCACTTTCTGGATCGGCAATAGTTTTTTAATCACCAGATCACCCTCTTGAAACTCTCGGGGGTGTACCTTCTTCTCAAACCCCTTCTTCATTCTCCTTTGGTATAACTGACCACGACACACTGCAACCAGTCGTTTCTCGTCGATTGAATTCTACTTGTCCACCCGGGCCTGGACCCATTCAGCCTCTTCCAATGTGGTGTCCATCAACACTCTCAATGAAGGAATCTCTACCTCAATTGGGAGTACAGCCTTCATCCCATACACAAGGGAAAAAAGGGGTTGCCCCAATAGAAATACGAATAGAAGTCTGGTATATGTGCAATGCATTAGGGAGCATTTTGTGCCATTCTCTGTAAGAGAGCACCATTTTTTGGATGATCTTCTTGATGTTCTTTTTGGCCGCCTCGACTGCCCCATTCATCTTTGGTTGATACGGAGAGGAATTATGATGCTGGACCTTGAACTGGTCGCACAACTCTCTCATCATTTTATTATTCAGATTGGTGCCGTTATCCGTGATAAGCCTGTTGGGCAACCCATACTAGCAAATCAGTTCTTTCTTCATGAACCTGACCACCACATTGCGAGTTACACTGGCGTACGAAGCGGCCTCGACCCATTTGGTGATGTAGTCGATGGCTACCAATATAAAACGGTGTCCGTTGGAGGCTTTAGGCTCAATTGGTCCAATGACATCCATCCCCCACATAGAGAATGGCCAAGGTGATGACAATACATTCAAAGATGTTGAGGGCACGTTGATATTTTCGGTGTACACTTGGCATTTATGACATGTTTGGATGTGTTTGTAGCAGTCAATTTCCATGGTCAACCAATAATACCCGGCTCTAAGGATCTTCCTTGCCATTGCGTGTCCATTAGCGTGAGCGCTAAAAGACCCTTCATGGACTTCTTTCAAAATCTTGTTGCCTTCCACTGCATCCACACACCTGAGCAGAACCATGTCGTGATTCCTTTTATACAGGATTTCCCCATTGAGGAAGAAATTCATGGCCAATCTCCGCAAGGTTCGCTTGTCATTTTCAGACGCGTTGGTCGGGTATTCTTTATTTTTCAAAAACTGTCGGATGTCATGGTACCACGGTCTTCCATCAGGCTCTACTTCCTCCAATTGACAGAATGTCGGTCGAGGGTGATGTTGTACTCGAATGAGGGGCATGTCCTCCTCTCGTCAAATTTTAAAATGGATGACAAGGTGGGTAGGGCATCGGCCAATTGATTGTCTTCTTAAGGGATGTGAGAAAAAGTAACCTCTTCAAAGTGCTCTAATAATTCCTTGAGATGAGCCTGATAAGGAACTAATTTCGCATCTCTGGTTTCCCACTCTCCTTTGACCTGATGGATGACCAAGGCCGAATCACCGAAAACTTCTAGAAATTTAACATTAGCTTCGATTGTAGCTTGGATCCTTAAGATACAAGCCTCATACTCCGCCACGTTGTTAGTACAATCAAAAGCTAGCTTGGCCGCGATGGGTAAGTACTGATTTTCCGGGGAAATGAGTATGGCCCCTATGCCATGGCCCATCGTATTGGAGGCGCCGTCGAACAACATCATCCACTTTTTGTCCTTTGCCCTCTTTCATTGAATATCGCCATTAGACCCTCATCAGGAAACTCCAGCCGCATGGTCTGGTAGTTATCCATGGGTTGCTGAGCTAGATAATCAGCGAGCACGCTACCTTTAATGGCCTTCTGCGTCACGTGCAAAATGTCATACTCCGACAGAAGGACCTGCCACCTTGCGATCCTCCCTGACAAAGTAGGCTTCTCAAAGATGTATTTGATTGGATCCATCCTGGATATCAACCAAGTAGTGTAACTCAGCATGTACTGCCTCAGGCGGTGCGCTGCCAATGTTAGGGCACAACATGTTCGTTCCACGATGGAGTATTTGGCTTCATAATTTGTAAACTTCTTGCTCAGGTAATATATGGCCTTCTCCTTCTTTCCAGTTTCATCATGTTGACCGACCACGCAACCCATAGATTGATCTTTCACTGTTAGATATAGAAGCAGAGGTCTCCCGGGAACCGGGGGTACTAGAATCGGTGGATTTTGCAAGTATATCTTGATCTTTTCAAAAGCTTCCTGGCAATCCTCATTCCAATTTGTGGGTTGATTCTTGCACAGGAGCTTAAAGATCGGCTCGCAGGTAACCGTCAACTGGAAGACGAACCGGGAGATATAGTTCAACCTTCCCAAGAACCGTCGGATCTCTTTCTCTGTTTTTGGGGCTGGCATGTCCAGGATGGCCCAGACCTTATCAAGGTCGACTTCAATTCCTCGTTCGCTGACAATGAAGCCCAATAATTTCCCTAACCTCACGCCGAAGGTGCATTTAGCTGGATTCAACCGCAATTTGAACTTTCGGAGTCTTTCAAACAGTTTTTGCAGATCCGTGAGATGGTCGCCTTCAGTCTGAGATTTGGCAATCATATCATCCACATATACTTCTATCTCTTTGTGGATCATGTCATGGAACAATGTCACCATGGCCCTTTGATAAGTTTCCCCAGCATTTTTCAGTCCAAAAGGCATGACCTTATAATAAAAGGTTCCCCAGGTTGTAATGAAAGTATTCTTTCTCTATCTTCTTCTGCCATTTTGATCTAATTATAGCCCGAGAAACCGTCCATGAACGAAAAGTATGAGAATTGGGCAGTGTGGTCGACCAGCACATCAATGTGAGGGAGTGGAAAGTCATCTTTCGGGCTGGCTCGATTGAGGTCCCGATAATCCACACACATCCGGACTTTCCCGTCCTTTTTAGGGACCGGCACTATGTTTGCGACCCATTCTGGGTACTTTGCCACTGCCAAGAATTCAGCGTCAAACTACTTCCTCACTTTCTACCTAATCTTTAGGGACATCTTAGGCTTCATTCTTCTCAGTTTCTGCTTAACTGGCGAACACCCGTTTTTCGTAGGCAACCTATGTTCTACAATGGAGGTGTCTAGGTTTGGCATGTCTTGATAAGACCAAGTGAAGACGTGACTATAGTCTTGCAATAGCGAAATCAATCGCATGCGATTATCCCCCATGATAAGCATGCCTATCTTTACTTCTTTCTTTTCCTCCTCCGTCCCTAAATTTACCATCTCAACGGGCTCCTGATGAGGTTCAATTATTTTGGACTCCCTTTCCACTAGTCTGAGCATTTCTTCACTTGGCTCATATTCAAATTTTGTGTCCTCGTTGGCCTGATTGACAAGATAATCAAAATCACCTAACACAATACTAGCATTGTCATCCCTAGGCGAATTTTTGTCGGGTTTTCATATTGGGAAATATGGAAAGAGAATAAGGCAATTTGTAAGTGGTATCAGGGAAGAAAGGGGAATGAATTATGAATAATCCAACTGTATTGATCATTTCTTCAAAAACATGTACAAAATGTTATGCTTGAAAGAAAATTTTATCATAACAATCACAAATTTACATTGGAACTGAATTAAAAGTCACTGGTAATTCAATAATCTCCCAGTTGTTCAGTTCCCTCCCAGGGGGACAAACGGTCACCAGCTCCTCAATGTTCGTAGTCTTTTCTCCCTCTGCGGTAGCTATCAGATCGAGAGCCTCTTCCGGGGACCTTTCCAGACCGTGGTTTCCTCTTCATATATTCTTCGGTGGCCTGTATCCTAGCCCAAATCGGCGCCTGTTCTTGGGCAGCTGCAATGGTTGGGACAATCCGCCATTATTTTGCCCCAGTTTTTTTCCAGGCCTGAATCCATTCCTCAGAATTACCCGAGCCATCATCATTAATGCTTCAGGGGGTCACATTTGGCTCATCACTTCTTCTTCCCTGATGGTGGTGACATTAGCGATCTCCAAGGCTTGGAAGTGCGTTTCCAAAGCCTCTTCGGCAGCCTCGATGTATGGGGGATTAGAGGGCTTGCTGAGCAGATAATCTTCTTCTGCTGAGATGACGATCAGCCTGTCGTTTATGATGAACTTCAGCTTCAGATGTAAAGTTGAAGGAACTGCCTTAGCGGAGTGAATCCAGGGCCTCCCCAGCAAACAACTGTAGGCAGGCTGGATGTCCATGACTTGGAAGGTTATATTGAAGACGATTGGGCCAATTTGGACAGGCAGATCAACCTCTCCAACCACCTCTCTCCTTGACCTGTCAAAATCTCTCACTACCATGGAGCTCGACCTCATATGGATCCCTTCATGTGGCAGTTTGGACAATGTGAGTTGGGGCATCACGTTTAGTGATGAGCCATTATCTATTAGCACTCTCGCCAGAATGTGGTCCATGCACTTCATTGATATGTGCAGCGCCTTATTGTGCTCGATCCCCTCCTCCGGAATCTCGTGGTCGGTAAAAGTGAGGAAGTTATTGGCAGTGATATTGTTGGCCCCTCGAACTTTCCCACTGATATGTTGTGTACCACTTGGGCCTCATTCAGTATCTTTAGCAGAACCTTTTGGTGTGGTTCAGAGTTCCTCATCAGTGCTAATAGTGAGATTTTAGCGGGTATACGGTTTAATTATTCGATCACCGTATACTCGTTCTGCCTGATCAGTTTTAAAAATTAACAGGCCTCCTCATTAGAAACGGCCTTTTTCATCTCTTTCTCTTCTTCTCTTCCGCTGCCCTCAGGCTCTAACCTAGCCTGAACCTCCCTATCCCTGGGGCCGGCTGCTTCCTTATATCTTTTGCAGGGGCATATATACGACCACTTCGAGTCATGCCCCCTACTCCGACTTTGTTTGTTATGTCAGGGGAGGTGTTATGAGCATTTCCCAGTTCTTTTCCTTCTATTTTCCCCCAAGTACTTCTATGTCATACTTCCATGGCACTTCTTTGTTGCTCTGATATTGGAATGGTCCTGGGACCTTAATCGTGATAGGTGTCATCCCTATTGGCGTTGGTAAAGTTGGAGTCTCAGTGTATCGAATAACTAGAGGTCTGGGCTGTTTTGAGGGAGCTTCATTCAACATATTTACTTCTTCCTCCCCCTCGACACAATTCACCAAAGGTCCTGGGCCCCCGTGTGTTGGTAGCGGGTTGTTTTCCAAGCTTGGAGAGTTTTTTTCAAAATTCAACCATTTGGCATTGATCAAACTTTGGACCTTATGCTTCAAGGCCTAGCAATTCTCTATGGAATGTCCCATGGCTCCCGCGTGGTATTCACATTTGGCCTCCGGATTGTACCACTTGAGATACGGGAGTTCCAAAGGTTTCATAGGGCATAGGGCTATCAAGGAGTTCTGGATTAAACGGGGTAATAATTCTGAGTAGCTCATGGGGATGGGATCAAAATGAACAACCCTTCTTTCGTTTGATCTTCTTAGGGATTGGCTAGGGTTCGTGCTTTGGTTTTGGTTCCAGGGTTTTGGAGGTTGTTGAGGGACTGTTTGTGTGGGAGGAGAGGTGAAGGGAGTATTTGGCTTGAAGGATGTTGGGGAATTGTAAGTTGGCTGGTAAGTGGGTTGAGAGGTGGCCACCATGTGTGGATATGTGGGAGATTGTGGGTGGTATGGGATTTGGTAACTAGATGGCATGGTTGTTGGCTAGTTTGAGCCAGCCGAGACGTAGTGCGCTTCGGTTTCCTTCTTTTTCCAGGCATTGTTCGTCGGTCGTTTGGTGTTCACACTGTTGACAGTGTTGTGTACAATTTTGCCTCGGCGTAGGCCATTTTCTATTCATTCCTCAATCAACACCATATCAGAGAAATTGGCGAATACGCTATCCACCATTTTTTCATAAAAAGGAGCCGGGAGTGTTTCCGTGAAGGTACTAATCATCTCCCTTTCCAGTAAAGGCGGATGGACCTGAGCAGCCAACTCCCTCCATCGTTGAGCATACTCCTTGAAGGACTCGTCCTCCTTTTTGACCAAGTTTTGGAGTTGGGTCCTATCAGGCACCATGTCCATGTTATATTTGTACTACTTCAGGAAGGCATCTGCCAGATCCTTCCAAGTGCGAATATATGACTTTCCAGCTAGGTATACCAGCCGGCTACTATTCCAGTCAAACTGTCCTGGAAACAGTGGATGAGCAGCTTATCGTTGTGTGCATGCGAGGCCATCTTCCGACAATACATGGTCAGGTGGTTCCTCGGACAACTTGTCCCCTGGTATTTCTCAAATTCCAGCGTTTTGAATTTCGGGAGGGATGACAACGTTTGGCACTAGGCAAAGGTCGGAGGCTTCCACCGCTCTGTAGCCTCTTCCTTCAATGGCCCTGACCCTTTCCTTTAAATGTTGCCATCTTCCACTAAGATTGCTTTCAAAGTTAGCAGATTTCGGCCACGACTCGTTTATGGTTTGGCCAGTCTGGTGGGGTGTGATATATGGTCCTTCAAGTCTGGTGGTAAGGTCATATGGATGTGGTTGGTGTGAGTTCATGGGGTGAATTGCAACAGGAATGGAATAAGTCGGGTTTTGAGTGACAATGGTATTCATATGGGTGTAGTCTAGGTTGATGTGCAGGTATGTGCTAGGAGGATTAGATTGATAGGGGAGGGACGAGTTTATATGTGATGGGAAGGCAGTTGTGGCATTCGCCAAGTGAGGGTAAGTTGGTAGATGAGGATGGTAAGCAGGACGATTAGGTTGTGTGGGGTGAGAGTACGGGTTTGAGTGAGGAGGATATATAGGGGGGTTTGGGTGTTGTTGGTGAGTAGCAGATGTTATATGCAATGGATGCATAACAGGGTTTTCGCCTGTGGGAGCACTTTGGGGATTTGGCCTATGAGGAGGCTCATAGCAAGGTGGTAGCCAATAAGGCCACTCCTGTTCTTAGACAACTTTGATAGGCATGGATGCATTGGAGGCCTGTCGTGCTTCTATCCCCGTAGGTCCCTCCGTGTTCTTCTCCAGCAGTTTCATGAGTCTGGCAACTTGATCCTTCAGTTCCGCCACCTCATTCCTAACTTCCTCATTTTGGGTCTCCAGCTCACTCATGATTTTGGCTCTGGATCTAGTGCTATAAGAGTGCCGAGGACGTCGTGAGTCCACTATTTTGTTATCTGTACAAACTTAATTAATTAGTTGTTAACGAAATAAACAAAAACGGTTAAATGCGAATTAAACGTTGAGGGACCGGATTCTCATTTGAGTAAGATTGCTGGTCGGGCGTGTTTCTCGCATTCTGAGTATGAAATGGAAATTAATACGGAATCGCAGGTAGAAAGAAACTAACTTTATTTGAATAAACTAAATTCATTGTACAACTTACTCTTCCTGCTTTTCTAAAACAATGTACTTGTTCATTCTCAAAATCAAATCTTTACAAAACAATATAAAGTCCTCAACTTCAGGAGGAGTGTTGAGAGGATGTAGTGATGCCTCCACCCTTTTGAGCAACGGTGGTATTTCTTTTATTGTCGTGTTGGCTAGGCTTGCCAGCCTTTCGAAACATTTCTAGTGATAAGCAGTGTCGTTGTACCATTGATTTTCATCTTGTATATCGCTTATTCCCCGCTGTTGCATCCTTATGACCTCTATGACATTCCACTTTTCTTGGTTTACTTCATTCTCTCATGCCACAAGTAAACCTTCGATCTATTTTTTCATGTCATCCACCTGTTGTAGAAGGTCGTTTCTCTCATTGACTATGTAGTCCATCTTTACTTGAACTCGGTTCTTTTCTGCCAAGATCTGATCTTTCTCTTCTCTGATTAGACAGACCCTCGACCTCATCTGCTCCAAAACATTCCTCAGCTGATGATTTTCTTGGAGTGCAACGTCTATTTCTTGTACTCTCATCCCAAGTTCCTTATTGGCTGCCTACAGGCTCGAGTGGATTCGGGAGGCGTGCTCGCGCTCTTTTTTCTGTTGATTCTGAATCATCTCCATAGCAGCATCTTTCCCTTGATTCTCTCTCTTGAGTGCAGCCCCCCCTCTTGCTGTGCTTTCAACAACTCTTCCTCGAGCTTACTATTCTTCTTGGCCATGGCCTTTAATTTCTCACTCAATTGTCTAACAACTTCATCTTCGAACACCATTAGTGTTTGTTGGCTCCCAGACGGAGTGGCTGGAGGTTTGAACGGTAACTTGATCTGTTGCACCCTTTCTCTGATCCACTGCTTGTATTCGGTTTTGGTGGCACAACTCCTAACCCCCAGTTTTTTCCCTTTGCGGGTGACCCTCTCCCACGCCTCTCGAACCTTTCGAAGACCTTCGGCGAATTTCCCCTCATACCTCAAAAGAAATGGGTTACAAGTTCGTCTGACGGGGGCTCTCTGGTGGGATAAGCCAACTGTCTTCTGTCGCAACCGTAATTCCGACGAGACGATAAACTCACTAAAATTTTGAAAATGAATTTTTATGAATAATGTGGATTCGCCACCAAATTCTTATTTAAGGGAAAATATTTGGAAAAATCCTGACTCGAGGATGAGATTTAGATTCGAGAGTCGGTTAAGAGTGGGGAAGGTGTTAGGCACCCCACTTTCCCGTTCCGAAGAACGATACCCTTAAACTGAGTGTGTGATTTTGAAAAACTGTTTTGATCCCTTTAATTAGAGTGAAAATACATAATTTGATGGAGGTTAGCCGACAGGACTTGATCCTGCTCCTACGTATTCCCCGGATCAATGGGAAACTCAAGGCTTACGTAGCTCTGGTTTGTGAAGGCTTGACCTTCAGAGGTATTCAAAGGGAAAATGATATATTGAGAAGATTTTCATTTTTTGGAAGGACCTTTAGTCCACTCATGCACAAGGTCCGAGGCGGCTACTGCAGCATCGGGGCCTATACAGACCACTAAACGTCAAACAGCAGGTGAACCGCCAGTTCCCCGTTTAGAGCCCGTTGCGTGAGACCAAAGATCCCAAAATATTTGAAAAAACATTTTAACTTGAATATAATAAAGATAAGAAAAGAAATGACTTGATATGAAAAAGGAATTCGTTTTGAAGTGAATTTAATTTTGAGTTTTTTGAACCTTGACTTGATCAAGGATGAGCTTGACTCGGACTTGATAATTTTGAGGAAACACATTTGAAGTTGATTTGGAAATTTGAGAGAGGGAGGATTAAACTCAAAGTTTGATTTAATTTTATTTGAAGAAAAGAGTCAAAAAGGAGAATTTATTTTGAATATTGGGCTTGAATTGGACTTGATTTAACATAAACTTGACTTGATTTGAAGTTAAGGAAAAAGAATTGCGCACATGCTTCAGTAATCGAGCAATAGAAATTTCATTTCAGATCCAAATTAGACAAATAATATCATTACAGAAACTCGAGAGAAATAAAAATAGAACACAGTAAAAATTACCAAAATCAGAGATCATTTGACAAATTAAAAATGAAAATGAAAAACAGAGACGAAGATCAACCTCTAGAACACAAGAGTTTTTGGCGCCAAAATTTGAATTCAAATATCAGAATTTTTAAAAAATATTTTTTGGTAGATCTAAAAAATTAAAACCAATCAATTGAAATATATGGATCATAGGAATCAAAAAAAACAAGTTTGACATAAATCCGACCAGAAATGAGCAAGTTATGCACAAATCAAACAAGATAGGTTAATTTGTGCACCAAGATGAACATGCTTCCGTAATCAGGCGATTAAAATTTAATTTCAGATCCAAATTGGACACATTACAGAAACTAGAGAGAAAGACAAAGAGAACGCAACAAAAATCACGGAAATCGGAGATCATTTGACCAACTAAAACCAAAACAAAAAACAAAGATGAAGATCAACTTCAAGAACACACAAGATTTTTGCACCAAAATTTGAATTCAAATCTCAGAATTTTTCGAAAATATTTTATGGTAGATCTGAAAAATAAAAACCAATCAATTGAAATATATGGATTATAGGAATCAAAAAAAACAAGTTTGACATAAATCCAATCAGAAATGAGCAAGTTATGCACAAATCAAACAAGCTAGGTTCATTTGCGCACCAGGATGAACATGCTTTGGTAATCAGGCGATATAAATTTCATTTCAGATCCAAATTAGATAAATAATATCATTACAGAAACTAGAGAGAAAGACAAAGAGAACTCAACAAAAAACATTGAAATCGGAGATTATTTGACCGATCAAAAATGAAAATGAAAACTAGAGACGAAAATGAGCTCGGAAATCCGAGAAGAAGCAAGAAACTTAAGCAGAATAAAAGTAGGATCTAACCTCAATTGGAAGGTGATGATGAACTGGTTTGAAGGCAGAGGTAGAGTCTCTTAGGTCCTCCCTTCAAAAATTCTGAAAATCCCCTCCCTCAAGTGCTCCTCCTCATTTTGGTGAAGGATCTCTCCTTATATAGAAGGAGGATGGATTAAAGAATACCTTCTTATCCAATGTGGGACTTCTTTCCCACATTGGAGAATTTTTCCATTTTTCTTTCCTTTTTTGGAATTTTTATTTCATTTGGTATGGGGTTTCTTTTTCTATTTTCTTATTTTTTCCTCTTTTTCTTTTTCCTCTTTTTCTTTTTCCTCTTTTTTTTATTCTTTTATTCATGTTTTTATTTATTTTTTTATTTATTTTGTTTTATTTTTCCATTACTTTTATTTTAATTTTTTTTGAATTATTTTAGACTAAATTAGCTTTTCGCTAAAAACAAAATAATTTATTTTGGGTTTTGAATCCTCGGACATAATTCGGTGTTCACAGTTTGCCCCTCTTTACTCATTTTCCTACCAGATAATATGAGAAATGATTCTCTAAATAATCATGGTAGGAAATGAGTAAAGACGTGAACAAATTATATCCAAGGCAGACTTTTGAGGATGTCCAAAAGATGTAAAGAGCCTCGAGCTTGAAGAGGGATGCCTGGAAAATGGTGGTTTCTGAGTGACCCTGCCAGCTTCATGTGATAAGCCGATAGGGTTTAAATATGCAAGGCTTGATTGTATAGCCTAACCAGGCTATGAATACTGCTGAAGTACAGACAAAGTGAGGTGAAATGACTTGTTCAAGGCAAGAAAGCCTGCAAGAACTAAAATGTAAGATATGTACAAGGTGGCTTGACAACATAGGCCGAGGTACAGAAATCTATCTGTGCTTGAGGCCTGACATCATAGGCCCTGATGTAGAAAGGTAAACTTGATGGTGCAGAAAAGGAAACTTGAATGGGTAGAAAAGAAAACTTGAACGAGCAGAAAAGAAAACTTGAACGTGTTGGAGGCCTGACACTATAGACCGATATGCGGAAAGGTAACTTGATGAGGCCTAACACTATAGACCGAGATGCGGAAAGGTAAACTAGATTAGGCCTAACACTATAGGCCGAGATGTAGAAAGGTAGATGGTGACCTAACAACATAGGCCGAAATGTAGAAAAATAAACTTGAGGGAGGCCTGACATCATAGGTCGGAGTGCTCAGATTTAACATGCACGGCCTGACAACATAGGCCGGAGTAATGGAATTTAAACATGCAAGGCCTGATATCATAGGCCGGAGTGCTGAAAGTTAAAATGCAAGGCCTGACAACATAGGCCGGAGTGCAGGAATTTAAACATGCAAGGCTTGAAATCATAGGCCGAACTGCGGAAATTTAAAATGCAAGGCCTGACAACATAGGCTGAAATGCGGGAATTTAAACATGCAAGGCCTGACATCATAGGCTGGAGTGCTGAAATTTAAACATGCAAGGCCTGACATCATAGGCCGGAATGCAGAAATTTAAAATGCAAGGCTTGACAACATAGGCCGAAGTGCTGGAATTTAAACATGCAAGGCCTAACATCATAGCCCAGAGTGCTGATAGTTAAAATGCAAGGCCTGATAACATAGGTCGGAGTGCTGGAATTTAAACATGTAAGGCCTGACATCATAGGCCGGAATGCGGGAATTTAAACAAGCAAGGCCTGACATCATAGGCCGGAGTGCTGAAATTTAACCATGCAAGGTCTGACATCATAGGCCGGAATGCGGGAATTTAAACATGTAAGGCCTGACATCATAGGCCGAAGTGCTGGAATTTAAACATGCAAGGCCGGACAACATAGGCCAAGGTGCAGAAAAGTAAACTTGAGGAGGCTTGACAACATAGGCCAAGGTGTAGAAAAGTAAACATGATGTGGCATGACAACATAGGCCAAGGTGCAGAAAAATAAACTTGAGGAGGCCTGACAACATAGGCCATAATGCAGAAAAGTAAACTTGAGGAGGTCTAACAACATAGGCCAAGGCGAAGAAAAGTAAACTTGAGGAGGCCTAACAACATAGGCTAAGGTGCGGAGAAGTAAACTTGAGGAGGCCTGACAACATAGGCCAAGGTGCAGAAAAGTAAACTTGAGGAGGCCTGACAACATAGGCCAAGGTGCAGAAAAGTAAACTTGAGGAGGCTTGACATCATAGGCCATGAATGCAGAAAAGTAAACTTGATGAGGCCTGACAACATAGGCCAAGGTGCAGAAAAGTAAACTTGAGGAGGCCTGACAACACAGGCCAAGGTGCCGAAAAGGAAACTTGATGAGGCCTGACAACATAGGCCAAGGTACGGAAAAGTAAACTTGATGAGGTCTGACAACATAGGCCAAGGTGCGGAAAAATAAACTTGATGAGGCCTGACAACATAGGCCAAGGTGCAGAAAAGTAAACTTGAGAAGGCCTGACAACATAGGCCAAGGTGCAGGAAAATAAACTTGAGGAGGCCTGACAACATTTGCTGAGGTACAGAAAAGTAAACTTGATGAGAATCCTGTTTTTGATAGGAAGGAATGCAAAGAAGGTCCCACTGTTGCCGGGAAGATGCAAATGAAATCCTGCTATTGCCAGGATAAATGCAAACCTGTTAAGACAGGTAGACAGAATTTAAACATGTTTGAGGTCCTGTTGTTGACAAGAAAATGCAAATGAGGTACCGCTGTTGCCGGAAAAAATGGAAGTGATGAAATCCTGCTGTTGCCAGGATAAATGAAAAATGACCTATTAAGAGAGGTGAAATGCAGAAAAAGTCTTGTTGATGACAGGAAAGATGCAAGTCTGCTAGACAAGCAAAGGAAAATGAAAATGACCTGTTAAGACAGGTAAAAATGTAAAATTCCTGTTGTTGACAGGATGGAGGCAAAATGCTTGTTAAGACAGGCACAACAGAATGGTGAAAACCTGTTAAGACAGGGAAAGCAAAATGAAAAGAACTTGTGAAGACAGGAAAGAAACAAGCCTTGTTAAGGTAGGAAAGTAAATGACGAAAACTATCCTATTAAGACATAATAAATGTAGATGGACTCCTGTTGTTGACAAGAGAAATGCAAGCCTACTAGACAGGCAAAGGTGAAAACCTGTTAAGACAGACAAAGGAAAATCATAAATGACTTGTTAAGACAGATAAAATGTACAGGTCCTGTCAAGGAAGGTGTGGGAAAGAATGGTGTGATGTGTCCTATGAGGGCGGAACATGGACTTCGTCGTCAACTGCCTCAGACAAGCTATTTTGAAATTTATTTTTCTTGAATTAAAATAAATTGCTTATTCTACCTTGAACTTGAAGGTTTTTAAGCACTTGATAATTATTCTCTTGAAGAAACTTGGGCAACCATTTTTCCCCAGTTTAGAAAATTCTTGATAATTGAGGGATGTCTTGATTTGAAGGAACTTTGGGCAAGTGTTTGCCCCAGTTTGGAAGATCTTTTGGCAGTCGAGGGATGCCTTAACTTGAGGGGATTTTTGGCAACCATTTTCCCCCGTTTTGATTTTGATATTTTTAATTTAAATCTTTCTTAGGCAAACGTTTGCTCCAGTTTGAGCTTGACTAAGAATTTGAGGGTGACCTCAAATTGAATTTTTGTGGGCAAACGTTTGCCCCAGTTTGAGCTTGATTCAGAATTTGAGGGTGACCTCAAGTTAAATTTTTGTGGGCGAGTGTTTGCCCTAGTTCGAGCTTGACTCAGAATTTGAGGGTGACCTCAAATTGAATTTTTGTGGGCAAACGTTTGCCCCAGTTTGAGCTTGACTCAGAATTTGAGGGTGACCTCAAATTAAATTTTTGTGGGCAAACGTTTGCCCCAGTTTAAGCTTGACTCAGAATTTGAAGGTCACCTAAAATTGAATTTTTGTGGGCAAACGTTTACCCCAGTTTGAGCTTGACTTAGAATTTGAGGGTGACCTCAAATTGAATTTTTGTGGACAAGCATTTTCCCCAGTTTGAGCTTGACTCAGAATTTGAGGGTGACCTCAAATTGAATTTTTGTGGGCGAGCATTTTCCCCAGTTTGAGCTTCACTCAGAATTTGAGGGTGACCTCAAATTGAATTTTTGTGGGCAAACGTTTGCCCTAGTTTCAGCTTGACTCAGAATATGAGGATGACCTCAAATTGGATTTTTGTGTGGGCAAGCATTTGCCCCAGTTTGGAAGTCTTTTAATTATGATTGATTCGGGCAATTTTTCCCAAGTCTTAATTAGTTTTGAAAAATGAGTTATGAAATGCTTGAATGAATGAAAGCTTATTGTGATACTTGCATGAATGAAATGGGATGCGATGTTTGTGATTCTTTGAACAAAGAAGATGCAATGTTTGTGTTGCTTTGAATAAAGCGGATGCGATGTTTTAATTTATCGATTAATTTTTGATGCTTGAAATAATTATTTGATGAGATGGATGCTGTGAGATGAATGTGGACCATGAGATGGTGTAAAAACTTTGTTTCTCTTGATTTTTGATTGATTATTTTGACATGTCCTTTCCTCGACAACCTCATAGTTGGTGTGAAAGGAATCAAGAATCGGGACGAGCTAGATTGACTTAAGTTCGGTGTTTTGGTCCATCACAAAATTTTCTTTTGTCCAGATCTTTGAGACCCAACAGTGGCCAGTATCATTAAGTAAGACACACTCTTCCATTCTTGAGTAGCATCGTGATTTGCAGGAGGATGACTTTATGGGAGAAATCATGCCCTGTTGCAAAGGTTGAGGAGTCATCCGACTCGTCATGACTTTTCAAAATTAATCTTTTTATCTTTTGCAGTTTTCACGTCTCTTTTAGCATGTGTACCTTTGAGGTATGCAAAAGTGTTTTTGAATGGTTTAATGGGAGAAGGTAGTATATTTGAAAGGGCCAACAATGTTGGTTTGATTGTCCTAAAGGCATTTTTTTATGGAAAATGTTAATTAAAACAGATGGAAAAAATTTTCCCCAGTTTTAGAAGGATGGAGAGGTAGATCTGATTGCCCAAATGGAACCTTTGGTGAAGCATGCCAATGCTACTTTTCGTAATCTCGATTGCCAAATTAAACAAACTTGAGAAATGGCAAAAAAATTTCCCCGGTTTTAGGAGTTGTGAGGAGTAGAAGCATTTGAATTGTGCTCGGGTTCTTGATTGACCTTCAATTTTGCCTGGGTAGTTTTGGGGTTTTCAACCCAGCAGGCCTTCTGTTTGCCCTGATTTTTCCTAGACTGCCCTTATGGGTTTTCAGCCTAGTTAGCTCTTGATTCGGTGCCCTAACTTTTTCCTAGGTCGTCTTTGAGGTTCTTGACCTAGCGGGCTTTTTTTTGTGTGCCTTAACTTTTTCCTAGGTCACCTTTGAGGTTTTCAACCTAGCAGGCTCTGGTTTGTGTGCCCTAACTTTTGCCTAGGTCTCCTTTGAGGGTTTCGACCTAGTGGGCTTTTATTTTGGTGTGCCCTAACTTTTGCCTAGGTCACCTTTGAGGTTTTCGACCTAGCGGGCTCTTGTTTATGTGCCCTAACTTTTGCCTAGGTCTCCTTTCAGGGTTTCGACCTAGCGAGCTCTTGTTTGTGGGCCCTAACTTTTTCCTAGGTCTCTTTTGAGGGTTTCGACCTAGCGGGCTCTTGTTTGTGTGCCCTAACTTTTGCATAGGTCTCCTTTGAGGGTTTTTGACCTAGCGGGCTCTTGTTTATGTACCCTAACTTTTGCCTAGGTCTCCTTTGAGGTTTTCGACCTAGCAGGCTCTTGTTTGTGTGCCCTAACTTTTGCCTAGGTTTTCTTTGAGGTTTTTGACCTAGTGGGCCTCTGTTTGATTGTGCCCTCACTTTTTCCTAGGCCGCCCTTTGAGAGTTTTCGACCTAGTGGGCCTCTGTTTGATTGTGCCCTCACTGTTGCCTAGGCCGCCCTTTGAGGGTTTTTGACCTAGCGGGCCTGTGTTTGATTGTGCCCTAACTTTTTCCTAGGCTGCTCTTTGAGGGTTTTCTGACCTAGCGGGCTTTTGTTTGATTGTGCCCTAACTTTTTGCCTAGGCCGCCCTTTGAGGTTTTTCGACCTAGCGGGCCTCTGTTTGATTGTACCCTAAATTTTTCCTAGGTCATTTTTTCGCTTGTCTACCTAGCGGGCTCTGTTTTGATCCTGATTTTTCCTGAATTGTTTTTGGAATCCCTCAAGATCTTTTCTGATCATGCCTTTATTGATTTAATCTTTTGAACTTAAACCCTGCTTTTGCCTGGATTGTTTATGGGTTTTATTCCAACGGGTTTCACTTCTTCTTGAATTTTGGATTTTAACCCTGATTTTGCCTGGATTATTCTTGATTTTAATCCAGCAGGGTTTCTTTTTCTTTTTCTTGAATTTTGCATCGTCAGATATTGATCTTGCCTGGACTATTTTGGCTTTCAATTCAGCGGATCTTATCTTGCATCCCTTATTTTTGCCTGGATTCGAACTTTGTTCCAGCGGGATATTTTTATTTGACAAGATATTTTCTTGATTTTAGAATCACAATGGATGGTTTATTTGGAATCTCTGGTTGCTTATTTTGCTTCCTCATTTGGTTTTTCTTTGAGTTTAATTGATTAGACATTCAAGATTATTTATTACAGCACTGGCATTGTCACCAACAGGTATCTATTGTTTGGGTGTAGGAATAAGGAGCAGGTTTGAATGATGAAAAGGAATGGTAAATTTTAAAAAGTAAAGCCAACAATGTGAGGCACATGCTTAAGAAACATGAAAAATGTAATTTTTGCGTTATTCATTGAGATTTGTTTACAAAAGATTGATTTTGAAAAGTACAACAAATCCTAGATGATTTTCCTTGATAGCTCGATTTGTGCAAGGCAACTCATTGTGCTGCTCCCATTTTTTAGCCAATAGATGTACTTTCATGATTTGGCACTGGATTATTTCCCATATTAGGAGCAATCTTCCCAAAATCCAGCCATTTCGCATCTATCAGGCTTTGCACCTTACGTTTTAGAACTTGGCAGTTTTCTGTAGAATAACCAATGTACCCCGCATGGTAGTCAAATATGGCATTTGCATCATACCATTTAGGGTATGGTGGTTCTTGAGGTTTCAGAGGATAGGGGACCACTAGGGAATTCTGGATTAGCTAAGGTATCAGCTCACTGTAGGTCATTGGAATGGGATCAAACTGGACAGGATCTTTCTCCCTCTTTTTGGCTTTGACTAGGATTTGGGCTCATAGCTTGTGTTTGGACCGTGTATGGTGTGGGTGGTCGGATTTGCATTGGATAGTTGTAGGTTGGATAGTAGGGTGTTTGGTAGGTGGTGGCGATATAAGGATATGGTATGTAAGGTGTGTATGGTGAAGGTTGGAAGCCAGTTGGTCCATAAGATGCCATTTGAGGCATGTACTATCCTTGACTTGAAGCCACGTTAAAAGTCTCCCCTGTCTCCTTCTTTTCTATAAAGGCATCAACTGTCCCTGCGGACTTGTGCGCGATCCTTCCACGGCGCATGCCACCCTCAATCCTTTCTCCAATGATGACGACATCAGAGAAACTAGTAGTTACACTACCAATCATCTTGTCATAGAAAGGATCTTGGAGTGTGTCTACGAACGTGCTGACCAATTCTTTCTCGGACAAAGGAGGTTGTACTTGAGCAACTAACTCTCGCCATCTTTGAGCATACTTCTTGAAGGTCTCGTCTCCCTTCTTGGCCATATTCTAGAGTTGAGTTTGGTCCGGAGCCATCTCCACGTTGTATTGGTATTGTTTCAGAAAGGCCTTAGCTAGGTCCCTCCATGAACGGATGTGTGTCCGCTTTAGCTAAGTATACCAGTTGGCAGCTGCCCCAGTTAAGCTGTCTTGAAAGAAATGGACGAGCAGCTTATCGTCGTGCATACAGGGAGACATCTTCCTGCAGTACATGGCCAGGTGCTTTCTTGGGCAGCTAGTCCCTTGATATTTCTTGAATTCAGGGACCTTGAATTTGGGAGGGATGACCACTTCTGGAACCAAGCACAGATCGGCTGCGTCTCTGGCTTCATAAGCATTTCCCTCGATTGCCTTGATCCTTTCCTCTAGAACCTTCCACTTTTCAGTATCCTCCTTAAAAGGATGGCTGGGGTTTTCCTCTGGCATATGGTGAGGTTGAGAAGATGATATGTACATAGGGTGAGGCCCTTGGGTGAACACAGGGTGTGCTCCCCAACAGCTGTTTGATAAGCTTGTGAAGTGGCATTTGGAGGTAGGTTGTGTGTTTGGGCTTGTGTTTGGTTGAGTATTTGGGTTTGTGTGGGTGTATGCCCGTGAGGATACCCATACTGAACTCCTTCGGTTTGTGGAGGAATGGTTAACGGTGAAGGGTTTTGAGGATTGAAGTCAGGAGGATATAATGGGTCAGCTGGTTCTCTTGGAACGTCCTTCTGTTTCGATAGTTGGATGGCCTCCATCAATTTGGTCACTTGATCCTTTACAGTCTTGGCCTCATTTCTTAACTCCTTATTTTGCCTTCCCAGCTCATCCATGATTATTGATTTTGCTCGGGTCCTATAAGGATGTCGAGGAAGCTGTCTTTCTCCAATTTTTCTATTTAAATTAAAATTAATTTTTTTGAGAAATAATTTGGATGCAAAAATCATGAATGATAAATGTTGATGTAAAATGAGTATGAAATGAAAAAGGTATGGAATGATTTTTATTGAAATCTCCTTTCAATGATAAAATTATGCATGAATGAATGACTGCTACGCACAAATAAATGCGGATGTTTTCGGGTTTTGAAAAAAGTTGTTCTTTATTTTTTAGCCATTTTATGATTTTTATGAGTTTTTCTGTTCTTTTTTTTGCTCGAAAACTTCTGGTTTTGTTTGAAAATCTTTTTTGTTATGCTAATATTTTTCTAAAAAGCATTCTTTAGGTTTTAAAAATTTCATTTTCTTTCTTTTTGTATTTTTATATTTTCAGTATTTCCAAAAATACTTTTCCAATTTTTCCTAGGAGTTTCTATTTTCCTTGATTTTGATTTTGATTTTTCTTGATTTTTATTTGTTTATACTTTCTTTTGCTTGATTTTTATTCCTTGATTTTGTATTTCCCCAATTTCATATTTCCTCTTCTTCTCTGCCATCTTGGGTGATTCTATTCAAATAAATGCCCAGAAGCAGTGATTCTTGTATCTCGAAAGGGGTGTGTGCCCTCCTTGCTTCCTATGTGGGTCACCTGTCCTAAGGGTCTATGGCCTTCAATGCATGAACCTCTCGAAGGTGGTTAGTAATCTTGGGGTGTAAGGTCACTAGAGCCAAGTTCCAGTCCATAATGCTTGCCACACAGGACGTAAGCCCAGCGTGACACCACTAGATCCCTCTATCCTAGGCAGCACTTAAACCCGGGTATAGGGCCCCACTCATGATGAAATGCAATACAATGTATGGAGGGCACATTATTTTTGGGATACCTGCAATTGGGGAAATCGCGCAAATATGTACAATAATTTGTTGTTCGTCTACCCTAAGGTTATACAGAGAATAAACAAACCAATAAATCGTAGATAAATAAGCAGATAAATAAATCATGCAATAAATAAATCGCGGACATAAACATAGAAGGGATCGAAATTAAACACACTCAATTTTGTTGAGCTTGACTCTCTAAAGAACCTAGTGAAGTCGCCATCTGTCGCAACCGTAATTCCGACGAGACGACGAACTCGCTAAAATTTTGAAAATGAATTTTATTGATAAAGTGGAGTCGCCACCAAATTTTTATTTAAGGGAAAAGATTTGGAAAAACCCTGACTCGAGGATGAGATTTAGGTTTGGGAGTCAGTTACGAGTGGGGAAGGTGTTAGGCACCCCACTCGCCCGTTCCAAAGAACGGTACCCTTAAACTGAGTGTGTGATTTTGAAAACATGTTTTGATCCCTTTAATTAGAGTGAAAATACATAATTTGATGGAGGTTAGCCTGACAGGACTTGATCCTACTCCTATGTATTCCCCGGTGCAATGTGAAACTCAAGGCTTACGTAGTTCTGGTTTGTGAAGGCTTGACCTTCAGAGGTATTCAAAGGGAAAATGATATTTTGAGAAGATTTTCATTTTTTGAAAGGACCATTAGTCCACTCATGCACAAGGTCCTAGGGGGCTATGGTAGCACAGTGGCCTATACAGACTGTTAAAAATTAAGCAGCAGCTGAACCGTCAGTTCCTCGTTTAGAGCCCGTTGCGTGAGACCAAGGATCCCAAAATATTTAAAAAAGAGATTTTTATTTTTGAAAGGACCTTTAGTCCACTCATGCACAAGATCCGAGGCGGCTACGGTAGCACGGGGGCCTATACAGACTGCTAAACGTTGAACAGCAGATGAACCGCTAGTTCCTCGTTTAGAGCCCGTCGCGTGAGACCAAGGATCCCAAAATATTTGAAAAAGAACTTTTTATTTTTGAAAGGACCTTTAGTCCATTCATGCACAAGATCCGAGGCAGCTACGGCAGTACGGGGGCCTATACAGATTGCTAAACGTTGAACAGCAGGTGAACCGCCAGTTCCTCGTTTAGAGCCCGTCGCGTGAGACCAAGGATCCCAAAATATTTGAAAAAAATAATTTTATTTTTAAAAGGACCATTAGTCCACTCATGCACAAGACCCGAGGCAGCTACGGCAGCACAGGGGCCTATACAGACCACTAAACGTCAAACAGCAGGTGAACCGCCAGTTCCCCGTTTAGAGCCCGTTGCGTGAGACCAAAAATCCCAAAATATTTGAAAAAGCATTTTAATTTGAATATAATAAAGATAATAAAAGAAATGACTTGATATGAAAAAGGAATTCGTTTTGAAGTGAATTTAATTTTGAGTTTTTGAACCTTGACATAATCAAGGATGAGCTTGACTCGGACTTGATAATTTTGACGAAAAGAATTTGAAGTTGATTTAGAAATTTGAAATGGGGAGGATTAAACTCAAATTTTGATTTAATTTTATTTGAAGAAAAAAGTCAAAATGGAGAATTTATTTTGAATATTGGGCTTGAATTGGACTTGATTTAACATAAACTTGACTTCATTTGATGTTAAGGAAAAAGAATTCTGCACATGCTTCAGTAATCAAGCGATAGAAATTTCATTTAGGATCCAAATTAGACAAATAATATCATTACAGAAATTAGAGAGAAAGAAAAAGAGAACACAACAAAAATTACCAAAATTGGAGATCATTTGACCAATTAAAACTGAAAATGAAAAAAGGAGACGAAGATCAACCTCAAGAACACAAGAGTTTTTAGCGCAAAAATTTGAATTCCAAAATCAGAATTCTTAAAAAATATTTTTTGGTAGATATGAAAAATTAAAACTGATTAATTGAAAGATATGGATCATAGGAATCGAACAAAACAAGTTTGACATAAATCCAACAAAAAATGAGCAAGTTATGCACAAATCGAAGTAGCTAGGTTAATTTGTGCACCATGATGAAAATGCTTCGGTAATCAGGCGATTAAAATTTCATTTCAGATCCAAATTTGACAAATAATATCATTACAAAAACTAGAGATAAAGAGAAAAAAAACTCAGCCTATATCACAGAAATTGGAGATCAATTGACCGATTAAAAATAAAACAAAAAACGGAGACGAAGATCAACCTCAAGAACACACAAGATTTTCGCACCAAAATTTGAATTCAAATCTCAGAATTTGGAAAATATTTTTTGGTAGATCTGAAAAATTAAAACCGATATTTGAAATATATGTATTATAGGAATCAAAAAAAATAAGTTTGACATAAATCCAATCAGAAATGAGAAATTTATGCACAAATCAAACAAGCTAGGTTCATTTGCGCACCAAGACGAATATGCTTCGATAATCAGGCGATATAAATTTCATTTCAGATACAAATTAGACAAATAATATCATTACAGAAACTAGAGAGAAAGAAGAAGATAACCCAACAAAAATCGAAGATCATTTGTCTGATTAAAACCAAAACAAAAAAAAAGAGACAAAGATCAACCTCAAGAACACACAAGATTTTGGCACCAAAATTTGAATTCAAATCTCAGAATTTTTCGAAAATATTTTTTGGTAGATCTGAAAAATAAAAACCAATCAATTAAAATATATTGATTATAGGAATCAAACAAAACAAGTTTGACATAAATCCAATCATAAATGAGCAAGTTATGCACAAATCAAACAATCTAGGTTCATTTGCGCACCAAGACAAACATGCTTTGGTTATCAGGCGATATAAATTTCATTTTAGATCCAAATTAGACAAATAATATCATTACAAAAACTAGAGAGAAAGACAAAGATAACGCAACAAAACACATCGAAATCAGAGATCATTTATGAAAAATGAAAACAAAAACCAGAGACGAAAATGAGCTCGGAAATCTGAGAAGAAGCAAGAAACTTAAGCAGAATAAAAGTAGGATCTAACTTCAATTGGAAGGTGATGAAGAACTGGTTTGAAGGCAGAGGTAGAGAGTCTCCTAGGTCCTCCCTTCAAAAATTCTGAAAATCCCCTCCCTCAAGTGCTCCTCCTCATTTTGGTGAAGGATCTCTCCTTATATAGAACGAGTAGGGATTAAAGAATACCTTCTTATCCAATGTGGGACTTCTTTCCCACATTGGAGAATTTTTCCCTTTTTCTTTCCTTTTTTGGAATTTTTATTTCATTTGGTATGGGGTTTCTTTTTCTCTTTTCTTATTTTTTCCTCTTTTTCTTTTTCCTTTTTTTTAATTTTTTTTCATGTTTTTATTTATTTATTTATTTATTTTGTTTTATTTTTCCATTACTTTTATTTTGATTTTTTTTTAATTATTTTATACTAAACCAACTTTTGGCTAAAAATAACAATTTATTTTGGGTTTTGAATCCTCAGACATAATTCGGTGTTCACATCTTTGCCCCAGTATTGGATTGTAGTTGATGCAGCCTGTAACTTCCATCAGTGGGACGTTTGGGAAACCCTTGCAGTGATAAATGACGCTTGTTCTTTATTGGCAAGCGAGTTGCCATCTAACTTGTTCCTCCGTCAAGCCGGCAAAGTGGGTCGCCCATTCTTCACTGCTCATGGGTTTTATCTGGTAGCTCAATAAATCCGATATGGGGCACTACGCCTTTACATTCCTTTTGAAGACATGAGCAGTTATCCAGATGTATAACACAAGTAAACAGCAAATTTGTTTCTTCCCCTTTTTCTCGTGACAGAAGTCGATTGTGCAGTAGACATCGGCTGAGAGGGCTGTGACAGGATTTTCTGGTCTGTTTTCTTGGCCAAGAACACGTCCACTGCATTCAGGTCAATGAAGTCCTCTATGCAAGGGAAGAGAACTAACCCATAGATAGTGAGGGCCAAGACATCCATGTAGACTACCCACTGGTTGCTATCAGTCAGGTTCTGCAGATGCTCCTCTAGAAATTGCCTGGTGAACCCCTTGGTTTGATTCTTTCCCTGATAGTCTGTCAATCGACCCCCTGACTGCATACCCAGAGCTTGTGCAGCAGCTCTGAATGAGGAATGGTGCTCCAAATGGTTGTACGGTTTGCATCCTTCCAAAGGCATGTCCAGAATCTGCTCCAACTCCTCCAGTGTTGGTGTCAACTGAAAGTCCGAGAATGTAAAGCATCGAAGGGGAGGATCGTAGTACTGCACTAATGTTGTAACGCCTCTTCCTGTACTTTGACATTCAACTATTTCAGAATATTTTCGTACTTCTTAGCAAACAACATCTGTTGAATACTAGTCAATCTGTTACCGAACACCTCCAGGCTAGAAAGATCCATCATCTTGACTCCCACACGCTTTCTCTTCCTTAACTGCACAGATTCCATATTAATTTCCATTTCACCCTCTTCAAAAACTCAACGAGAACCTAATACCTCCCAAGAAAAAGACAAGAAATGCACATGTTAGATGTTTGACGTGTTAGACAAATGCAAAATGAATGAAGGAACAAAACAAACTCCCCCCCCCCTTTTCCCCCTTTTTGTTTCTCTTCCTCTTTTTCTGTTGTTTTTTTTATGTCTCCCTTTTATTGCATAGACTTTTCTCTCCTTTTCCATTTTATCTGTCCCCCCCTCTTTTTTTTTCTTTTTTTTTTAGGATCTTTATTTCCCTTTTTCATGATAGATAATCTTACAAATGTTTATGAAATAGAGCCTTATGAAAGCATAGTAACCCCTGTTTGTGTCCTCTGTGGGTGTCCTGCCCTAGCGGTCTAAGGCTTTCGGGGCATAATCCTCTCATAATGTGGTTTATAATCCTGGGGTGTAAAGGTTACCAGATCCAAGTTCTGATCCATAATGCTTGCTACAACAGTAGAAAAAGCTACCAGTTGCAGGGCATATGAATAGGACGCACTCTAGCCGGGATTTTCGTGATTGTCAAACAAGACGTACATCCAAAGTGACACCACTAGATCCCTCTAATCCTAAGTTGCACACAGACCCAGGTATAGGGCCCCACTCATGAAATGAATGCATTAACGTGGTGTGTGAGGGGTGCAAAAGTAATTGGGATACCTGCAATTGGGGAAATCACAACAAACATGTATGGCAATTTATTATTCTTCTACCCTAAGGTTGCACAACCAACAAATAATCGTGGCAGATAAATAAATAATTAAAAAAATGAATAAATAACTATAGGAAATAGGTCAACAAATAGCAAAGGGATCAATAATGCACACTCATTTATAAATGGGCTAGACTCTCTAAGTGTCCCCAATGGAGTCGCCATCTGTCGCAACCGTAATTGCAATGCAATGACGAACTCATTTAAAATTTTAAAAAAAAAATTGTTTTGAATCTGTAGAGTCGCCACTAAATTTTTATTTGAGGGAAAACATCTGGAAAAACCCTAACTTGAGGATGAGATTTGAAGTTCGAGAGTCGATTACGAGTGGGGAAGGTGTTAGGCACCCCACTTGCCCATTCTAAGGAACGGTACCCTTCAGTTAAGTGTGTGATTTTGAACATTTTGAAAATAGGTCGATCCCCAAAGGTAAATAAGTTTGTACAAGAAAAGGTCTGACAGGACTTGATCCTGCTCCTACATATTCCTAGGTGCAATGGGAAACTCAAGGCTACGTAGTTCTGGTTATTTTGAAGACTTGATATTTGGGGTTCTTAAGAGAATTTTGGAAGATAATAATTTTTTTTAAAAAAAAGACAGCGTTGGTGCTTGCATGTTCCTTTTATCTCAGGGACACACAATGTCCTTGACAACTATGGTTGCACAGGGGTCCTTACGAGTTTCCGGACACCGAACAGTAGGAAGAGCTACCGGTTGGTATCAGGGACTCGTCGCGTGCAACCAAGAATTTTGCGGATAGAGATTTTATTATTTAAAAATCTTTTTCAAGGTCCAAACACGTACAGGATCCCAGACAACTACGACCGTACATGGATCCGTACGAGTTCCTAAACACCGAAAAGTAGGAAGAGCTACCAGTTGGTATTCAAGACTCGTTGTGTGAGACCAAGAATTTTTGTGGATAAATATTTTATTATTTGAAAATATTTTTCAAGGTCCACACACGTACAGGATCCCAGACAACTACGGTTGTACAGGGATCCATATGAATTTCTAAACACCAAACAGTAGAAAGAGCTACCAGTTGGTATTCAAGACTTGTTATGTGAGACCAAGAATTTTTGTCGATAGATTTTAATATTTGAAAGGCTTTTCCGAGGTCCACACATATACAGGATCCCAGACAACTAAGGCTGTACAGGGATCCATACGATTTTCCAAACACCGAACAGTAGAAGTAGCTACCAGTTCGCGTCTAGAACTCGTTGCATGAGACTGAGAATTTACGAAGTATTAATTCATTTTAAGGTAAAATAAGCTTGGTTTAAAATTTCAAGGAAAGACTCAAACTTGATTCGTAACTTTAAGGAATTGAACTTAATTTGAATTTTAACGAACGTGATTTAAGATTCAACGAAAAGAACTAAATTTTATCTTGAATTTTGAGGGTAAAAGGGTAAAAGGGAATAAACTTGCACCCAATCGAGGGAATGAATTTCATTTCGATCGAAGAAGGGGGAAATGGATTCGGACCAACAGGAGAAGATATTAACTTAGTTTAAATAGCTAATATTTCCTTTTAAGGAATTTGGTTGGATTTTAAAAAACCCCTCCTAGTACGTAGCAAGCCCAAATAAAGGGCAGCCCATGGGTGCAATCTCTCGGCTGGCTTCAGTTCACCTACTTGTTTTTGAATGGTTTTTGTCTTATTATGAAGGCGTGGGGCCCGCAGGTATTATAGTCTCTTGTGGGCAAGGCATTTATGCTCTGGCAATTTGCATGGGAGGTTGAGCTGGACGTGCGGATTGCATGCACGAAAATTTAACAACCTGCGACTCAAGATGCACCTTCGGTCATCTTTCATTTGCAATGTGAGGTCATGTTTGGAGGCGATTATGGGTGAGGCTTGGAGGGGGCAGACTCATGGTTCTTCTTGAGTGAATTGGTGTAGCATTGGGGTAACATTTAGTGCCATCTAAGCCCGAACTAAAGGGCGACGCATGGGAGGAGTCTACAGCTTTTTCCTGCCCTTTGGTTCTCATTCTGGAAGAGTATAATGCCCCAGAGTTCAGTAGCAGTTTCACTATTCTGCGTCATCATGGATATTAATTTAGAGAGCTCTCATGCCTAGGGACCCGTTCAGCTTTTCTATCCATTGGGCAAGGAAGCCGTTTGCGACTCTTAGTCCCAGATCTATGCTACTCTGACGTTCTCCCCTTTTCTTTCATTTTGGTCACGTGACTATCTTTGTCTTTGGCTCGCGCCCACTATGAACGCTATTCAGAACTTGGTTCCGAGGTGGAATGTTTACGAATCCATCATGGACTATGGCGGTCTGGCGAGATTGAAAGGGAGTCTCCTAAATGCTTGGCAAGTCAAGGAAGTAGAGCTGATGGTATTCGAACCATTGGCCAAAGTCCTTCCAGATATGTAGCGATCCAGAGGCTAAGAAGATCCAATCCACAACAGCTTGGCATGATCATAAGCCCCTTGTAGTCTCATTCCTATTATGCTAAGCTTTTGGGTAATTTCCGAGCTTACTGCACTTCATAAATCTCTCCCTGTTCCAATAATCTCTTCACTATGTGTCTCCACATAACGATTGAACCCAATCAACTTGATCATGCACGAGAATAAATGTAAAGGGGGAAGGAGTAAAGGCTAGATGATGCGATCACCTTCTCCACAGCGCCAGGTAATGTGAGCCATGTTCCTAATGCTCATGGTTCTCTAGAAAAAGTAAGAGACCCATGTTCGTTTTGTTTCTCCTTCTAAATATGCCAAAGCTCTAGTGGCTTCGTCACAATCCCCAAAGACAACCCCATTATCGTTGGGCACTGGTGATGAGAAACCGATTGCGGCCCCCTTAGTTATGACCCCCTGATTGTCATGATATCTATTAACTTGATGGGGGGAGGCGTTTATACGATGGAGCTAGCACCAAGTGACTTGCTCCTTCATCTTCGAAAAGTGCTTCGCATGGATGCATTCATTTGTTGGCTATTGAGGTTGTCTTGTAGTTTGTCTCCGTCCAGGAACCAATTCTTGAACACTCCTGGAAACTAGAGTTTAACCAATGCCTGCATTTGTCCTTTCTCATGAATGTCTTCACATTTCGACAATCTGCTCCATTGCTTTTCATACCAAAATTTGCGACTGCTTCTTCGACGTGCTCATTGATCTTTAGTTGACATTGTTAGGGAACGGAATTCTATGGTGGCGAGTTGTTCCTACATGAGGGGTAGGTCAACCTTGCGAAATAGTCACAAGCCCACCTCGAAGGGGTCTACACAACTATCTCTACTTCTTGTTCTACTTCCCTGTTAGTGCCTCCGATTACAGTTGGATCAAACGAGCCTCTCAAGATCACAGTGGGTCCATTCCAGGTAGTATCCAAAAGGGGGATATGCTATGACTTGGCAATAGTCTGCATGGTCGTCGCAACAGAGGAGAGGTGAGTCCCTGCGTGGCCCATATTCTAGCAAACTACGCAACTCAGTTCTACCGCTTTTCAGCCGGAAACCGAGCGCCCAACTCTCCTCTGTTTGAATTCCCTATATTCTCAAAGAGACGGACTCATCATGGCCATCCTTGGCTGGGCCCTACCCCTTCAAGCATGAACTCTCCATATCTTCGGCTGCCGCAATGGTAGGAAGAACGCATGGGACTTCCTCCCTGATTAGTCAGATCATCGTCACTCTCTCTGCCCAGCGGGTTCATCAAACAGGGGTTGAATGCTCTGCTCGGGGCCGAAGACGACCCTGCAACACTCTGGCTCTAACAACTTCCAAGGGCATCAAGATGCACATGTTAAAGCCCTGGCACTATACTTCCTCGTTAACCATCATTCGAGCTTCAGGTGGTCTGGTTTCGGAGACAAAACCTTCATCCGTTGTCGCACCTGCGCGATCTTTGTGAAGGGTAAACACCAAAATCTAGCATTAATCGCACCCGGCCATGGCAAAGACTCATTCTCCAGACCTGGTAACACCTCAACCTCTATGTGACCCGAGCCGAGGGTATGGCATGGGATTGGCTTAAGCTACTTGCCATGGCGGCTTTCTCGTTCATATCTCGAATGTAAATCAGCATCGAAGGCTTTAAGTATTCTTCGACTTTTTCCACATACCATGACCATTCTTCGAAAAGCATTATGGGTTGTTGGTGCATTTGGGTGTAAGAACTCAGCAAGCGGGTGCCTCTCGAGGTTAGAATGGCAGAGCAGGAAGAAGTAAATTATTCATCCCTCACTTTGACCACGCTTTAGTTATTGTTTCTAGCGATATTCATGAATTATGACATGTTATCGCAACCATAATTCCGACGAGACGACGAACTCGCTAAAATTTAAAATGGATTTTACTGTTATGTGGAGTCGCCACCAAATTTTTATTTAAGGGAAAAATATTTGGGAAAAACCTAGACTTGAGGATGAGATTCGAACTTCGGGAGTCAGTTACAAATGGGGAAGGTGTTAGGCACCCCACTCGTCCGTTCCGAAGAATGGTACCCTTAAACTGAGTGTGTGATTATTTGAAACTTGTTTGATCCCTTTAATTAACGTGAAAATAAATACTTGATGGAGGTTAGCCTGATAGGATTGATTCTGCTCCTACGTATTCCCCAATGCAATGGGAAATTCAAGGCTTACGTAGTTCTGGTTTGAGTTGAAGGCTTACCTTCGAAAGGTGTTTGAATTGAAAAGTGAATGCATTGTTGTCTTTTTTGAAAATATTTTAAGGGCGCAATCCACCTATGCACAGGACTCAAGACAACTACGGCTGCACTTGGACCCATACGGACCTCTAAACAACGAACATTAGAAAAAGATACTAGTTCATTTTTAGGGCCTATTCCGTGAGATTAAGGAAAGCAAAAATGAGATTTTTATTTAATTGAAAACAAGGGAAAGGAGGGGCAATCCCAATCCACATATGCACAGGATCCAAGACAACTACGGCTGCACTTGGACCCATACGGACCTCTAAACAACGAACAGCAGAAAAAGCTACCAGTTCGTTTTTAGGGCCAATTGCGTGAGATTTAGGAAAGCTAAAATGAGCTTTTTATTTAATTGAAAATAAAGGAAAGGAGGGGCGATCCCAATCTACATATGCACAGGGCCCAAGAAAACTACGCTGCACTTGGACCCATACGGACCTCTAAACAACAAACAGCAGAAAAAGCTACCAATTCGTTTTTAGGGCCCATTGCGTGAGATTTAGGAAAGCTAAAATGAGATTTTTATTTAATTGAAAACAAAGGAAAGGAGGGGCGATCCCAATCCACATATGCATAGGGCCCAAGACAACTACGGCTGCACTTAGACCTATACGGACCTTTAAACAACGAACAGTAGAAAAAGCTACCAATTCGTTTTTAGGGCCCATTGCGTGAGATTAAGGAAAGAAAAAATGAGATTTTTATTTAATTTCAAACAAGGGAAAGGAGGGGCAATCCCAATCCACATATGCACAAGGCCCAAGACAACTACAGCTGCACTTGGACCTATAAAACCTATAAACAACGAACAGCAGAAAAAGCTACCAGTTCATTTGTTGGGCCCATTGCGTGAGATTAAGGAAAGCTAAAATGAGATTTTTATTTAATTGAAAACAAGGGAAAGGAGGGGCAATCCCAATCCATATATGCACAGGGCCCAAGACCACTACGGCTGCACTTGGACCTATACGGACCTCTAAATAACGAACATCATAAAAAGCTACCAGTTCGTTTATAGGACCCATTGCGTGAGATTAAAAAAAGCAAAAATGAGACTTTTAGAAGGAATTTTCTTGATTGTAACTATTGGAGGAGTGTGGGTTTATTCGGATTTTTTGGAATTTTAGGGGTCAAATTATAAATATAGGAAAAATTAGGGTCAGATTATAAATATCGAAAGTATAGGGGTCAAAATATAAATACGGGGAATCGAGGGGCCTAATTGAAAATTATGGAAGTTAAGGGACCTACTTGCAAATTCATGAAATTTTGGGGGGTTTAATTGTAATTTTGAAAGTTCGGGGGCATACACGTAATTTTGGGGAGATGTCGGGGCTGAAGGATCATTTCTGGACGTCAGAAATTATCCCCACATGGGATTCGAAGGTGGGCCCCTGGAGGTTGCTGGCTACTCCCTTGACAACCTATGCTAGCCTAATTCTGAGGCACCTATTGCTCTGCTTTTGAGCAAGAACCTTTCAGTGGGTCCCGCCATTTCTCTCACACTATGCACGTATTATCTCTCATTAACTATTCACGTGCTGGGGGTTTACTATTACTGGAGGGTCTTGTGAGGTGGGGGCTCGCCTCGTGCATGGAGATGGAGCATCGTGCATGCACACGATTCTTTTGTGGCCGCTTTGTCGTTCATGGGTCGCGCCACCCGTTCTCAACTTCTATATGCCTAATCTTCTCTTGCGGGTATGGGTCGCATGGGTGCATTGGCTTTCCTTTCAAACACCCCTTCGGGACCAGTCGTGCCAATTGCTTTCGACGCGTCTGCCTTTGAGCCCTTGCCTCCTTTGGTTTGTTTGAACAGTGGTCCTAGAGACCTGCCTTGGCGAACGACTAGTATCATGCGTTCGCCGTCTTCCCACCCGTGTTCGAGAAGTCATGTTCAGTGATATTGTCTCTCCTCACGCTGAAACGTCGCCTTAGCCATTCGGGGTGAGGGAGGGAGTTTCAAAGACAATGAGGTTGACTGTGGAGGCCAGCATGGTTGCGGCCAGCGACCTCTGCACGCTTTTCGAGTCGAAGGTCGTGTTCATCTCCCCTGTTCTGGACCGGAGACGAACCATAGGGCTAGGGACCGACCTGACGTAGGCCGCATACCTGGAGTTTTTGGCCTGGGGTCGCGCACACGTCGACGGGCTCCACGTTTTGCAGGGGGGAATGTGCTTGAAGCACCCGGGAAGGGGCTCAATGGCAAACGACGTATATTGCATGGTTGGGATGTGGCTGGATACTCTGATCGGGGGGCATCGTACGTGGGTGCTGGCTCGTTTGCAACTCCTCTCAAGGCGGTCCTTAGTTGGAGTGTTACCTCCTGCAATGGTTGTGTCGCTCCGCTTTTCGGTCGGTGACCTTTTCGTTCTTTAGTGCTGGCAACGGGTTCGGTTTACTCAGCCGTGCATGACACTGGCCGGGGAGATGCCACCCTTCGTTATAGAAAGGGAAGGGAGTGTGCTGAGTTATGCCTTCGACGCACACCCCGAGTCGCGGAGGACGGCATTTGTTCAGGGTCAACCTTCACCTGAGACTAATGACGTACAGTCTAGGTCGGGACAAACTCCAGGCTTGGTGAAAGTCCATGGTGAACCTGTAGGCGAGCTGCCAAGCTGTTCGCACTTATCTCGGACCCCTTTGCCATGCATAAGAACGAATGGCACGTTTGCTGACTCCTATAAGGTTGGGGTTCGAGCTACGTAAGACGCTTTCGCCTTCCCCCTTTCTGGACTAGAGCTCATGAAGGGAACCCATCACGAAACAGGGTAGGGCCCTGCAATCGAGCTATCTGTGCGAGGTGACGGGGTCATTTTGAGGTTACAGCTTGGAGACCTTTCGGTGGCCTTGAGGCTTAGGATCCATATACTAAAGAAAGAGAAATGTTTCTTAGGCAGTAGTGAAGACGACCTAACCCCTAGTATCAGCCGTGATAGTTCATTCTCTGCTCGGTTTGGGGTTTGGGACGTAGGCTGTGAGTATCGGGGTCTACCTAGGTCGGGATCGTGGTGATTTGAAGCGTATAGTGGGGGTGCGGTGTGCTCCTCACAGAATGGCTATGGATGGGAAACTACATTATAAACACCGGCACCGACTAACATGAATGGGCTGCGTCACTCGATTTCAAGGATTTTAGAAAAACACAGATAAATCCTGGGGAGCACAAAGCTCACGAGGCTCGTGACTCTATTCCTATTTGAGATTGCGACTCGTTCTTTGCGATTGGGACACTATATAGATTAATCGGGCAAATCGTCAAACATAAACCCAGACAACCGTAAGGAAACTAGTAGGGATCCTATTAAATGCTGACCATAATCGACATTACAATGGCGCTACGATCTTACAAATCCAATTACAAGCCATTTAACTAAATCGGATGCAATCTGAACAGACTTTGGAATTTCTTGATTCGAAAGTAGTGAAAGAGAATCCACTAACCTGAACGGAGCGAGTGTGAAGTCGGAACGAAACCCCTAACGAATCGATGCCTTCTTTTGGTTCACCGTCGACATACTCAATCTTTCCGGAGGTGAACAGCGGAGCCAAGCATAGCGATATTTTCGTATCTTGAGCCCTCCTTCAGAGAAAAACCTCTTTTCCTGACGCCTTTCCTTCCTTTTATATCCACGCCTTTTCCTTTCTACCTTTTCAACTTTCTCATTTGTCTTATTTATTTTTCCGTGCTATTTTGTTTATTTTTATTTTGTTTTTCCTCAATTATCTATATTCTTTTTTATTTTCGTTTTTCTATTTTCCTTTAAAGAAAAGTTTCTATGTATTTCTTTGTTTTATTACCGTTCCTATCATTATTATGATTATCATATTTTTATTTTATTGTTTTTTACTTTTATTCTTAATTTTCAATCATTATATATTTTTATCTTATTTATTCTCCCTTTCTTTTTCATGTTATTGTTTTGGCTGTTATTTTCAAATTTCTTTCTTTTTGATCTTTTCCGGTTTACAATTTCCTTTATCTTTTTTATATATGATTCATTCTTATTTTTGTTATTATATACATTTTTATTTTTATTTTTATTATTTATATTTTATTTATTTATTTATTTATTGGTTAATTTTAACTGTTAACTGGAAAATGGGGAGGGGGGAACCTCAGACATAATCGGGTGTTTATACATGCTAGATCCGAACGAGCGTTATGGGACTACTAGTATAGATTACCAACGCCCATAAGCCAATTTGACCACCCATTGTAGACTCTGGGCTCGGATCAAGAGCCGAGGTGCGGGGGTAACTCTGGGCCGATATCTAGGTCCGGGACCAACAATCGTTACTAGCCCCCTTCACTGTCGGCCGATTTTCATAATCAGTCCAGGTTTTCAGGGAATTTATTAAACAGTTAGCCTTGTTAATAAGGGTTGATGATTCTATCCCGTCTACTTTGCAGATATCAAGAATTTCCAAAAAAACGTATAACGGTTCAATGAAAAAGTTAACAAATTAATCTGCAATTCCATTTTAGTTCACGCATGATTACGATTTCCGATGGATGTATATACAACAAATCATAATGAAGCATCAGACGAGGCGGGTGTGAGTAAAGGGACACCGACCTCTACTATGGAGTACCTAGCCGCGCACACTAGCAGGTCTCCCTTTCTTGAAAGCTCCCAGACGCGACAAACGGCAAGAAAAAGAGTCTCTCCAAAGCTTTCCAAAAACGTGGGAGCAACCCCTGCAAATGAGCCGCGCATCCCCTTTTATAACCGTTTTTTCCTTCCACTCGCCTCCCTTTTCTTTTGTCCTTACTCTCCCATTTACTTAATAATTATTTTTATTTTACTTTTATTTTCTTTTCCTCCTTTTTATTTTTCTTTTCTTTTTATTTGTTTTCATTTCTATTTACTTATTTATTCATTATTTGCTGTTCCTCTTTTTTTTTCTTTTTTTTTAACTTAATAATTTTTATTTTCATTTTATTTTTATTTTATTTTCCTCCTTTTTCCTTTTCTTCATTATTTGTTTTCATTTCTATTTATTTATTGTTATTTTTTTTGTTTTACTTAATTTTGTTTTTCCATTTTTTCTTTTCTTTTTTTTATTTCTAACTTTCTATTTTGGGCCTTTTAATTTAATACATAACTTATCATTTATTCCCTGATTAATCTAAATGAGGCCTCAGACATAATTGGGTGTTCACAATCCCTAATTTCTCATCATGGATTCTCTATGCTAAAAATATTTTCTGGTAAGAAATAAAGTAGCAATAGGAACAAAAAGCCAAAGAAATTAGAAAATTTTTAACAAATGGGTAAATGCCTGTGCACTAAGATAACCTAAATAATGTGTAGGAAAAAATAAAACAAGGTTTAAAAGACATTCTAAGGAATTAGAATACATCAAGGATAACCGAAAAGTCATGAGAAAAGAATAAGAGTAAAGAGAGAACGAAGAAGTCATTAGAAACTTCGAAAAGTGCCCAAAACACCCTAGACAGGTGTGTCTTCCACAAGTGCTTAATTGTTCCAAGAAAAATGAAAAATGGCTTTAGAATAATTTAAGAATGAACCAATAAGTGTTAGAAACATTGAAGGAACAATTTAGGAGCCTTCCAAAAAATGTTGAGAAAAATTATCAAGATACCCCTAGAAGGTTGGGAAGGTAAGAAAATAAGAAGCAAAATTCAAGAAGTGGGTCCCATTCTTGTAGCCCAAAATTGCATGTGAAAAATCATGTGGTGACTCACCCCATCAATCATCACTTCAATTATGGCATATAAGAAAAACATAATATATAGGAGAGATAAAATTAACCATAGTTAAAGTAAATTAATTTTGTTTAATTAAAATTAACCATGATTAGGATAAGTTAATTTTGATTAATGATAAATTTAGAACAATTATTATTAATCTAATCTTAAAAGGATAATTCATTTTATTTTGATTTCCTAACTATCTTTAAGTGGCCAAATTTTATTTTGACCTTGGGAGGACTCATTTGCTTCATATTGAATCTTCTAAACACTTATGAAAATCCTATAAACTATCTCTAAACCCAAACTACTCCTAAAATCTAAAATTTACACTAAGTTTAAATTTCCAACTTCGAGCTTTAAGTTAAATCAAGACAAAATCATAAAGCTCCAACATTACCATTAAGAGATCTTATGTGGACCACCAAGAGAGAAAATGAGAAGCCATAAAAGTCCCGCCAAACCATCACAAAATTCTTCAACAAGTAGGATTTTACCTTATATTTTTTTTAGCTTTAAATCTTATATTTATGGTTTGAGTTTCTTCTTTTTGGTGGATCCCTCTCTAAGATCTATGGATCCTTTTTTGTTTCAAATTTTTGGAGCTCAAAAATTACTTTGATGGTGAAATATGAGCATCACAAATTTTTAGTAATTTTTGGAAGCTAAAGAGAAGTTTTGATGGATTAAACTACTTCTAGAAACTTTAGAAGAAATTTCATCGGTTAAAATTTTTTAAAAATCAATTTTGATTCCTTAAGGCAGAGTTGAGTGGTTATGGGAAAAGTTTTGAAGTGTTCAAAGTAAGCGATGGATAGATCTTGGAGTAAATCTAGAAGATCTACACTTGTTTTCCATAAAAAATTCTTTCTTTAAGATCTTTATATTCAAAGTTGGAAACTTGTTTATTTCTCTTCTTAAAAATCTTTGATCATGAAGTTGTCTTTTATAAGAGTTCAGATATGAACTCATATTAAAAGTATTAAAAGACTAAGAATGATTATGTAATAATATCCATAAACTTAACTTGGACTTGAACTTAAAAACTACTAAAAGTAAAGTGGAATTTTGGGACCAAAAGTTGAACAAATTACTAAAGACTTTCCATGACCATGACCATAGTTTGGAGGGAGGAAAAATTATGATAAACCTAAGGATAAGTGATGTATCAAAAAGTAAAATCCATATCACCAAGATCAATAGAGGACAATTTAAGGAAAAAGAAACTTTGCTTTGGACACCAAAAGCATTCGGTCACTCACCAATTAATCAGGGAAACTTCAGTTTAAAATTTCAATTAAGGTATAAAGGGAAGCCTAAAAAATTTTAAGGAATGAATTTTAAATTTGGAATAGACTTGGTAATGGTTGGGTACCATTCAACCATGTTGAACAAAATTGGTAAGAATTAGTTAAACAGTGTTAGAATTTAAGAATGGATCTAAATGATCTTAAGGAGGTTTAAGTTACACCAAGATAAATCAACCAAGCCCCATCACCTTCACTAGGAGTTTTCCTATGTAACCACCAAGAAGGAGGGAACCAATTTCAAAGACCCACCAAACTTTCATAAAAGTCTTCAACAAATAGGGTATTTTCCATACACATTTTTAAGTTTTTAATTATATGTTTATGATTTGCTTTTCTTCTATTTTTCATGGATCTCTCTCTAAGTTCTATGGATTCAACTTGCTTGAGTTTGATGGAGTTAAAGACTACCTTTGATGGTTAAAAGTGAACATCAACAAGGTTTTAGTGATTTTTGGAAGTTTAAAGGAAATTTTGACAAATAAAGTGCTTCTAGTAACCTTCAAAGTAATTTAATCAGTTAAAATTTCTTAAAATAATTTCATTAATGTTTGGGAAGATTTGAAAGTTTTTATGAAAAATTTTAAGATGCTCAAAGTAAGGGATGTATAAATATTAGAGTAGATGTAGTAGATCTACACTTGGTTGTCTTAAAAAATATTTTCTTTATGGTCTTTATGTTCAAAGTTAAAAGCTTGTTTATGTCTTCTCTTAAAATATTTAATATTGAACTTGGACTTTGATAAAAGTTCATATCTGGAATATATTATAAATATCCTAAAATACTGAAAAGGTTAAGTTACAAAAGTTACAAATAACAAACTTTATTTATAATTTAGACCTTAAAACTAGTAAAAGTAAAGGTGGGCTTATAGACCCAAAGTTGAACAAGACACTTAAAACTTTTTATGACCATGACCAAAGCTATGGAGTAAGTACAAAACTTGATGGATCCAATGACATGTGACGTACCGAGTATTAAAACTCATGACACAAAGGTCAAGTTAGAAAAAATTGAGAAAAGGTCCCTTGTTTGGACAGATAGTGGTTTCGACCATTTTCAACTAAATTAGAAAAACTTGAGTTTAAATTTTTTTTAAAGGTGTGAAAATGAGCCTAACCATGTATAAGAAAGGAATTATAAATTTAAAAGATACTTGGTAATGGTTTGAGTAACCATTCAGCCATGCTTGGATAAATTGGTGAAAGTAAGTTAAAATCTTATTAAGACTTAAGAATGAACCCAAATATGTATAAGGTGGGTGAGTAGGAATTAATCATGAAGTTGAGGGAGGGAGATGAACCATTCAGCCATGCCTATTAAACAAGAAGTAAAAGTCATAAAAAATTTGAAGTTGGTATGAATTAATAACTTAAGTCCTAATTAGTGAAAATCACCTTCTAATGTAAGAAAAAATGAACCATAATGTTTTAAGACCTTAGAGAGTGGGTTCGGCTACTTATAAGTTAATTACGTAAAAAGTTAGTTTAGATGCTTAAAGACATTTAAATAAGACATGTGTAAGAAGATTTGAACTCAAGAAATAAGATAAACAAGTAGGTTAATTAGTGGTTCAAATTGGATTAACAAATTTATTAGTCAAAAAAGTATAAAACTTCTGATACTCAAGTTAGAAATAAGTAAGTTATGTATAAAACATCAAAATTGATTAGCACAGATAATGATTATGATAAATCTATTATGAAGCGTGAGGTCTTCAACGATTATGATAATGACGATCATCACAGAATGAACTTATATTCTAAGAATAAAAGGTAGAGTAGTAGAGTATGTAAAAAGATACACTACAAAAAAATAAAGTTTAGTGACCGAATAAATCAGTCTCTAATTTTTAAAAATCGGTTACTAATTAGTTTTGCAACCGATTTTGCGACTGAATAGAAGTTGTTGCTAAAACCCTAGTCACAAAATATGTTAGCGACCGAAATAGACTTTCGGTCGCAAAATTAGGGAAATTAGTGACCGAAATTTTCGGTAGCAAAAAAAATTAATTTCGGTCGCTAACATGGTCACATAATTTATTTTAAGAGACCAAAATAGTGACCGAAATTTCAGTCACAAAACAGGTTGCAAAAAATCGGTCACAAAACCGATCTCAAAAACATTTTGCAGGTGACTAAAATAGAGACAGAAAATTCGATCGCAAAAATCTGCAGCTAAAATCGGTCGCTAAATTGGTCACTAAAATAATTTGCTAGTGACTAAATTAGAGACGGAATTTTCGGTCGCAAAATCGGTAGCTAAAATCGGTCGCAAAATTGGTCACTAATATATATGTTGAAGGTTAAATTAGAGACGGAATATTAGGTCGCAAAATCGGCAGCTAAAATCAGTTGGTATATTCGTCACTAATGTTGTTTAGTGGTGACTAAAATTGAGATGGATTAATCGGTTTCAAAATCGGTCACTAATTATATTTAATAAAATTAATCTATTTATTTGTTATTTACATAAAAATTAATTAAAACAAACCTGGATATATGAGATTATACACAATCATTATTAAGAAAATTATAAATTCAAAATAAAAAATCATTAAACAAAGAAACTCGCATAAATGACATAATCCAAACATAATTAGGTGTAGATAAGTATAAGTTATATAATCATTATACAAACAAACTGACATAAATGACATAAATAAAAATCTCAATGTTGATCATGATCACTACTTGGAGGTTGACTATCATCATGATGATCGCGAACAGCAGAAGCATTGTTAGCAGATTCATTCTCATTGGAACTCATGAAATTAGAGCTAGATGGTAATCCTAAATGCTGCACTATTTGTTGAAGAACTTGTTTAGTCTGACTTAAATCCGTTCTTGTCTGAGTTAGCTCGGTTGTTTGCTTATCTATCCTTGAATGTGCCTGAGTTAACTCTGTTCTTGTCTGTTGTAGCTCTTCAGTGAGGTTGGTGATGACCTGCTCATAGTTGGTCCCAACATCAACATTAGGTTGGGAACAATTAGTGGATGAATAAACAAATTCATCACCTAATTGACCCAAACCATATACATGTCCCTTCTTGTTCCGTCCTCCAACAACATCCAAAAAAATGACATTATCAGAGGCTACAGAATGTTCAGTAGAATCATTTTGAACGGATTCAGATCGACAACGAACAAATTTATCCTAAAAAGAAGTATAAGTACACATAAGTTACGTTTAGAATAAAAAATAATAATCATTTAAAATTGCACAAATAAAACTATAGTTGACATATACATACAGCAACATTCTTTGCCTTGTTGTTGATCCATTCTCCAGCTTTATTCTTTTTAGTTCTTTCCATAATATCAAATGCAGTTGGATCTCGTTCAAGCTCCTTACTCTACATAGACAACATGAAGTTAAATTTGTAAATGATTAAAATTAATAAGAATAACTTAACTAGTTAATTTTTTAATACCATCCTATTACGATACACAGTAACAGATACAGAACCACCGGTGTAATTTCAGGCTCCACTATCACAAGCTCGATTTTTCTTGCAAATAGTGCTTCTCTTTTGGAGGTCTTGTCCAGCCCAATGAAGTTTCAATCGTTGTCTAACCTCAGGAGTAATCCAAACACCCTTATTCTTTCCAGTCCGCACCTTATTCATTGTATTCTTCATCATCACCGAACGTTTATGTTCAAAGGTTGTTCTGATGGTAACATTATGTTGTGGCAGCCACTTATACATTTTCTGCATCATTTGTCATAATGCATAAAAAATAATGATTAATAGGTAAGTTAGCTAAAAAAATTTAAATGCAATGTTACGTGAAATTCTTCAAACCACATCTTTCTAACTTCTGCAGGAATAGAACTCCAAGTAGGCCAAGAATCATCAAATTTTGACTTAATAATTTTCGTAATATCTCTACTACATATATCTGGAGGCAAGAAGCTGTCAAAAAATAATGTTAATAGTGATTTTGATTTAAGTAAAAAACCAAAAACTTATTAATCGTATGAAGTCTAAGAAAAATAAAATACTTACTCATGCTTAGCTCCTGGGCTAATCCATACCCTCCTATCAGTAGGATCTCTAGTTCCAATTACTGGTAGAGATGGAAGTATCTGATGAGCAGAATATGCAGGTGTGGAGGAAAGATATGTACAAGATGTAGGGGTAGATGCACCCGTGTGAGGGGTGGTGGACCTGATGTATCAATATGTGGCAATGATGATCCTGATCTAACATCCACTCCCACAGCTACAGAAGTCGGAGTATGAGGCATCTCCTGTGGATCAAAAGATCCTACTCCATGTGATGGAGATATCCTACCATAAATTTTGCCCCGGCCTCTTGGTCGACCTCGACCTCTACCTCTAGTTGTGTTGTCATCCATCTGTATACATAAAATATTAGAAGTAATTAATGTAAAATGTTTAACATAGAAAAATACAGTAAAAAGAAGAAAAAATATTGAAGATTACCTAATTAAGTTGAGTTAGGATCATTTAAATCACTCCCACCTCCACTATCATATTCATTATCTGTTGAGATATAAGTGCTATCACTATTTTCATCCAAATCAGCTTCATTAAGCAAATTTATATCAACTTCCTCACCAACACCATTCGTATAAATAAGAGTATCATCATAAACGTCTGCATCAATGTTTAACATGACATGGAGATCATGAACTTCATGAACATCTTGATATGCAATGTCATTGTCAACTTCATTAACTACAGTATTTGTGATCATACTGCGCACCTTTGTCTTAATGACAACTAACCAACCACGATGTCTGTTTGGATATGGTGTATAATAAACTTGCTCAGCTTGTTGAGCAAATATGAACGGATCAAAGTTTCTATATCTTTTTGATTGTTTGAGTTGAACAATTCCATATTGATTGTCTATCTTTGTCCCACGATTAGGGGTGTTATCAAACCAATCACACTTAAAAAGAACCATCTTTTTAGTGGGCATGCCAGTATATTGCAATTCAATTATATCTGTTAAAATTCCAGAAAAATCATCTTCTAATTGACCATTGGTGTCTCGTACACACACACCATAGTTAGAAGTTTTCATGCCTTCACTCTATGTCTTGGTGTGAAATTTATATCCATTTACAATGTAAATAGGCCATGATTGCACCATTCTTATTGGCCTCCATGCCAAAGAAATCAATACTGGATCTTCAATTTGATTTTGTGGATTTTGAACCTATAATAAGCAACTTAACTTTGTTGGAATCGTAAATCTTATTAAGAAAATATAATACTATTTGAATAATGTGTATAATAGGGACGTACATATTCTGTAAACCATGAAGGAAAATGAGAAGCAATTTCATTATCAATTTCAGAGTCAGAAATACCGGGTTGAAGCTCTCTTAAAAAATCAGCATACTTGCTACAAAATAAAGCATACATTTGATAATTAGACAATGAAACATGTTTTAAAGATTCAAATATTTAAAGATAATTTGAACCTTAACTTACTCTAGATATGGTTCAACTTCTTCACAATTCAAAAGAACATACAAATGGGCAGCTTTCATTTCACGTTCTTCTAAGTAATATTGAATGCATTTACCACTTCCACGTCCTGGATAATTGAAAATTGAAATTGGTGGACTCAATGAACAACATTCTCCTCCAACATTACGTGGCATTCTACTTCTTCGGGTATTTATGTGTGATGGATAATAAAAAGAAGCAAAAGTAGATGTTTCTTCCATTAAATAGGCTTGACAAATAGAACCTTCTACCCTTGCCTTGTTCTTGATCTTTTCTTTTAAGGAACGTCGAAATCTAAAAATGAAATAATGTATTAAATGATTTTTTAGTTAAAAAAGATTACAAAAAATTAGTAGTGAATAAATAGATTAATATAAAAATAATTGATACCTCTCAAAGGGATACATCCAACGATATTGAACTGGACCTCCAACTCGTGCTTCATAAGGTAGGTCAATGGGAAGATGTTCCATAGAATCAAAGAAGCTTGGAGGAAAGATTTGCTCTAACTTACACAATAAAATAGGAATAGTAGATTCCATATCTATCAATTTATTTACATATAAAGTTGTGCAAGTAAGTTCTCTAAGAAAGTGACTAAGTTCAACAAGTGGCTTCCAAATAACATTTGGTAAAGAATCAAATGCAATAGGAAGTAATCGTTGCATGAATACATGACAATCATGACTTTTCATTCCATGCAACTTTGCTGACCCCATGTCAACACATCGACTTAAATTTGAAGCATATCCATCAGGAAACTTAAGTTGTTTAACCCATTCACAAACAGCTACTCTTTGAAACTTGTCAAATGCATATTTAGCCTTGGGTTTTACATACTTTCCACCTCCAACCTCTTGTAAGTGAAGCTCCGGTCGTCTACATATTTTGGCTAAATATATTCTTCCTTTATCTGTATCTTTTGTCTTACCCTTAATATCCATGACCGTGTCAAATACATTCATGAACACATTACGTTCAGTGTGCATAACATCAATGTTATGATGAAGAAGATGTGTTTTCCAATAAGGTAACTTCCAAAATATACTTCTTTTAGTCTAATTATGATGTTCACCAAAACCAGGAAATTTTTGTCCATCAAACTCCCATATGAATGGCAATTGCCAAGTTCTCTGCCAAATTTCTTCTCCGGTCAAACGAGGGGGAGAGGAGGATGTATCGACACAATTTCTCTTAAAACCATTTTTATTTCTTCTATACGGATGATCAGTAGGAAGAAATTGTCGATGACAGTCAAAAAATGTATGCTTGCGACTATGGTATAACCAGCTAGCTTTTGATCGCTTCATACATATTGGACAAGCAAGTCTTCCTGCAGTTGACCATCCAGATAACATGCCGTAAGCAGGGAAATCATTAGTTGTCCACATTAAAGCTGCCTTCATTAAGAAATTTTGTCTCAATGATACATCGTATGTAACTACCCCGTCATTCCACAATTATGTCAATTCCTCTATAAGCGGTTGCATGTAAACATCAATCTTACTTTTAGGATTATTTTGACCAGGGATAATGATTGTAAGGAACATAAACTCTCTTTTCATGCACATCCCAGGTGGAAGATTGTATGGAGTTAAAATGATAGGCCAACATGAGTATGTCTTACCATATTGACCAAAAGGGGAAAAACCATCTGCACATAATCCAAGCCTTACATTTCAGGGATCATGAGAAAACTCAGGATACATCCTATCAAAATGCTTCCAAGCTTCTCCATCTAACGGATGACATAAGACACCAACCTCTCTTTGGTTCTCATTATGCCAACGCATGTCAAATGCAGTGGCCATTGAAGAGTATAACCGTTTCAGTCTTGGGGTAATCGGGAAGTACCACATTTTTTTTTCTAGCAATTTTTCTTTGAACTCCCCTTCTAGTGGTTATCTTATATTTGTCTTCACCGCAAAGCCTACAATTTGTAATACTTTCATCTGCATCATCATTATAATAGAGCATGCATCCACGTGGACAACAATCAATATTTATGAAACCTAATCCCAAACCATCTACTGATTTCTTAGCAAGATAAAAATTTGTAGGAATTTTGTTTCCGCTTGGCATGGCCCTGCCCATAAACTGAAACCATCGATTGAAACTATCTTGAGACTGATTTGAATCACATTTTATACTTAATGCTTCCATACAAGCTGATAGTTCTGTGTAATTCTCGCATCCATTATACAATGGAGCTTGTGCAGCAGCTAACATATCATAAAATGTTTTAGCCTTTGGATTTGGATCTTCCTCCAAGTTTTCGGATCTCATTCCACCATCATCTTGTTGTATGACATTGGCAATCTCTGGACCAACATGATTCATTATCAATTGCTCAAATGGATTGAATTCTACCCTTTCTTGACCATAACTATAACATGGCCCTTCCATTGTAGCAGGAGGATGTAGTGTCATTGTTTCACCATGATTTGTCCAATAATGGTAGTTTTCCATAAATCCCTTCTCATAAAGATGTACCATGACATCATCTGCATAACAAAATCATCTACAATAACATTTACTGCAAGGACACCTCACTTTTGGATAGCTTTGAAAGCTTTCTTGGTTAGTTGCAAATTGAATGAATTCATTTACTCCCTCTACAAATTATTGCCTCACATGTCTATTATGATCCAACATATTATACATCCATCGTAGATTTTCAGGTATTTCCATCGGCAGTAACTATATCAATAAAAACAATTATTATTTAAAAGTCACCATCTCATTCATATCCCATTCAAGAAGAAAGTTTTTCTACATTTGGTTAATGGTTAATTCTTAATAGATCTTATATTTAAAAAAATTTCAACAACGTTTTGCATTAGTTTCTAAGTAACACGACTTAAACATGTAGGTAGGTGATCACAATTATAAACCAAAACTAACCAAACACAATTGATAGTATTCAATTAAAATAAAAAAAAGAAATATTTGAGGTCCTAAATAGATAATAAAATTTGTTTGAGTTAAGCACTTAATTTGAAAGAACATACCTGATTAAGAGTTTATTTGCTAGTGAAAATGCTAAATTGAAGTGTTAAACTTCTTCCACACTTTCTTGTTGGTTCCTTGTCGGATCCAAATAATTGTAAATCACACAGAAGAAAGTTTGATCTGCAGTGAACAGTTGATAGTAGCAACTATTAAGTAGCGATTGATTATATAAAAATGAATTTCACATCAATGCAAAGTCATAATAACAATCCAAGACATGCAAAGTGAGATACATAACCCACTCATGGTTTTGAAAAGCGCTTCTCAATTTCAATTTTAGTTTCATATGCACCAATAATGATGCGGTTAATAACATCTTTTTAACTTTATCCTTTTTACATTAAGTATAGTTTCAAGTGGTAAAGCTAATTTATACACATGCCACATTATCTAAAGTTATATTTACTATATGTCATATTAATAATTATTTATTAACAAAATCTTATTGAGTTCATAAATATATGTGACCCACAAGAATAACAGAGGTTGGTTGCTGAGTAATTGGTGGCGCAAAACCATACGTGAGTAACCTCTTCTACAAGCCACTCAAATGGATTAATGTGTATAATTTTAATAAATTTAAAAAATATTTTTAATTAACAGTAAAAAATTAATTCTTTTAAACGATAAAAATTATTCAAATAGGATTTTCCTATTTCAATAAAGCTTGAAAAATCCTTATGTTGTATTTTTTTAGAAGACTTGTGTGTGCATGGAATTAATTTTATATTATTCTATTTATTGTATGGATGAAAAATTAATACTATATATGGTTGTGGAAAATGTTTACCGTTGATATATTTCGGTTGAATGTTACTAAACACCAGTAGCATAATCGGTTGAGTCCAAATGACAGATCTTTATTGTTTAATTTGTTTTGTTTAGTTTGGTCATAATGACTTTGATGGAGTTAGCACATAGGAAGCCTAGGCATGTGCACAAAATGGTTATGGTTAAGTTCTTTATTATTCTAATATTGGCTTTTATTTCCACTTCCATGCTTTTAAACAATGTTTGGTCTTATGCATGATATGCTTCTTTCTTTTGGGTATTTAGAGTTTAGAGACTTTAAATTAAAGTTTTATGGCTTCATTGGGCTATTTTAGTGGAACCTATTCAATATTAAAAAGTAAAGTAATATTGATATTTTTAATAAAATGTATAAAGTAAAACAGTTTAAACCTCTTATCTAGGTAGCTTTGTTAACAACCCTTAACTAAGTTAAAAAAAATTCAACAAAACTGATTCTTTATATTTTATTTATTAATATTTATGCATTATATTTTATAAATATATTATATATTATATATAATAATTTTTTAACAAATTTAAATTTAACTTATTTATTTAAAATAAAATAATAAATTTACATCTATCTATTTATTTACCAAATTTTAAATATATCAAATTATAAATTCCTATAAGATAATTGATTCATTTCCATTCCAATTTCTCACAAACAGTATACATAATTGCATATATCTCTGTAAAAAGAAAACACACCTACGAGGAAGGAAATTGATTCAGTTTCTCTGGACTAAAATTGAACAGTGTAGATGTAGTAAATTATTTATTATTCCATATAAATAAATAATTATGTTTCTATTTATTCTGTTTTGATTTTTGCCTCACTCTATTATTAACAGAAATAGAGTTGAATTGTTAATTCAATTTCATTAAAGTCTGAATCAGATTTCTGAGCTATACGTGCATTATAATAACTACACGTTCATAAAAATTATCCACTAAGGATAATAGTATATAATTTTTATTATTTAAAGATGATATTTAACCTTCTCCTTCTATGCCCGTGATCTCAATCACTATGTTAGAGAGGGCTTTTTGATGGAAAAAAAATCTATAAATGGTTAATCATTCAAAGGTTCCTAAACAAAAACAATCACAACCATAATCCATATACAAATTAAGAAATCTAATTATTATGTTGTAGTTATTGGATAAATTTTTTAATCAACTCTTTATCTATTTAATTATATTATTTCTTCTTATTTTTCTCTAATATTCTTTTTTCAATATGCTTTCCATTATTAGTTGAAATTTATATAAGTTTTATCAAATTATGTAGGTTTTGTTTTTAATATAATAGGACCCACTTCTCATTTGATGATATCAGTATGATTTTTAAAAAATTATAAATAGTATGAATAATATGTTTAAACATATAATTAGTATTGTTTTTATATGGATAAGAGAATATTAATGTAAAAATAATACTTAATATTATCTTTGAATAAAATTTAGTTTCTCTCTCCATAAGTAAATAGATACAGATATTATATAAGAATAAATGATATATACCAACTTGTTATTCATGACATATTATTGATGCATTATACCCTGCTCACACATAAATCAATATCACCAAACGCAAGGCTAGTACATTAAAGCAAACGCAAGGCTAGTACATTAAACCATGAAGAGGTTAATTGTTTTGCATAAAATATATGAACTTTTTAAATGTTATCATTGGTTCCTGACGTAGACAATTTCACATGCAGTGAGGCACATTGCTCCACATTCCACAATATCCGTTTGACACTTAGTTTTTCTCACTACCTTATTTTCAACTTTGTTTAATGTGATTAGTTTATATTAGCTACATAATAATGGACCTTCCGTGGGTAATTCAAAAGCATGCATAGACAAAGGTAAACATATGATTTCTTCACTGTTAGGAGCCTTGAAAAGAGGTTAACTTGTCCACTACTAGCTTCCCTTTTCCCTTACTTTATATGATTCTATGTTTATTTTAATGGCAAAGGAAGAAAACAAGAAACAGATAAACTTTCCACCATGCCCAAAAGGTCAAAAAAGTAGATACCCTACAATCATTAATTTGTCCCCACAGTCATCCTATACTACATTTATGGTACAATGCAAGTGAATTTTTTTATGTGAACATTGAACAAGTCCTCTTTTTCTTGTTAAACAACAAAAAAATAAATTGTTACCATCATTTCTTAAAACTGATTTTAAGTACCTAAAAATAGTAAGATTTTATTATAAAAAAAATATTATATTAAAAATATAATAATGTTTCCTTTTTAAATAAAAAATTGTATTTTTTAGTTGCTTAAAACCGGTGATAAGGGTTGATGTTAACATTTTCCATAGAAAAAAGGATTATAGGGTGATAGTTTTTCTATTAACCTATGTTTTACTAACCACAGGCAATACCTTTCCAAATAAAGGGGTAATCACATGGCCAAGGATTTATGAAAACATGTAGACTTGGATAAACAAGTTTTTCTCATTGGCAAGTGTTGAAATCTTGAGAAGCAGGTTCACTCAGGGTGATGCACCATTATGCATAGGATAAGTACTTAATGAAAAGGAATTAGTTGTAGGATATTTGAAGAATCAATGTTAGTGAGAACATTCTTGCTTAAAGAGACACCTCCAAGATAAGTTAAGAATATACCAAGGATGGCTCAAAACAAATGCTTATATAGTCACTGTGAAGGACTACATTGTAAAATATTTGTACATTGTTTTCCAAATTATTTTTTGTTGATGTCCTGGTAAAGGCAACAAGTTTCTGCAACTTTGAAAGAAGTTTCTGCAACTTTGAAAGAGTTTTCTGAAGTGATGGCATCAAACCAGAACCTGAAAGAACTACAATGGGCTCTGCAAGCAATCAAATCCGAGGGTCTAAATCTGCACAGCATTTCCTTTTACCTCTCCCAACCAACTTCAGGTTGTTACCAAGAAACAGACAACTTCATAAGCATAAACATTTTCAAGGAAAATATAGCATATTTTTCTCACCTTTTGACAACACTAACATCACCGAATAACACCAAATTCACATTGAGAAACTTGGAGTTCCATAGAGTTGAATGGGATTCACAACAGGTAAGAAATCTTGGCATCTAGTTAGGGGGAAACCAAAATATATAGCAAGTTGTTTTTAAAAGAAACAGATTCAATGGAAAAAGCCTATCTGACCTTTCTGACATTCTGAAGGCAAATAAAGTGATCAAAGAGATTATGCTTTCAGAGTCAGGTATTAGTTCAGTTGGAGCTGGACTTATTGCTTTTGCTCTTATGGTGAATGATAGTTTGGAGGAGCTGCAGATATGGAAAGATTCAATAGGATAAAGAGGTGCTGAAGAGCTTTCTAAGATGATTGAAATTAACTCAACTCTTAAACTGTTGACAATTTTTGACTCAAATGCCATCACAGCAACCCCTCTCATATCTGCAGTTTTGGCAAGGAACAGAAGCATGGAAGTTCATGTTTGGAGTGGAGCAAATGGAGAAAAAAGTTCCAAGGAGGTTGAGTTTGTACCTGAGAACAGCACACTTAGAATGTACAAGCTTAACCTCTCAGGTACTTGCAGGGTTACTTGTTCCTTGGGAATGAACTTCACGGTCAAGTCTCTTGACATGACTGGAGTCAAGCTAAAGTCATGGTGTGCTAAGGAATTTAGATGGGTTTTAGAGCAAAACCAGACCCTCAAAGAGGTCAACTTGTCTAGATCATGCCTTAAAGACAAGGGTATTGTGTATGTTGCAGCAGGCCTCTTTAAGAACCGTAGTTTGCAGACCTTGCATTTAACTGGAAATTGGTTCGGTGGAATAGGTGTGGAGCATCTACTATGCCCTCTGAGTAGATTTTCAGCACTGCAAATGCAAGCCAACACCACTTTGAAGTGTGTTACTTTTGGAGGAGGGAGAACAAGAATAGGGAGGAATGGTCTTACTGCTATTGTACAGTTTCTTATAACCAATGAGACAGTGAGGCAATTGGGGATTCATGATGATGAGAGTTTGAGATCAGATGACTTTGTTAAAATCTTCAACTGTTTGGAGAAGAATGCTAGCTTGAAAAGCTTATCTCTACAAGGCTGCAAAGGTGTGCAGGGAGAGTCATTGCTACAGGCAATTATGGAAACACTGCAGATAAACCCTTGGATTGAAGATATTGATCTCTCGAGAACACCTTTAGACAACTCTGGAATGAGTCAGGGGATTTATCAAAGATTGGGCCAGAATGAGAAGACAGAACCAGAAATGGATTTGCTCAAGGACATGCCTCTAACTGAGCCCAAGAGTTTCAGAGTTTTCTTTTGTGGTCAAGAATATGCAGGTAAGGTTGAGTATAATTGTTCATCTTTAATGTTTTACTATTGGTTAATTTAATGACACCCCAGTTCAAAACTATTTTAAGAAAAATAAGTTCATGAAACTAAATTAACCTTCATTCTTTCTCATATAAACACATGCTAATAATAAATCAACCTGAACCATAGTTCATAGTTTAAATTGATAATTTTTCAGGCAAATCCACACTTTATCATTCAATATCGCAAAATTTCTCTACTTCGGCACTTCCCTACTTGGATCAAGTCAGAACAATAGGAAGTCTCCAGGAAGTGTTTCAAACCAGAAAGCTATCGACCAAGCTATTATCCTACTCAACTAAAGAACTACTAGAATGAAAAATCACCAATTATACAATTGCATACACGCATGAACATATATACATAAATTGTCTCCCTGAATCACCCTCCGCAGTAACAAGCTTGCAGGGAGAAAGACCCTAAACACTAAACTAAAACAAATGTGCAAGAATCTAGGAGGAGCTAATTTTCCTAAAAAAATATTATTAAGACAAAGTATTTACCTTATATTCCAAAATTAGCTTTTCGTTCCAACAAAGCAAAACCACCAATATTTCTGCACAACAACACCCAGAAAACAAATCAAGAAAAGAAATTTTACAAACTAAATACGTTCCTAGCTCCCTAAATACACAAAGAAAGGAAGAAAATAAATTCACCTTAAACTAATTTCGGAGGAGCAACGATGGAGCCTGGAGAAGAGGAGAAGCTTCAAACACGGGAAGAAAGAAGAGGACCTTCAAAGACTAGGAGAAGTGGAGCTTGGAAGAAGAAAAGGAGTTCGAAATACTAGGAGGCAGAGGACCAGCAATAGCTTACGCCACGGGAAGGAAGATGAGTACTAACAGACGGTAACAGCGGAGCAGTGACAGCTTACGCCCACGGGAAGGAAGACAAGTAGCAATAGACGGTAAAAGCGGAGCATTAACAGCTTGGAGGAAGATGAGCAGTAACGGATGGTAACGGCGGAGCACCCACGGGGAGGAAGACGAACAGTAATGGTTAGTAAGAGTTGGGAGGAAGAAGAGCTCCGGTAGCGAGAAGAAGAAGAGAGTGAGCGAGAAGAAGAAGAAGAAGAAAGTGAAGATTTAAGATTCAAATGACCAAAAGGGGAAAAATTTAATACAGCAAAAATTTTGTTGAGACCGAATACATCAGTCACTAAACACTGTTTATTAAAAAAATTAATTAGTGACCGAATTAGCTACTTTATTTTAATTTTTTATTTTGCGACCGAAAATTTAGTCTCTATTTCAGTAGCAAAATAATTTAATAAAAAAATCTTATTTTAAATAAGATCGATCACTAAATTGGTTTCTATTAGTGACCGAATTTATGTAATTACAAAATTCAGTCTCTAAATATATAATTTTTTGTAGTGATATTATTTGACTAAATTATATTAGGTGCCTATGATTACATTATGTAAAGATTAGATACCAGATGTTTTTATTAAACTATTTAAAAGAATATAATTGTTAAGGTTTTCTTCACTTCCTAAATTTAGATGTGTAATCCCTTTTAATCTATTATTGAACTTTCATAATTCTTCTTAATTTATCCAAAATCTTGATATGATCAAGAGTCAAAGCATTACCTTTACAATTGATACACGATACAATTAAAAAGTTAAACTCACTTATCACCTATCTTAACCTCCCTATATGATCTACAATATTCTTCTTAAATAATTTTTTAAGAACTTCTTTTATTTAGACCATTTTAAATCCTAACAGCCAGTTGAATTTAATTATCAATAGTTTGATACAGTACTCACTCTTAATCTTCTTAATATATTGGCTTGTATAATTATTATTCTCATGTATATGCTTCTGAACAACTTACATATCCTTTCCAAATTTTCATGAGTGGATTTGCATGTTTTTATATCTTAAGTACACGTTATCAATAACCAATATTAATTTTTATTATTCATAGGAAATAAAAATTTGATCAAAATGTTTGTCAATCAATAAAAACTCAACTAAGGGGGCTTTCGTCTTAACCGAAAACTCCGGAGACAATGCTGCTATCGAACCCTCACGGGGATTTGATGCGTGGGGATTAGTTAGTTGTCCAACAGAAAAAAGATAACCAATTAAATAAATGAAAACAAAATAGTAAGAGCAATAATATTTCCAAGAAGGTCAAAAATCGTTATGAATCTCTTAGTAACATTAAGCAAATTAACGAAGGAATAGACTCAACCGTGATAAACGAGCGGGCCTACCAAATGACAATCATAGAATTTATCTAAAAAGCTGTTGTGTAAAAGAGGTAGAAAGGAGGAGAAATTTAATGTGTTCCAGCCTAGTGAGAAAGCAAAAGGAAATAGTATCCAATGCCTCTAAAGTGAGTGATAAAAATACTGCAAGCTTAACCTAACATATTCCTATAACTTAAAATGGTGGGAATAAGGTCAGCACTAATTATTTTAAATCAGCTCTTCCCATTACCGAGGTTAAAACAAGATATTTTTAATTGGGTTAAATATATTTGTATTTTTAAAATAATTTATTTTGGTTTTTTATTTTTAATATTTAAAATAATAAATATTTGATATATAATATATATTAATGTTTGATATGATAATAATAAAGTTAAAAATAGTCTCTTTTCAAAATAAAAATTCATTTTAAAATTATTTTAAAAATAAAAAATTCATAATTTTAATAAAAATAAATACATATATATCCACTTCTAAATTTATTGCAGAGCAACAACAGTAGGTATGTATGTAGTGCTAGACCATGGTGATGGTAATAACCGGTGTTTGTTGGTATAGTTTCCAATGCCATCACTTAAGTTATATTTGAACCATGAGGAATGAAAGAAATTGAATGACGAGAAAAATAAAAATAATAATAAAGTGAAAATAAGTTGTTTATATTAAAAAATAAAAAAATAAAAATTTTAACCTAAACTATTAAACTAATTATAGAAAAATTAAATATAAAAAACGTTTGTAATATTTTTATTTCATTAACATCAAATTATTTGTAGTTTAAAGAAAAAAATTTAATTTTTAAAAGTTAAAATAAAAGAAAATGACCGGCTTCCTTCCTTTCTAAAAACATCATGCCCAACGAGAAGAGTTTCACTGAAAACAATTTTCTTCCTCCTTTTTTTTTAAATTAAATTATCTAACTCCTCAATTTTACATCAAGCAACCAATACAATACAAATTTGATTATTTTTATTTAATTTTTTCTTCCCAAATCTATTAAAAGAAAACAAAGTGCGAGAAAAATAAAAAAGAACACAAAAAATAGTAAAAGAAATATAAACAATGATATGAAATATACAAACATAAAAATTAGTAAAATAGACGTGAAATTTTTAAATTAAAAATAACTTTTAATACAATATCTTAATGAATAGGTTTATTTTTCCTCTGCCATAACTTAAACTAGTTCAAATTAAGACATTGATAACATCATACGTAGCTTGGGGATCAACGTTTAGTGTGGCGTTTAAGGATGTGTAGCAGGTTATTGATATACCTATCCTGTCTTTGTTTATTGATAAACAAGTCCTTCATTTCCTTAATCCTCTCCCTGTATATCCTTCCTTCTTCTTCAAACACAACCAGCCTCAGTGAGTCAGCCAATGAGTCACTTGAGAACGATCCATCTCTCTCATCTCTGGGCACCGAATACCCCATCTTCTTCTCCTCCAACACCCTCGCATTTATTCCTTGGTCTGCCAAAAATGTCAACAGAACCAACGGCTTCTCATACTGAACTGCCTCCACAACAGAGGTCCAACCAGAATGAGTTAAGAACCCACCAACAGCTGTGTGGCCCAATATCTTCAACTGTGGCACCCAACTGGTGCACACCATTCCAAACCTTTTGGTTCGTTCCTCGAACCCTTCCGGTAACCGCAACACATCTGGGTCCCAAGGCCCACGTTGAAGCCTCAAAGCCCAGAAAAATGGAAGCTTTGATTTCTCCAACCCAAGTGCTATCTGTGTGACTTCTTCTTGACTCGGTTTGGCTTCGCTTCCGAAAGCCACATACACCACACTTCCACACGCTTGCTTGTCTAACCAATCCTTCATCCACTGCCACGTGTCGTTATCGTCAGCACCGACAAACCCAGTGCTGGGGAGTTGACCCACAGGGAGAACCGGTTTCTGATAAATGTTCTCCAGCACTTGAAACCACTCCGGTTCGAACTCGGTGCAACCTCTAACCACCACGATATCACAGTTTTGGATACTCGCACCAAATCTGTATGTGTCTGAAACGCCCGTGCCGTTTTCGGAGAGACTATCTGAGATTCTCATGATCTCGAAGTAACGGAATGCAACGGTTGTAGGAAAAGGGACCCAGGGAGGAGAAACGGTGAAGTCTTCAGGTTTCATCCGGTACTGGTCATGACCCATGAGAGATGAAGCGGGTCCCAGGAAGCCCAAGAAGGATGCAGTGAAAATGCTGTAATAGGCGCTCTTGATACCTAGTTTGGAAGCCACAGAACCTGCCCAGAAGGGAGTGAAATCATAGAAAATCCAGTCAGGTTGGGAAGATTCCAAAAAACGGATCAGGGGTTCTCGGAGGGCGTCGTAGGCTTCTTTGAGGTATTGAACGACGTCGTAGGGAACATCGGTTGTGGCCTCTGCATTTTCTGAAAGGTTCTCGACTTTGGGGAGTGGAAGTTCCACATAATTGAAGAATGGAGCCAAGCTAGGTGGCAGTTTTGGAAGGCGCTGTATGTTTATTGGGGTGGATACGAAGCTGATATGGTGACCTTTCTGAGCTATGAGCTTGGCCAACTCAAGGTTTGGGATCATGTGACCAAAGGCTAGCCATGGAAACATCACTATGTGAAGCTTTTCCTCATCTCCGGCCATTTTTGCGGAATCAACGGTTAAAGAGAAAGAATACGTGGTGCAAAGTAATGAAGTATAGGTAGTGGCTAGATTCTAGGTACAAGTGTTGGCTGTGCTCGTGAATGCAGTGCAGTGTCTTTTTCACGAAAAAATCTTCTCCTCTACTGTGCCAAAATATCTTGTCAATGCACCATCTGCCAGACATTGCTTTTTCAACAAAGTAGGATAATTTTTAAAATAACTGATCCGAAAAACCTTATTTTATAACAATTTATCTGCAAAAAATAATTACAGCGGCTAACCACACAAGCAAGACTGTTGTAACACCGATCTTGTGAGCAGTATTGAATGGGCGCAACACATGTCTCGTTATATATTAAAAAATGTGGTTTATAAATTTAACGTTAAGGTATCTAATTCACTTAACATCTATCTATTTTAAATGTGATTAATATTTTTTTAATTTTTATAATTATTATTTTTATTTATTAAAATTCAAAAATTATATATAAATATAAAGAATCATAATTATATATTTTTCTTTATTTTATTTAATTTAAATTTAAATAATCAAAATTTAATATTAAATAAATTACAATAAAAATAAAATATCATTAATTTATATAATATAAATTACACAAATTTTTAAACTAGTATTAGTTTAATACAAATTTTAAATTTAATTAATTCAATCAAAAATTTATAATTATATATTTATTTTATTTTATATTAACTTTCATTAAAATTAATAATTATAGAAATATAATTAAAATATTATTATATTTATATATTATAAAAATAAATATATTAGGTTAATTTTAATATATATATATATATATATATATCAATTACTTTGAATTAATTTATAATTTGTAAATATAATTTATATGATAAAAATTTTTAATTTAATAGTTGATTTTTTATAATAAAATTATTAATAATAAATTGTTAAAATTTAATAATAAATTATTAAATAGTATAAAATTTAGTAAATTTTAAAAATGTTAAAAATATATCATATAAGTGTTTTAACATATTAAGAATTAAGCAAGTTGAAGAAATTATAAAAAAAAGTAAACATACTGTTTAAGAATTTATATCAAGTTAAAATAAATAAGTCTTGAATTAAAGATAAATTTTTATTTAAGATTATTATGTCAATTTATTGCGGTACTTAATGAGTACATAAAAATTAAGATAAAATGTATGAATATTATTTATGAATGATTAGAGAATAATATTTTCTATGATGATCATATCTAAATAATGATGTGATAGTAGAATAAGATAGAGACTAAATGTGCATGATATATTGGTTGGATTGTTTAAGCCTGCATATTATCTAAAAACCTTTAAAAAAATTTATTTAACTAAGGGATTATTAAAGAAAAGAATTATGTGAAAAGTTAATAATACTCTTAATGTTCTTTATGCATATTTAGAAGACGTCATCTTCTTTTAGAGAGGAGATAAAAAGGTTCTTTAAAAATTATTCTATTATAAAGCGTCAGGTCTTCAATATTTATGATAGTGATGATTATCAAGGAATAAGCTCATGTCATAAGAATAGAAGGTAGAGTAACAGGCCTAATGAGAAAATATTGTTTGACTAAATTAATGTGTATCTATGTCTTGATTATCACTAAGAGTGTGATAGAAAACAGATGAGTTATGTAAGGCACAGAGAAAATGATAGTCAAATAATATCTACGATATGATCACAAAAATTTATGATATAATAAGTTATATACTTAATTAAAGATGATTTCCCTGTATAAAAGAGATCCATCTTAACAAGAGTTTTTGAATGATTAAAATTAAACTTGTATACATGACATGATTTTTTTAATAAAATGGGATGAAAAAGATGACATTAAACTTAGGGTAAAATCCTAGTAAAAAACTTAGTTTCTTACTCATTCTTCCTTCATTTTTTTCATGGACACTCAAGATGTCTTTTGTGAACACGATTGTCTTCAAGAAAATTAGTAACCTAAATTGGACTGCAAACACTCACAAACTGATGATAACAACTCAAGCCAACATGCGTATACACTTCTTTTTGGAACATTTATTCATTTATACGATAATGAGTCTAGATTTCACCATTATGAAGTTTGTTATATCTATGAAAGCCTTCCACACTAACGAGATATTTCCACCTCTTCCTAACTGTCGGACACTACTACTAACACCTAAAAAAAACTCATCATTATGTGAAGGAAAAATAGGCTTTCAAATACCATCCCACTGTTATAGTACTTTGCATGTCTAGTCTTCATAGGATAATTTTCTATATCTCAAACCCTTCCCTTTCCAAAAAATACGATAAATCTAAGACCACCAAAACATAAATTTTTAGTATAGACTTAAACATAATCTAATTACAAATATTTAAAATTTGGCTGTTTTATTATCTTTTTTATGATTTATTTATTTTTAATAATTTAGCACTTAATAAATTCTTTCCAGCTAAAATATAAAATAAAACAGTAAATATAATTTTAAATTTAGGTAATTTAATAAAGTTTTTATGATAAAAATAATAATTTTTAAAAAATATTTTATGATCATGCATAAAATATGAACTTCAAATATTAAAACGAATTAAATGTTATATTTTAAATAAATAAAAATTTAAATTACTTTATTAATTTTTATAATTTAAAATTTTTATTGTTTTAAATTTTAAAATTAAGTTATTTATTGTTAATATTATTAAATTTATATTAAGTATGAATGTTGTGGTATTTTTTTTTTATGAAATTTATGTTAAATATCAATTCTAAATATTTTCATAAATATTTTTCATGCGATACGATTTATTTACAAATTCTAAAAATTTTACCGTTACTAATATTATATTTTAATTTTTTTAAAAAATTTTATATTTATTTTTAATTAGATATAAACAAAATATCATCATCTTTATTTTCATCATGTGTATGCTGATAAAGGTTTTACGTCATCAAATTCTTTTTGTATTTCATACAAAGTCACCAACAGAAAGATCTAGTTGTTAATTAAAATTTAATCTAGATTCACCTTTTATGTAAAAACATGTATTTAAAAATTATAAAATAAAAATATTAAATTTGTAATAATTAGATGAGAAAAGGAAATTATAAATTATCGAATAAAAAATTTAATATTATTTATATTTAACGAAAATTTGATGATGCTATTAATAAAAATATTTAAATTATAAAAATATAAAAAGAAGTAAAAAAAATTATTCTTTATTTTTTTATGACATTGCAAATTAATTTTAACTTTTTTTAAAAAAATATTAATCCTTTATTTTTTGTTTATCTTGTAAATTTATTTTTACAAATAGCTTTATTTACATTATTTTAAATAAATAAAAATAATAATTTGTAAAAATTTTAAAAATAAAAAATTAATTTAAATAATTTTAAAAATTAAAAATAAATTTTTAATATATATAAATGAGGAATTAATTTATTAGTTAATTTTTTAAAAATATAATAAAATTATATATATTAACAAATTAATTTAATATAAAAATAAGATTATCACATAAATATAATTAAAATTATTATGGAAACTTAATCATTCATCAATTTTTTAAGTACAATTTTTTTTAACAAATATATCAATCTCGGTCTCATGGCAAGTCAGAGGCACCCATTCAAATTCTTAACAGTATATCAAACAAATAATTTCTGGATTCATGAAGTTTGGCTCACATACTATAATCGTTCTCATATTTATATATATATATATATATATATATATATATATATATATATATATATAACATCCATCCATATTTTTTATTAATGATAAATATTTTTTTAAAATAAAAAATTAATAATTAAATATAAATAAATATATATTATCATTTAAATATTTTAAAAATTAAATCGAACCAGATAATCAAATCGAAAAATAATTTTTAAAATTAATTAGATTATAAAATTATTTTAACAAAAAATTGATAATAATTTTAAAAAATTAAAAAATTGATTAAATTGATAAAAACCTATTTTATATAAATAATATTATTTTAATATTTTAAAAAATATTAAAATAATTTTTTATTTAATTTTAAATTTAAAAATTTAAAAATATATAATTTTTTAATTTTTAATTATATAAAATTATGATTTTAAAATATTTTATTATTATTATTATTATATGTATATTTTACATATTTTTAATATAATATATATTATATATATTTTAAAAATAATATTTAATTAATATCAATTAAACCTTAAATGAATAATTGGACCGATTGAATGATCATAGCATCCGATTTTTAAAAACCTTCGTCACAAGTTTTTTTCGATACATGAAACCGCGAATCACCAAAAGTAGAGAGGCAAGGCTGTCTGATCTGACACAATGCTGCCTGATTTGACACAATGCTGCCACCGTGCTCCAGCACATGATTAATGCTATGAATATCTCTTTCCTTTACAGCGTACCATTTTTTGTCACTTGTGAATTTTTCTAAGGATTAATGTTTTCATATACAACTGTTTTGTTTTTTTGTTCTTGAGTACTACGATCATTAACTGAGATTAATGACAACTGGAAAAAGGAAAGTCCTAATTATCAATATTCAGGGTATTTTGAATTTATTATTTACATTTATTTTAAAAAGTATTTTATAAAAATAAAAAAATATAAAATATAAAAAGAATATGAATAATATAAAATTAAAAATAAGAATTAAAACTGTTAAAAATTATTTTTTTTATTTTTAAAAATTAAAAATGGATATTATTATTTAAAACAGCTTTTATAAATTTTACTTTTCAAACTGTTTTTTATGATTTTAATTTTCAAGAAAACCATTTTAAAAATTATAAAAATGAGAAAAAATTACAAAATTAAAATATTTTTAAAAATTGTTTGAAGAAATTCAAACCGTTTCATGTTAAAAATTCTTGATATTCTTTTTATTCCAAATTTTACCTTTTTTCAAATATCTTTTAATTTCATTATTATAAATTCTTTTTTTAATTTAGTTATTATTGTAATATCTTTTAATTTCATTATTATAAGTTTTTTTGTTTAATTTAAGGATAATATTTTTAGGTGGCTTATTGTGCAAAAAGAGCTATAACTTATTAAAGCTCTATGATTTGTATGTAGAAAATTTTATGATCTTTATATTTGTACAAATAATATGATTTAACATGATAAAAAATAGTGTTAAGCTTTCATATAAATTTTTTTTAATAATTTTTAATTTATCAGTTTTTATTTTAAATTTTTAGAATAATATGTTTGCTTAATATCTAATTTATATGGTATATACATATAGAATCCAAATAATCTAATTTTTACATAGTTTACCAACTTATAGAATCATATATTCAGATACAAATCATTTTATTATTCAAAAATGCACATAGCACACTTATACGTAATTAGACATACTTATGTATGATCATAATAAATGAGGTATTAATAATTATCCAAAAATTTATTTTTTTATATAAATTTTATATTTATAAATATTTAATCATGTTTGAGATCTTCCATCTTTAAAATTAACTAGTAAATAATAATAATTTAAATAATAAAAATAAAAATAAACGAAAAAAAGAAAAAAAATAGAAAACGGAAAAATAAATAAATAGAAAATAATAATAAAAAAAAAAATAAATAAATAGAGAAAATAAAAATCAAAATAACAAAAATAATAACAAAAGACAAAAAGAGAAAAGATTGGATTAAAAATATAAAAATTTAAAAAAAACAAAAACAAAAACATTAGAAAAGAAATTAAAAATAAAAGGAGTATAAAATAGAAAAGTCAAAAAGTAAAGAAAATTTGGAAAGAAACAAAAATAAATCATAAATCATAAATAAAAAAATAAAAAAATAAAAAAAAAACTGAAAACAAAAAAGATAAACAAAAAATAATAATAATAAAAATAAAAAACAGAAAATTGAAGAAAAATTATTAAAACAGAAAATAAAAAGTAAAAAAAAATAGAAAAGTAAATAATAACTGAAAATGAAGAAACACAAAAAGGAAAAAAGCAAAAATAACAAAAAAAAATCAAAAACAAAAAGGCATGGATATAAATAAGAGAAAAGCAAATTGGTGAGCGGATTTTTTTCCTTTTTGAAGGGACTCGGTGAAAGGGAGGATCCTCAAGTCTTTCTCAGAGGCGGGAAAAATTCAAGAAAGAGGATTCAAGACCTATTCTACTAGGGGAGACCACTAGTTCTTGGTCAAGTGGATCCAAGCTCAGTTGAAAGAGGTTCGCACCTTACGATTTCAGGTTAGTGTCCTTTACCTTGTAAGCTTAATCCAGTATGGCTCTCATCACTCGATGTGTCCGATGCATAGGCAAATGAGTAATGGAAAATTGAATTCAAAATTCTGATCTCTCAGTTAAAATCAGATTTGTAATTGTGATGTATGAAGTTGAACTAGATGGCGTCATTATCCTAAATTAAATTCAAGATTCTGATTTTCTTATATAAAATGGAATTTGTAATTATTACACGCGTTTGTTGAGCTAAATCGGATCGATATAGACATAAACAACTCTTTCTAATTTGGAACTAAGATCCTAGCACCTTCATGAAGCTGGATTTAGAATTGTTGTACGCATTAACCTGAATCGCACCGGATTAGCATGTGACTATGGGGGGAGAGAGATAAGCTTTCTGGATATAACTCTGTTTCCAGGGGTTCACTGATTTCTAATTCTGTTAAGCCGAATCTGATCATATCAAATTCGAATTCATGCCAAAAATAAACACAAAGAGAGTGCATTCTCGAAGGAAGAAAACACAATAAATTGCCTCCGAACGCAGTGGGATAGTTTTTGGTTTTTTCCTTGCTTCAGTCTTTATAATCATATTTCATATAAAGGTCCTTTTAGTTTAATTACAAGGTAAAGTCTGAGCAGCTTGAGGCAGCCGGCCAGGAGTCGTTTGAGTTCGCTAATGCAATCATGGTTCTGGGAAAGACAGAGGTTGACAAAGTGCTACGATCAACTCCATTCTTGATGAGGCCGAGCATGTAGTGATTTTCATATATGGGAATCAAGAACGAGAGGTTGTAGGAGCAGTGCTGGGGATTAACGAACTGATCATTGACGCACCGGGACCTCTACCATCATGGTTAGACCCTGCACCTTGTTAAGCACTTCATTAAGGAAATATTGCCTTAATATCATGCTATGTCTTGATGGAGGAGACACGTAGAGCAGGGATTTCAGTGACATACCTCTCTTGGACACGATTACTGAAATGTTTGAGGCCATCCATTTGTTTCAAGGCCACTGTGGTTTCGTCATATGAAGCCTCTGCCCCACTTTGATTTCGTTGGTGGCTGAATGCATAAGCCAACAAGTTCTCCAAGAAGCCCTATCCTGATGTTGTTGGCCTATCATATAGCAGTAAGTGTAGACCTCGATCCACCTTACTGGGTAGCCTTATGTGGAGTTTAATACTGGTGCCGCATGGCACCTTTGGAGGCTATGGAGTTTCTTCTGTTCCATTAAGGAATGCAGTAATGGAGCTACAGTGGGTCAAAATTAAGGTCAATCCAAGACAACATGACATTTCTGCACTTCATATCTTCTTAAAACTGGGGCAAAATTTTTCTGTTTTCTCAAGTTTGGCTAATTTGACAATCAAGATTATGAAAAGCAGCACTGGCATTTTTCATCAAAAGGTGTCATTTGGGAAATCGAACCCATATCTCTTGTCATCCTTTGCTTTCAAATGCACTACCTTAAAACATACAACCTCAAAATTCTCTATCTCTTTCTTTTGACCACCCAGCATCACTTTTCACACCCTAGTAGTGCACGTGCCAAAAGGAAATATGAAGAATGTAAAAAAATAAAAAAGGATTAATTTTGAAAAGTCATGACAAGTCGGATGAATCCTCGACCGTTGCAACACGACAGGATTGTTTCCCAAGAATTCATCTTCCTACCAGCCATGATGCCACCAAAGAAGAAGCGTGTCTTATTCAATCAAGCTGACCATAGTTGGATATCAAAGATCCCGAAAAGAAGATTCCAAAATTGACCAATAAGCCAAGAGATTGAGTCAATCCAGCTCGCCCTGATTCTTGATCCCTTTCACACCAACTATGGGGTTGTCGAGGAAAAATGTGTCAAAAAATCAAAAATCAAGAGAAACAAAAATTTTACACCATTCCATGGTTTGCATAGCATTTGTTTCACCAAGTAAATGTTTCAAGCATCAAAATAAGAGCCACATCATGGCATGCATTCATCCCACAACATCTATTTCATCCAATAATTATTTCAAGCATAAAAAAGGTGTTGCATCCTTTCTATTTAAGCATCACAAACATTGCACCTTTAACCATTCAAGTATCGCAATATTTATCTATCCATTCAAGCAGTTCATAACTTTTTTTCAAGAATAATTAAGAAATGAGCAAATTTGTCCGAATCAGTCATAATTAAAAGACTTCCAAACTGGGGCAAACGCTTGCCTAAACAAAAAAAGGGTCAATTTGAGGTCATCCTCAAATTCTGAATCAACTCAAACTGGGGCAAATGCTTGCCCACAAAAAAATACAGTTTGAGATGGAAATCAAGTTCAAACTGGGTCAAACGCTTGCTCACAAAAATTTAATTTGAGGCCATCCTCAAATTCTGAACCAAGAACAAAACTGGGGCAATCGTTTGCCTAGAAAGTTCAAGATGAGGCAATCCTCAATTCCTCAACGTTAGAAAAATCAAACTGGGGCAAATGCTTGCCCACACAATTCAATTTGAGGTCATCCTCAAAATCAAGTTCAAACTGGGGCAAATGCTTGCCTACAAAAGCTCAATTTGAGTTCATCCTCAGATTCTGAATCGAGTCCAAACTGGGGCAAACATTTGCCCAAGAAAGATTTAAATTCAAGTTCAAACTGGGGAAAACATCTGCCCAAGAAAATCCAAATTGAGGAAATCCTCAATTCCTCAACTCCAATCAAGTTCAATAGGACAAAGTTGCCCAGAAAAGTTCAAGTCAAGCTCATTGAAACCCTCCAAACTGGGGCAAAATGTTGGCCCAAAATTCTTTCAAATCAAGAGGTCTCTCAGTTATCAAGAAATATCCAAACTAGGGCAAAATGGTTGCCCAAGTCTCTTCAAGGAAATAACTATCAAGCGCAAGGTAGAATGTTTCATTCGTTCCTGCTCACTGGCCTATGCTTTCAGGCCATAACGTATGTTGTCAGGCCACCATCTAGTTTAGATTTAATGCTTTCAGGCCTATGTTGTCAGGCCACCATCTAGTTTAGATTTACTGCTTTCAGGCCTATGTTGTCAGGCCACCTTCTAGTTTAGACTTACTGCTTTCAGGCCTATGTTGTCAGGCCACCATCTAGTTTAGATGTAATGCTTTCAGGCCTATGTTGTCAAGCCACCATCTAGTTTAGATTTATTGCTTTCAGGCCTATGTTGTCAGGCCACCTTCTATTTTAGATTTACTACTTTTAGGTCTATGTTGTCAGGCCACCTTCTAGTTTAGATTTACTGCTTTCAGACCTATGTTGTCAGGCCACCATCTAGTTTAACTTTACTGCTTTCAGGCCTATGTTGTCAGGCCACCTTCTAGTTTAGATTTACTGCTTTTAGGCCTATGTTGTCAGGCCACCTTCTAGTTTAGATTTACTGTTTTCAGGACTATGTTGTCAGGCCACCTTCTAGTTTAGATTTACTGCTTTCAGGCCTATGTTGTCAGGCCACCATCTAGTTTAGATTTAATGCTTTCAGGCCTATGTTGTCAGGCCACCATCTAGTTTAGATTTAATGCTTTCAGGCCTATGTTGTCAGGCCACCATCTAGTTTAGATTTACTGGTTTCAGGCCTATGTTTTCAGGCCACCTTCTAGTTTATATTTATCGCTTTCAGGCCTATGTTGTCAGGCCACCATCTAGTTTAGATTTACTGCTTTCAGGCCTATGTTGTCAGGCCACCTTTTAGTTTAGATTTCTTGCTTTCAGACCTATGTTGTCAAGCTGCCATCAACTTTTAATTTTCTGCATCATGGCCTATATTGCCAGTCCTCATCAAATTTTGTTTCTGCACACATCCTGTGAAGCAGGATTTTATTTGCATTTATCCTGGCAACAACAGGATTTCATTTGCATTCTTCCCGGCAACAGCGGGACCCCATTTGCATTCTCCTGTCAACTACAGTACTTCAAGCATGTTTAATTTTTTATCCACCTGTCAAGCCGGTTTGCATTTATCCTGGCAACAGTAGGATTTCATTTGCATTCTTCCCGGCAACAGCGGGACCCCATTTGCATTCTCTTGTCAACTACAGGCCTTCAAGCACATTTAATTTTCTGTCCACCTGTCGAGCAGGTTTGCATTTATCCTGGCAACAGCAGGATTTCATTTGCATTCTTTCCGGCAACAGCGGGACCCCATTTGCATTCTCCTGTCAACTACAGGCCTTCAAGCACATTTAATTTTCTGTCCACCTGTCAAGCAGGTTTGCATTTATCCTGGCAACAGCAGGATTTCATTTGCATTCTTCCCGGCAACAGCGGGACCCTATTTGCATTCTCCTTTTAACTACAAGCCTTCAAGCACGTTTAATTTTCTGTCCACCTGCCAAGTAGGTCTGCATTTGTCCTGGCAGCAGCAGGATTTCATTTGTATTCTTCCCGGCAACAGCGGGACCTCAGTTACATCCTCCTATCGACAATAGGACTTCAAACATGTTTAATTTCCGTTCACCTGTCAAGTAGGTTTGCATTCATCCTGGCAACAGCAGGATTTCATTTGCATTCTTCCCGTCAACAACGGGATCCCCATCAAGTTTAAATTTCTGCATCATGGTTTGTGTTGTCAGGCCACCATCAAGTTTAAATTTCTACATCATGGCCTATGTTGTCAGGCCACCATCAAGTTTAAATTTCTGCATCATTGCCTATAATGTCATGCCTCATCAAGTTTAGATTTCTGCGTCATGGCCTATGATGTCAGGCCTCCCTCAAGTTTCCTTTCCTGCATCGCTAAATATTCTTTTCTCCTTTTTGGCCTATAGTGTCAGGCCTCCTTTGAGCTCTCTTTTCTGCACTCCGGCCTATAGTGTCAGGCCACTTTGTACATACCTTACTTTTTAGTTCTTGCACGCTTCCCTGCCTCAAACGGGTCCTTTCCACTCCATTGAGCCTATCTTAACAGGCCATTCTCTTCTACTTTGCCCATTTTAACAAGCTATTTTCATTTCATTTTGCTTGTCCTAACAAGCAATCCCATCGCATTCATTTCATTTCAGCTTACTTAGGCTATGCCATCTAGCTTTGTATATTTAAACCTTATCGGCACACGAAGCCGGTAAAGTCATTCAACCACCGCTCCTCAGGCATCCGTGGGGTCCACTTTAAGCTCAAGGCTTCTGGTGCTGCTCAGATTTCTTCAAAAACCGCCTCGGACATAATGTGTTCACGTCTTTACTCATTTCCTACCTCGATAATTCAGAGAATCATTTCTCACATTATCGGGTAGGAAAATGAGTAAAGAGAGGCAAACTGTAAACACCCAATTATGTCCGATGTCCCCAATTAGCAAAATTAATAAAAAAAAAACTGAACATAAAAAGAAAAACAGAAAACAAAATAAAGAGACCAACAGAGAAAGAGACAATAATAAAATATAAATCAAAATCAGAAAATGGAAGGAAAGAAAAGAAAAAGCTAGGAAAAAAGAAAAAGAGATTAAGTAAAAACTATTAATTAAAATTAAAAATAAAATCAGAATTTAAAAATAATTAAAAAAATTCTAATTTGAAAAGTTATTAAAAAATTAAAAATCTGGAAAACATAATAAAAATCATAAAAATCTGAGAATTAAACAAAGCATAAAATTTTGAAAATAAAAAAATATAGGAAATAATCTAAAAACTTAAAAAACTTTTTTAATGAAATAAACAAAAAAAGAAATAAAAAAGAAAAATAAAATTAAAATAATAAAAAATAGAAATAAAATTTTTAAAAATCTAGGAATAAAAAATAATAAACAAAGAAGATAAAAAACAAAAAAAGAAAGAAAAGAAAAATACAATAATAAAAATAAAAAAAATTGGAAGATAAAATTAAGAAAAATAAAAATCAGAAAAAGAAAGAAAAATAAAATCTGAAAAGAAAAATAAAAATAAAAATATCAAAATTATGAAAGGAATTACTCAAAACAAGAGTAAACAAATTAAATAAACAAATATACAAGATAAATCTGAAAAAATAAATAAATAAGAAAATTAAAAGAAAGAGATGGAAAAGATAATAGATAAAAGAAAAAATAAAATTTAAACTAAAAAAAATAATAAAAACAAAATGAAAACTAAAATAATAAAAATTACAAAATTACAAAATAAAATACGCTTTAAACAAAAATAAAAAGAATAATATTTTTTTTTTTAAAAAAAAAACCGAAATTTTGTTAAAATAGAAAAATTTTTAAAACAGAAATTTTAGAAAGCGAAATTGAAAAAACAGAAAAAGGTTTTAACAGAAAATAGAAAAGGGTTTTTTGAAAAAGGAAAAAAGGGGGGAATAAAAAAGAGGATACACAAAAAGGCAAAAAAAAGAGAGGAGGGGAGGGATGAGCGAAAACAGAGAGATCCTTGTGGAGCCACAGCAGATAGAGGAAAAATGGCCTAGAGGAGAATTCTCTACTCATTAAGGCGCTTGGCAGAAAAAGGGAAATGGAATTTCAGCTACTCCCAAGGTAGGGAGGCGAGGCAGACGCCACCAAATGAACTTGCAGCATCGGGATCTTCGGGGACTCACCTTAATGAAGACAAGATCTAATCTCAAGTGGAAAAAAACAAGGCTCAAGAGGTGGATGTGTCATCCAAGTTAGTATCTTCTGGCCTTCATTTTTTTCCTTCTTAAACATGCAATGCTTGAGCAGATACGCATCCTTATTTTGGTTCAAATGAGATCAAGAATTCCATACAATTCCCACACACGTTTGGTGGTACTGTGGCATTAAAACAGAAATCGCAACCTCCTTGAATTAGAGAGAATATCGTTGTTTTAGTTGTTGTGTGCATGCCTTACCTTATAGCTATAAGCCGTAGAAATCTTATGATTGTATGAATGGTATATTGTTATAAATTGTGGAACCCTTGATCATGTATATATCTGATTCCCCCTCCCATTAGCAAGTTACAAACCCTCGGAGCAAACGAGCGAAAATCGGGTTCTTGATATAATCCAAAACTGTTGAGCATAGAAATTTATATACGGCATCCTTATCGTTATTAACTAAGGAGAAATAGGGTAGAAAGTTATCTGAAACTTCTCCTTAAAGGTGCAACGAAGCGATAAGTCATGGTGGTCGACGTGAAAGACAAAGAGGGTTCCAAGATAGATTCCCCATGTCCATGATTGTTCAGGACCAGAGTTAACCACGCATAGCCAATATGGTAAGGGTTCTGCTAACTGCCTGTCTCCATGGTAGTCCCCCATGCCAATCTGGTCATAGGCAAGTCACACCCACAGGCCATCTAGGAGTTCACCTTACTCCTTCTTATGTCCTATACGAAACCCATGCAGCTCTTAATTCGTAAGGTTGCTTTCAGTCAAGACTATCTTTGTTGAGGTAGTCAGGTAGCATAAACAAAAGTGTCATGCTAGCAACCAGGATTTATGCAAACAATTAATTTGGTTCGATGATAAGCCAAATGCAAACCACATGAAACCATGCAGCTTGTAGCTCATAATAGGCAGCATGAAGAACCGTCCTGGTACGCACGTGCATGGCTCGGATAGTGATGCAGATTCCTATGTTAGGTTAGGATATTGAGTGCCAAATTTCAGGTCGAAGAAGCAGCCCAGGGGTGTTCATAGGCGGACCATCATTCTCCGATTCACCCCTTATGAGTTAAGAAACTTCCCCTCATTCATGCATGTGGTTGATAACAGCATGATTATTATCATCGCGCCACTACATCACCTACATTGCCCTCGTTCTATTTAGAATTGGACGTTCAGGAAGGCATCCATTCTTGGGTTTGTTGAATGAGCTGGCCCAGCCTTTAGACATACATCTCCTCTATCCCTGTTAACTCTCTCCCCCGCGAGTATGTCCCCTAGGGGTCTCTCACTTTCACTCATAACAGCCCCTAGAGGCACCCTACGCCACTCGTGCCCATCCATGCATATACCCCTACAATGTTCGAAGTAGACTATCTAAGGTAGGATTATGCATTGAACCAAAAGCTCATCCATGGAAGGGCACTTTTGAGCATGAAGTTGCATAAGTAGCTGTGGGTAAATCCAAAAGGAATACCCATTTTGCCCCCAAGACCACAAATTACCATACTGCCCCTAGAGAATTCCAAAAATACCCATTCTGCCCCTCAAGTCCTCAAAATTACAATCAAGCCCCTACTCTTTCTAAAATCATAATTAAAACCCAAAAAAATTTCAAAATAAATCCTTCTCCCCCAAATTCATAATAAACCCTTTTTCTTCAAAATCCATAAATAAAATCTTTTTCTTCAAGATTTAAACTATTATTTTTAATTATTTTCTTCGAATAAAATCAAAATCAAACTCAAGTTTAATCGTCTTTCCCTCAAGTTTTCAAACTCGCTTCAAAACTAATTCCTTTTCTAAATCGAGCCGTTTCTTTCCTTTATGCAAATCAAATTCTTTTCAAAACATTTTAGGATCGTTGGTCTCACGCAATGGGCTCTAAATGGGGGACTAGCGGTTCACATGCTGTCCAATATCTAGTAGTCTGTATAGGCCCCGCGTTGCCGTTGCCGCCTCAGGTCTTATGCATGAGTGGACTGAAGGTTCTTCCAAAAAATAAAAAAAGCCCTTTCAAAAAACAAAATTTTCAAATATTATTTTTCAAGCACCTTCGAAGGTCAAGCCTTCAAAACAAACCAGAACTACGTAAGCCTTGAGTTTCCCATTGCACCGGGGAATACGTTGGAGCAGGATTAAGTCCTGTCAGGCTAACCTCCATCAAGTATTTATTTTCACACTAATTCAAGGGATCAAACAATTTTCAAATAACCACACACTCTATTTAAGGGTACCGACTCCCGAACTTAGAATCTTATCCTTAAGTTAGAGTTTTTCCAAATATTTTCCCTTAAATGAAAATTTGGTGGCGGCTCCACATAATCCAATAAAATTCCATTTTCAAAACTTTAGCGAGTTTGTCGTCTCGTCGGAATTACGATTGCGACAGTGACAGGAGACTTGATAGTTCGAGGTGAGTTCTTGGAGAGCGTTATAGGGGATACATCAGCATCGGGTAAGAACTCAAAATAACTCAAGGTTGGCAAAATGGTGTAAGACACCTCTGATAGTGGGGGCATAGGTTTGAGGTGATGCATACATGGTATAAGGCTTGGGTAGGCCACCGCTAAAGTAATCAAGAGCAGGAGTATACTGAGCTATATTACCCCAAAGTCACTGACACTTTTCTCAAGGAATGCATGACTAAAATCCTTAAGTCTGATCCTGAATGCAGAGAATTCATAACGAAGGAATAAGATGGAGTGGGAACATATAACACCAAGGATTTGGCCCAACACAAAATACTGATCTCTTCTTAGTCAAGTACTGAGCAGCTAACTAAGAGATTTGCATAGACGAAACCAAATATGCCCAATAATCGTGCTAGAACTATGTAACAAATGGACCAAAAAGATCACATAAACAATGTCCCTATTAAATGATCTAAGCTGAGAAAAGAGACACCCAAGGTTGAGAAAGAACATGAATGGATAAAAATTTCAAGAGCCTGTATTTTCCACCGAGTCGTGATTGACCACCTTCACCTACTTAATCATTGCACTTTAATTTTGTATCAGCACTGTATCAAGGCAGTACCAGTATTTTAGGAACTATTGGAATGATTTTTTGGCTTGGCTATTGAAATTTTAAGACAACACTTAACATCTCTAGTTGAGCCATCCATAATATCAGAGAAATCGATTCTAAACAGGATGCATCTAACACAACAAACTAGTTTTTTCTAAGCTATTTCCATTGGACTTAGGTGAGAAATGAAGGCATAATGGAATGATTCAAGAATTACAACAAGATCATAATCTCAATATTAATGCAACCACATGTTCTGTGATACCGTATCCTCATTAAGCTTAGGCAAGGTTTAAACCGACGTTTCTAAGGGAAGCTGGTTTCACAGAATTAGAGACTTCTCTTGCAGCTAACGCGGCCTTTGATTACGATGATTCTCCTTTCATGTTTAGCTACTCATCATAGCTATAGGATATCCTATGCATGAATTTAGTGGACCAAAAAAGCCAAGATATTGGCAGCCGATGGAAGGTTTTGTAAAAATAATGTGTAAAATGGCTTGAATCTAATTTCACTATACAAGTCAGTTCGATCAAATTCATGGAAAAAATTGAATCTACACATGCAGCAAGCTGAGCACTAATCCACTAAACATTTCAGCAACTTATCGAATCATGACCAGAGGAGGTAATTTTCTGTTTCATGTGATGTTTCTCTACATGTAAAGGCCTGATTTCAAAGGTATTTGTCCTATTGAACCAAACATTAACAGGATTTCATGCAGAAAAAATAGAAAATATCCTAAAGTATCCTTGAAGCTGAACTCATCAAATAAAATTCAGGTCATAAGATAGTGCCAATGACGAAATTGAATACTTATTCATCTAAACGGTTGATCATTCATTGAGAATCTTGAATCCTTAAACATTAAAAGCTTGATACATGGAACAATCTAACCTGATTTATTAATCTAAATGAAATACATGAGAAAGGAGAACAGACCTGAGAGCAGCTGAGGCAAGGTTCTCTTCCTCTGCTATTCACAGCGCAACAATGAAGACAATGAATACCTTCTGAAATTGAAACCAGCTTAGTGAGGTTCCTTCTTTCTTGGAGAACTTCCATCGAGAAAACAGAGAGAAATTATGAAGAATAAAGTGGATTGCCCTTTCTTTTCTCAGCTAGCATCAGAGAAGAACCAAAAACTCAAAGGTTTAGCTTCACCCAGATAGGAGCTAGAAAGAACTGCCCTAAAAACTCCAGAAATCTCCTGGGAGATCAGCGACTTTTCTCCTCCTTCTTTTCCCCTTTTTTCCCATTTTTAATCTTGGCGAGAAACACCAATTTCTTTTTTTTTTCCCCTATTTTTCTTTAACTAATTGTTTTTCCTCTTTATTTATTTTTTTGTTTTTCCCTTTTCTTTTATTTTTCATTCATTTATTATTATTATTATGATTATTATTTTGTTATTTTTCTTTTCTTTTCCCTAACTAATTTTTTAACTAATCTTAACTAACCTAACTAACTTCCTAAAAATTGTCTTTTTTCTTTTTTATTTTTCTTATTTTTGTTTTTTTTATTTAATCTATTTTTCTTTCTTTTCCTTTTTTTTTCTTTTTCTTGCTTATTTATTCTCTTTTTACTACTTATTTACTCTTTTTATTTTTCTTTCTCTTTTTTTTTTATTTTTGTTTTTTTTATAGAAATTCCTTTTTCCTTTTGTTCCTTTTTTAATTTTTCCTCCTCTTCTTCTCTTCTTTTACTTATATTATTTAAATTGAATATATTTTAAAAGATGGGGTCTCAGACATAATTGGATGTTCACAATGTTCATATTTGGCATAACCATGCTTACTTATTTTGCACAAGTGTGTTACTTTTCATTGGCACAATTGTACTTAAGTTTACAGGGTTGTGCTAGGAATCCTAGTTTGTTTTGAAAGTGTGTTGATGAGAATTTTTGTTCTTATACTGCTCCCTTGTCTTGTCTACCTTTTGGCCTTATTTTTATCCCAAAATTTTCCTATTTTTTTTATTCTTTTCTTGCATGATCATTTTTGTAAAAATAAGATAAATTAGAAAAAATTACTTGGAAATAATCATGAATGATATGGTTATTATTCCTAAAATTTTGTAGATAAATTGGTAGAATAACAGTTTATCAGTGACCCCCCACATTACTTGATATCGAATTGTCCTCCTTTCTCACATATGAGCATACCTTTGAAGTTCTCATTAAGAGAGCTTTCCAACAACATGTTCGAAGTTTCGTTCTAGCATTATTTTTCCGTTCATTTTAGTTTCTATTGGTAAATAGTTTGACGTTTGTTCAAAATTTATAGTTTGTATATTTAATAACTTATTTTGGTTAAAATTGATTATTTTATATTTCATTCATACTCTAAAAAGTGAGTACTTAGGAGTGGAAAATGTAATTCCTTTCCTTTGGGTTTGTTATTCCACCTTGAGGTATTGGGGTACAACTCATCTAAACTCCTGTAGTTATAAACACCACTATGTCTCTTATTTTTCACAATCAATAATTCTTAGAACATAGCCATCTAGCCTCTTCATTTTATTTCATGTGGGCTATAATTATGGTTATTTTCATCTTTTTATAACACTCATCCATATTTATACTACCTTAGTTTATCCTTGAAGCTTACGGTGTAGTTCCCTATGATAGTGAGGTGGTATATACCTATGCCAAAAGGAAATGTTCATTTCTTTTCAAGTATATCTGGAGTAAAACTTAGCCCTTTCTTTTTTCAATTTATCTTACCAAATAAGGGTATAGTTATAAAACTCCAAAGATGACATCCTCACCTTGTTGTCTTGTCTCATATTATGCCAAGCAAAGATTTTCTCTACCTTTAATTCTCACTCTTAATAAACATTAAGGTTACTCCTATCTTAAAACATACGCATCTTAATCTTAATTTCCATTCATTTATCTTGGTTTTCATTATTTTTGATAGCTTTATAATGCTCCTTATCCCAATATTTTCCCCTAGTCATAGAATGGTTTCTATCCTAGAATACTCCCTACTTTTAGAATGATCTATACTCCTAGTTCACCTTTATGTATAGCATGATTTTTTTCATCATTTCTTATCCTATCACCTTGTCTTTAGCTATTATTTCTACCCCATGGGGACTCATAAAATTTCTTGTCTCCTTAAGACACTTCTTCCCTTAAGGACCTTTCCTTTTGGTTATGATTTAACTCTTATCCTTATAAGAACCTCTTTATACATAGATTCTCCTACGAGATGAACTCCTGTGCCTAAATTCTTTCAATTTATCCTTAAAGTTTTTTTATTTTTTTTGTAATATTTTCTCAAACCTTTGAGTTATAATTTTCATTTGTAGCCTATTCCAACCTTGGTAGTTAGGAAAATTGTCTTCACTTATATTTTCTCCACTCACAGCCTAAATTTTTAAGGAAAAAAGATAATGTTCTATGTAAGATAAGAAAAAACTCTAATTAGGAAGTAACTACTAAAATAAATAAAATCACACCCCTTATATCTACCAAGCACATAAAAATATGCAAAAATATCTCACTAACCACCAAAACCTCAAATGAAAATTACAAGGAAATTTGAACCTATTTGTTATACACTAATGTAATAGTGGTTTACAATTGAAATGTCTAATACAATTGATATATTCTAATTTAAAAATACTATTTAAAAAACAAAATTAATAAATACTCAGTCACCTATCCATAGCAAAATAACAAGGAAACTAGAAAGATGTTAATATTCCATTGTAATACCGCACAAGCCCAAACTAGCAAGCAAAAAATGTTTCACTAATCATTGAAAATATCAAATATAAAAGTCCAAAGTCCAAATGTCCAAATGTCCAACTTATAATGAGGAATAAAACATTGAATAATTGCAAATGAGATTCCTAATAGAAAATTTTACTATAATTTACAAATGGAACAAAAGTTCTTAATCTTCAAGAGTCCCTCCTTAATCCCAATTTCTTCTTCTAACAAGGTTAAAGATTATAACCCCAAAGTAATAGAAAGTGAAATACGCACCTTTGCTACACCATAAAAACTGACATGAAGTAGTGAGGCTCCACAAACTAGCAAGTTCACTAAGTGTCAAAGTAATAGAGTATTAGAATTACAAAAAATGTCAAACCTATAAGTATAAATCAAATATCAAAATTAGTTAGTTGTGAGATAAGTTGAACAAAATTGATAAGGGAATAATTGAGAAACTGAATGTAAAATAAAATCAATTTAAAAGCAAGAATGATCTCTCGATATGAGTTAGGATGTTCACTCCATCTAATATTTATATGTTTCTAATCTATATGTGCTAATTGATTTTCATTGTAATTAATTAGTGACAACTTTATTAATTTTACTACAAGCCTTTCTTATGGTTAATTAATACTCCTAGCTTCATTTTACTCTTAGCGTAAATGAAACCCAATTAGGGCTTATAATTCAAGAAACTATAGTCACAAGAGTTGTATTTTCTTATCTCTAGTTTACACTTAACCCATAATGCTATGATAGCTGATGCTATTACATTGGTTTCCTCAGGCTCCCTGCAAATTCATAAATTTCCCAAATTGTTGATGAAGAAAATTAGGAAGTTTGTAATTCAACATAACATACAATTAAATATTGGAAAGCCAATTAGCATACGTATAAACCTAGAAGTATCTTATGATGAGGATTTGTTTACATCCTTGGATAAAGGAATTTAAAACATAATTGTAAAATTATCATCTTGAGTTTAGAATTAGAATGGATAAAAAGATACATTCATATAGAAATTAATAATCGTAAGAAGAAATGGGTAAGATGTGTAGGAGAAATCTCTTCCTAGTTAGTGGTTGTTTGATCTTATCTTCAAACCTCTTAGTCTAAGGATTTTTGTGATGTTTCTCTCCCATTTTTCCTTTGAGAAAATTGATAAGCATAAATTTCATAAATAATTATCTCTCAATTTTATCTCATTAAGACTTCTTATATGTTCAATTAAGTGGTCTTTGTCATATTTTATGAGTTTGGGTTCATATGAAGTTTAATTGAATTTCTTTGCTTACCCGATTAAAATGACACTATTATAGTATTTTGAGCATAATAGGAGTTTTAGACATCCAAAAATCATGAAATCTATCTTGAATGAAAGCTTAAAGAAGTTTCCACAGTTACAAAGCAAGATTAGACTCTAAATGGGATGTTTAAGACTCCGAAATTATCTCAAAAGATGAGATAGTGTTGCTGACGTGGAATTTGAACAGTGTGCAAAGATCCGGCCATATCCAGAGATACAGAAGTCATATTGAGATGAAATCAAATCTGTTGGACGGCTAAGATCCAGGGCTACAACTTTTATTCAGAAGTCAAGCTCTAATTCGGACATGTGAATATCCGAAATTGCGGTGCAAGAAAGTCAAAATTGTTGTGCTAATTGGTGACAAAAATTCAAAAGTATTTTGCATTTTCAACAAAGCCCATGTGAAAACAATAAAAGGGTAGAAAAGTAATATCCTAGTTGGTGACTTTCTGAAGATGATGCCTCACAAATCCTCTATAAATAGAAGGGTTTACAAGAGGAGAAACACACCACCTTGGAGATTAACTCCAATACCATTTTCCATCTTTCTTTCTTTCTTCTTAGTTTGCCTCCTACATGGAAGGCTTAGTTTTTCTTTATTGTTAGTTTGCCTCCTACATGGAAGGCTTAGTTTTTCTTTATTGTTAGTTTTCCTCCTACATGGAAGGCTTAGTTTTTCTTTATTGTTAGTTGCCTCCTACATGGAAGGCTTAGGATTTATTTGTTGTTAGTTGCCTCCTACATGGAAGGCTTAGGATTTATTTGTTGTTAGTTTGCCTCCTTCATGGAAGGCTAGGTTCATAGTTTCAATTCAAGGATTCAAGCTATTTTCATTTTAACTTTGAGGTCTTGATCTTTATTTACATGCTTATTAAGTAGTTTCTACTCTGCTTCACTATATTCTTCAATTTTATTCTTTAATCAAAGTTTGATCGTATGACGTATTTTGATTAATGCATAATTGATTTATAATTGGTTTTTGATTGGTAAATCATTTTCCAAAAGTTTGAAGAGTAGAAATTAAGTAATTGAATTGAAAGTTTTCATTTTATTACTTACTTCAACTGAATTCTGATTCTGAAATTGGTTTAGATAAAAGATTAAGTGGTTACTAATCTTGTTGATCATAATCAATTAAATTCTGAGAGGTTTCTCAGTAGAGAATTCAAGGATCATTTTAGGGGTTCCAGATGATCCTAGGTTGATAAACACAATGCATGATTTTAGTGATCAATGATTAGTTATGAAAATAGCCTCTGAATTCCTTGAGTTGATAATTGTTAAGTAAAATTAATTTCATTCTGTATTTTGTATTTAGCATTTGATATCACATCTTTACAAAAAACCCCTTGTTCTAACTTTCTCCTAATTTGCTTAAGAATATGAAATGGTCTTTGGGAGATGACCTAGGTTGCACCTTATACTATACCAATAGTTTGGGGAAAATCTAGAAATTATTTTTGCGCGTTTGCGACGAGCGCGTCAAAAATTTGGCGCCGTTGCCGGGGACCATTTTAGTTTCCTAGGCTTATTTAGGAGTTTGTATAAAATTTTTAACCTTTCTAACAATTTTTTGAGTTTGTATAAAATGTTTAACCTTTCTAACAATTTTTTGAGTTTGTATAAAATTTTTAACCTTTCTAACAATTTTTTGAGTTTGTATAAAATTTTTAACCTTTCTAACAATTTTTTTTAGGTATACTATTCTTGATTTGTTTGAACTATTCCGTAAGGAAAAAACACGTTATAGTCTTGGGAATCTGACTTTAAAAAACCCTTTTGTCAGTTTACAAGAAAACTGAATGGGAAGCACATCCTCGACTCTTAGAAGGCGTTTCAGCTGTTACTGGACGTAAAACCGGAGGAAGATGTGAGCCACAATCACAACTACTGTTCATTCTCATGCATGTATGTTTGTCATTTACATTTTCTTTTCAATTTATTTGAAATTTTCACCATTTTTAGAATATAGCAATGCAGCTGGTGAACCAACCAAATCAGGATGGCAGAGACAAAAGAAAACCAGATACCACTCTTCGGTTATAAGTTTTCCTTACTTTGGTGGTTTTGTCACATTTCTTTTCCTGTTATATAATTTCTATCTAAGACATTGGGGACAATGTCTTGGATAGGTTGGGGGGAGGATGGTCTGATATAAAAGAAAATTTAAAAAAAAAAAACCCAAAAAAAAATAAAAAAATTAGGTTAGAATCATAAACTTGCTTTGAGTAAGATGGCTGAGTAAGGAGTTACACTTGACTCTTGATACGCATCTTATGATTAAAAAAAAAATTGAATGTGGAAGTTTGTTGTTCTTTAGATTTCATAAAATAATTGAAGCAAAATGATTTACATTTCGAGATTAATTAGTTTGGCAACACATTTGAACTGGATAGATTAGATTTGATAAATATATTACCTCTGAGATTTTGAGCCTTATTATTATTTTCTTTCTTGTGTGATTTTCATCTATGGAATATGTTACTTCAGAACTTGCATTGATTCTTTTTGAAGCTACATTTTCACATGAATTGTACAAAAATGATTGAGGCACTCTTTTTCTTGAACAAACCACTTGGCCAAATAACCAAACCATATAATTTTATCCTTTGATCAACCCTTTGAGCCGATTAGCCTTTTCTTCTTTTTAGCTCACCACAAATAAGAAAAAAAAAACTTTGTCTGACCATAGAAGGTGAGAAATACTGGATTTATCATACCATAAGTATTTCAATAAGTGTGGGGGAGATTATTGTTGTGTTCATCAATATGATGGTTGAAAAAAAAACTGAAGCAATAAATTAACAAATAAACTATTATATTGAAAAAAAAGAAAAGAAAAAAAAATGAAGAAGTGATATCTGTTTCTCACACTTGCACTTAGACTCAGTTCTCAATCCTCACCATTTTCCTTGGTCTAACATTGTATCTCTTCAATATATCATTTCATCTTTCTAATCCCGTTATAACCAAAATAAAGACCTCTTGATTTGTGCATTGCATGTGTACATAGTAGTAGAGAAGTAGAAGATATGCAAGCTTATGATAGTACATCTTTCATGGATTTAATTTGAGAGAAACACTTACCAAATCAAACACTTGAGAGATTCAGAGTATATCATGTGAGGTTTTATCTTTCTCAATCTATGTTTTTCAAATTAAAGTTGCCTTTCTAAGTAATTTCAAAAATGTGATGAAAGAATGCTTCATGAAATTTTGTGAATTCTTGAGAAATCAACTCAAAACTTTGATGTTCTTTCAAAAAAAAAAAAAAATAGTCACCAATCCTTAACTTAAGTTTGCCCGAGACGTGCAAAAGATAAGTGTGGGGGAATTTGATAAGCATAAATTTCATAAATAATTATCTCTCACTTTTATCTCATTAAGACTTCTTATATGTTTAATTAAGTGGTCTTTGTCATATTTTATGAGTTTGGGTTCATATGAAGTTTAATTGAATTTCTTTGCTTACCCGATTAAAATGACACTATTATAGTATTTTGAGCATAATAGGAGTTTTAGACATCCAAAAATCATGAAATCTATCTTGCATGAAAGCTTAAAGAAGTGTCCACAGTTACAAAGCCAGATCAGACTCTAAATGGGATGTTTAGGACTCCGAAATTATCTCAAAAGTTGAGATAGTGTTGTTGACGTGGAATTTGAACAGTGTGCAAATATCCGGCCATATCCTGAGATACAAAAGTCATATTGAGATGAAATCAAATCTGTTGGACATCTAAGATCCGGGGCTACAACTTTTAGAAGTCAAGCTCTAATTCGGACATGTGAATATCCGAAATTGCGGTTCAAGAAAGTCAAAATTGTTGTGCTAATTGGTGACAAAAATTCAAAAGTGTTTTGCATTTTCAACAAAGCCCATGTGAATGCAATAAAATGGTAGAAAAGTAATATCCTAGTTGGTGACTTTCTGAAGATGATGCCTCACAAATCCTTTATAAATAGAAGCGTTTACAAGAGGAGAAACACACCACCTTGGAGGTTAACTCCAATACCATTTTCCATCTTTCTTTCTTTCTTCTTAGTTTGCCTCCTACATGGAAGGCTTAGTTTTTCTTTATTGTTAGTTTGCCTCCTACATGGAAGGCTTAGTTTTTCTTTATTGTTAGTTTGCCTCCTACATGGAAGGCTTAGTTTTTCTTTATTGTTAGTTGCCTCCTACATGGAAGGCTTAGGATTTATTTGTTGTTAGTTGCCTCCTACATGGAAGGCTTAGGATTTATTTGTTATTAGTTTGCCTCCTTCATGGAAGGCTAGGTTCGTAGTTTCAATTCAAGGATTCAAGCTATTTTCATTTTAACTTTGAGGTCTTGATCTTTATTTACATGCTTATTAAGTGGTTTCTACTCTGCTTCACTATATTTTTCAATTTTATTCTTTAATCAAAGTTTGATCGGTTGACGTATTTTGATTAATGCATAATTGATTTATAATTGGTTTTTGATTGGTAAATCATTTTCCAAAAGTTTGAAGAGTAGAAATTAAGTAATTGAATTGAAGGTTTTCATTTTATTACTTACTTCAACTGAATTCTGATTCTGAAATTGGTTTAGATAAAAGATTAAGTGGTTACTAATCTTGTTGATCATAATCAATTAAATTCTGAGAGGTTTCTCAGTAGAGAATTCAAGGATCATTTTAGGGGTTCCAGATGATCCTAGGTTGATAAACACAATGCATGATTTTAGTGATCAATGATTAGTTATGAAAATAGCCTCTGAATTCCTTGAGTTGATAATTGTTACGTAAAATTAATTTCATTCTGTATTTTGTATTTAGCATTTGATATCACATCTTTACAAAAACCCCCTTGTTCTAACTTTCTCCTAATTTGCTTAAGAATATGAAATGGTCTTTGGGAGATGACCTAGGTTGCACCTTATACTATACCAATAGGTTGGGGAAAATCTAGAAATTATTTTTGCGCGTTTGCGACGAGCGCGTAAAAAATGTTCCGAGGTAGAGTTGCACCTCTAGTCTAAAGTGAACCAAAAGTCAAACGTTAACCCTTATTTTTTTATTTGAGTCTTCTATTTAGAGAGAAAATTAGATCAAATGTTGAGTCCATCCTATAGCGTTCTATGCCATATTTTCAGGTGGCCTTATTCTTTATTTAGTGGTCTTAGGAGCCCACATTGTAGCATGGATCTTTGGAAACTTGACATGTGTATCCCGAGGGTGAGAGGTGGAGCACCATGATGTTGTGTCGTGTGGTGTAGCAGAGTCTCCCTCTTATAGATGTAGATTTAGGGTTTCCACCATCAAGGACTAAGCTTGACCTAGCTTCCCTGCAGTTGTCATGATTGTTCTAGGTCTTTTGTAGTGTTGCAAATGTGGCACTATTTACTGGCGTATCAAATGTTGGCACGACCGTGATGCATCGCATTGGCACAACCGTGCAGCGTCATGTTGGCACAATCATGGTTAGGATTGCATGGCTGTGTTGGTGTGCTGAGGGGCCATTTTTTTCTTTTTTGTATCCTTGTCTTTTTATGCCCTTTTTGCCATTTTTTTTTCTCAGAATTTGCCTATTTTTGGATTCTCTTATTTTTTGACCAGTTTTATAAAAATAAGGGATATTAGATGGAATTACAATTAATTATACTAAATTATGCAGTAATTATGCCTAAAATCTCATAGATAAGATGACAGAATGATAGTTTACCAATAATCCAATGTAGAAACACAAAGAAGCAAACTAACTAACCTTTAACTATGATAAAATGTATGAAAAAGAACAAAACATAGAGGGGAAAATTAGATGCTTGGGCCTTGGAAGCTCATAGCTCTTCTTGAAAAACTAGTACCTAAGTTATTCACCTTCTCAAGTAAAAACCTTATAACTCTTACCTGCCACTTCAGAACCCAATCAAACATCTATGTGTGTGTGAGAGAGAGTAGTTCTAAGAAATTGATTTTGTCATGCAAATGCAAAGGTCAAACCTAAAACAAAAGAACATATCACAAATTCTACCATCTCAAACACCAAGTGAAAAAATTAAACTTAGGATCAATAGGGATTTTTTCTAGCTTGTAATGTTAGGCTAGGCTAGGGGTATGATAAGATGTCATTTAGGCTTGTATTTCTTACCCTTAACTTACAAAATCCTAGATCTTTACCTAATATCCTAAGAGAATCCCAAATTGAAATTAAACTACATTTTTCATTATTATTTTTGTTGTGGCTTCCTTTTTTAGTTTAATGGTTTTTTCTGGCTTTTTTGAACCCCTTTGGAATCATTTTTCCACATACTATTTGTAGTTTCTAATTCATTTTTGATATGTGAACTTAGAATTTTTAGGGGCAATAAAGTTTTACCACATTTAGTAAAGAGTTTTTAACTTAAGAATAATTTCGAAGATGTGAAAAGTGGAATTAAGAAACACTTGTATTATTGGTTTTCATAGAAAAATAATAGATCTAAGGTCTAAAGGGAGTAACCCTAAACCCCAATGATCATGCAAGGTATATAATTCAGAGAAACATAAGAACATTTAAACTTGTTAAATTAATAATTGGTTAGAAATCAAGGGTTCCGATTGAGCCTCCAAATCCTTTAGATTCAGCTTACCTTATAGTTTCGTTAATTAGGAAATGGTACAATCGCCAATCCCTCAATTAACTTAGAAATTAACAAGAGTAGCTACTTCTCGTCAATTAATTAAGCACAATAAGGAAAACATAATTGAATAATAACACATAATCATTCATAAAAGGGAAAAAGGGTTCAATATGATACATCATAAGTCTCATGAAAGCCCCATGATTTGGAGATTAGTTACACATAGAGAGATAAGGCAAAGAAGAACATACTAATCCAAAAAAAAACCATAATCCTAATTCTAGAAAAAAGAATGACAAAATCGTAGTGCCAACAAAGCTGGCAATAGGACATTGCAACTCGCACTGTGAAAGAGCCTTTACCTCTAATATCCTACGAGAGGGTACCAAAAGAAGATAAGAATGGAATGGGTACTGAAGTGGTGTGTCTCTAGGTAGCGAGAAGGTTGTCCCCCAAAGAGTGGTGTGGCCTTTGGGGCATAGAGTGATGTGTCTAGAATAATGTTGCAGAGCCTCCCTTTTATAGGTGTGGATTAGGGATTCATTGTAGTGGACTGGGCTTGACCTAGCCATCATGACCATTCTAAGTCATCTTACAATGTTGTAGGGTTGATTGGAATGCCTCCTGCGTTATTAGGCTGATGTTATATTTTTGCACTTGATGCCCTATCTTTTTTATACTCTTTAGGGCTAATGTGGCATGGTAGGACTAGATACCTTTTCTTTTTAATGCTCATTTTTCCCTTTCTTTGGCCCAAAACTTGTCTATTTTTAGATTCTTACTTGCGTAACCATTCCTACAAAAATAAGAAAAATTAGGTAGAATTACAATTAAATAATCATAATTATATCATAATTATAACTAATTTGTTGTAGATAAATCAATATAATGGTGGTTTATCAGTAGGCATATAATCTTAACCATTGAATGCAATAAAGGTACTCCAATTATCGAGGATTATTGTAGAAGGTTAGAATTTCCTTAGTCTCATCTCTTGATTACCATTCCTAAAAGAACTTCAACCCTTATGTTAGGTGGAAGAGTTTAAGAAACACTAGGCAATATTTCAATATTGATGTTTGTAAACACTCAATTATGTCCGAGGTCCCGTTTTTAAAGTTAATAAATAATAATAATAGAAACAAAAATAAATAAAAAATGAAGATTAGAAAATAATAATATTTGAAACAAAAAGAAAAGAAATTAAAAATAGAAAAAACAGAAATGAAATTAAAAATAGGAAAACAGAAATATTAACAGAAAAACAGACAAATAAATAGATAACGGAATAATAAAAAACAGAAGGCAAAAATAAAATATATAAAATAACTAAAATAAATAAAATAAAAATAAATAAATACAAAAATAAAATAAAAGTAAATTAAAAATAGAAATTGAAATACATGAAGTAATAAAATGAAAAATAAAAATTGAATAAAAGAAAAAGAGAGAAATTAAAAAAACAAAAACAGTAAAATAAAATAAATAAATAGATGAAAAGGAAAAAACTAAAAAAATAAATAATAAATAGAAAATAAAATAAAAAACAAATAAAAAAATAAAGAAAAAACGAAACCAGAAAAAGAAAAAACTCATAACTGGAAAAAATAGAAAAGAAACTAAAATAACCGAAAAAAAACAAAAAAGGAAAAAAGGGAGAATAATGGAAATAACGAAAAAGATTAAAAAAAGAGAGGAGGATACACGCTGGGGGCACCCACGGATACAATGCTAGTCAAGGAAAAAGGGAAGAATTGGCAAAAGCAGGATCGAGGTGCTGATACACATCCTTAGTAATCTTAAAAGAGAGGGCAAGGACAAAAGATTGGAGGAGAAGCTCTCTACAGGGGTCGGTTTTACATGGAATGAAGAGATGCATGAGAAGCTAATGTAGCTGCAGGCTCGTGGGGAAAGAAAAGAAAATTCTTGGTGATTCTTGAATACTTCTAATTTTAGTGATCAAAGTCTCCGCTCTAGTGGTCGTTGCTCGTGCTCCAGTACAAGCTAGGAGGATAGGGAAGCCATTTTTTCTTTCTAACAAGAAGGCTCCGAGAGAAAAACCAAAAGAACTTCTCTTGAGGATTCTTGGCCTCGGGCTGGGCTTCGGTTCTCCTACCAAAAGATCCTCTCACTGCCGCAGGCAGGGGAAGAAAATTTTACTCCTCCAAGAATTAAGTGCATCCAAAGCTGGTGTTAGCCTCAGGTGACGATAAGAGAAGGCTCGCTGGGAATAGACTTAGTGCAGGTTAGTGTTCATATCTATTGCTTCTCATATATGCCTTTGTGTGATTCTCAACATGTGATCTGGTTTAATTTATGCTCAAAGTAAATGTGGTATCACAAAGCGAATTGAGATGTGTGGATAACTTCATAAGTTGTTCTAATCTAGATTCACGAATCTTAATGTGAATTTGCACAAATCGCCATGGTTAGGTTCTTGTGTTGCACTTGCATTATTCCTTGTTTAAATGATATACTGCTGTTTGGTGCATTAATGTGATAAAATTCTTTAGCTATTTGTACAATTATGTTTGGAATAGCTCTATAATAAGACTTAATATCTCTAAGTTCTTTTGTTACACTCGAATCCTTCCTTAGCTGGATGACAGATACTTAAGTGTACTCGTAGTCGATTCAATTCTGTGATAAGATCTGGTAATTCAAATACTATCCATCGAGGTATGGCTTTTAGGATATAGCAACAGTGTTCTAAGCTCTTGGAGTTAGCAAGCAACTCGATATTTGGTAAATCAAGCGTGACCAAATCAAGAGATAATGGTTTTGACTTCATTCGGGCTTCCTTGGGCTTTAATTCACCCATCGGTTTTCCATCATATTAGTGTTTATGCTCATCAAAACCATCAATAGGGAACATGACCACAAGCATCAACAGAGCATGAAACCTCACGAGTACACGGAACATTGGTGAGATGGACGCATATACAGTAACATGCACTGCTATTTGCTGACAAACCCAAGGTTACAATACTATGGCTGTTGCTTCCAGCGAGGGCCACTTTGCATGAGATCCCGCCACTTCAAGCGTTACGTGGTTTTTGTATAATTTGTCTTTTCTGCATCTAAATTGTTATCCCAGGCTTGCGCACTAATACAAGTTGCATGCATTTAAGCTAACTATTGAGAAGCGTTCTCTAGACTTCATAACTGACTTCATGATTATTGGTGTAAGTCTATTGATTCATGTGGTGATGGCTAAAGGAAGTCATATTTGTGGTGGAGTTTTCTGCGCAAAAATGTACTACTAATTCTATTCTTGCATAATCAAATGATCTAAATACCGGCCGTGAGGATGGGAAGAGGATTAAAACTATTGCCTTCAACAATGGGAACAGGGAATAACAGTGATTGTGAATGGCTTTCCCTCTGCCCCTCCTCGTCTCGACTCTTCACCCTCTTCTACAAGCTCGGTCCAGTTATTTTGTGCAAGGAAGATGCTCATGCTGGATTAGCACAATCATCTTTTGAATGCCTTGTTCTACTTGGTGTCAAACTAATTATGTTGCAGATCCAGTACCATATGCATCCCTATCTTTTAGAACTTCCTTCAAACAACTTTTATGAAGGCTTTCTGGGAATTGGAGCTGCTGTTAACGAAAGGAAATCATTAAGAATTGACTCTCTATTGCTGGCACCTAACTGAGAAGAGGCCAGGTTGGGCCAAATCTTGGTAGGTGGCTCTAATTCAAGTTTGTTGCGGCATTCCCCTTAATTCAAGATGAATGGCCGGTCCCAACTAGACAATGGCCCTCAAAACAGCTTTGTTACAAGCCAAGATTTCACAGGCATGGGCAGGTTTGAAGCCTACTTATGGTATATCATGCCAAATTTATTACTTATAAAAGAAATGGGAGATACCAGGAGAAACTGATATGGTCTTTTTGTCTTAAACGAATAAGGTATTCCTACTTGCATTTACTCACACTGATGCTAATAATCCACACGAGTTTGCCTCAACCAAAGGCACAACCCAATGGTCTGTGCATTTAAGTAGCTCTAAGTACCAAGTTCGAATTCTAGCAGGGGGATTTTTTCAAATGAATGTACATTTTCAACACCCTCAGCACTTCTTCTTATTGGGCCATGAATGAGGGTTGGAAAAGAGCCCAAACCTGTCACCACAACCGTTTCAGATACTAGATGAGAATAACTGGGACATTAATTCAATTTGGCATTGGAAAAGTAGGAGCGTACAAATACCAACGAATGCGCATTGACTAACACTTGGGAAATTCAGCTGAGTTGGTTAAATCATGTTAACATAACATGTATGCCTGGGTTTTAAATCCGGGCGAGTGAGACTTCATGATATTATTTTACCATGGTTGTATAGGAACGAAACTAGGCCCATTTACCTGCAACTTGGGGTTCGCTCGTTGGCTGCAACTCAGCCTTGCCACTTTAAGTCTAAACCAGGCCAAAATCAGATCAATTTGGGCCACCCGTATCCCTACAATGTCATTCCCAAAACGGGCCAATCGTTCCTCAAGTAGGTAACCCTATACATTAATCAGGCCAGGGTGATTGGGTCAACATAGGCCTATCCGTAAAGTTTGTTCCATTGGGTCTGGTCATCTCCCTCTTCTCATTTTACTCAATCTTTTAATTTAAATATTTGCTTAATCTTTTAATTCAAATTCATTTTAGTTCAAATCAAATCTAATCCTTTTCCTCAAATTTCAAATCAACCTCATTTTATTTTAAATCAAGTCTAATCCTTTTTCTCAAATTACAAATCATGTTCATTTTAGTTCAAATCAAGTTTAAATCTTTTCCCTCATTTCAAAACAATCCAAATCTAATTCTTTTTCTCCCTTTCAAACCAAACCAAATCTAATTCTTTTCCTCAATTTTTAAATCAAGTTCATTTCATTTTAAAATCAAGCCTAATTCTTTATCTCGAGTTCAAACCAAGTTTAGTTTATTTTTCAAATCCAATTCTTTTCATCAAATTCAAATCAAGTTTATTTTATTTCAAATCAAGTGTATTAAATTCATTCTAGGCCTTATGCAATGAACTCTAAACATGAACGGGTAGCTTTTTCTGCTATTCAATGTTTAGGGATTCATATGGATCCCAGTGCAGCCGTAGTTGTCTTGGACCCTGTGCATATGTGGATTAAGAATCCTTTCTAGATAATCTCAAAAGAAACCTTATCTTGGAATCCTAAGTCTCACGCGATGGACTCTAAATAAGAACTGGCGGTTTCACTGCTGTTCGATGTTTAGAGACTCATATGTGTCCCAGTGCAACCCTCTTTTTCCTTGGATCTTGTGCATATATGGACTAAAGATTTTCTCTGGAAAAATTCAAAATACTTTGTTTTCTTTAAACACTGCCGAAGGTCAAGCCTTCAAACCAGAACTATGTAGCCTTGAGTTTCCCATTGCACCAGGGAATACGTAGGAGCAGGATCAAGTCCTGTCAGGCTATTTTCATATAAGCTTATTTATTTTTATTCTATTTAAAGGGATCAAATAGTTTTCAAAAATATCAAAAAATTACACACTTAGTTTAAGGGTACCGTTCCTCGGAACGGGCAAATATGGTGCCTAACACCTTCTCTATTCGTAACCGACTCCCAAACCTAAATTCTTCCTCAAGTTTGGGTTTGTCCAAATATTTTCCCTTAAATAAAAATTTGGTGGTGAATCCACATAACCAATTAAAATTCCTTTTAAAATTTTAGTGAGTTTTTCGTCTCGTTGTAATTACGGTTGCAACAATGTTCAAACCATTTTGAGATATATGAAAAGGTTGCCTATCTAATAAGAGATTTGGAGACTATATTGACCTTCTCTATTTTTTTCTCTTTTTCTTTGGACCATTTTATTTTTTTTTTCTATTTGAAACCCTTCCTTTCTTCCTCCATTTTCTTCCTCATGTGCACTTGGTCTTTATAGACCTCACTAGGAGGCAAAGACACTAGAATTCTTTTGTAGGAATTAAACATAAAGGAATAATTGTTGGAGAGTCCATAATGATCAAAATTCTTATGAAACTGCCATTGCCTTCATAAGAGCACATGGCTGGCCTCCATTGGGACAATGTCACGTTGGGCATTATCCACACATATACCTATGTTAAATAAGAATAGTATTTGTTTATAAACTAACAAGTCTCCATTAGAAATAAGCCATTGAATATTATATGGCTTAGGATGGGGAGTGGTTTCTAATCATAGTTAGGAAACTAACCTAATACTAGCTATATTTGTACAACTCCCACCATCAATAATTAAAGAACAAGTATACCCTTGAGTAGAACATCTCGTATGGAAGATGTTCTCTTTGATCCTTTTTTCCCCATTAATCATACTACCTAACAATCTTTTCACCACTGGCAACTCCACTTCCAGGGCATATTCCAATGCTTCATCACTAGAAGATAAGGTGGGTCAGGTAGAACTATGGGATTATAGAGAAAATAGTCACCATTGTCTCTTAAGATCATATTCTTTTATTGGGACATGTGAGGCAATACGACCTCCACCCAAACATTTAAAGCACTTAATGGAAGCATCCTTGGTGCTAGTTGAGGGTTTAAAAGGTGTACCCTTAGACTCTTTGGTGTCCTTTCGCTCCCTAGGTTGAAAACTATTTTCTTTTTTCCTATCTTCTGATTGGATGTTGAATGTGCTTTTGTAGGAGGTATACCTACCTTTGCCATTTCTTTGAAGTTATTTCTCTATTTTAAGTGATTGATGGTAAAGTTCATTCAAAATCATGTAATGGTAAAGTTCCACTACATCCCTTATTTTGTCTTTCAGACCCTTGAAAAACCTAATCATGGTGTCTTTCTCATTTTCTTCTACATTGGGCTAAATGTTTGCTACCTCATCTCCTTGTAATAATCATCCATACTCTTATGGCCTTGGGTAAGTCTTTGAATCTTGTTATGAAATTCCCTAGAATAATAGGAAGGTACATATATACCTCTCAAGATGTATTTCATTTCTTCCCAAATGGTTATGGGATGAAATCTTTTGTTTAATTAACTTATCCCACCAAATTAGAGCATAGTCACTAAACTCTAGACTAGCTAGCTTCACTTTTTGCTCCTTCTTAATGAGCTACAAGAAAAAACTTGTTCTACTTTGAGTTTCCATTCAAAGTCAGCTCTACCTTGAAACTTTGGAATTTGGACATTGACCCCGTCTAAATTTTGATGGTGTTTTCTATTTTCCCTATTCCTGTGGGACCAATACCTAGAACTATCCTTAAATGGATCTCTTTGTCTATGCCTCAAAGGTTCTATTCTCTTCTCTGTTGGACCAAAACACTCAACACACTTGGTGAATATCTTACACTATGTTTACAAAATCCAAAGTCCTTTTACATACAAATTGCAACCAAGAAAAAAGTTACAAATAAAAAACCCTACTACAAGATTATAAAATGTACAAGAGCTCACAACCTATTATAATATCTTTATAGAACAATAATTATAAGAAGTGAAGAACGTACACTAAACAAATTACAAATTAAAAATGATTTACAGACTTTCTACTCTTCGAATTGTTGAATTCTTCCATCCTTGGTGTCTCCTTGGTTCCTTTGGTTTTCAAGCTTCCACCTACACAAGAACTTACACCATAAGCACAAGAGTTAAGTTAGTGTTAAAAATATTTAAAGAGGGGATCCTTACCACTCTTTTAAGTATTTCGTTCCACTTCACTCATGTATAAACTCACTAGCGTAGGCATTTAGCCTAGATGTTCACTCTTTCCTTTTTCCACTCATAGACTTTTCTCTTAAGCTTGATTGACCACTCCAAGTATTCAATGTAACATCCCAAATTTATTTTCTTAAGTTGCATGACTAAGAAATAAATTCTTATAAAAAATTTTCCTATAATCTCTTGGAAAATTAGAGAATTTTCAGTAAATGATGAGAATATCCTTGCACTAGAATAACCCCAATAAAGGTGTAGGAAAATCAAGATAAAATTTAAAAGACATCCTAAGGAATTAGAATACAAAAATGATGGTTACAAAATTATAAGAAAAGATTAGTAACAAAGAAAGGACAAAAAAGCTCTTAGAAAACTTCGAAAACGTCCAGAACGCCTTTAGATAGCTATGCTTTCTACAAAAGGATAAATTATTCTTAGAAAAATACCAAATAACATTAGAATGACTTAGAAACGAACCAATAAGTGCTAGAAGTTTCGATTAAATAATTTGGAAACTTCTCAGGTAATGCTAAAAAAAATTATGAAAATGCCTCTTGAAGGGTAATAAAATATGAAGCGGAAGCCAGAAGTGGGCTCCACATTACTTGCACGAAAAATTCAATGTGAAAAATGTGATGGTGACTCACCATATGAGTCATCACCGTATTTATTGCATGAAAGAAAAAATATCATAGGGTAAGTTAAACTTGATTAATGACAAACTTAGTCTAATTAACACTAATCTAATTCTAAAAGGATAATCTTCATATTTTGAATTATTTTGGAAATTCCATACAAGATTACTAAAATGTCCTTAAGTGGGAAATTAATCCTAAACTATCCTAGTCTTGGCCGAATTCACTAAGGGATTGGGGACTCCATTTGTAGCATTTCCTAACCTCTAAACACTTCTAAAGTTGAATCTAATCCAAAACCCCCAAAATTTCACCTTATGCCTAAGCTTCTATCTTTGAAATTTAAACTAAATCAACTCCTAATCACCAAGCCTCCCCACCACCACCAAGACATCTTTTTATACCACTAAAGGGTGACCAAGTTTAGCCAAAGAAGCTCCACCAAAAACCAATCACAAAGTCTTCAACAAGTAGGATTTACTACTTTGTCTTTTAAGATTTAGATCTTAATTTTTATGGTTGGTTATCTTCTTTTTATGGATCCTTTCTCTAAGATCCATAGATCTAATTTTGTTTGGACTCATTAGAGCTCAAAGATTTCTTTGTTTAAAAATCAACTTAACCCTTTTTCAGTGATTTTTGAAAGTTAAAATGAAGTTTGAATGGATTAAAATGCTCCTAGCTACCTTAGAAGCAATTTAATCGGTTAAATTTGTTCAAAATAAATTTTAATGCTTTGTGCAATTTTGAGAGGTCATGAGGAAAATTTTTAAGTGTTTATGATTGAGATGGATGGATCTTGGAGTAGATCTAGTGGATCTACTCTTATTTGTCTTGGAAAATACTATCTTGAAGATTTTTATGCTTAAGCTTGAAAGTTGTTGATTTTATTAATATTATGGACTTGTGTGGTAATATCTTCAGACTGAACCCATAGACAAAAATATTTAAAAGTCTAAGAAGAATTAAATCATAAGTCCCATAAGCTTGATTTGGGCATAGATCTAAAATTTACTAAGAGAATGTTCAAATTTCAGAACCAAAAATGAAACAAACTTCATAAGACACCTATGACTTACCTTGACCATAACCCAAGCTAAGGAATATGGACAAGCCTTTTATAGATCCAAGTTCTTAAGCTACTATAAGTACACAAATCATGAAACCAAGGTTATATTAGAAGAAATTTTGAAAATGTGACCTTAAACATCAAGAATGAGCATTCGACCACTTATGCCAAGTTAAGGGTAATAATTATAGAAATTATACAGGATGGTATCAACTATAATATTAAGTCCTAAATGGTATGAAACAACTCTAAGAGAATAAAAATTGAACTAAAATGTCCTAGAATCAAGAGGTATGTATTCCACCACCTTTGGCTAATTAATGGAAAATGAGTTTAAATTTTTAATTATGGTGTATTAAGCACCATCATTAGGTAAATGGGAAGAATTATGTGAATAAGGATGATTTAGAAGTGGCTAGGTTGATAATTTGGTCGTAGTAGGTAAAATTCATGAAATCAAGTGAAGAACATAATTAAAACTTAAGCTAGATTCAAGGATGTACAAATTGATAATTAAGAATGCACTATAGAGTAGTGAGCTAAATATTTACCATTCGGCCATTACCTTTAAGAGTGAAAGAGAAGCCTTAAAATTAGCTAAACTTTGTAAAGATTTATGGCCTAAACTCTAACTAGAAGGATTCATTAATTTAAGTTACGTAAAGATGAAATATGATGTCTTAAAATCTAGGAGTGGCATTCGACCACCTTAAGATTAATTAAGAAAGAACGAGTTTAATTTTTTTACTAGGGTTAATTAAGAATGCTTAGCGTATAAATACAAAGGATTAAAAGTTTAAGCTTTACGAGTGGTAGGAGTCCTATTCGGCCATGATGGCTAAATTAGTGAAAGGAAGTTAAATTTTTTAGCATGACTTAAGCCTAAAATTGGGCATGCATAAATTGATTAATTACTAATGAACCATGGGCTTAAAAAGTTGAACTACAACATTTGGCCATGACCTCCAAGGGTGAGGGGAAAGTCTTTAAAATTTCTAAGTTAGGTGATGATTAATGACCTAAACTTCAATGAGTAGAAATCATCTTCTAAGATAAAGAAAAGAGAACAGAAGGCCTTAAAAATGGTTGTCATGCATTTGGCCACCTTGGGTTAATTAAATAAGAACGAGTTTGAAATTTTGGTAAAGGTAGATTAAGAACCTTTGTTATGTAAAAGAAAAGGATTAAGAGTTTAAATGAAGCTTGGCAATGACATGGATACCATTGAGCCATGTGAAACTAAACATAAGCAAGTAAGTTAAAATCTTGCAAACACATAACCCTTATACCTAATTTACTTAGGTTATGCATAAGACATGTAAATTAAGGTACACAATTCAATAGGTTCCATTCGGCCACCTAAGGGGAAAACTTAAGTTTTATAAAAGTTGTATGAAACAACTTAACCTTTGAGAAAAGGAAAGGTTAAGAGATAACCTAGAAGGTTAAGTGGAATAATCTCCCATGAGTGATTCATGATAAGATGATATGAATTAAACAAGTTTGACATGTATGGATGTATGTGATTGTCTTGCCCAAGAATAAATGATAAGCATAATCAAGTCTTAACTTAGAAGACAATTATATGCTTGAGAATGTTAAACCAACTTGTTATAGTGCTTTATGAATGCACAAAGAGCAACATGAGATGTATAATGACTACTCATGGATGATTAGACATTGATGCTTTTTGTGATAATCTTGTGTGAATGTTGGTGTAAAAATGTGCATGACATATTGGTTGAATATTGATTGAGCCTGCATGATTATTTGGAAGCTTTTAAAATGAACCTAATTAATTAAGAGATCACTAAAGAAAAATCCTATGTGAAAATTTATCACACATCTCTACCATGCCAAGTCATAAGACCTTTGCACATATGTAAGTCACACGGCCTATCATATGAAAGCCATAAGGCTTTCATAAATTATGATGGTGATAACCATTCGAAATGAGCTCATATCTTGAATCAAAAGGTAGAGTTTGCAGGAAGTGAAAGATATTGTTTGACTAACTAAGGAAAGAGAGTGATTTATGAATAAGTCATAAATAAATATGTCTTCCATAAAATTGTCACGGAAAGTGTGACTTAAGAATGAACATGTATTATGAGTAAGATATAAATGAAATAACAAGAATTACAAGAATTATAAATAGCATACATCTTTACTAGGCCAAGTCATAAGACTTGTGCTCATATGGAGGCCATAAGGCCTACCATATGAAAGACATAGGGCTTTGACAAATTACAAAATAAGTTCCATGCATACTTGTGATAAAGGTTAGTTTTTATAACTGTAAAAAAAATCCACTTTAGCTAAAGATTTTGTAAAGAAAATTAAAAGTGATCTTGTATGCATGACATGATTTCAAATAAATTGAAGTGGCTGGATGAAAATGACATTGTTAAACCTAAGTAGAATCTTACCTAGAAACTTGGTTTCTCACCCCACTCTCGCTATTTTCTTCCCAGATGCCCTAGATGTTACTCGTGATGGCAAGAATTCACGTACTTAAAGCGGAAGCGAGACCTCCATGCAGAAGAAGAAGATTTGCATTATACTCATAATGTTAACTCTGTAAATAGTTGGATTCAGGCATCTATAGCAACCGTAATTCCGACGAGACGACGGACTCGCTAAAATTTTAAAAATGAATTTATTTGGATTAATGTGGAGTAGCCACCAAATTTTTATTTAAGGGAAAAGATTTGGAAAACCTTGACTCGAGGAAGAGATTCGAAGTTCGGAAGTTGGTTACGAATAGGTAAGGTGTTAGGCACCCTATTCGCCCATTCCGCGGAACGGTACCCTTAAATCGAGTGTGTGATTATTTGAAAATAGTTTAATCCCTTAATTAGCATGGAAATAAATTACTTGATGGAGGTTAGCCTGACAAGACTTGATCCTGCTCCAACGTATTCCCCGGTGAAATGAGAAACTCAAGGCTTACGTAGTTCTGGTTTATTTTGAAGGCTTGACCTTCGAATTGCTTGAAAAGGGAAGGAATATTTTGAAAAGAGTTTAAAAAATTTTTAGGAAGGGACTTTTGATCCACTCATGCACAAGGTCCGAGGCGGCTAAGGCAGCACAGGGGCCTATTCAAACTACTAGACATCGAACAACAGTGTAGACCGCCAGTTTCCTGTCTAGGGTTCGTCGCGTGAGACTGTAGATCCCAAAACGCTTCAAAAAGAATTTTATTTATGAAAGGACTTTCGGTCGACTCATGCACAAGGTTCGAGGTGGTTAAGGCAACACAGGGGCCTATACGAACAACTAGACATCGAATAGCAGTGTAAACCGCCAGTTTCTCATCTAGGGTTCGTCAAGTGAGATCGCAGATCCCAAAATTCTTCGAAAAGAATTTTACTTTTGCAAGGACTTTCGGTCCACTCATGCACAAGGTCCGAGGCGGCTAAGGTAGCACGAGGGCCTTTACAAACAACTAGACATCGAACAGCAGTGTAGACCGCCGGTTTCCCGTCTAGAGTTTGTTGCGTGAGACCGTAGTTCCCAAAACATTTTGCAAAGAATTTTATTTTTGCAAGGATTTTCGGTCCACTCATGCGCAAGGTGCAAGGCGGCTAAGGCAGCACGGGGGCCTATACAAACCACTAGACATTAAACAACAATGTAGACTGCCAGTTTCCTGTCTAGCGTTTGTCGCGTGAGACCGTAGATCCCAAAAAATTTTGTAAAGAATTTTATTTTTGCAAGGATTTTCGGTCCACTCATGGACAAGGTCTGAGGCGGCTAAGGTAGCACGGGGGCCTATACAAACCACTAGACGTCAAACAGCAGTGTAGACCGCTAGTTTCCCGTCTAGGATTCGTCGCATGAGACCGTAGATCCCAAAACGCTTCGAAACGAATTTTAGTTTTGAAAGGACTTTCGGTCATCTATTGCACAAGGTTCGAGGCGGCTAATGCAGCACGGGGGCCTATATGAACCACTAGACATCGACCAGCAGTGTAAACCACCAATTTCTCATCTAGGGTTCATCGCGTGAGATCGTAGATCCCAAAACGCTTCAAAAAGAATTTTATTTTTGAAAGGACTTTCGGTCCACTCATGCACAAGGTTCGAGACAGCTAAGGCAGCACAAGGGCCTATAGAAACCACTAGACATCGAATAGCAGTGTAAACCGCCAGTTTCACATCTAGGGTTCATCACGTGAGATCGTAGATCCCAAAACGCTTCGAAAAGAATTTTATTTTTGGAAGGACTTTCGGTCCACTAATGCACAAGGTTCGAGGCGGCTAAGGCAGCACGGGGGCCTATACGAACCACTAGGCATCGAACAGCAGTGTAGACCGCCAGTCTCCCGTCTAGAGTTCGTTGTGTGAGACCGTAGTTCCCAAAGAATTTTGCAAAGAATTTTATTTGTGCTAGGATTTTCGGTCCACTCATGCACAAGGTCTGAGGCGGCTAAGACAGCACAAGGGCCTATACAAACCACTAGACATCGAACAGCAGTGTAGACCGCCAGTTTCCCGTCTAGGGTTTGTCGCGTGAGACCGTAGATCCCAAATCATTTTGTAAGAAATTTTATTTTTGCAAGGATTTTCGGTCCACTCATGGAGAAGGTCCGAGGCGGCTAAGGCAGCATGGGGGCCTATACAAACCACTAAACATCGAACAACAGTGTAGACCGCCAGTTTCCCGTTTAGGGTTCATCGCATGAGATCGTAGATCCCAAAGCATTTTGCAACGAATTTTATAAAGGCTTTTATTATTTTACGACCGTTGTGGTAATAAGGTGAATTGGTCATATTTGAGAGAAAGAGGGATACAGAGGTTTAATTTGAATTATGGGAGACTTGGGGATTAAATTCGACTTATAGGAAGTTTGGGGGTCAATTGGAAATTATGAGAAGCTTTGGGGTCAATTTGCAATTATGAGAAGTTTAGGGGGTCAATTTGCAATTATGTGAAGTTTGGGGGATGAATTGTAATTAAAGGGAGTTTGGGGGCTGAATTGTAACTATAGGAAGTTTGAGGACTGAATTGTGATTAAAGGGAGTTTGGGGGCTTAATTGTAATTAAAGGGAACTACGGGGGGTTTAATTTGGATTATGGGTGTTGCCGAGGTTAAGCTGTAACTTTTAAAAGAATTATCATGTGTAATTATCTAGTAGAGCTAGTATAATATCAAATTATTCAAGCATAGTACAACTTTTTCCAGAACTTATCATTGATCATGTTCTATAAATACCAAAACTTGATTTTAATTTGATTGGTACATCCAAATTATGTCAAAGCTTACATTGCTTTTTCAAGCATGGTTGCAATGTTTTAGAATGCATGTAGTTATAATAGGAGACACATTTCATCCTTTAGCATTTTGGATTTTTCATCTAGGGATATATCAAATTCTCATTTTTCTATTATGAAAATAAATACTCAATTATAGAGAGAGACGAGTGTAAACCATGTGATGTTTTCCATTATTCTAAATAGAAATTTCTTCTAGTTCATGTAAGCAATCCTCAAGCAATACATGTTTTTTATATCAAATTCTCATTTTTCTATTATGAAAATAAATACTCAATTATAGAGAGAGATGAGTGTAAACCATGTGATGTTTTCCATTATTCTAAATAGAAATTTCTTCTAGTTCATGTAAGCAATCCTCAAGCAATGCATGTTTTTCACTTAATACACAGTGATATTTAGGGACCATTCCATGTTAGATGACCATAGCCAATTTGTGTGGATTACATTAATGTAACTCGTTATACTTCCCTTTCTTTTTAAGTGTCTCCCTATTTTTTCTTATGAGTTCCAACATACCATAGTGAAGTATTCTACTTATTTTATAAGGATCATTCCAACTAGACTTTCATTTTCCTGAAAATAACCAAAATAATGAGTTACAAATCAATAGCCTATTTATGATTAAAATTCATGCTTTTTAATGTGTTTGTGATGACCTATTTTATCCTTCCTAGTAGAGTTTAGGTTCCTGTATGCCTTAATTCTAGGCTCTTCTTGCACATAGGGTAAACTCAAAGAGGGAAATGGTTCCAAAGCATTAACAAAATTACAAGAGGTAAAGTATTTAGATGTTTTAATGAGTGTGGGACTCTAAACATCACTTCCTCATCATCTACCCTCCAAGTGAGCTTCCCTTGTTACATATTGATCATATCTTTCCTAATGGCTAAGAAAGGTCTTCCCAACATTAGTGGAATCTCCTTGTCTTCCTTCATCTTAAACATAAGCAAGTTTGTAGGGAAGATGAATTTATCCATTTTTACTAGAATGTCCTCTATTATCCCTCTTGGATACGTGATAGACCAATTTGAAAGCTAGAAAGAAATACTGGTAGGCTTGGGCTCATTCATACCTAACATTCTAAAAATAGTTAACATTAGATTAACACTAACAACTAAGTTGTACAGATTTATCATAATAAGAATCACTAATATAGAAAGCTATAAAGAAATACTGGTAGGCTTGGGCTCATTCATACCTAACATTCTAAAAATAGATAACATTAGATTAAACTAACAACTAAGTTATACAGATTTATCATAATAAGAATCGCTAATAGTACAAGGTATAGTGAAACCCCCTAGATCCTTAAGCTTTGGTAGTAATTTCCAGAGAAGGATGGTGGAGCACTCCTCGTTGAGCTTGATGGTCATCTATTCCTCAAGCTTCTTTTTTGTTGCCAAAAATTTCCATGAAAAATTTTGCATATGTAGGAATTAGGGAAATGACTTCCAAAAAAGAGAGATTGATCCTTAATTGCTTTAGAATATCTAAAATTTGCTAAATTGAGGATCATCTTTATTTCCCTTTAACCTTTGAGGAAAAAGTATTCTTGGTTTATAAGGCTCCACATAAGGTTTCTTTGGATCTTTTTCTATTGTTTCATCAACCTTATTCCTCTTTTATTTTGAACACCTATCAGTAGGAGTTAAGAGGTTGATAACCTTTGGATAGTTACTAGTAATATTGTCTTTCTTTTCCTTCTCTTTTCTCACAAGAATCTCTAACTGCTTTCCATTCCCTAGAGTAATTGCATTGACTTTCTCCTTTTGGTTCACCTTGGGCTAGCTAGGTAAGGTCCTAAGTTCTCATTGTGAGAAAAGGTTAAGGATATGCCTCAATTAGTACTCAATGTTCTAAAACTGGAATATCTATATCTCCATGTTATAGAGTTGTGCCTCCGTGTTTTGGAATTATGATCCTAGATATCGTTTATAAAAACAATCAGGGACAAAAACTCATAAACCTATTTGTTGTCCCTGTTTTTCTATTTTACTCTCATAGAGGTTATAGATTTTTGAATTTCTACTACCTCTTGTATCTGATTTGTTGTGATTACATATTGTTGAAATTATTTGGAAGATTCAAGAGATTAGTATTTGATCCTGGTATTAGTCTTGTTTCCCTTTATTAAAAGTCTCCTCTACCTACTTATGTTGTTGTTTTGCAAATATTTTGAGTTTACACCTTTAAGGATGAATGTTTTGGAAGGGGGAGGATATGATGTAGAGGATCCCAACTATAGAGCCACTGGCCTATTGAACCGAACAGAAACTAGGCTTATTGGGCCTCATACATTAGAATAGGATTTAGGTACTTCTTTTATATTCTAGGAATTAGCAAGCCCAATATGTATAGGGTTTGGACCTAATTTCCCTACATTTTAGCTTAGGCTTTTTGGGCCTTCCTTGGCCAAATTTGAGGCTGTATTGAAGAGTGAAGAAGGTACCATTATTTGGGTAAAATCCAAGCCCAATTCAGATTCAAAGCTGCCCCCTCCTTCCCTCCATTTTTCCTATATAAAGGCATTAATTGTGTAATTTTTAGCACTAAGTTCATTTTGAATGAAATTATAAGTTTTCACTTGGATTTTTTAGAGTAATTCTCTCCCTAACCTTCCTCTATAACCATATTTGGGGTTGAGAAACCTCCTCATCCGTGGCTGCTCATGGTGGCGGAGAAGAAGCTCATCCTCCACAAGAAGTGGCGCTTCCAAGTCAAGGCATAGTTCGACTCAATTCCTCTTCCATTCTCTACCAAATTGAAACTTTCATTGATCCAAGAAAACCACCTCCTTCCACCTCTGCATCAAGTGGTACTGTGTGTAGGGGTGTTCACAATGAGGTTTTGAACTAAAAGATCATTAGAACCGATTAAAAAAATGTTTATGATTTGGGTCGGCTCGGATGGGAAAAATTAGAAAAACCAAACTAAACCAATCTTTTTATGATTGAGTTTGGTTTGGTTTTTCAATTTTTTACTTTGTGTTAAAAATAATTTAACAATAAAAATAAGTTAATAAAATCAAGATAAAGTAACAAATTTTTGAAAATTTAAAACTAGCTTGGATTAAAAATAAAAAGTAATAGTATTTATATTTAAATATGATTCAACATAAATATTAGATATCCTGTATGTCAAAAAGTAGTTAAAAAATGATAATAGCTAATAATAAAAAATATGAATAAAGTATATAAATGTTATATATTATATTAATTGTAGGGATCAATTTGGTTCGGTTTGGTTTTGTAGGAGAAAGTTGCAAATCGAACCAAACTGCATAAAATTTTGCAATTTTTGAAAATTTTGGTTTTTCAATTTTCTATTTTCTTAGCTTGGTTAAGTGTTTTAGATCAAATTGGTTTAGTTCTTGAACACCTTAATTGTGTGGAAGTGATCTGTGCATCATCTTCTCCTCCCTTCAAGGGCCTTTATCCCCAAATGAGAATCATCATCTATCCTTGCTAAGAAAGGAGGGAGGTTAGATACATTAAAGGTTTCACTAAAACCATAATCATCAAGAAAGTCTAAGTGATAGGCATTAGGGCCTATTCGCTCAAGAACCTGGAAGGGGCCATCACCCTTAGACTATAACTTATATTTTCTAAGAGAAGGATATCTTTCTTTCCTGAGATGCAGCCATACCTAGTCACCATATTCAAATAGAACCTCTTATCTCCCTTTATTTGTTATCCTAACATTATATGCCATATTCTTTTCAATAATGGCTTTGACCTTGGTATGGAGCTCTTGAATGTATTTGTCTTTTTGAGCTCCATCTTTACTATGATACCTAGCTAGGTCAGGGTTGGGTAGGAGATCTACAGGGGTGAGAGGAGTAAACCCATATAGTGCCTCAAAAGAAGAGTATTGGGTAATGGAATGAGGTGTCCTGTTTCTATGTTAGGAAAGCACTTCTCCCATGTTCTAACATTCTTACCTACCATGGGCTTAAGAAGGGATGTAAGGGTCTTATTAACCACATCAGTTTGACCATCAATTTGGGCATGAAAAGTGGTAAAGAAGAGGAGTTTAGTTCCTAATTTATCCTAAAGGGCATGCCAGAACTGGCTAAGGAACTTAGTATCTCTATCAGATACTACAGTCTTAGGGATGCCATGTAGCTTGACAACTTCCTTAAAGAAAAGTTTCGCTATCAAGATGGCATCATCCACTTTGTGGTAGGTAATAAAGTGGGCCATCTTACTGAAGTGGTCACTACCATAAAGATGGAATCCATATCCCTTTGGGACTGAGGTATCCTACTATAAAGTTCATGCTTATGTCTATCCAAAGAGGTTTTGGAATAGGGAGAGGGGTATACAAGCCATAAGGCTTAGAGGTAGATTTGGTTTGTTTTCATATTATACACCTTTGGCAAAAACTTTGGACATTCTTGTTCATATGTTTCCAAAAGAAGTCTTCTTTTAAATGGCCAAGGTTTTTTGGGTACTGATAAGCATAGATTTCATAAATAATTATCTCTCACTTTTATCTCATTAAGACTTCTTATATGTTCAATTAAGTGGTCTTTGTCATATTTTATGAGTTTGGGTTCATATGAAGTTTAATTGAATTTCTTTGCTTACCCGATTAAAATGACACTATTATAGTATTTTGAGCATAATAGGAGTTTTAGACATCCAAAACTCATGAAATCTATCTTGAATGAAAGCTTAAAGAAGTGTCCACAGTTACAAAGCAAGATCAGACTCTAAATGGGATGCTTAGGACTCCGAAATTATCTCAAAAGATGAGATAGTGTTGCTGACGTGGAATTTGAACAGTGTGCAAAGATTCGGCTATATCTTGAGATACAGAATTCATATTGATATGAAATCAAATCTGTTGGATAGCTAAGATCCGGGGCTACAACTTTTATTCAGAAGTCAAGCTCTAATTCGGACATGTGAACATCCGAAATTGCGGTGCAAGAAAGTCAAAATTGTTGTGCTAATTGGTGACAAAAATTCAAAAGTGTTTTGCATTTTCAACAAAGCCCATGTGAAAGCAATAAAAGGGTGGAAAAGTAATATCCTAGTTGGTGACTTTCTGAAGATGATGCGTCACAAATCCTCTATAAATAGAAGGGTTTACAAGAGGAGAAACACAACCCCTTGGAGATTAACTCCAACACCATTTTCCATCTTTCTTTCTTTCTTCTTGGTTTGCCTCCTTCATGGAAGGCTTAGTTTTTCTTTATTGTTAGTTGCCTCCTTCATGGTAGGCTTAGTTTTTCTTTCTTGTTAGTTTGCCTCCTTCATGGAAAGCTTAGTTTTTCTTTGTTGTTAGTTTGCCTCCTTCATGGAAGGCTAGGTTTGTAGTTTCAATTCAAGGATTCAAGCTATTTTCATTTTAACTTTGAGGTCTTGATCTTTATTTACATGCTTATTAAGTGGTTTCTACTCTGCTTCACTATATTCTTCAATTTTATTCTTTAATCAAAGTTTGATCGGTTGACGTATTTTGATTAATGCATAATTGATTTATAATTGGTTTTTGATTGGTAAATCATTTTCCAAAAGTTTGAAGAGTAGAAATTAAGTAATTGAATTGAAGGTTTTCATTTTATTACTTACTTCAACTGAATTCTGATTGTGAAATTGGTTTAGATAAAAGATTAAGTGGTTACTAAATCTTGTTTATCATAATCAATTAAATTCTGAGAGGTTTCTCAGTAGGGAATTCAAGGATCATTCTAGGGGTTCCAGATGATCCTAGGTTGATAAACACAATGCATGATTTTAGTGATCAATGATTAGTTAAGAAAATAGCCTCTGAATTCCTTGAGTTGATAATTGTTAAGTCCAATTAATTTCATTCTGTATTTTGTATTTAGAACTCAACATCGCATCTTTACAAAACCCCCTTGTTCTAACTTTCTCCTAATTTTCTTAAGAATCTGAAATGGTCTTTGGGAGATGACCTAGGTTGCACCTTATACTATACCAATAGTTTGGGGGAAATCTAGAAATTATTTTTGCGCGTTTGCGACGAGCGTGTCAAAAATTTGGCGCCGTTGCCAGGGACCATTTTAGTTTCCTAGGCTTATTTAGGAGTTTGTATAAAATTTTTAACCTTTCTAACAATTTTTTTCAGGGTATACTATTCTTGATTTGTTTGAACTATTCCATAAGGAAAAAGCACGTTATAGTCTTGGGAATCTGACTTTAAAAGACCCTTTTGTCAGTTTACAAGAAAACTGAATGGGAAGCACATCCTCGACTCTTAGAAGGCGTTTCAGCCGTTACTGGACGTAAAACCAGAGGAAGATGTGAGCCACAATCACAACTACTGTTCATTCTCATGCATGTATGTTTGTCATTTACATTTTCTTTTCAATTTATTTGAAATTTTCACCATTTTTAGAATATAGCAATGCAGCTGGTGAACCAACCAAATCAGGATGACAGAGACAAAAGAGAACCAGATACCACTCTTCGGTTATAACTTTTCCTTACTTTGGTGGTTTTGTCACATTTCTTTTCCTGTTATATAATTTCTATCTAAGACATTGGGGACAATGTCTTAGATAGGTTGGGGGGAGGATGGTACGATATAAAAGAAAATTCTTTTTTTTAAAAAAAAAAAAAAAACCCAAAAAAAAAAATTAGGTTAGAATCATAAACTTGCTTTGAGTAAGATGGCTGAGTAAGGAGCTACACTTGACTCTTGATACGCATCTTATCATTAAAAAAAAAATTGATTGTGGAAGTATATTTTTCTTTAGATTTCATAAAATAATTAAAGCAAAATGATTTACATTTCGAGATTAATTAGTTTGGCAACACATATTTGAACTGGATAGATTAGATGTGATAAATATATTACCTGTGAGATTTTGAGCCTTATTATTATTTTCTTTCTTGTGTGATTTTCATCCATGGAATATGTTACTTCAGAACTTGCATTGATTCTTTTTGAAGCTACATTTTCAAATGAATTGTACAAAAATGATTGAGGCACTTTTTTTCTTGAACAAACCACTTGGCCAAATAACCAAACCATATAATTTTATCCTTTGATCAGCCCTTTGAGCCGATTAGCCTTTTCTTCTTTTTAGCTCACCACAAAAAAAAAACAACTTTGTCTGACCATAGAAGGTGAGAAATACTGGATTTATCATACCATAAGTGTTTCAATAAGTGTGGGGGAGATTATTGTTGTGTTCATCAATATCATGGTTGAAAAAAAAAACTTAAGCAATAAATTAACAAATAAACTATTATATTGAAAAAAAGAAAAGAAAAAAAAGAATTAAGAAGTGATATCTGTTTCTCACACTTGCACTTAGACTCAGTTCTCAATCCTCACCATTTTCCTTGGTCTAACATTGTATTTCTTCAATATATCATTTCATCTTTCTAATCCCGTTATAACCGAAATAAAGACCTCTTGATTTGTGTATTGCATGTGTACATAGTAGTAGAGAAGTAGAAGATATGCAAGCCTATGATAGTTCATCTTTCATGGATTGAATTTGAGAGAAACACTTACCAAATCAAACACTTAAGAGATTCATAGTATATCATGTGAGGTTTTATCTTTCTCAATCTATGTTTTTCAAATTAAAGTTTCCTTTCTAAGTAATTTCAAAAATGTGATGAAAGAATGCTTCATGAAATTTTGTGAATTCTTGAGAAATCAACTCAAAACTTTGATGTTCTTTCAAAAAAAAAAAAAAAAATTAGTCACCAATCCTTAACTTAAGTTTGCCCGAGACGTGCAAAAGATAAGTGTGGGGGAATTTGATAAGCATAGATTTCATAAATAATTATCTCTCATTTTTATCTCATTAAGACTTCTTATATGTTCAATTAAGGGGTTTTTGTCATATTTTATGAGTTTGGGTTCATATGAAGTTTAATTGAATTTCTTTGCTTACCCTATTAAAATGACACTATTAAAGTATTTTGAGCATAATAGGAGTTTTAGACATCCAAAAATCATGAAATCTATCTTGAATGAAAGATTAAAGTAGTGTCCAAAGTTACAAAGTAAGATCAGACTCTAAATGGGATGTTTAGGACTCCGCAATTATTTGAAAAGATGAGATAGTGTTGCTGACGTGGAATTTGAACAGTGTGCAAAGATCCGGCCATATCTTGAGATACAAAAGTCATATTGAGATGAAATCAAATCTGTTGGACAGCTAAGATCCGGGGCTACAACTTTTATTCAGAAGTCAAGCTATAATTCAGACATGTGAACATCCGAAATTGCGGTGCAAGAAAGTCAAAATTGTTGTGCTAATTGGTGACAAAAATTCAAAAGTGTTTTGCATTTTCAACAAAGCCCATGTGAAAGCAATAAAAGGGTGGAAAAGTAATATCCTAGTTGGTGACTTTCTGAAGATGATGCCTCACAAATCCTCTATAAATAGAAGGGTTTACAAGAGGAGAAACACAACCCCTTGGAGATTAACTCCAACACCATTTTCTATCTTTCTTTCTTTCTTCTTAGTTTGCCTCCTTCATGGAAGGCTTAGTTTTTCTTTATTGTTAGTTGCCTCCTTCATGGAAGGCTTAATTTTTCTTTCTTGTTAGTTTGCCTCCTTCATGGAAGGCTTAGTTTTTCTTTGTTGTTAGTTTGCCTCCTTCATGGAAGGCTAGGTTTGTAGTTTCAATTCAAGGATTCAAGCTATTTTCATTTTAACTTTGAGGTCTTGATCTTTATTTACATGCTTATTAAGTGGTTTCTACTCTGCTTCACTATATTCTTCAATTTTATTCTTTAATCAAAGTTTGATCGGTTGACGTATTTTGATTAATGCGTAATTGATTTATAATTGGTTTTTGATTGGTAAATCATTTTCCAAAAGTTTGAAGAGTAGTAATTAAGTAATTGAATTGAAGGTTTTCATTTTATTACTTACTTCAACTGAATTCTGATTGTGAAATTGGTTTAGATAAAAGATTAAGTGGTTACTAAATCTTGTTGATCATAATCAATTAAATTCTGAGAGGTTTCTCAGTAGAGAATTCAAGGATCATTCTAGGGGTTCCAGATGATCCTAGGTTGATAAACACAATGCATGATTTTAGTGATCAATGATTAGTTAAGAAAATAGCCTCTGAATTCCTTGAGTTGATAATTGTTAAGTCCAATTAATTTCATTCTGTATTTTGTATTTAGAACTCAACATCGCATCTTTACAAAACCCCCTTGTTCTAACTTTCTCCTAATTTGCTTAAGAATCTGAAATGATCTTTGGGAGATGACCTAGGTTGCACCTTATACTATACCAATAGTTTGGGGGAAATCTAGAAATTATTTTTGCGCGTTTGCGACGAGCGTGTCAGGTACCAGTGTTCCCCATTAGTCCTTCCTCATGAAACTCTTTAAGGAAAATGTGTCTCATAGAACATTTAGACACACATAATTGATTATGTCTAAACATAACTCCTTGGCGCCTAAAATGCTCATTGCATGCCTTATGGACACAATCCTTGTAAAGTTGCCCAAACTCTACAACCCTATGAACACCCAATTATGTTCGAGATCCCATTTTTAAAATTAATTAGTAAATAAACTAATTTAAAATATAAAACAAGAGAGAAAAAAAAAAGAAAAAGGGAAAAAGGAAAAATAACAAAAAATACAATAAAAACAGAAAACTAACAAAAGAAAAAAGATTAAGAAAAAAAAACTGAAAACTAGATTAAATAAAAAGAAAAAAATAATAAACGAAAAATATAATAATGAAAAACAAAAAATAATAAATAAAATAGAAATAAGAAAAAAATAATAATATAAAATAAAAAAGGTAACAAAAATAATAAAAGAGAAGGATTAGATAAAAAACAATCACAAAAAATAAATAACTGAATAACTGAAAATTAAAAAATTAATAATTGAAAAATAGAAAAAACTAAAAAAACAGAAAGCAAAAAAACTAAAACTGAAAAAAAAAAACAAAATATAAAAGAAAATGAAAGAAAATGGCAGAAAAAAGAAAAAGAGAGGGGGCATTTATTTTTAATGGCCTATAAAATGCAAAACTAAAAGAGGCGATGGGGAGGAAAAATTGAAAAACGGTAGAAAACTCCCTTAGATTGCTCTGGAATTGGGGGGGGGAAGCATTTTTGGGGGCTTACTTTTCGTCATATCAACGATTCCTTCTCAGGAACATCTTCTCCATTCTAGAAGGAAGACCTTTTGGAAGTCTTCTTACGTCTCTATTCATGGAGAGGACCAGCAGCAAGCAAGAAGAATAGTTGATTCTTTTCGGCCATGGCTCACCACCCTTGAGGTTTACAAATTTGGAGTCTTTGCAGCCTTGCATCTTCCCTCGTTTCAAAATTTCAAGAACAGATTGCAAGGACCTACTAGACTTTACATGCTATTGTAGAAGTTCCAGGTAAGCTCTTGATTATGGCAATTTGCTTTCATGAACGGTTATCGGTTGAATAAAGATAATCATAGAAAAGCATGACTTGATTCAGATCAATCTTGCCTCACTAGTCCTTGCATTTCTGTTTCTTGTTAGGATTTAGACTTTGAATGAGCTCGAAAATATTCGAATGAGATCATAACCATTACATGCTTATTATGCTTTCCGATCACTAATCATCATCTAAAATTCCTCTTGTTGTTGAAAGATCCAGTTTGCAAGTTTATGATATTATAAATAATCGTTCGAAGTATTTGTACTAACTAGTAGTATGTTCTGTTGAACGTAGACATACTGGTTGAAAATGAGTTTGTTGAGCTATGGCCCTTCACTCTCAGATAAGTTCCTGAGTTATATGGATCTCTAAATGGTATGATTGATCGTTGATGCTAATCATCGTGATATTGAAAGGCCCATGTGTAAACACTATATTATGTCCGAGGCCCATTTTCAGTCAATTAGTGGATAAACCTAAATTAAAAACCCCAAGAAATTCAAAATACATAAAGAAACATAATTAAACAGTGAAAACAAAAGAAAAAGATGAAAACCAAGGTAAACGAAAGAAAAAGAAAAAGAAAAAATAGATAAGTGTCCATGAGAAATTAAAATATAGCAAAAACAGAAAATAACAGAAATAATATTGATAAAAATAAAAACTAAAAATAAATACAAATAATAAAAAACTGAAAATAAATACAAATAATAAAAACAGAAATAAAAAAAAATCTGGAAAGATTAATAAAAAAAGAAATGAAAAATTTTAAAATAAAAATAAAAAATAAAAAATAAAAAATAAAAAATAAAAATAAAAATAAAAATAAAGATTAATTAAAATAAAATTAAGCAAAAAAAGAATCTGAAAAAAAAATGAAAATTAAAATCTTAAAACAACAGACAAAATCAGAAAAATCAAAAATCAAAATAAGAAAAATAAAAAAAATCAAAATTAAAAATAAATAAAAAATCAGAATCTGGAAATTAAAAATTAAAAATTTTTTAAAATCCAGAAATTAAAATGAAAGATTAAAGTCTGGAATTTAAAGAAAATAAAAATTTTAAAATCTGTAAAAGAAAATAAAATCTAAAGAAGATAAAAAACTAAAATCAGAAAAACTAAAGATGAAAAAAAACTGAAATCGAAAATTAAAATAAAAGAAAATAAAGCAAAAAAGGAAATTCTAAAAAATAAAATCAATAAGGGAATATCAAAAAGAAAAAAAGGGGGTTTCTGAAGGGTATAAAAAAGCAGCAGAGAGAGGTTTTGGGGGTTGGATTTTCTTTTGCTCGCTTTTGGATAAAAGTTTGGAGAACGAAGTTAGCTTGAAGAAGAGGAGAGGAGAATTGGGAAGATCGAAGGCAAGATCCTCTCGACGCCGCTTCCATAACAGGTAGGTTACATTTCTTGCTTAGATTTCTCTTGACTATAAATTAAGAATTTGGTATCCATCTTCTGTTCATCCATGGATCAAGAAATGCAGAGTATGATTCAAGAAACTATTTGCTGATATAATCAATAGGTATTCGGGGTATATTTCGATTGAATTTAGATCTTTGTATCTATTACCTTTATATAAATATAAATTCATTCAAAAAGATAAGGGTAGAGTTAGGAATTGATCTACTAAAGCTTATGGGATGTAATCTTGGACCCCGAATGCGGATGTGACCTCCCCTGGAAGGGTATGATCTTCGTTGGTCTGAGTCTGTAAGTGTGCATAGCCTCATACCCCTACGAGAAAAGATAACCTAGAAAGACTAGTATACATAAGATTCCTAGCAAACAAGACCTCATGGTTGCTGAAAGAATCAGAAAAAAAACTGTTGCTGCAAACTGCATCTTGAACAACGTTGAGAAAGAAGAGATCACTAAATCTAACATGTTGGATTCGGTTGGTCAATGTATGTGGGAAGATAGGCTGGGAATTGGGTTATGTTTAGGCTGTTCTCGATCCACCAGAGACATAGAAAACAAAGGAGAATAAGGAAGGTGAGTGTTGAGTGCAAGCGGGTAGGGTTATGAAGAGTCCTTTCCAAAAAACTAAAAATTCACTTAGCAAGCTTACTAGCATCGACATCTTCCCCATAACCCCAGTCAAGAGATGCAAGGTAGGTTTCATAGGAAGGGCACCTCATTTATGAGTTGAAATGATTGTTAGATGGAAGAACGTTAAGAGAACCCTTCCTATAGAATAGTATGGTTTCTGGCAACTAGGAAATTCCTCAATGATGTACACTCTATTCTAAGACGCACACTCTATTCCGGAGACACATCTCCTGTCCCAAAACGTGGGCATAAGCTCTCCTCATAGCAGAGACGACAACAAGGACCAGTTATAACATCATCAAGTGCAGTATGTACATCTCGTTCTCGGTGGCGTGTATGAATGGTCATCTTCAAGCAGAAACGGAAGTGCGGTGGCCATAAGGAGTTGTGGATACAAGGAGGAGGAAAGGGAGACCGAACCCAGGCATGATCAGATTCCCCAAGACCCATACATATGTAAGGTCAGACGTGACCAATACCCAGGAGTGAAAAAAACATGATGAAGGCCATAGAGCAAGTTTAAGAGTTTTCCTGCTTGGGATATTTGGAAGTGCCATGGTATGGTCGAAAGGGACGCTTAAACTATGCTTAGGATGGATGAAGCCCACGTTTAGAGGTCAGGTTCACTCCAGAACAACGAGCAGATTTATGGAAATTAGTTCTCAGATCACATGAAGGCTACAACCTCTCTGATAGGTAAGGTCCAAAGGCTCCGACTTCAGAGTTTGCAAACTTTATTTTTGTAGAACAAAATGGGATTGATTACATAATGGAATACAAGTGGTACCCCACTGCCTCAACTTAGTCTCTGGAAGTTAAAAATGAATCGCTGATGGATTTATATGGTACAGCAGAGTTAGAAACTGAGGATTTTAGCCTTGAACCTTCACAATCATGACAGGCCAATTCAGAAGAAACATACAATGATGGAAGAGTGAAGGAAGAAGAATGTATTGATGACTTTCCAAGTGTTGTTCCTGATGTAAGATATTCAGGTTATGGAGAATAATAGAGGTAGAAGGCTAAAGTATGAATGTAATGATGATTCAGGCTCTTGTCTCGATTCCTGTGGGGTGGAAGAAAAGGTTGATACTGTGGCTGAAATATCGAATCTTCAATCAAGTCCATCCTGGTGTTTTAGTAGTAGTATAGCAGCAGGAGCTCAAGTCTAGGAAAGGCCACTGAAGGTCTCGTTGCTGGTCAAGGAAGGTGATGATCAAAGGCTGCACTCATGATTAATAGGTCTCTTGGCTTGCTGAGTACGTCCTTTCCCGAATTCCCCAGGAGGGACGTAAGAGGCCATGCGATCCAGTTTCATGTATGGAAAGTTTAAAAACCTATGTGTTTACGTAAGAAAACATTGCATGGGAGAGGGAAATAAAGGTTGAATAGCGTGGGACCCATTGGATGATGCCATTTAAGACAAATGCCACCAGTATTCTTATGCATGTAGGCTAAAGGGGGAGGAACAATGTCTGATAGACGCGCTGGTCCCAGTGGTGAGTTTGTATGCCTTACAAACTCGTGGACATGGCTTCGAGCCCCCATCATTGCATTTTACCTTATTTCCAATAAATTTTTCAATACTGCCCCTTTCAAATTCCCTTAATCCCCAGTATTTCCCTGCCAGGATAATTACAATACTGCCTCTTTCGAATTCCCTTAATCCCTAATATGTCCCTGCCATGCCAATTACCATTCTGCCCCTTTCAAATTCCCTTAATCCCTAATGTATCCCCGCCACAGCAATTACCAATCTGCCCCTATTCTTCCCATTAATGCCAGATTAGCCCCAAGCTCTATAATTACCAGTTTACCCCTCTAAATTCATAAAAATTTCATAATTACTAAATAAATTCATAAAATTTCATAATTGCTAAATAAATTCATAAAAATTCCATAATTGCCAAATAAATTCATAAAAATTTCATAATTGCTAAATAAATTCATAAAATTTCATAATTGCTAAATAAATTCATAAAAATTGTGTAATTTCCAAATAAATCCCCAAAATTCCTAATAATTACAAAATTACCCCAAATTCCATTTAAACCCCAATTGCCTCAAAACCTAAAAATGAAACTCTTCTCTCTCAAATTCAAGTTTTTAAACTCAAAAATCAAGAGCTTTTGCAAATCATCTCTTTTCCAAAAATATTTTAAAATCTCTTTTTCTAAATATTTTGGGATTTTAAGTCTCACGCAATGGACTCTAAATGGGGAACTGGCGGTTCACCTACTGTTCAACATTTAGTAGTTCGTATAGGTCCCCGTGGTGCCTTAGCCGCCTTGGGCCTTATGCATGAGTGGACTTGAGGTCCTCCTCAAAACTTTAAAAAATCTTTTTTTCTAATATTTTCGGATTCTAGGTCTCACGCAATGGACTCTAAATGGGGAACTGGCGGTTCACCTGCTGTTCAACATTTAGTTGTTCGTATAGGTCCCCGTGCTGCCTTAGCCGCCTCGGGCCTTGTGCATGAGTGGACTGAAGATCCCACAAAAGATAAGAAATTTCTCAAAAACAAAGTCTTTAAATACTCTTTTCTTAAATGCCTTTTGAAGGTCAAGCCTTCACACACCAGAACTACGTAAGCCTTGAGTTTTCCATTGCACCAGGGAATACGTAGGAGCAGGATCAAGTCCTGTCAGGCTAACCTCCATTAAATTATGTATTTTCACTCTAATTAAAGGGATCAAAATTGTTTTTCAAAACCACACACTCAGTTTAAAGGTACCGTTCTTCGGAACGGGTGAGTGGGGTGCCTAACACCTTCCCCACTCGTAACCGACTCCCGAACCTAAATCTCATCCTCGAGTTAGGGTTTTTCCAAATCTTTTCCCTTAAATAAAAATTTGGTGGCGACTCCACATTATCAATAAAATTCATTTTCAAAATGTTAGCGAGACCAAATAGTCCCCAAAGCATGGTCCACTTTAGTTGGTAGTTAGAACAGTTGTGTTCAGTAAGGAGATGACAGAGTCATAGAAGCCTCTATTGTTTTATTTTATTTTTCCATCACTTAAATCTTCCTCACCTCACTCAGAACTTGACGTCCAAGAAGACACCTATTCTTCTCGGGCATGTTGAACAAACCGGCCCTGCCTTTGGGCATATGATCTCCCTTCTTCCTTCCAACTTTCTCCACAAATATAGCCTCTATGGGTCCCTCACCTTCACTCTCAGCAGCCCTTGGGGACACCCTGTTCCACTCATGCTCACCCTTTCACATACCATCAACAATAATGCTTAAAGGCAGCATCATATCCCCATTTCGCTAACAACCATTGGCTTTGGGCTCCCTTCAAGCTATCACCATTTAATCGCATTAAGCATGCACACCTATCACGTCCTCAACCAAGAGTTACATTGTCTACACTGGCAACAACTCAAACGATGGAGCTTCTGCGTTGAAGCTTTACACAAGCATGCTACAAAAGGTTATATATAGGTGCTCCATTACTACAAATGTAGTTCTAGTGGCTTGGTTGTTAAGCAGTAACCAAAGAGGCCCAGGTCTATAATATTGAAAAGAAATGGAACCCACGAGCTCATAATTGATGATCCGCTGCTAACCTCTTATTATATGTGACACGCTCGTCGCAAACGCGCAAAAATAATTTCTAGATTTTCCCCAAACTATTGGTATAGTATAAGGTGCAACCTAGGTCATCTCCCAAAGACCATTTCATATTCTTAAGCAAATTAGGAGAAAATTAGAACAGGGGGATTTTGTAAAGATTGATATTGAGCTCTAAATGCAAAATACAGAATGAAATTAATTTCACTTAACAATTATCAACTCAAGGAATTCGGAGGCTATTTTCTTAACTAATCATTGATCACTAAAATCATGCATTGTGTTTATCAACCTAGGATCATCTGGAACCCATAAAATGATCCTTGAATTCTCTACTGAGAAACCTCTCAGAATTTAATTGATTATGATCAACAAGATTAGTAACCACTTAATCTTTTATCTAAACCAATTTCACAATCAGAATTTAGTTGAAGTAAGTAATAAAATGAAAACCTTCAATTCAATTACTTAATTTCTACTCTTCAAACTTTTGGAAAATGATTTACCAATCAAAAACCAATTATAAATCAATTATGCATTAATCAAAATACGTCAACCGATCAAACTTTGATTAAAGAATAAAATTGAAGAATATAGTGAAGCAGAGTAGAAACCACTTAATAAGCATGTAAATAAAGATCAAGACCTCAAAGTTAAAATGAAAATAGCTTGAATCCTTGAATTGAAACTACAAACCTAGCCTTCCATGAAGGAGGCAAACTAACAACAAAGAAAGAGGCAAACTAACAACAAAGCAAAACTAAGCCTTCCATGTAGGATGCAACTATCAATAAAGAAAAACTAAGCCTTCCATGTAGGAGGCAACTAACAATTAAGAAAAACTAAGCCTTCCATGTAGGAGGCAAACTAAGAATGAATGAAAAGCTAAGCCTTCCATGTAGGAGGCAAACTAACAAGAAAGAAAGAAAGGTGGAAAATGGTATTGGAGTTAATCTCCAAGGAGGTGTGATTCTCCTCTTGTAAACCCTTCTATTTATAGAGGATTTTTGAGGCATCATCTTCAGAAAGTCACCAACTAGGATATTACTTTTCTACCCTTTTATTGCTTTCACATGGGCTTTGTTGAAAATGCAAAACACTTTTGAATTTTTGTCACCAATGAGCACAACAATTTTGACTTGCTTGCAGCGCAATTTCGGATATTCACGTGTCCGAATTAGAGCTTTACGTCTGAACAAAAGTTGTAGCCCTGGATCTTAGCTGTCCAACAGATTTGATTTCATCTCAATATGACTTCTGTATCTCAAGATATGGCCGGATCTTTGCACACTGCTCAAATTCCATGTCAGCAACACTATCTCATCTTTTGAGATAATTTCGGAGTCCTAAACATCCCATTTAGAGTCTTCTCTTGCTTTGTAACTGTGGAAACTTCTTTAAGCTTTCATTCAAGACAGATTTCATGATTTTTGGATGTCTAAAACTCCTATTATGCTCAAAATACTATAATAGTGTCATTTTAATCGGGTAAGCAAAGAAATTCAATTAAACTTCATATGAACCCAAACTCATAAAATATGACAAAGACCACTTAATTAAACATATAAGAAGTCTTAATGAGATAAAAGTGAGAGATAATTATTTATGAAATTTATGCTTATCAATATGGCTTTAGGATTAGAAAGAATAATCACAAGAGGCTGCAGGTTAAGCGGTTAGCATGCTCAAAAAATTTTGATGGCACGGGTTTGAAACCCCCTGGGGCCTGTTTTTATATAAATGACCATTAAACTTTGACCCTTCATCTAATTACACTTTCACAAGATCATGATCATACAACAAGGTTTGCCGTAGTGGTTAGTTAGTTGCATGTAACCACCAGGTGTTGGGTTTGATCCCTGCCTCTAACTTTTGATTCTAAAATCCCATTTCCTATTTATTGGCAGTAGTGGGCAAGTCTCTTCTCAAACAGGCCAAGGCAGACAGTACTCCTTGCACATAGGCCACTGTTAGATTTGTTTTTTAAATGGGCCAAGGCCTAGTAGCTTGCACTTCAATCAAGCCATCAACACTTCAATTGGACAGTGCTCCTTGCACATGGGCCACTATTAGATACCAGATGCTCCTCCAATTGGGCCAAAATGTCAACTTTCAATGCAAATGGATCACACTTAATGCTAATTGTCATTAATTGGGCCATGCTGATTAAGCCCAAAATCCATGGTAGCTCAAATTAATTTAAAATATTAAGTAATTACAATCAATATGGATCAAGCTCAATTATTTGTTTTAATTTTCTTAATTTGAAATCAAAACTTTTTTTAGTTGGGTTGAGCCTAGTTCTTTTCGTTAAAATTTAGAATCAAGTTTATTTTTGCATTGGGTTAAGCCCAATTTCTTTCTAATTTGAAATCAAGTCTCCATTTATATGGGTCAAGCCCAATTCCCATTTATTTTGTTATTTTACGAAGTAAATCATTTTTTATAATTCTGTCTCACGCAATTAACTCTAAATACGAACTGGTAGCTTCTTCTGTTGTTCGATATTTAGAGATTCATATGGGTCCTAGTGCAGCCATAGTTGTCTAGGATCCTGTGCATAGGCTAAGAATTATGCAAAAATGTCAAAACTACTTTTAAAATCATCTTTCAAAATTCTTTTAACCTTCGAAGATCAAGTCTTCAAAACAAAAACTAGAACTACGTAGCCTTGAATTTCCCATTGCTCCAAAAAAGACGTAGGAGCAGGATCAAGTATTGTCAGGCTATTTTCATATAAACATATTTATTTTCTATTCTATTTAAAGGGATCAAACAATTTTCAAAAATATCAAAATCACACACTCATTTTAAGGGTACCGTTCTTCGGAACAGGCGAGTAGGGTGCCTAACACCTTCCTTACTCGTAACTGACTCCCGAACCTATATTCTTCCTTAAGTTAGGGTTTTTCCAAATCTTTTGCCTTAAATAAAAATTTTGGTGTCGGCTCCACTATTAAATGAAATTTTTTTCTCAACTTTTAGCGAGTTTGTCGTTTCGTCGTAATTACAGTTGCGACAAACCTTTTCATACAAATCCTGCAAGTGCTCAGGACCCAGTAGTTTGGCACTTAGGGAGGTTTGGAAAAAATGCCTTCTAGAGAGGGCATTAGCAACCTTGTTGCTATCTTCCTTTTTATCTTTATGACATAGGGGGATTTTTTTAAAAAATCTATCCATTTAGCATTTATTTTATTAAGTTTATCTTGGGCCTTAAGGTATTTTAATGGCTCATGGTCACTATGGATCATAAACTCCATGGAAAATAAATATTGTTTCCATGTCTACAAGTTCCTGATAAGAGCATAAAGCTTTTTGTCATAAATATGGTAGTTTAGAGCTCTCTCATCTAGTTTTTCACAAAAGTAGGCAATGGGGTATCCTTCGAGAAGGAATGCTCTCACCTATGTCAATAAAGCAATAATAGATGTAGCTTAGGAAGGGGGTATTCTTCATAACCTTCCTAAGCATAACATGGACAATCATAGACACATGAAAAAAAGGGACCTTAAAATGGAACGAATGTACCAAATGGACCATACTGCCCTGTTGGCCGGCTAGATAGAGGACCTAATCAAGAAGTTGAAGGTTCTTATGCTAGAAATGACATAACTAGCACTGCCTGTTCATACTTAAGCCACACTTGAGCCCAGCCTATACAATATTTGTGGCTCCATAAGCCATGGTGCTAAAGGATGTGTAGTTGAAACCCACATGGGTTAACAAAATGAGAAGGCCAACTTTGTGGGGAATACCTACAACCCCATCTAGAAGAATCACCCCAATCTTCTTAGGGAGGGTGTCAAGATAACAATTCTAATGATTCATTAAATAATTACAGGCCCTCGATATGTAGTTGAAACCTGCTTGGGTCAATAAAATAAGAAGGCCAACTTTTTAGGGAATACCAACAACCTCACAAGGAAGAATCACCCTAATCTTTCTTGGGAAGGGAATCAAGGTAACAATTCTAATGGTTCATCAAATATTTACAGGCCCCACATATGCAGAATCAAGGTGGCTACAAACAAGAAAGGAGAGAGCTACCACCCATGAAATCAAGATTCTAGAACATGGAGATGCAACTCAAAAATATAAAAATGCAGTTATCTTAGTTTCAAAACATGGCGGAATAAATGGGGAAGATACTCAACCTCCTATGGAAACAAATGCCCAAGACACTATTTAGTTAGCTTGAGTTGACTAGAAGGAGTAAGTGAATTCAATCACTTTGAGAAGTGGGGTACAAGTAGAAATACCTTCTTGAGAAAAGAAAAAGAAGGATGTAATCGTCGAGCTACCACCAAAGCTTGAAAACGCAAGGAGTTTCCCTTTACCTTGTATTGTAAATAATTTCAATTTTAAAACTGTGTGGTTTAGGTGCTAGTAAAAATTTGACGCCTTTCTCTATATTTAGAAGGTTGGGTATGAAAGAGCCCAAACCTACCATTATCTCTTTGCAGCTTGCAAACGAGACCAACAAATATCCAAGGATAATGGAGGGTGCTAGTAAAGGTGGGAAAGTTCATCTTCACTACTAACTTCTTCATTCTTGACATGCAGAAAGATGAGAAGATCCCATTGATCTTGGATAGACCCTTCTTAGTCACTGGGAGAGTCGTGATCAACATGCAACAAGCAAAGCTTACACTAAGGTAGGGTGACAAAATAGTGGTGTTTGAAATCACCCATTCAATAGAACACCCACACATAAATGCCCCTTGTGATTCCATATAGTCTCTTCCCCAAACCTACCCTTTGACTAAAGGCAAACCACGATAATAGCGCACAAGAACCCAAGTGCCATAAGTAAACAAAATAGGCATCATAAATATACTTAGGGGCGTGGGTTTTGAATAGGTAAGAGATTTTTAATTTATAACTCACATCTTTGGATATATTTAGGAAAGCATCAATTTAGGAAGAATGACCCTTATAAAATAAGTAAGGCATTCCCCCATTCATGTTGAACAAAGAACCTTTAAATAGTGAAAGGTAAGGTTCAATATTATGAAGAAGGTGCATCCAAGGAAAGAACCTATCAAACTTTGAGGAAATCACATGTAATTGCCTATGGCTCTACTTAGCCAATGGGTGCAGGTATGTTGGGCTCATGACATGGTATTTTTTTTAATTTATTTCTTTTATGTTAAAAGAGAAAGAGAGAGAGAGAGAGAGAGAGAGAGAGAGAGAGAGTGTGTGTGTGTGTGTGTGTGTGTGAGGATGATCATGCATAATGCTAAGCACAAGTGTTGAACCTTCAAGTAACCTTAAATAGTACGGAGGTAACTTACACATCACTTTCTCCCTAATCAATTCTCCTTACTGTAGTATTTTCTCTAACTTCCCAGTGACTCATCTCTCTCTCTCTCTCTCTCTCTCTCTCTCTATATATATATATATATATATATATATATATATATATATCCTAATCAAGTATGCCACGTGCCTTGAATCTAGCACTTAAATTTTTTAATTTTTGTATGAGTGTGCTTAATTTTTACACATCCCACATAATTTGATCTAACCTTAGGCTAAAAATCATGCTTCGCATGGTCATGCCCTTGCTTGCACGACAATGCATATTCATAATAATAGTCTAGACATCAATTCATCATAGTTGTGCCATGTATTGCATGATCATGCTTTACTTAAAATTGAACACCTTTTCTCATGAGCATGACCATGCCCTTGCTGCATGGTTGTCCCCTGCTAGATGACCATTCCTATTCATCTAAATTTTGGGTTTTAACATGAGCATAGTTGTGCTCCAGTCTACACAAGCGTGCAATTTCATACATGTTGGGCTTAAACATGAACAAGGTCATGCCCCTTGCTTGGTGTCGCAACCGTGATTCCGACGAGACGACGAACTCGCTAAAATTTTGAGAATAGGATTTTATTTATTAATGTGGAGCCGCCATAAAATTTTTATTTAAGGGAAAAATATTTGGAAAAATCCTAACTCGAGAATGAGATTTAGGTTCGGGAGTCGGTTACGAATGGGGAAGGTGTTAGGCACCCCATTCGCCCGTTCCGAAGAACGGTACCCTTAAACTGAGTGTGTGATTGTTTGAAAATGGTTTGATCCCTTTAATTAGAGTGAAAATAAATACTCAATGGAGGTTAGCCTGACAGGACTTGATCCTGCTCCTACGTATTCCTTGGTGCAATGGGAAACTCAAGGCTTACATAGTTCTGGTTTGATTTGAAGGTTTGACCTTCGAAAGTGTTTAAAGAATGTTTAAAAAGTTCTTGAAGACTTGACCTTCGGAGCTACTTGGGAAGTAACATTTGAAAATGGCTTGAATGTTTTGAAAATATTTTAAGGAGAATCCTTAGTCCACATATGCACAGGATCCAAGATAACTACGGCTGCACTGGGATCCATACGAATTCCTAAACCTCGAACAGCAGAAAAAGCTACCAGTTCGTTCTTAGGATTCGTCGCGTGAGACTTAGGAATTCTAAAATGCAGTTTCTTATTGACATTATTTACAGAAGGGTTTTCTCGGTCCACATGTGCATAGGGTCCAAGACAACTACGGCTGCACTTGGGACCCATATGAATTCCTAGGGAGCGAACAACAGGAAAAGCTACTAGTTCGTCCCTAGGGTTCATCGCGTGAGACCGAGAACCAAAAAACTTGATTTAAAAGAAGAAGAAGAAAGGATTGATCTTGATTGATTTAAAAAAGAATTTGATTTGAATTCTCTTGAAAAGAGCTTGTTTTGAACTTTTGAGATTTAGCTTGAATGGAAGGATTTTGACTTGATTTTTAAAAAAGGGAATTTGATTTTATGCGAAAGAAAGAATTTGGATTTGTTTTGAGAATTTGAGGAAAGAATTAATTAGAATTATAAAAAAATATTTTGGGGTTAGTTTTGGAATTATGGAAATTTCAGAGGTTAATTTGCAATTTTGGAGAATTTTGGGGGTTAATTTGTAATTAGTAGAAAGTTTAGGGAGAGGATTGGAATCAGTGAAAAGTTTGGGGTCACTTTGTTAAATTAGGCAATTTGGGACAGAATTGGAATTTGTGGAAAGTTTGGGGGCATTTTGGTAATTAGGCAGTTTGGGACAGAATTGGAATTTATGGAAAGTTTGGGAGCATTTTGGTAATTAGGCAAATGGGGACAAAATGGGGATTTTGGAATGATTAGGGGTAATTTGGTAATTGGACAAATGGGGACAAAATGGGAATTTTACTTGATGGTAGGGAGGCCTCTTGTTTATTTAAAAGAAAAATGGTTCCCCGAGGGCTCGAACCCACACCCAGGGAATTGCGAGCAGCAGGTCGTTCCACTTAGCCAAGCTCAAGGTTTGTACTTTTAACGCCTTTTGTTAAACTTAAGACATGCCCATTTGGACGTGGAAATCACATGAAATGCATGGGCGGGCATGCTCCTAGGCAAAGTTGCACGAGAGCGACGTTGACGAGGCCCAGGAATCAAACTTCGGGACTGCATATCAATCATCCACAATTTAGCCAACCAGGCTGGGGGTCTTAAATGGTGATTCTGAAAGTTGGCAAAGGATATGAATCACAGGCCTTGCAAAGCCTCGAGCATGCTCTGTTTCGTTCGAACACAGTGTTAAATTGATGGTGCAGTCCTTCCCGAATGTAGTACCCCACCTTCCAAATAGTAGCTGTTTTGCTATCCCTCTCCTCTGCATTGGACGATTCCATCATCATCAATTGCCTCCTTGTGTAGCCTACTAACACCCTTTCGCATAGTGATCGTACTTGCAGACACTGTAAGTGTTGAATCTTCAACAGGATGCTCCTACCCAAGTGAATTGGCAATCTGCGAGTACTCTGTTTTGGTTATTGTATTTTCATTTTTACCACCCATGGGAGTAAGCTGAACATTTGTTTCGATGCCATTGCCGAAAGGAGGACCAGCCTTGTGGTTGCATCTCCTGATTTACTGGTCATATTCTTTCCTAGCCAAGATAACGCTGATTCCCCTATGGGCCCAACAGCACTTACTAGAATTCCCTCACACCCTCTTCCTCACCCCATATCCGAACACAGTGTTTGATTTTACATAAGCTATATGGATCTGGGTGCGATAATGGGGGGTTTTTGGAGACATATTCAAGTTGAAGAAATGAGATTTGCGGGTGTTTTCCTAATCGTATCATCAATTCCTTATTGAATGAAAACTAGATTTTACAATGAAATCTATTAAGGATTAAGACTGAAATCTAGCCAAAGTCTACCTTGATCATTATCAGGTTATATTAATAAACCATGTTCTCATACAATTATTGTAGAAGCGCAAATTCAGTTGATCAAAGAGAAGTTCTTGATTCAAGAAAGCACTGTGACAAACCTGGGGCTAATGAGGATGGTTGAATCTTTATGCCTATGTCTCCGATTTGTAGGCAATCCCCTTCTCTTTTCTCTTGGCTAAAAAAAAAAAAACCCCTTTAACTAGACGCCTCCAGAGTGCAATTCTTCTCCTCTTTCCCTTTTGATGCTGCGTGCCTCCTTTGTTTTCTTGAAGCGGTTTCTTCTTCTTTTTTTTTTTAAAGAAAAACCAGTTCTCCCTCCCCTTTTGTGCGTGCATGCGTCTATACCCTCCTCCTCCTCCTTTTCAAATTCTGTTTTTTCTTTATTTAAAATTTGCTTTTTTTGTTTTAAAAGTTTGTTTTTCTATTTTTGTTTTTTTTTTATTTTTTTTCTTATTCTTTATTTTCTCTATATATTTTTTATTTCTAAATTTGTTAAATTTGTTTTTATTCATTTCTTTCCATTATTTTTCCAGCTTTCTTTTTGCATTTCTCTTTACTATTTTTTTATTATTTAAAAGAAAATCATTTTTATTTTTTGTTTGCCCAATATTTACTAATTAATTTTAAAATGGGACTCGGACATAATTGAGTGTTTACACTTGGCATGATCGTGAAAATTCTATATTTTAGGTTCCATGTTCAAAATAGCCGTGCTCCTTTCTTAACATGGATGTGCATAATTTTTATATATGGAGTTCATATTTTAGCACGGTTGTGCCCTGCTTACATAGTCATGCCATATTATGACGGTATGCTTAATTTAATCAAGCATGGCCTTACTTGTTTATGCACAACTGTTCTAATATTTTTGGGCAAATTTTTGAAATTTAATTTTGTATTAAAATCCTCCATGCTTGTAGAAGCAAAGTCGTCTCTGCACTATTGATGAGTTGAGACCTTCACAAAAACCCATCCTACATGACCTTTACAGATGATGTCCCAACTATACAATCATGCTTCGAGAGGCTAAGTTCAGTTTTATTCAACTCCATGAAGAGCCTCGAAAGGGAGTCCCTGCAGATCCTAGTAGTGGAGGCATAGATGAAGACCTATTTGGATGCCCAGGGATGGAGGAAGGCCATTTTCATTCTGGCTCCAACGTTTCAGGTTTAGAATTGCTTGGATGCGTAGGCCGCTACACATTAGGTATTAGTAAACCACATGATGTCGCTTTTGCGAGGATTGACACCTAGTTCGCCATACTACTTCAGTTACTATAGAGTCAAATGGTCCACCCACCGCCTCAGTTTCTACTCTATATGTTTTTTCTTATTTTATTTTATTTTATCTTTCTTAGGATTTTATTTTAACTTTGATGTATTTTCTATTTTCTTCTTTTTGTACAAAATTGACTCATATTGTATTGTTATTATTGATATATGATTCTCTAACTTTAACACATGTGTTTAGTGTGAGTAGGTTGACTTAAAGCTTAAGAAATTATTTCTCAATCATTGGCTCCCAACAAAGGAAATAAATTAAGAGTAATGGTGACCTCTAAGTTTAAGGAGGAAGATCTTCTACCTCATCTTCAATCCCATTTCTATTTCTTCTCCACTAGTATTGTATATGATTGCATGTATGTAAATGCTTAAGTTTGAGAAGGAGACCTTCTCCCTCCTAAAATCTTTTAGAAAAAGTCATTTATCCCTCTTACTCATTTTTTGACTCCCCACCTTAACAAACAAAATTTCCCAATTAAATCTAAAAGGTGGTGTATGATGAAGTTTGAAGAGAGATATCCCTTTGCAAATATTTTTGTAATATTTAATACCTTGCAATAATCCTATATTTTCTACATTGTTTGTTGGTTTTAGATTCAGGAATCTCATAATTTTTGGTAATAGACATCAATTAAACTTAACATGGACAAAGGAGATTTTTAATGTAAATAATTGATAATTATCTATGTTTCATATATTATTTCACATTAGGTATCCTTAGAGAAAGGATTGAACCTAGTTAAGGTTGTACCCAACCTCTCTCTCTTTTCAAGTGCTTCTCCATGACTTGTACACTCTAGAACTTTCCTTGCAATCTAACCGAGGCTTTGGTAAGTGATTTCATAATAGGAAAATGATAAAGGAAAATTAGGTTTTATTGAATGAACATGGACTTAGAATATCATTTAGTATTCGCCTTGAGCTTAAAAGATTAAAAAGCTGTGTTGCTTGACACCCTTAAATAAACTCTTAAAATCTTTGGTACTGACACGCTCGTCGCAAACGCGCAAAAATAATTTCTAGATTTCCTCCAAACTATTGGTATAGTATAAGGTGCAACCTAGGTCATCTCCCAAAGACCATTTCATATTTTTAAGCAAATTAGGAGAAAGTTAGAACAAGGGGATTTCGGAAAGATGCAATATTGAGTTCTAAACACAAAATACAGAATGAAATTAATTAATTATCAACTCAAGGAATTCAGAGGCTATTTTCTTAATTAATCATTGATCATTAAAATCATGCATTGTGTTTATCAACCTAGGATCATCTGGAACCCCTAAAATGATCCTTGAATTCTCTACTGAGAAACCTCTCAGGATTCAATTGATTATGATCAACAAGATTTAGTAACCACTTAATCTTTCATCTAAACCAATTTTATAATCAGAATTCAGTTGAAGTAAGTAATAAAATGAAAACCTTCAATTCAATTACTTAATTTCTACTCTTCACACTTTTGGAAAATGATTTACCAATCAAAAACCAATTATAAATCAATTATGCATTAATCAAAATATGTCAACCGATCAAACTTTGATTAAAGAATAAAATTGAAGAATATAGTGAAGTAGAGTAGAAACCACTTAATAAGCATGTAAATAAAGATCAAGACCTCAAAGTTAAAATGAAAATAGCTTGAATCCTTGAATTGAAACTACAAACCTAGCCTTCCATGAAGGAGGCAAACTAACAACAAAGAAAAACTAAGCCTTCCATGTAGGAGGCAACTAACAATAAAGAAAAACTAAGCCTACCATGAAGGAGGCAACTAACAATAAAGAAAAACTAAGCCTACCATGAAGGAGGCAACTAACAATAAAGAAAAACTAAGCCTTCCATGAAGGAGGAAAACTAAGAAGAAAGAAAGAAAGATGGAAAATGGTGTTGGAGTTAATCTCCAAGGGGTGTGTTTCTCCTCTTGTAAACCCTTCTATTTATAGAGGATTTTTGAGGCATCATCTTCAGAAAGTCACCAACTAGGATATTACTTTTCTACCCTTTTATTGCTTTCACATGGGCTTTGTTGAAAATGCAAAAAACTTTTGAATTTTTGTCACCAATGAGCACAACAATTTTGACTTGCTTGCAGCGCACTTTCGGATATTCACGTGTTCGAATTAGAGCTTCACGTCTAAACAAAAGTTGTAGCCCCGGGTCTTAGCTATCCAACAGATTTGCTTTCATCTGAATATGACTTCTGTATCTCAAGATATGACCGGATCTTTGCACACTGCTCAAATTCCACGTCAGCAACACTATCTCATCTTTTGAGATAATTTCGGAGTCTGAAACATCCCATTTAGAGTCTTCTCTTGCTTTGTAACTGTGGGCACTTCTTTAAGCTTTCATTCAAGACAGATTTCATGATTTTTGGATGTCTAAAACTCCTATTATGCTCAAAATACTATAATAGTGTCATTTTAATCGGGTAAGCAAAGAAATTCAATTAAACTTCATATGAACCCAAACTCATAAAATATGACAAATACCACTTAATTAAACATATAAGAAGTCTTAATGAGATAAAAGTGAGAGATAATTATTTATGAAATTTATGCTTATCAAATTCCCCCACACTTATCTTTTGCACGTCTCGGGCAAACTTAAGTTAAGGATTGGTGACTATTTTTTTTTTTTGAAAGAACATCAAAGTTTTGAGTTGATTTCTCAAGAATTCACAAAATTTCATGAAGCATTCTTTCATCACATTTTTGAAATTACTTAGAAAGGCAACTTTAATTTGAAAAACATAGATTGAGAATGATAAAACCTCACATGATATACTCTGAATCTCTCAAGTGTTTGATTTGGTAAGTGTTTCTCTCAAATTCAATCCATGAAAGATGAACTATCATAGGCTTGCATATCTTCTACTTCTATACTAGTATGTACACATGCAATGCACAAATCAAGAGGTCTTTATTTTGGTTATAACGGGATTAGAAAGATGAAATGATATATTGAAGAGATACAATGTTAGACCAAGGAAAATGGTGAGGATTGAGAACTGAGTCTAAGTGCAACTGTGAGAAACAGATATCACTTCTTCATTCTTTTTTTTTCTTTTCTTTTTTTCAATATAATAGTTTATTTATTAATTTATTGCTTCAGTTTTTTTTTTCAACCATGATATTGATGAACACAACAATAATCTCCCCCACACTTATTGAAACACTTATGGTATGATAAATCCAGTATTTCTGACCTTCTTTGGTCAGACAAAGTTTTTTTTTTTTTTTTATTTGTGGTGAGCTAAAAAGAAGAAAAGGCTAATCGGCTCAAAGGGCTGATCAAAGGATAAAATCATATGGTTTGGTTATTTGGCCAAGTGGTTTGTTCAAGAAAAACAGTGCCTCAATCATTTTTGTGCAACTCATGTGAAAATGTAGCTTCAAAAAGAATCAATGCAAGTTCTGAAGTAACATATTCCATGGATGAAAATCACACAAGAAAGAAAGTGATTAATAAGGCTCAAAATCTCACAGGTAATATATTTATCAAATCTAATCTATCCAGTTCAAATATGTGTTGCCAAACTAATTAATCTCGAAATGTAAATCATTTTGCTTCAATTATTTTACGAAATCTAAAGAAAAACATACTTCCACATTCAATTTTTTTTTTAATCATAAGATGCGTATCAAGAGTCAAGTGTAACTCCTTACTCAGCCATCTTACTCAAAGCAAGTTTATGATTCTAACCTAATTTTTTTTTGGGTTTTTTTTTTTTAATTTTTCTTTTATATCAGACCATCCTCCCCGCAACCTATCCAAGACATTGTCCCCAATGTCTTAGATAGAAATTATATAACAGGAAAAGAAATGTGACAAAACCACCAAAGTAAGGAAAAGTTATAACCGAAGAGTGGTATCTGGTTCTCTTTTGTCTCTGCCATCCTGATTTGGTTGGTTCACCAGCTGCATTACTATATTCTAAAAATGATGAAAATTTCAAATAAATTGAAAAGAAAATGTAAATGACAAACATACATGCATGAGAATGAACAGTAGTTGTGATTGTGGCTCACATCTTCCTCTGGTTTTACGTCCAGTAACGGCTGAAACGCCTTCTAAGAGTCGAGGATGTGCTTCCCATTCAGTTTTCTTGTAAACTGACAAAAGGGTCTTTTAAAGTCAGATTCCCAAGACTATAACGTGTTTTTTCCTTACGGAATAGTTCCAACAAATCAAGAATAGTACACCTAAAAAAAAATTGTTAGAAAGGTTAAAAATTTTATACAAACTCAAAAAATTGTTAGAAAGGTTAAAAATTTTATACAAACTCCTAAATAAGCCTAGGAAACTAAAATGGTCCCCGACAATGGCGCCAAATTTTTGACACGCTCGTCGCAAACGCGCAAAAATAATTTCTTGATTTCCCCCAAACTATTGGTATAGTATAAGGTGCAACCTAGGTCATCTCCCAAAGACCATTTCATATTTTTAAGAAAATTAGGAGAAAGTTAGAACAAGGGGATTTTGGAAAGATGCAATATTGAGTTCTAAGCACAAAATACAGAATGAAATTAATTAATTATCAACTCAAGGAATTCAGAGGCTATTTTCTTAACTAATCATGGATCACTTAAATCATGCATTGTGTTTATCAACCTAGGATCATCTGGAACCCCTAAAATGATCCTTGAATTCTCTACTGAGAAACCTCTCAGGATTCAATTGATTATGATCAACAAGATTTAGTAACCACTTAATCTTTCATCTAAACCAATTTTATAATCAGAATTCAGTTGAAGTAAGTAATAAAATGAAAACCTTCAATTCAATTACTTAATTTCTACTCTTCAAACTTTTGGAAAATGATTTACCAATCAAAAACCAATTATAAATCAATTATGCATTAATCAAAATACGTCAACCGATCAAACTTTGATTAAAGAATAAAATTGAAGAATATAGTGAAGTAGAGTAGAAACCACTTAATAAGCATGTAAATAAAGATCAAGACCTCAAAGTTAAAATGAAAATAGCTTGAATCCTTGAATTGAAACTACAAACCTAGCCTTCCATGAAGGAGGCAAACTAACAACAAAGAAAAACTAAGCCTTCCATGTAGGAGGCAACTAACAATAAAGAAAAACTAAGCCTACCATGAAGGAGGCAACTAACAATAAAGAAAAACTAAGCCTACCATGAAGGAGGAAACTAACAATAAAGAAAAACTAAGCCTTCCATGAAGGAGGCAAACTAAGAAGAAAGAAAGAAAGATGGAAAATGGTGTTGGAGTTAATCTCCAAGGGGTGTGTTTCTCCTCTTGTAAACCCTTCTATTTATAGAGGATTTTTGAGGCATCATCTTCAGAAAGTCACCAACTAGGATATTACTTTTCTACCCTTTTATTGCTTTCACATGGGCTTTGTTGAAAATGCAAAACACTTTTGAATTTTTGTCACCAATGAGCACAACAATTTTGACTTGCTTGCAGCACAATTTCGGATATTCACGTGTCCGAATTAGAGCTTCACGTCTAAACAAAAGTTGTAACCCCGGATCTTAGCTGTCCAACAGATTTGCTTTCATCTGAATATGATTTCTGTATCTCAAGATATGGCCGGATCTTTGCACACTGTTGAAATTCCACGTCAGCAACACTATCTCATCTTTTGAGATAATTTCGGAGTCCGAAACATCCCATTTAGAGTCTTCTCTTGATTTGTAACTGTGACACTTATTTAAGCTTTCATTCAAGAAAGATTTCATGATTTTTGGATGTCTAAAACTCCTATTATGCTCAAAATACTATAATAGTATCATTTTAATCGGGTAAGCAAAGAAATTCAATTAAACTTCATATGAACCCAAACTCATAAAATATGACAAAGACCACTTAATTAAACATATAAGAAGTCTGACACGCTCGTCGCAAACGCGCAAAAATACTTTCTAGATTTCCCCCAAACTATTGGTATAGTATAAGGTGCAAGCTAGGTCATCTCCCAAAGACCATTTCATATTCTTAAGCAAATTAGGAGAAAGTTAGAACAAGGGGGTTTTGTAAAGATGTGATATTGAGTGCTAAACACAAAATACAGAATGAAATTAATTTAACTTAACAATTATCAACTCAAGGAATTCAGAGGCTATTTTCTTAACTAATCATTTATCACTCAAATCATGCATTGTGTTTATCAACCTAGGATCATCTTGAACCCCTACAATGATCCTTGAATTCTCTACTGAGAAACCTCTCAGAATTCAATTAATTATGATCAACAAGATTTAGTAACCACTTAATCTTTCATCTAAACCAATTTTATAATCAGAATTCAGTTGAAGTAAGTAATAAAATGAAAACCTTCAATTAAATTACTTAATTTCTACTCTTCAAACTTTTAGAAAATGATTTACCAATCAAAAACCAATTATAAATCAATTATGCATTAATCAAAATACGTCAACCGATCAAACTTTGATTAAAGAATAAAATTGAAGAATCTAGTGAAGTAGAGTAGAAACCACTTAATAAGCACGTAAATAAAGATCAAGACCTCAAAGTTAAAATGAAAATAGCTTGAATCCTTGAATTGAAACTACAAACCTAGCCTTCCATGAAGGAGGCAAACTAACAACAAAGAAAGAGGCAAACTAACAACAAATAAATCCAAAGCCTTCCATGTAGGAGGCAACTAACAACAAATAAATCCTAAGCCTTCCATGTTGGAGGCAACTAACAATAAAGAAAAACTAAGCCTTCCATGTAGGAGGCAAGCTAACAAGAAAGAAAACCTAAGCCTTCCATGAAGGAGGCAAAACTAACAAGAAAGAAAGAAAGAAAGAAAATAGTATTTGAGTTAATCTCCAAAATGGTGTGTGTCTCCTCTTGTAAACCCTTCTATTTATAAAGGATTTTTGAGGCATCATCTTCAGAAAGTCACCAACTAGGATATTACTTTTCTACCCTTTTATTGCTTTCACATGGGCTTTGTTGAAAATGGAAAACACTTTTGAATTTTTGTCACCAATTAGCACAACAATTTTGACTTTCTTGCACCGCAATTTCGGATGTTCACATGTCCGAATTAGAGCTTGACTTCTGAACAAAAGTTGTATCCCCGGATCTTATCTTTCCAAAGAATTTGATTTCATCTCAATATGACTTCTGTATCTCAAGATATGGTCCGATCTTTGCACACTGCTCAAATTCCACGTCAGCAACACTATCTCATCTTTTGAGATACTTTCGGAGTCCTAAACATCCCATTTAGAGTCTGATCTTGCTTTGTAACTGTGGACACTTCTTTAAGCTTTCATTCAAGACAGATTTCATGATTTTTGGATGTCTAAAACTCCTATTATGCTCAAAATACTATAATAGTGTCATTTTAATCAGGTAAGCAAAGAAATTCAATTAGACTTCATATGAACCCAAACTCATAAAATATGGCAAAGACCACTTAATTGAACATATAAGAAGTCTTAATGAGATAAAAGTGAGAGATAATTATTTATGAAATTTATGCTTATCAAAGTCTTAATGAGATAAAAGTGAGAGATAATTATTTATGAAATTTATGCTTATCAGGTACCTTTAGACAAAAGAAAAAATAAAAACTTTGGGACAAACAAGTGATCAAAGAAGGGAAAATGGAAAAGAAGGAAGAAAAAGGGAAAATGAAATGACTTAGGAAAATAAAAAGTTTGAAATTCAAAGAACCCAAGTAAATAAGCTGAAAAGTACAAAGATTTAGGACTGTTAAGAAATTTATAAAAGGAAAATAAATCCCTTTGTGTTGTTTCCTTTCCTTCTTTTATCTAATCTAATGGTGTGAATTCCTTTGGTTGTGTTTTAACCATATAAAATACCTTTTGATGCTTGTATATGTTTTGACTTTTAATGGAGACTTTGAAGTTTATAGGCAAGAATATGAGTGTGTATAGTCATGAATGGTAGATTGAAAATAATTTATACCTTTATACATAAGCGATGGTGAGCAGAGAAATCCCTTCTAAATGTGAAACTTGATTTCAATGAGCTAAAACACCTTAATTGGTTTATAGTTGAATGTTTTGACGATGGTAATTATTATTGTCCTTTTTAGGGTTATAACATGAGATATTCTAGATTCTATACTTGCCACATTCTCATATCTTGGGTTATTTCTTAGGATAAGCATGTTTAAGTTTGAGGAGAATGATAAATTATCATTCTATCAATTTATTTGCGAGAATTTAGGCATAATTACTCCATGCTTCATTATTATTCACTAGTAATTCTGTCTACTTTTCCTTATTTTTACAAAAATGGTCACATGGATAGAGAATTGGAAAATAGGTGAATTTTGGGCAAAGAAAAGGGGGAAAAGGGAATGAAAATACAAAGGAAGAACAAGAGGACAAAAATACCCCTCAACAGACCAGGGTTCCAATCATAGTCATGTAAACCTGAGCACTACTGTGACACGAAATGTAGCATGCCCATGCAGTAAAGTAAGCACGATTGTGCCAAATATAGCACAACCATGCCAAGACTAGGAACCACCATAAAGAGCCACATCAGTCCTAGTGATGTAGTGAACATCCCAATCAACCCTAACAGCGTTGTAGATGACCTAGAGCAGCCACAATGATTCAAAGAGAAACTAGGTCAACTTGATCTATGACAACTGAAGCCTTAATCCGTATTTATAAAAGGGAGGCTCCACCTTGGGAGAAAAAAGGGGGAACATGATATTTGACTATCATGAATTACTAACACCTTCATACTCTAAGCATAGCCCAACCTTTCCCCCACTCTCCATCTCTAGCTTCTCCATTATCAATTCTTTCTCTTGTATCCTCCCATAGGATCTTAGCAAAAGGAATCCCTTCACAATGCAATTGTAGAGTTTATTGTCACCTTTACTGCTAACTTAATTTTGTATCTCTTATCTTAGTACTAGGTTATTGATGTTTTTGGGTTAATTTTTATCATGTGTAACTAATCCCCATGAATGAATCTTATGAAGTAATTACTTGAACCCAAGTTTTTCCCAAAAAATAATTATGTTATTTTGTTGTGAACAATGGTATTTCCATATCCAATTGTATTGCCGTATTATGCTTAATCCATTAATAGGAACTAACCATTCTTGTTTAACTATGAGTTGGTTCGTGATAGGTGATGCAGAGGTCCTAGAGGATCCCAACTACAGAGCCATTAGGCCTATTAGACCACATATAAACTAGGCCTATTAGGCCTCACACATTAGAATAGGATTTAGGTATTTTTTTTTTTATATTCTAGGAACTAGAAGATCCAATATATATAGTATTTGGACCTAATTTCATTGTATTTTAGCTTGGGGTATCTTGGCCTTCTCTGGCCCAATTTGAGGTTTCATTGAGGAGTGAGGAAGACACCATTATTAGGTTGAAATCTATGCCTAATTCAGATTCAAAGATGCCCCCTCCTTCCCTCCATTTTGCACCTCCTCCATTTTTCCTGTATAAAGACATCACTTGTGTACTTTTCAACACTTAGTTCATTTTGAATGAAATTGTTAGTTTCCACTCAGATTTTTTAGAGAAATTCTCTCCCTATCATTCCTTTAGAGTTAGACTTTGGGTTAAAGATCCTCCTCATCCGTGTATGCTCATGGTGGCGGAGAAGTAGCTCATCTTCCACAAGAGGTGGCGCTTCCAAGTCAAGGAATAGCTTCATCAAAATTCCATTTCCATTCTCCACAATATTGAATCCTTCATTGATCTATAAGAACCCCTTCCTTCCACCTCTACATCAACTAGTGCCAGAGCTCCACCAATGGAGGTGAGATCCAACCTTTAATTGATTTATATTTCCATGTTCTGTTGTTCTTTCGAGTTCATCTTCTACTCTTTTTTTTTACATTTGTTTAGGTAAACAACTTTAGTTTCTATGATTATTTTTGAATTAGATTCTTCTTTCTTTCTAGTTTCTATAATGCGACTATTTGATTTAACCAGTTGAGTATTGAATTCTCGATTGTTGATTTACTGGAGTATGTTCATCCTGGTGCACGAACGTGTCTTGTTTGAATAAAGTGAGCATAACCTTCTCAATTCTAGTCCAGTTTAGACCAAATTTGTTTTAGATTGCTTGATTTGATCTTTTTAGTTAATCAATGTGGATTTCACAAATCCTTAACAAAATTTCGAAAAATAAGTTGAAATTTGAATCCAATTTTGGTGCCAAGAACTAAGTAATCTTGATTTCATCCTTTTGACATCAATTTTTTAGAACGTTTCTAGGTTTGGTTCATTATGTTTTGATCCTTCTCTATGTGTTATTATAAGTTGAATATTATGCGGTTTGTCTCTTTCAATTTCCTATAAGATGCATGATCATGTGTATGCAATCTAATTTTAGTTAGGCTTGAATCATGCATGTTATAAGAAATGAAGGATAGGTGTTTACAACTTAATTAACATCTTAAGAAACTTTAAAGACACTTAAACATGTTTGGAACTTCTGTAACTTGAGATGGATTAGGAGACAAATTGTACAAACATACTTGACTTAGATTACGCTACCTTTGTAAGGAAGAGTGAAAATGCATTAGTTGGACTATGGGACTTAGGACCATGAAAGAAAAAGCCTATGCAAAGACCATTGGAGGATTATGAATTCTGGACTTGAATTAAGAACTGGACCAAAAAACTCAACACAACAGAGCAAGAAAATACAAAAAGACTAGAAGAAAAGTAAAGAAAAACCAAAGGAAATAACAAGTATGTAGGAAAAAGGCATGTGCATAAGGTCCATTATTTGAGTGAAGTATGCTTGTGTATTCATGAATTCATGTTTGGTCATAGGGTTCCCAAATTAGGTCTTAATACTTAGTTTGTCTATGGTTCATATAGCTTAGCTGAATAACATTCATCCTTTGCATGAGCATGTGCATGCTTCTCTTAGGTTTCTAGGATTCCTTTTGTATAGTTGCCTTTCATATTAGCTTCAATTCTAGTTGATATAAATTTTTGGCTCACTTAAATTTTTTTTAGCATACTATTCTTGTGCTAACCTTTTCTTAATTATCTTTAAAATTTCTCTAGTTTTATCACCTATCACCTACATTGACATGAGCACTCCTTCATCACCTTGTTGGCACCAAGCATTGTGAGCTTGAGTTGAGTTATTCCTTGGTCTCAAGTTTGGTTTAGAGGCTGTTTGTTCTAAGTGAAGCGGTGTGAGGGGGATGGTTGCATGGTGAGGATATTAGAGGGAGAGAGTGGAAACACTTGGTAAGGTTTAATTGATTTCAAGCTTAATTTTCAAAAACAAACCAAGTGGGGTAGCAAGTGTCCTTTTTGTTTGCATAATTTTGTAGGTACTTTGGGGAGGCTTAAGTATAAGGAAAAGTTACCAAGGAGCTCAAGGAGAAAAGGCTTGAAAACTTGGACTTTGAGATCAAATTAAAGACTTAGACTTAAGGCCAAATTGAAGACTAAAAGTGAAGGCTAATTGTAACATTAAGCATTCGATTTTAAACTTGTAAACATATAGAATTTTGTGTGATTGTGTGTCTTTGAACCTAGGTTGTATGCTAAGTTTACTTGCATTTTGTAGAACTATCCTTTGTAGCACTAACCTTTATCTTCTTTGCAAGGTCAAGGGGCCTATGTAAATTACTTAACCCTTGTGTTTTTGTGTGTACCTTACAGCCTAAATTGTGTGCTAAGTTTTTTGACTTAAGTGGTTTGATTTCTTAGCATAAGAAATTTAGGTGTGAAGAGGTAGTTTCCTACTTTGCAAATAAGTACTTGCAAATTATCCCCTAGAAGCCAAATGGAACAATTGACCAATAGATTAGAAAGGATTTTCCAAACCCAAACAAGGGTCATAGAGCAAAGACTAGATCACCTAGAAAGAAAGAAGTCTAAAAATCAACCAATAAATCAAAGATTAATTGAAACTAGTGGGTATAGGAATAGGGATAACTATCATGAGGAGGAGACATCAAGTGAAGATGTTAACTTCTTTGGAGAATATGTGTCATAGGGAAAGGAGAAGACATTCTCCCGAAAGGGAAAGCCCTTCCTCAAGGGATAACTCACACTCATAAAGGAGGACACTACCCTTCAATGGCCATGCACCAAGAGTAGAAAGAACTAGATATCATGGTCATAGAGAAGTAACTAGGACTAGGGAACTCTTTAGGCCTAGGACTCACATGCATAGATCCCATAGGTCTATGGAACAAAGGAGTGGGAGTTCCTCTAGGATAACTTAGATAATAGAGATTATTGAGTTAGCCATAAGAATAAAGACTCAAGAGGTAGACATACCTTATAACCCATAGAGCTACCTAAGATTAAAATGCCTAAGTTCCAAGGGGGAAACAACCCAAAGGAATACTTGGATTGGGGCCTTAACATAGAACAAATATTTGTAAGTTATGCCATTAGGGAAAGATATAAGGTCAAGCTAGTTGCCTTATAATTTAGTGGGATTGGCTTAACAAAGAGAGACATAAATCCTTGAATGAGTAAAATGAAATAAAGCATTTCATGAGGGAAAGACATGCACCTCCCTATTATTTAAGAGAGGTCCATAAAAGGTTATAAAGGCCCTTTTAGGGTTCAAGAAGTGTAGATGAATATTATGAAAAGATGGAGCTAGCAATGATTAGGGCTAATTTGAAAGAGAGGGAGGAAGCCACCATGCCTAGGTTCCTAAATAGGCTTAGGCATGACATCATAGATATGGTAGAACTCCACCAATACTTAAGCCTAAATGACCTTTACCACCAAACTATAAAGGTAAAAGTCCAAATCAATAGGAAGGATAAAGCCAAAAACACTGCATACAAGTCTTCTACACAAGACACTTGGACAAGTAAGAAAGAGATTCTGGTTTCAAAACTAGGGAAGGAAAGGTAAAGAAGCCAAAGACTCCAAAGAGTCTAAGGGGAAAACCCCAAATTTACCTTCAGGGTAGATAATCATGTGTTAACTGCCTCGAGTGTGTAGCAAAGGGACATATTGCTTCCCAATGCCCAAATAAAAAGACCATGATCCTTAAGAACAATGGTAATTATTCATCCCAAGAGTTCAATGGCTCTAGTTCCCCTTCCTTCTCTTCAGAGAGTAAATCCTTAGAGTAAGCCTTTGAGGGTGACCTTTTAGTGGTTAGGAAGTTACTAAGGAGTAATTTAATGGGGAGGAAGAAACCCAAAGGGAGAATATCTTACATACAAGATGTTCAATAAAGGGACACACCTGCTCCATAATTATTGATGGGGGAAGTTGAACAAATGTAGCTAGCACCAAGCTAGTAAATAAGTTAGGGATAATTACCACCCCGCACCCTAAGCCATACAAATTGCAATGGCTTAATGAAAAAAGAGACAATGTTACTTGTGACGTTGTCCCCATAGAGGCCAATCATGTGCTATTGGGAAGGTCATGACAATATGATAGGGATGTCCATCATGATGAGCATACTAATAGGTATTTCTTCCAATTTAACCCCTAGAATTACCCTAGTGCCTTTGTCCCCCAGTGAAGTCTATTAAGACTAGATACATATGAGCCAGAAAAGGGAGGCTGAGAGATAAGGTTTGAAAACAAAAAAAAATTGAGGAGATAAAAGAACTTGAAAATAACAAAATAAATAAAGAGAGGTCAAAAAGATAGGTGAAGATGAAAATTGACTTATAAGAAAGAATGAGGTGAGAAACATCCTCCTAGTTAGGAAACTCCGCCCTCTAAATACAATTAGGTCTAGTATTTCCTTTACACTAATAAAGGAACCATTTCCTCTATGAGGAAGTCAAGAATAGGGCCTCATAGCCCCATTCCTCCCTACCAACCATGGTTACTTATGGCATCATTGTTACATGGCATGATGGGTATGATATGATAGAGCTATTCAATTATATAAACCTTTATCCTTTTATGTGCCTCATATGGTTGGACTTTTTCAGCTCCCTTGCATGCTTCAATAATTCTCTTATCCATTTACATCTAGGATGATTTAAATTTCAATAGCAATAACTTGGTGGGCGAGGAGACCCCCTTTCCACTTTATGAAGAGGTAAGGAGATCCCTTTCATAACTTTGTGGTTATCATGCCCTACTTAGGGTAAGTTAGTCCATGAGTCCTTTAGGCAATACCCTAAGGGATATCCTAGATATCTAATACTCATAGAAGCTATTGTGACCACCCATTTTGGTCCAAGACATTTTCAATTAAAATTGTGATAAAAATAAAAAAAAGAAAACTGAAAAAAAAAACTAATAATCTAATAGTAATAAAATATAATAAACAAATAACAATGATAGCAAAGGGAGGAGAGGATTCTGGAAATTAGTTTTTTAGTTAGGAATTAGTAAAGTTAGTTTTAGGGGGTAATCACGGTTAGTTGAAAAAAAAAAAGAAAAAAAGTTAAATGAAAACTATAAAAGGTGGAGCAAAATTAGGGAGAAAAGGCGGGATCAATTCTGCATTTAACAAGGTACTCTCAGAGTAGCAATTTTCTAGAGGGGGGAAGACCTTTCAGCTAACCAACCTTCTTGGCCTTTCTCTCTGATTGTTCACCATTGTTATGGAAAGAAAAAACAATACTCACCTTTCTTTGAAGGACCTCCATTGCAGAACCTATTCCCTATCAACAATGGAGAGTTATTATTTTAGCATTGATATCATCTAGGTCAGATTCCTTATATATTCTCTTCTTCTTGCTTCGCTAAGTGTGGTTCATCACAAGTTTATATCACTTTTCTCTAAGGATTGAATAAATCTTGAACCAGAATAAGGATATGTTATTTTTGAGGAAATTGTCGTAGAGGTAATCTCATTGATTGCTATGAGTTCATCCTTGTATTTGAATCTTAATTTCAAGGTTTTCTTAAGTTAAACATATCTTTGCCATTGGTACAAGCTTGTGTAGAACAATCTTCTTGGGAAATTATAGCTCTCAATTTGTAGAATTAAGTCCTAAAAAACATTAGGCTAGCAACATGTAGATGCTAAAGAAATAGATCATAGGTGAAGCTTCCTATTTTTCCATTTTTTGAGATTTATATGAAGAGGAAAATTATAGTCATTAGGCTATATGTTGTCGCAATCGTAATTCCGACGAGACGACGAACTCGCTAAAATTTGAAAATTGATTTTCATTTATTAAAGTGGAGTTGCCACCAAATTTTTATTTAAGGGAAAAAGATTTGGAAAAGACCCTGACTGAAGGAAGAGATTTAAGTTCGGGAGTCGGTTACGAGTGGGGAAGGTGTTAGGCATCTCACTCGCCCGTTCCGAAGAACGGTACCCTTAAATTGAGTGTATGATTTTTGAAAATTGTTTGATCCCTTAATTAATATGAAAATATATAGATTGATGAAGGTTAGCCTGACAGGACTTGATCTTGCTCCTACGTATTCCCCGGTGCAATGGGAAACTCAAGGCTTACGTAGTTCTGGTTTGTTTTGAAGGCTTGACCTTCAGAGGTACTTAAAGGACAAATGGAATTTTGAGGAGATTTTCATTCTTTTAAGGGACTTTTAGTCCACTCATGCACAAGACCCGATGCGGCTACGGCAGCACGGGGGCCTATACGGACTATTAAACGTTGAACAGCAGGTGAACTCACAGTTCCTCGTTTAGAGCCCATTGCGTGAGACCAAGGATCCCAAAATATTTTGAAAACGAGTTTTTTATTCTTGAAAAGACCTTTAGTCCACTCGTGCACAAGACCCGAGGCGGCTACGACAGCATAGGGGTCTATACAGACTGTTAAACGTTGAACAACAAGTGAACCGCCAGTTCCTTGTTTAGAGCCCATTGAGTGAGACCAAGGATCCCAAAATATCTGAAAAAGAGCCTTTTATTTTAGAAATAACCTTTAGTCCACTCATGCACAAGACCCGAGACGACTACAGCAGCACGGGGGCCTATCCGAAATTGCGGTGCAAGAAAGTCAAAATTGTTGTGCTCATTGGTGACAAAAATTCAAAAGTGTTTTGCATTTTCAACAAAGCCCATGTGAAAGGAATAAAAGGGTAGAAAAGTAATATCCTAGTTGGTGACTTTCTGAAGATGATGCCTCAAAAATCCTCTATAAATAGAAGGGTTTACAAGAGGAGAAACACAACCACTTGGAGATTAACTCCAATACCATTTTCCATCTTTCTTTCTTTCTTGTTAGTTTGCCTCCTTCATGGAAGGCTTAGGTTTTATTTGTTGTTAGTTTGCCTCTTTCATGGAAGGCTTAGGTTTTATTTTTTGTTAGTTTGCCTCCTTCATGGAAGGCTTAGGTTTTCTTTCTTGTTAGTTTGCCTCCTTCATGGAAGGCTTAGTTTTTCTTTGTTGTTAGTTTGCCTCTTTCTTTGTTGTTAGTTTGCCTCCTTCATGGAAGGCTAGGTTCGTAGTTTCAATTCAAGGATTCAAGCTATTTTCATTTTAACTTTGAGGTCTTGATCTTTATTTACATGCTTATTAAGTGGTTTCTACTCTACTTCACTATATTCTTCAATTTTATTCTTTAATCAAAGTTTGATCGGTTGACGTATTTTGATTATGCATAATTGATTTATAATTGGTTTTTGATTGGTAAATCATTTTCCAAAAGTTTGAAGAGTAGAAATTAAGTAATTGAATTGAAGGTTTTCATTTTATTACTTACTTCAACTGAATTCTGATTGTGAAATTGGTTTAGATAAAAGAAGTGGTTACTAAATCTTGTTGATCATAATCAATTAAATTCTAAGAGGTTTCTCAGTAGAGAATTCAAGGATCATTTTAGGGGTTCCAGATGATCCTAGGTTGATAAACACAATGTATGATTTTAGTGATCAATGATTAGTTAAGAAAATAGCCTCTGAATTCCTTGAGTTGATAATTGTTAAGTGAAATTAATTTAATTCTGTATTTTGTATTTAGCACTTAATATCACATTTTTACAAAACCCCCTTGTTCTAATTTTCTCCTAATTTGCTTAAGAATATGAAATGGTCTTTGGGAGATGACCTAGGTTGCACCTTATACTATACCAATAGTTTGGGGGAAATCTAGAAATTATTTTTGCGCGTTTGCGACGAGCGCGTCAATAAGCAGGGCCAAATTTGTGCACAAAACCCTGCTTCCTATTTGAAATTTTGGCAATGAAATGGTTCATCCCTCATAGCCCCGGTTTTTAATTACTTAGGCTCCCTCCAGTCGGTTTTAGCCACGAATGAGGAAGGTATCTCGTGGCTTGTATCCTCTTCGTAAAAACTAAAGTTTCCAATTGGTCTCTTCGCCTTCATATCATGGCTTATCACGTGATGACTCTTGCTTCCTTGAGTATCGATGTTTACATCTACTGCATGAAAGTCGATCGTGCTTTTGGGTTGCCAACCTCATGAGTATGGGTACGTACCAATTCCTCAAGGAGGGGGGTAGTATGACCTTGACTGGGCAGCCCTTGCTAGAGGTAACCATTCTGCACTTATGGCTTTCGCTTGGCAACAGTTCCAGAGCTATGCAATTCCTCATTCAAAGACCATCTCTTCCGCATGGTTTAGCAAGCCCCCGTATGCTTATTTGAGAGTCTTCAACCATCTATGGTAGCTACTAAAGTGCATGTTAGGTTAGGATCAAGCAAGCTATGAGCTTCGACGTTGGAGTTTATGCCACGACCCACTCGACCTGTGACTTTCGTTCGATGCATATGCCCCCCAGAACACATGGCTCATTAACGAACATGTAAGTCTGTAGCACGACCCTCAGGTTTGAAAACTAGATGATCCTTGGCTCAGACCCAATCTTAAGCTCTCGAATATACCAACAAGGCAGTCATTGCTAGTGATATTTCGCAGGTGAGCCACAACACTGCCCTCCCTTACTTGCTGGAATACCAGAACGAGTAACAGCAGTGCCCTTGTGATCTGGTGTTGTACTTTGGCTCATGAATTTCCTTTTGGGTTGTCTTTTTGTCTCGTATCCCAACCATGCAGTGTCCTGCCTCCTCCTCTTTGGACATGCAATCGGCTCAAAAGACTGAGGAGTATTTCTCCGACGAGTTCAACTCTTGGCATGTCGCTTACCGTTCTGCCTGCTCGTCATGATCGTCCGCCCATATTCCCCCTCGCCATGGGTTCAGAACCTCCCCCATCGTTGCCTCGAGAGCAGTTAACTTCTTCCTTGCCTGCTGACCTCGGAGGCCTTCTTGAGCAACACTGAGGCCCCCAAACAGAAAGCAAGGTGCGACGAGGAAGCGTAGAACAGGGTCAATTATTTGGACCAAACAGAGTAGGGTTGAGCAGAGTCGTCTTTAGAGTAATCTCCAAAATTAGAGTACCTCTCTTTTGCAAACCCCCGAGCTATGAGACATAAGACTCCCCGTTTCATGGCCAATGTGTTTACCCTGGATGTGCGTTAATCAATCTATCTGGACATGTCTTTTGTCCCCTGCAATCGGCCTTTGCTTGAGTAATGACAATCGGACGCGACCATCTCGAGTTAATACTTCCTCCCCGTTCTGCCAACTACGGCTGCAGTTGAGCAGGTGATGCGATCTAGTACGTCCCGAGAACTAGGCTTTGTAGTTTGCCAAGGCTCAATACATGTTGGGAGCTTCTGTATGGCCGCATCTAGATGGCCTCTCTATTGACCGGACCGACATCGCACAACACAACTCAGACGACCTAGATTGCTAAGTGTTTTGGTTAGATCTTATCAATCAATACAGAGAACCTGAGCATCTAGCTAGAGTAACTAAAATCAACCTATATCTTTCCGCCTCATGCAAATACAGATGTACGAATCGACACTCAGACCAATTCAATTCATTCAAATTTCAGAGAGTACGCAAAATAAATTAGCTAGATCTATTGAACAAGGTGCGGGACAACCAACTTGGACGCCGGCATTGTCAAACTTCCACGATGACTTGTGGCTCGACGATGCTTTGACGTTCCTATTCTTCCTCTACGATCTAGGTGCTTGGCCGGAATGAGGTGGTTCCGTTCGACGCGGTCTTGGTAGCGGAGGTCATTTTTCAATCCTCTTTTGATCAATCTGTGGCCAAAAGTTTCCAAGTGCTAAGGGAGGTTTTTGCTCGAGACACAAAACTTTTCAGAGAATTCCCCAGAGCGTGGAGAGGATCTCAGCAAGGAGAAATTTCCAAAAATGTTTTTCAACCCCCTTTCTGGCGTAGCCTCCTCTATTATATATCCCCTTTTTCTTTTTGGCCTTCTTTATTTATTTTACCCCGCTTTTTCACTCCAAATTTACTTATTTTTATTATTTCGGATTTCCTCATTATTCATTTTCATTTTTGGTTTTCATATTTTTTATTTTTTAATTTTATTTTAGATTTTATTCTTTGTTTTTAATTTTATTTCATATTTTTTATTTATTTATTTTATTTTCATATTTTTAGTTAATTTTTTTAAATTTCTTTTCAGATTTTTTATTATTTTTCTTTTTTTTTATTTTCAGATTTTTAATTTTAACTTTCTAGGCTTTTTATTATTTTTCATTTTAATTTTATTTTCATATTTTTAATTAATTTTTTTTAATTTTATTTTCAGATTATTTATTTATTATTTATTATTTATTTATTTATTTTCATTATTCTTTCTGCCTTTTCCTTTTTATTGCATCTTTACTTATTTTATTTATTTCTCCTACTTTGACATTTTCTTCTGCTTGCTTGTTTTTCCGTATACGTTTTTGTTTCTTTTCTTTTTAATTTGATATTCACTTGTTATTCAAGCTAGGGTTAATTAATAAATTTAGCAACCGGGAGCCTCGGACATAATTAGGTGTTTGCATATGTAAGCTGCATAATGCTTAAAAAAATCTGAGGTAGGAGTAGCAAGAAGAAGCTTTAATCAAATTGATAAAAAGATCTTTTGGCTCGACAAAGGAAACAACATCAGTTGAATGCATGGACAAGTAATTGAGATGATCTCACATTGATTTTAGCAGTAGTTTTAGTTGTGGGAATGACTGGTCCAAAACAGTGGTATGTTGTATAAGAGTACTGTCATATGCTGTCAAGATCAATTCAGATTTTAGGGAATGTTCCCTGTTCATGGCCATTGATGGTTGCTGCTATATCAGTCCCTGGCCTAGAACAGGTTCCTTATCAGTTTGAAAACTCATTTCATTAAGCTCAAGGAATAGAAGAGGCCTATTTCCACTTATTAATGTTCTACTGAAAGAAAGGATTCTAGTTGGGACTGAACAAGCATGCTTTGAGGTGTTGAGACCCTTGGCTTATAGTCTTCTGGTTAAGATCATATATTAGTCACAAGCATTCATGGTACTAGCTGCTGGTGGGATCATAGGCAACCTGATTGGAGGTCTTCTTTTGGGAATTTTCTAGCAATAGTCCTTGGTGCACAAGGAATCTTTTCCAACTTAATTGCACCTGTGCTTCAGTAGCATAGGGTGCTCTTGTGGTAGAATGTGGTAAGAAGCATAAGATTGGCAGATTACAATCTACATGAATGGGAAAACAGGCCAATGCCAATGGTGCTCCTTAGTCTCTTGTCAATTTTGATTCTTAAGAGCAAATAATTGGTTACCGTACTGGGATGGTCCAACCTTTACCTAGACAGCAACCAGGATTAAATGAAAGACATCTATTGTAGCAACTAGTAGTACACAACTAGATGCAATAACTTCAGAGGCAATAGCTACAATTTCATCAGCTAGAAGTGAAGCAACAAAATTCTATGATTCCAGATTCCTCCTTTTCAAAAATAGGCAGTTGCAAGCCATTCTGCATCTCTTATCAGTGGCATTCCTGTTAATGAGGCATCTAACCTTATATGGTAGCTTGATCTTAAATTTTAACGTCAATGGTTATGAAGTCTAGACAGGGTTGGTCCAATAAGAGGAGAACAACCTTTAGAAGAATAACTACGGAAGCTAGGAGAAGAAAAGGTCCTGGGTTGATTCTTGATCTAAGAGTCAATTATAGATTTCTCCTGTAAATTCCTCATATTGCTGTGATAATCTGAGACCTATTCATGTTCAAACTATTAAGAAAAACCACTAAAGACTTTGATATTTGTATTTTAGTATTATTGAGTTAGGAGGGTTTTAAATTGATACTTATGTCAGCCCTCTAAAACTATCATAACACCTACCTAGTATCAAATTTTGGGAGTAAACTAATGGGAAAATTCAGGCTAGAAGATTAATTAAAATGGCAGAATACAGTTGGGGTTTAAACCACATCCTTTGCAACTGCCTCAACACCCACCTCATATAAGATTTGGCAGCAAGCTAGCCTAAAGAGAAAATGGCAAGATTCATAGTCTCAACTTATACCAGATTAGACACGAAACCAGTAGGAAGAATAATTATGCAAATTCTTAGGCCAAGTGTAAAGCATTGAAGTAGAAGTTGCTGCTAGGTCATCATTCTGTGATATGGATCAGCAGGCTTAGTTCATTACCATGACTTTAGCCAACTCCTACACATTGATATGCATAATGATGCAGATTAATATCCCTGATAACTAGAAATCGAAGAGGTCAAAGAACAGCCTCCCAACCATCCCTAAACAGGTAAGAACTCAACCGGGAAACTCAGGTTCAGAAGATTTATAAGGGCCTAGGCCGCTGTAGCGAAAACAAGGATATTGCCTTAAGACAATATCAATGGCTGTGAAGCCAAATTAGCAATGGATAATCCTTGGCTGAAGAGGTAATTTCAAACTTCCAAAAAAAAGGGGGTTTCTTACAATACTTGAGCTTTTAGGCCACTGTGAAAGCATCATCCAATTAGACCCAAAAATCACTATCTTTATAAAACTAATAGCAAGTTTAATCTTGATGCATTAGGCTGCACCTGCTCAAATCATATCATCACTTGTGCTGATTTGAGGAATGGGTTAGGAGAATGATAGGTTGCTACAGTGTCTCAAGCAATACAGTTGAGCCTCTTTGAAGGTTATATTTACATCGCTTAAAGTCATTTCCGTTTTGCTTCACAGAACATTCAAGTCGACTTTCTAAGGGGTATTGTAAAATATTTAATAATCCTAGATTGCACACAATGAGCTCTAAGTTTGAATGTGCAATATAGCTTGCCTTTCAACATTTATATAATCATATGAGTCTTAGTGCAACCTTCGCTTGCCTCAGACTCTGTGCATATGTGAATAGAGCTGTCAAAATGGGCCATGGCCCTAGGGCCAGCCCATTTAGCCCTAAGTTTTGGCCCTATATTCTATGGCCTACTTAGAAGTATGGCTTTTTTAAGCCCTAATCTACATGGCCCTTGATAAGCATAGATTTTATAAATAATTATCTCTGACTTTTATCTCATTAAGACTTCTTATATAATCAATTAAGAGATCTTTTTCATATTTTATGAGTTTGGGTTCATATGAAGTTTAATTGAATTTCTTTGCTTACCCGATTAAAATGACACTATTATAGTATTTTGAGCATAATAGGAGTTGTAGACATCCAAAAATCATGAAATCTATCTTGAATGAAAGCTTAAAGAAGTGTCCAGACAAAGCAAGAGCAGACTCTAAATGGGATGTTTAGGACTCCGAAATTATCTCAAAAGATGAGATAGTGTTGCTGATGTGGAATTTGAACAGTGTGCAAAGATCCGGCCATATCTTGAGATACAGAAGTCATATTGAGATGGAATCAACTTGGTTGGACAACTAAGATCCGGGGATACAACTTTTGTTCAGAAGTCAAGCTCTAATTCGGACATGTGAACATTCGAAATTGCGGTGCAAGAAAGTCAAAATTGTTGTGCTCATTGGTGACAAAAATTCAAAAGTGTTTTGCATTTTCAACAAAGCCCATGTGAAAGCAATAAAAGGATAGAAAAGTAATATCCTAGTTGGTGACTTTCTGAAGATGATGCCTCATAAATCCTCTATAAATAGAAGGGTTTACAAGAGGAGAAACACACCATTTTAGAGATTAACTCCAATACCATTTTCTTTCTTTCTTTCTTTCTTTCTTTCTTTCTTTCTTGTTAGTTTTGCCTCCTTGATGGAAGGCTTAGGTTTTCTTTCTTGTTAGTTTGCCTCCTACATGGAAGGCTTAGTTTTTCTTTATTGTTAGTTGCCTCCTACATGGAAGGCTTAGGATTTATTTGTTGTTAGTTGCCTCCTACATGGAAGGCTTAGGATTTATTTGTTGTTAGTTTGCCTCTTTCTTTGTTGTTAGTTTGCCTCCTTCATGGAAGGCTAGGTTTATAGTTTCAATTCAAGGATTCAAGCTATTTTCATTTTAACTTTGAGGTCTTGATCTTTATTTACATGCTTATTAAGTGGTTTCTACTCTGCTTCACCATATTCTTCAATTTTATTCTTTAATCAAAGTTTGATCGATTGACGTATTTTGATTAATGCATAATTGATTTATAATTGGTTTTTGATTGGTAAATCATTTTCCAAAAGTTTGAAGAGTAGAAATTAAGTAATTTAATTGAAGGTTTTCATTTTATTACTTACTTCAACTGAATTCTGATTATAAAATTGGTTTAGATGAAAGATTAAGTGGTTACTAAATCTTGTTGATCATAATCAATTGAATTCTGAGAGGTTTCTCAATAGAGAATTCAAGGATCATTGTAGGGGTTCCAGATGATCCTAGGTTGATAAACACAATGCATGATTTTAGTGATCAATGATTAGTTATGAAAATAACCTCTGAATTCCTTGAGTTGATAATTGTTAAGTCAAATTAATTTCATTTTGTATTCTGTATTTAGCACTTAATATCATATATTTACAAAACCCTCTTTTTCTAACTTTCTCCTAATTTGCTTAAGAATATGAAATGGTCTTTGGGAGATGACCTAGGTTGCACCTTATACTATACCAATAGTTTGCGAGAAATCTAGAAATTATTTTTGCGCGTTTGCGATGAGCGTGTCAAAAATTTGGCGCCGTTGCCGGGGACCATTTTAGTTTCCTAGGCTCATTGAAGAGTTTGTATAAAAATTTTAATCTTCCTAACAATTTTTTTTTATTTTAGGTATATATTCTTGGATTTTCTGTATGAATTCACCTTTTTGTGTATGACCCGATCCAATCCTAAAAATTTATATGCATATGATCCTGAGATTGATAGAACATTCCACCATTTGAAAAGAGCACATAGAAGGCATTCATTCAGTAATAACCAAGAAAGTAACAGTAGTGATTTTTCATCTTTAAATTTTGATAGTTTCAAATATTCTGCTAAGAACATGGCTGATAGAACCCTAAAAGAATTATCTGCACCTGATGTTGCTTATCAACCGTTGTGTATTCAATACCCTGATGTTGATGCACCATTTGAACTAAAGTCTGGATTAATACATTTGCTACCTAAGTTTCATGGCCTTGCAGGTGAGGACCCTCATAAACATTTGAAGGAATTTCACATTGTGTGTTCCACAATGCGGCCACAAGGAATTCCTGAAGATCATATCAAGTTGAAGGCATTTCCTTTCTCCTTAAATGATGGAGCCAAGGACTGGTTGTACTATCTACATCCAACATCTGTTACAAGCTGGAATGATATGAAGAGATTATTCCTGGAGAAATTCTTCCCTGCATCCAGAACAGCAGTTATCAGAAAAGAGATTTGCGGCATCAGACAGAACTCCCAAGAAACTCTCTATGAGTATTGGGAGAGATTCAAGAAACTATGCGCCACTTGTCCACACCATCAAATCAGAGCACTTATGGACAAAACTCCTACAGCAGCTCGAGATTTGATTGCCAACATGGCAGAAAATTCTCAGCATAGTAAGGAGTCCATGAAATGACCACTAAGACAGACCATACACGATTGGAGAACAGAATTGAAGAACTAACCTCCATCGTAAGACAGTTGGCCATCGGACAACAACAGCAACTTAATGTTGTTGACAAAACCAAAACATGTGGCATCTGCACTTCTACAGATCATCCTACTGATGCATGCCCAACATTGCAAGAAAGTGAGATACCTGAGGCTGCAGTAAATGGTATTTTTGGCACAGGACAACAATACAGGCCTCCTCAACATTATCAGCAACAGAAGTTTGAACCACCTTCTGGATCATACAATCCTAGTTGGAGAAACCATCCTAACTTGAGATATGGTCCTCCACAACAACAAAGGATTCAAACATCTGACTCCCAAAATAAATACCAACCACCGCCATTCAGACAACAACAACAGCATATGCAGCAATCTGTACCCTCTAATGCTTCTGAACCCTCTCTTGATGATTTGATGAAGCAATTAGCTACCAATAATCTTCAGTTTCAACAAAATGTAAGTTCTACCATTCAGGATTTACAAACTCAAATTGGGCAGTTGGCTACCACTGTCAACCAATTGAAATCTCAAGGTTCTGGTCAACTACCTTCTCAACTTGTCATAAATCCCAAAAGTGTGAATGCCATGACCTTGAGAAGTGGGAAGAAAGTGCAGACAGACCCTACAATTTTAAAGCAACAAAGCTTCAATCAGACTAATCCACACCAAAAAGAAGCATTTATCTCCACACCTGGAGACATCTCTGATAAGCCATCTGAATCAGAGGGAAAGTCTGATGAAAAAAGTACACCAGCCTTCGATAAGACATCGAATGATCAACAAAAAGAAGCTTGCCATAAACGATCTGCACTTGAAGCATCTGATGAGACGAAAACCCCAAATTGTGCTGATCAGAAGGTATCTTTACCTTTTCCAAATAGAATGGTCCAATCCAAGCCCAATGTTCATGCAGAATTGGATAAGGAGCTTCTAGATACTTTCAGGAAAGTGGAAGTCAACATACCGCTTCTAGATGCTATCAAGCAAATTCCCAAATATGCCAAATTTCTAAAGGATTTGTGCACGCATAAGAGAAGACTCAAAGGGGATGAGAAGATTAGTGTGGGACGCAATGTTTCTGCCTTAATTCAACCCAGCCTCCCTCAGAAATGTAAAGATCCAAGAACTTTCACCATTCCTTGCACAATAGGAAACTCTACATTTGGTGATGCATTGCTGGATCTAGGTGCTTCCATTAATGTTATGCCCTCATCAGTTTATAAATCTTTGAATCTGGGAGAACTGAAGCCAACTGGTGTGGTGATTCAATTAGCCAACAGAAGTACAACACATCCAGCCGGAGTACTTGAAGATGTGCTAGTTCAAGTGAATAAGCTGATCTTTCCAGCTGACTTCTACATTTTGGATATGGAAGATGAGTCGTCCATCAATAGAGCAACCTTGATCCTAGGGAGACCTTTCCTCAAAACTGCAAAAACAAAGATAGATGTGCACACAGGGACTCTCTCTATGGAATTTGGAGATGATATCATCCAATTCAACATATTTGAAGCCATGAAGCATCCCATAGAGAATCATTCACTCTTTCAACTTGATGCCATAGACCTTCTTGCGGATGATTATTCTATTAACAATCTACTTTTTGAATTTTTTGATTTTGATTTAGATTACTTAGATGATTTTACTTGCACATGTGATGAATTTGATCCATGTATTGTGTGTTCCAGGATTAATGCTGTAGACCAAACTTCGTTGAAAGATAACATGTTAGATGCAAGTGTTGCAGATATTTCAATCTCAGATAGATCCCTGCCTTCCATAATACAACCACCTCCTTTGGAGTTGAAGCCTTTGCCTGAACATCTAAAGTATGCTTATTTGGGGGAAAATGAGAAGCTTTCTGTCATTGTTGCAAAGAACCTTCTACCGCAACAAGAAGAAAGGTTGCTGCAAACCTTAAAAAGCCATAAACAAGCAATTGGATGGACTTTGGCTGATATTACAGGCATTAGCCCATCTACTTGTATGCATAGGATATTGCTGGAGGAAAACACCAGACCTGTTAGACAACCACTTCTCTTTGGTGAGGTATTTGATGTATGGGGTATAGACTTTATGGGTCCATTCCCTATCTCTTTTGGCTTTGTTTACATTCTGCTAGCTGTTGATTATGTTTCAAAATGGGTGGAGGCAAAAGCCACTCGTACTGATGATACTCGAGTTGTTGCAGATTTTATCAGGTCTAATATTTTTAACAGGTTTGGCATTCCTAGAGCTCTAAATAGTGACCAAGGTACTCATTTTTGCAACCGCACAATGGAAGCCCTACTCCGCCAATATGGAGTTATGCATAAAGTCTCCACCCCATATCATCCTCAAACAAATGGTCAAGCTGAAGTTTCTAATCGAGAGATCAAGAAAATCTTAGAGAAAACAGTTCAGCCTAACAGGAAGGATTGGAGCTTGCGCCTTGTTGATGCGTTATGGGCATATAGGACAGCCTACAAGTCACCCATTGGTATGTCTCCCTACAGGATTGTCTTTGGTAAAGCATGTCATCTTCCAGTTGAATTAGAGCATAGATCATTTTGGGCAGTAAAGAAATGCAACATGGATCTAGACCAAGCAGGAATCCATAGGAAGCTTCAATTGCAGGAACTTGAAGAAATTCGATTAGAAGCATACGAAAACAAAATTTACAAAGAAAAGGTCAAAGCTCTTCATGACAAAAAGTTGGCAAGAAAGGAGTTTTCCGTTGGACAAAAAGTTCTCCTTTTCAATTCTCGGCTAAAGCTTATGCCTGGTAAGCTGCGCTCTAGATGGTTAGGACCATTTGTAGTTACTAATGTTTTTCCTTATGGTGCAGTGGAAATAAAAAATGTGGTAACTGAAAAAATCTTCAAGGTGAATAGACATCGTCTTAAACCATTTTTCGAAGGTTTTCAAAAGCACACGGTAGAAGAAGTGCATTTGCACAATGCCACATACTTGCAATAAATTCAAGAGAAGTCTCTCTCTCTCTCTTTCTCTTTCTCTCTCTCTCTTTCTCTTTCTCTCTCTCTTTCTCTCTCTCTCTCTCTCCTTCTCTCTCTCTCTCTCTCTCTCTCTCTCTCTCTCTCTCTTTCTCTCTCTCTTTCTCTCTCTCCCTCTCTCACATTCCTCGCTTATAAGTTTCAACTAATCTCTCAACTTCCTTCTTCACCTCTTAAATCATCCCAACTATTACACTACATTGAGCTTGCAGGAATAATAACTTGAGTGTTTTAAAAAAAATGGAGAAAGCTCTCACAAGGATCAAAATTTTGTTCCCTACTCTCCCTAGAAATTTTCTTAAAGACATTTACAATTGCAGACTTGAACGATTGAGGGCATTAACACTCTTAGGCCTTCCAGAAGATGTTCGTTGGATCATTGAAGCTAAGGTACGTTTAACAGGTGAATTTCAAGAATTATTTGTTAAAAACATGCCAAGTATGGGAAGAAGTTCCTATGCAAAGAAGAAAAGGGCAAAAAGAATTGGAGTTTGCTACAGGTGTGCAAGATGGACCTGTAACACAAGATGCAAGAACCCTGGAATGGTTTCAAGAAATCGAGAGGACAAAATTCAATTCATAAAGGATGGACTGAGTAAGGAGTCATTGAATGATATCATTCAGACTCTTGAGACGCATCCTAGTGGGCATGTACAAGGAGTCCTTCTTGATTTTTTTGAACTGTTCCGTAAGGAAAAATCACGTTATAGTCTTGGGAATCTGACTTTAAAAGACCCTGTTGTCAGTTTACAAGAAAACTGAATGGGAAGCACATCCTCGATTCTTAGAAGGCGTTTCAGCCGTTATTGGACGTAAAACCAGAGGAAGATGTGAGCCACAATCACAACTACTGTTCATTCTCACACGTGTCTATTTGTCATTTACATTGTCTTTTCAATTTATTGGGCCACCATTTTTTGAAATTTTCACCTCTGCTCAAAGTCTTTCCCCTCTGACATTCACCTTTTCCTTGAACAAAAATTCAAACTTTTGCAACAAAAATTCAAACTTTTGCTACCAAATCCTGATCCCGCACTATTCAAGCGATCTCCTTATCTGATATTAAGTCCTTATAAATTATCAACCTCTATGACATATTTTTTCAAAAAAGACAGAAACACCGTATATGGATAGGATCAATACTATCTGTGTTTTTCGTGGGTCTAACCTTGGAAAGGATGGAGAATTTCAACATGCAGCTTATACCCTTGGTAAGGTATTAGCTGTAAGAAAAATCAATCTTGTTTATGGGGGAGGGATTCAGGGTTTAAAAGGATGTGTTGCAGGATCTGCACTCACAAAGGGGTGTAACGTCTTAGGTGTTGGCTTAAAAAATGAGAGCACCTCCCACTTCACCCTGGGTACTGAATTGAAGGTTGCAACCATGCATGACCGTATGAGACACATGTTGGTTAATTCTAATGCATTTATTGCATTACCTGGTGGTCTTGGAACAATGGAAGAAATTTTTACCATTATATTTTGGGCCTATCGGAATTTTCATAAAAAACCTTTGGGCTTATTGAATATTAATGGCTTTTATAATGGTTTGATATCCTTTTTAGATCATGCAGTAGAGCAGGAGTTCATGCCACAATCCATGCGCAACATCATAGTATCTGCTTCAACTGTTGAACAGCTACTTGAGATTTTGCAAAATCCTACATCTGAGCTCAGTCAAGCAATGCAGCTGGTGAACCAACCAAATCAGGATGGCAGAGACAAAAGAGAACCAGATACCACTCTTCGGTTATAACTTTTCCTTACTTTGGTGGTTTTCTTACATTTCTTTTCCTGTTATATGAAATTCCATCTAAGACATTGGGGACAATGTCTTGGATAGGTTGGGGGGAGGATGGTCCGATATCTAAAAAAATAAAAAAAAATAAAAAAAATAAAAAAAACAACAAAAAACAAAAAAAACAAAAAAAAAACAAAAAAAACAAAAAAACAAAAAATTAGGTTAGAATCATAAACATGCTTTGAGTAAGATGGCTGAGTAAGGAGTTACACTTGACTCTTGATACGCATCTTATGATTAAAAAAAAAACTTTGAATGTGGAAGTTTGTTGTTCTTTAGATTTCATAAAATAATTGAAGCAAAATGATTTACATTTCTAGATTAATTAGTTTGGCAACACATATTTGAACTGGATAGATTAGATTTGATAAATATATTACCTGTAAGATTTTGAGCCTTATTATTATTTTCTTTCTTGTGTGATTTTCATCCATGGAATATGTTACTTCAGAACTTGCATTGATTCTTTTTGAAGCTACATTTTCACATGAATTGTACAAAAATGATTGAGGCACTGTTTTTCTTGAACAAATCACTTGGCCAAATAACCAAACCATATAATTTTATCCTTTGATCAACCCTTTGAGCCGATTAGCCTTTTCTTCTTTTTAGCTCACCACAAATCCAAAAAAAAAAAACTTTGTCTGACCATAGAAGGTGAGGAATACTGGATTTATCATACCATAAGTGTTTCAATAAGTGTGGGGGAGATTATTGTTGTGTTCATCAATATCATGGAAAAAAAAAGCTGAAGCAATAAATTAACAAATAAACTATTATATTGAAAAAAAGAAAAGAAAAAAAAGAATGAAGAAGTGATATCTGTTTCTCACACTTGCACTTAGACTCAGTTCTCAATCCTCACCATTTTCCTTGGTCTAACATTGTATCTCTTCAATATCTCATTTCATCTTTCTAATCCCGTTATAACCAAATAAAGACCTCTTGATTTGTGCATTGCATGTGTACATAGTAGTAGAGAAGTAGAAGATATGCAAGCCTATGATAGTTCATCTTTCATGGATTGAATTTGAGAGAAACACTTACCAAATCAAACACTTGAGAGATTCAGAGTATATCATGTGAGGTTTTATCTTTCTCAATCTATGTTTTTCAAATTAAAGTTGCCTTTCTAAATAATTTCAAAAATGTGATGAAAGAATGCTTCATGAAATTTTGTGAATTCTTGAGAAATCAACTCAAAACTTTGATGTTCTTTCAAAAAAAAAAACTAGTCATCAATCCTTAACTTAAGTTTGCCCGAGACGTGCAAAAGATAAGTGTGGGGGAATTTGATAAGCATAGATTTCATAAATAATTATCTCTCACTTTTATCTCATTAAGACTTTTTATATAATCAATTAAGTGATTTTTGTCATATTTTATGAGTTTGGGTTCATATGAAGTTTAATTGAATTTCTTTGCTTACCCGATTAAAATGACACTATTATAGTATTTTGAGCATAATAGGAGTTGTAGACATCCAAAAATCATGAAATCTGTCTTGAATGAAAGCTTAAAGAAGTGTCCATAGTTACAAAGCAAGAGCAGACTCTAAATTGGATGTTTAGGACTCCTAAGTTATCTCAAAAGATGAGATAGTGTTGCTGACGTGAAATTTGAACAGTGTGCAAAGATCCGACCATATCTTGAGATACATAAGTCATATTGAGATGGAATCAACTTTGTTGGACAGCTAAGATCCGAGGCTACAACTTTTGTTCATAAGTCAAACTCTAATTCGGACATGTGAACATCCAAAATTGCGGTGCAATAAAGTCAAAATTGTTGTGCTCATTGGTGACAAAAATTCAAAAGTGTTTTGCATTTTCAACAAAGCCCATGTGAAAGCAATAAAAGGGTAGAAAAGTAATATCCTTGTTGGTGACTTTCTGAAGATGATGCCTCACAAATCCTCTATAAATAGAAGGGTTTACAAGAGGAGAAACACACAATTTTGGAGATTAACTCCAATACCATTTTCTTTCTTTCTTTCTTTCTTTCTTTCTTTCTTGTTAGTTTTGCCTCCTTCATGGAAGGCTTAGGTTTTCTTTCTTGTTAATTTGCCTCCTACATGGAAGGCTTAGTTTTTCTTTATTGTTAGTTGCCTCCTGCATGGAAGGCTTAGGATTTATTTGTTGTTAGTTGCCTCCTACATGGAAGGCTTAGGATTTATTTGTTGTTAGTTTGCCTCTTTCTTTGTTGTTAGTTTTCCTCCTTCATGGAAGGCTAGGTTTATAGTTTCAATTCAAGGATTCAAGCTATTTTCATTTTAACTTTGAGGTCTTGATCTTTATTTACATGGTTATTAAGTGGTTTCTACTCTGCTTCACTATATTCTTCAATTTTATTCTTTAATCAAAGTTTGATCGGTTGACGTATTTTGATTAATGCATAATTGATTTATAATTGGTTTTTGATTGATAAATCATTTTCCAAAAGTTTGAAGAGTAGAAATTGAGTAATTTAATTGAAGGTTTTCATGTTATTACTTACTTCAACTGAATTCTGATTATAAAATTGGTTTAGATGAAAGATTAAGTGGTTACTAAATGTTGTTGATCATAATCAATTGAATTCTGAGAGGTTTCTCAGTAGAGAATTCAAGGATCATTGTAGGGGTTCTAGATGATCCTAGGTTGATAAACACAATGCATGATTTTAGTGATCAATGATTAGTTATGAAAATAGCCTCTGAATTCCTTGAGTTGATAATTGTTAAGTCAAATTAATTTCATTATGTATTTTGTATTTAGCACTTAATATCATATATTTACAAAACCCCATTTTTCTAACTTTCTCCTAATTTGCTTAAGAATATGAAATGGTCTTTGGGAGATGACCTAGGTTGCACCTTATACTATACCAATAGTTTGGGGGAAATCTAGAAATTATTTTTGCGCGTTTGCGACGAGCGTGTCAGCCCTCAATTTAAAGGGATTAGTTAGGGTTTGCCCTAGGGTCAGCCCTACCCTTTTTTTCCTTCTATTTTGTAATTTGTCTTAAAATATAATTTTTAAATTTAAATCCACATAACCTTCAATTTTCATCCTTTCTCTTAATTTTTTTCTCTCATTTCTTTATTTCTCTCTTTAAATAATATTCAATATTTTTTATTATACTAAAATATTATTTAATTTATTTATCTTTCTTTTTAGATTTTTCATTTTTCTCTAACTATTTTTTCATTTGCCTCTAGAATTTTTCTCTTTCTTTCTCAAAATTTTCTCAAATTTTTCATACTTTTATCTTTTCGTAATTTATTTTTTCTAATATATTTACCTCTCTATCTCTAAAATTATCCTTTCTCTATATTTTTTCTTTCTCCTCTCTCTAAATTTTCTTATTTATTTTAATTTTTCATTAATACTTTATTTTAAGAGAGGACAAAAAACTAGAGAGGAAAAAATTTTTATAGAAAAAATAAAAAAATTTGAAAAAAAAAATGAAGCTCATAGGTAACTCTAACCCATAGGATTTAATGGGTTTTATAGTATAGGCTTTGTGTGCTTGTGAGTCATTTTAACCTTAACCCACATGGGTTAAAGTTGAGTTAGATTTGATGGGTCAAATCGACACCTCTATCAACAGGAACACTTCTTATCATAGTAATAAAGAAAAAAACAACTCCAAACTGAAGCAATTTTTAGTTAAAAATTTCATAGAATAGGAAATATAACTATATAAGTTTATAAAGTTAAATAAACTTTACCTACGCTTATTGATATAGCAGAACCTGTTGTTAAAGAAAACTCAAGTGAGTGACCACCTATATTAGATATAACATCTTGGTTGGAGAAAATTGTTAAAGATGAATTGATCTTATAACATTGGTCATTGTTTCCGTGTGAAAAACTTGTTTTGATTCTTCATATATAATTATGTGAGTAATGTTCTTTTACGATTGTAAATTGTTTTGAACTTGTTGTATATTGCTTATCATTTTTAGTTCTTTGGATTTTACTTTTCTTAAACTTTATGAAGTGAAGGAAATAACATTACTTACATTTTTTCCACATAATACAAATTCTTTTATTTTGCTCGAAATGTTTTCGATGTTAGAACTAAGGTGAATGACTTGGTTCGATACGCTAGTGTCGTAACCGTAATTTCGACGAGATGACGAACTCGCTAAAATTTTTGAAATTGAATTGATTGATAATGTGGAGTCGCCACCAAATTTTTATTTAAGGAAAAATACTTGGAAAAAACCCTGACTCGAGGAAGAGATTTAGGTTTGAGAGTCGGTTACGAGTGGGGAAGGTGTTAGGCACCCCACTTGCCCGTTCTGATGAACGGTACCCTTAAACTGAGTGTATGATTTGTGAAAATGCTTGATCCCTTAATTAATATGAAAATAAATAACTTGATGGAGGTTAGCCTAACAGGACTTGATCTTGCTCCTACGTATTCCCCGGTGCAATGGGAAACTCAAGGCTTACATAGTTCTGGTTCATAAAGGCTTGACCTTTAGAGGTATTAAAAGGATAAATGGGATTTTGAGGAGACTTTCATTCTTTGAAAGGACCTTTAGTCCACTCATGCACAAGACCCGAGGCGGCTACGGTAGCACGGGGGCCTATACAAACTACTAAACGTCGAACAGCAGGTGAACCGGCAGTTCCCCATTTAGAGCCCGTCGCGTGAGACCAGTAATCCCAAAATATTTGAAAAAAAGGAGCTTTTATTTTTGGAAGGACCTTTTGTCTACTCATGCACAAGACCCGAGGCGGCTACGGTAGCACGGGCCCCTACACAGACAACTAAACATTGAACAGCAGGTGAACCACCAGTTCCCCATTAAGAGTCTGTCGCATGAGACCAAGAGTCCCAAAATATTTGAAAAAAAAAAGGAGCTTTTATTTTTGGAAGGACCTTTAGTCCACTCAGGCACAAGACCCGAGGCGGCTACGGCAGCACGGGGGCCTATACAGACAACTAAACGTTGAACAACAGGTGAACCGCCAGTTCCGCGTTTAGAGCCCATTGCGTGAGACCAAGAATCCGAAAATATTTGAAAAAATAATTTTATTTTTGAAAAAGAGCTTTTTATTCTCGAAAGGACCTTTAGTCCACTTATGCACAAGACCCGAGGCGGCTACGGCAGCACGGGAGCCTATACAGACTGTTAAACGTTGAACAACAGGTGAACCGCCAATTCCTCGTTTAGAGCCCATTGCGTGAGACCAAGGATCCCAAAATATTTGGGAAATAATTTTACTTTAAAGAAGAGGGTTGAAAAAGGAAAAATTAATTTAACTATTAGATTAGGAACTTGATTTTTGGAAATAGAGAGATGTGTCTATAATTTTGGGGAAGAATGGGGGTTAATGGGCAACTATGGAATTTTGGGGGTTAATGTGCAATTATGGAATTTTTGGGGGGTTAATGTACAATTATGGAATTTTTTGGGTTAATGTGCAATCATGGAATTTTTTGGGGTTAATGTGCAATTTTGGAATCTTTGGGGGTAGTTTTGTGATTTTGGGAAATTTAGGGGGTAGTTTGGTAATTTGGGAACTTGAGGGGGCAGTTTGGTAATTTTGGGAACTTGAGGGCCAGTTTGTGTAATTCTGGAAAGTGGAGGGGCTTTCTATAATTCTGGAGAAAGGAGGAGTTAAGTTGTAATTCTGGATAGTAGAGGGGCTTTTCTGTAATTCTGGAGGAAGGAGGGGTTAAGTGGTAATTCTGGAAAGTGGAGGGGCTTTTCTGCAATTCTGGAGGAAGGAGGGGTTAAGTGGTATTTCTGGAAAGTGGAGGGGCTTTTCTGCAAACAAAGGGGGGGTGAGAGGACCCTTATGAAATCTGACCTAGATGCTCAATCTAAGTCCTCACGTGCTGTTGATCGTACGGTCGCACTGGCTCCTGTGCAGGGTGATCGGACGGTGGCGGTGACTCCTATTTGTGCTCACGTGTATGCGGGGCCACTCCCATATTTTCACAAAATGGGCGTCTGGTTAGGAATTACTTCAATAGGGATTCGAACCTAGGAGCGGGGAGTTATGGGTGCCCAATAACACCACCAGACCAATGCCTCCACTTGGGTTCTACATTGCCCCCATTAAAATTTGAACAAGTTCTGCTGGATGTAGGGGTTTGACTTAAACTCTGGCAGTGGCTTAGCCTTGGCTTCATGGCTATTTGACTTTAATAGCATGGCTCCTTGTTGGCTAGCCATACGTGCAGTTCCGACGCTTGCATGGCTCGAATGTGTGGGTCTACACTTGATCCCTGGCCTCGTGTTTGGCTTCGTTTTTCTTTTTCTGAACCCAGTAAGCTCGAGGTTGCACGTGCTTCCACCCCATCCCTACACCGAAGCCTCAACGACCAGACAACCTCTCCTTAGTTTACTCCCCAACCCCTACCTTCTAGCCACTCAAGGGTTTGCATGAAAAGCTGAGACACTGGCTGAGTTTTGAGTCGTCATTAATATCATTAAGGGGCCTCTAATGAACACTTGTCTGATGGCTCGTTGGAGGGATGGGAGCTAGTGAAACATATGGTTCCTAGAGCTGAAGGCATTGGACCTCTGCTCAGTGGGTAGTACCTTATCCAGGTCTCCTCGTGACTCGTCTAACCATTCCAGCTCTGGTCCTATGGGTGTCTTGCTTGACTGACAGGTATTGCCATGGTGTAGCCACGCAAATCGACGCTCTAAGCAGCCCACCATGTACCCGTCTCCCCCTCTCTCTCGTGGCTAAGCATGCTATTGATTATGTAATCCTTACTTCTGTGTTCTTTCTGAAATTATGGGTCATCTTGCTGAATCAAGATGGCTAGTCGTGACACCCTACCACAGTGTTGATTAGGGGGCCTCAACAGTAGCTTCATTGTCGAGTGTGAGGGGTATTGGACCTGTGGAGGAGTTCTTGGTTGAAGGCGCTCCTTCTAGTTTCAGTGACGTGAGTGAGGAAGTCTATTCAAGGCTGTTTTGGGTGCAGGGTGAGGGTCTTAGGCAGGGATATATACCTACAGATTCTCCATGATTTATGCTACGAGGAGCAATCTGACTTGACGAGGAGGTTTGGCTCGTGATTACAGGAATGGTGGAAGTGAGTCGGATCAAGAGTTGAGCAAACGGATCTCTGCAAACATCCATTTCATATTCTAGGTCAAGAATCGCATGTCATTTTCGTTTTCTTTATGTCGCAAGGTGAGTAACAGAATGTCAATCTTCGGATCCATAAGCTATATCCAGGATCGGGTGTTTAAGTGTATGGCAGAGATTCAGACCTTCGGTGAAGGTGCGAATTCCACTTAATTATGCATGGATATGACAAATCGATGCTCGCTAAGGAATATCATCGAATGTTTGCTCTAGTATTCTCATGGTTTCACATGCATTCATTGATCTACAATCTTTCTAATTACTTTCACTCTATCATCAGTAACAGCCTCAGGATCTTCTCATTTATGGTAAGGAGAATGACTAACCTGTGAATGATCGATGTTCGACGGAACTCTCGAACTCTGCTTGTCTTCTTGAAGCTCTGGCCGAATGAAGAGGTGAAGGGAAGTGGCTACTGCGGTGCTGGACTTGCGATCTCCGACGTCTTCTCCAGAGACTTCTAACACTTGGCCTGTTCTGTGTGAGAAATCCTTCTCCCTTGAGACGAAAACAGAGAGCAAGAGAAAGCCACCTAAAACCAAAAAAACCCCTCTGCATATTGAGTGTCTCTATTTATAGGCCCCCAAAAATCAAGCCCTCTCCTTTCTGCCTTTTTCCGTTCTTTATAATTTTCGTTTCAGATTATTTTTCATTTTGCGTTGTTTTTCATTCCTTTTTCAAATTTTTAGTTTTTAATTATTTTTTGGTTTTTATTTATTTTTCTTTTTTCGAATTTTTTGATTTTTAGTTATTTTTCAGATTTTGATCTTTAATTCTTTTTCATATTTCTTAATTTTTATTTCTTTTTCAAGTTTTTTGATTTTTAATTATTTTTCCAAATTTTTCATTATTTTTCAGATTTTTTATTTTTAGTTAGTTTCCAGATTTTGATTTTCATTATTTTTTCCAGATTTTTGAATTTTAGTTCTTTTTCATATTTCTTAATTTTTATTTCTTTTTCAGGTTTTTTGATTTTTAATTATTTTTCCATATTTTTATTTTCATTATGTTTTAGATTTTTGATTTTTAGTTATTTTCCAGATTTTTAATTTTTATGTTTTAACTCCTTTTTCAGATTACAAAATTTTAGATTTTTAGTATCTTTTTCATATTTTTAATTTCTTTTTGGATTTTTCATTTCTATTTTTGATTTTGATTTTTTGTTTCTTTTTTATTTTCAGATTTTTATTATTATTTTTTTTATTTTTTATTTATTTTCTTTTCAGATTTTTTTATGTTTTTTATTATTATTTTCTTCTTCCCTTATCCCTTTTCCTTTCTAATTTTTATTTTCCTTTAATTTACCTTATTTATTCCCTCCTGCTTCGATATTCTCTTCTGTTTGTCCGCCTTTCTACATACATATTTTTGCTTTTTGTTTAATATCCATTTATCACTTAAATTAGGGTTAATTAATAAATTTAGCGACCGGGAGCCTCGGACGTAATTAGGTGTTTATAGCTAGCTCGTTAACTCAAGTCACATAAAGTAAAAGTTAAAATAAATAAATGTAGAATATTTAAAATTTGTAATTTACTAATATATTTTTGATAAAATTGTTGTCTAACTGAAAATTATAAATATAATTATAGTCTATATAAAATATAAATATTTACATTTAAATTATTATTAATAATTAATAAATCAAATAACTAATTTGTACATTGGACATTTGAAATTTATATTTTGTTACCAATTTTAAAATTATAATTTTTTCAAAACATATAACTTATAATAGTATATATTAAGATTAAGTTACATATTTTATCTATTTTATACAAAAATAATAAAAATTATATGAATTTAATTTATATATAACAAGTTGGTTCATGAACCAAACGAGTAGAGTTATACATACTCAGGTTCAGCTAGTTTAGTTAACAAGTTTAATTTTTTGCTTAAGTTCAGCTTATTTGGTTCATGAACTAAGTTCAACAAATTAATTATTGAATTGAGTCTCGAACTAATTTCGAGTTGATTCGGTCCATTGTCATCCTTAGTTAGAATCATCTTTAAAAGTATAAGCGTTCATAATTTCTTTTGGTAACCTTTTTTATTTTTGAACCAAAATTTACAGTAAGCAGTTTAAGATAATAATAATTTTTTATGTAAGGGCTAGCCCATGGGCTGGCCCTAGCCCACTTGGCCCTAAGGGCTCTTTATATTTAGGGCTTTTTGGCCCTAAGGGCTTTTTACGCCCTAACCCATAAGTCTAGGGCTAAATAGGGTAGGGCTGGTCCATTTGACGGCTCTACATGTGAATCCTGGAAAGTATTTAAATACCGCTTCCTATTTCTATTTCCCTCAAAAAATCAAATTTCCAAAATATGTTTGTTCTTTTAATAATCTTAGATATCATGGGATGAGCTCTGAATTTGAATGTACAGCATACCCTACCTTTCAATATTTAGAGAGTCATATGAGTCTTAGTGCAATCTCCGTTTGCCTTAGGCTTTGGGCAAGTGGGTTGGGAAAACCTTTAAAAATAAAATTTTCAAAAATATGTTTTAATAACCCTATATTTCACTCAATGAGCTCTGAATTTGGATGTACACCATACCCTGCCTTTCAATATTCAAAGAGTCATATGAGTCTCAGTGCAACCCTCGTTTGCCTCAGACTCTGTGCATATGTGGATCCAGGAAAACATTCAAATATCGTACCATCGTCCCTTTACTCTCAAAATTATTCAAAGATTTTAAAATTCTAGATCTCACGCAATGAGCTCTAGATTTCGATGTGCAGCATACCCTGCCTTTCAATATTCAGAGAGTCATATGAGTCTCGGTTAAACCCTCATTTTCCTCAGACTCTATGCATAAGTGGATCCAGGAAAACACTCAAATATTGTATCAGCTTCCATTTACTCTCAAAATTATTCAAAGATTTTAAAATCCTAAATCTCGCGCAACGAGCTCTGGATTTGGATGTGCAATATACCTTACCTTTCAATATTCAGAGAGTCATATGAGTCTCAGTGCAACCTTTGTTTGCCTCAAACACTGTGCATATGTGGATCCAGGAAATATCCAAATATCATATCATTTTCCCTATCACCTTTAAAAATGAATTTCAACATACATTTTCAAGCACTTGAAGGTTCCAAGTCTCATGCAATGAGCTCTAAATAGGAACTGGTAGCATACCCTACTGTTCGATATTTAGAAATCATACGGGTCCTACTCGTTTTTCTCGGACCCATTGCACATGTGGATTACGAACATTTTCAAAACACTTTTAACTTATCTCTTAATTCGGAATAAACCCTACTTTTTCAAAAATCTCCAAAGATCAAGTCTTCAACCAGAACTACGTAGCCTTAACCATTGCACCAAGGAATACGTAGGAGCAAGATCAAGTCCTGTCAGACTATTTTCCACAAACCTATTTATTTATATTCTATTTAAAGGGATCAAATAGTTTTCAAAAATATCAAAATCACACACTCAGTTTAAGGGTACCGTTCTTCAGAATAGGTGAGTAGGGTGCCTAATACCTTCCCTAGTCGTAACTGACTCTTAAACCTAGAGCTCTTCCTCAAGTTAGGATTTTTCCAAATATTTTCCCTTTAAAAATAAAGTTTGGTGGCAACTCCACGATCGTACAAATTCTTTCTAAAATTTTTAGCGAGTTAATCATCGTTGTGATTACGGTTACGATAGTTATGAAATTGATGTAGAGGCCCTAGCAATGGAGAAAGACCAGCTGCAAAGACCTACTTGGCCTATGAGCCTAGCACATTATAATAGGATGTAGGTACTTTTTTGTATTCTAGGAACTAGCTGGCCCAATATGAATAGGATCTAGGTCCAAATTCTCTGTATTTTATCTTAGGATTTTTTGGGCTTTCTCTGGCCCATTTTGGGGTTGCATTAAGGAGTAAGGAAGGTACTATTATTAGGCTAAAATCCAAGCCCAATTTATATTCAAATCTGTCCCTCCTTCCCTCCATTTTACACCTTTATTTTGCCTATATAAAAGCTCCACTTGTGTAATTTTGGATATGTTGATTCATTTTGAATGAATTGAGGGTTTTCCACTCAATTTTGAGAGATTTTCTCTCTCTTTTTCTCCTCTAAAACCAAACCTGAGGTTGAGGAACCTCCTCATCTATGGCAGCTCATGGTGGTAGAGAAGAACCTTATCCTCCTCTAGAGGTGGTGCTTCCAAGTCAAGATTGAAACTGGCTCCATTCCTCCTCCATCCTTCTCTAGAGTTCAACCTTTATTGATCTAGAAGAACAACCTCCTTCCACCTCTACATCAACTAGTATTAAAGCTCCTTCAATGGAGGTTAGATCTAGCTTTTATTGGGTTTAATTTTCTTGCTTCTTCTTGAATTTTCGAGTTCATCTTCATCCTTTTTTTTTCCTTTATGATCCATCAAATGATCTCATATTTTGATGATTTTTATTTCTTTCTCTTTATATTTCTCTCTATTTTTTGGAATGATATTGTTTATGTAATTTGGATCTGAAATGGAGCTTTTTATTACCTGATTACTGAAGTGTGTTCTTCTTGGCATGCAAATGAACCTAGCTTGTTTGATTTGTGTATAACTTGATCATTTCTTATTTGATCTTTGTCAAACTTGTTTTGTTTGCTTTATATGATCCAAATATTTCAATTTATTGGTTTGAATTTTTCACATCTACCAAAAAAATTTTTAGAAAAATTCTGAGATTCGAATTCAAATTTTGGCGCCAAAATCTCTTGTGTTCTTGAAGTTCTTGTGTAGATCTGGTTCTTTTATCCTTGTTTAGGTATTATTTTTTATGCTTTGATCCTTCTATATGTATTCCTTTCTAAGTTGTTTATGTTTGTATCTCCTCCTTTGAAAAAAATTCCCAAGAGTGCATGATCATGTGCATGCATCCTATATGCTAAATCTAGCTTAAGTCATTGAACCTAAAGAGTTAAGTGTATGCTTGAATCCAATTAAAATAAAATTTAATTCTTATCCCTAGACCTTATGACCTAAGCTCGAGTGGAAACAATTGGACCAGAACTTATGACTTAGAATACCATACCTATGCAAAGGATGAAATGCAAAATGCAATAGGATGAATTTGTGGACTTAAGACATTAACAAGAGCCTATGCAAGGAACAATTGAGAACTTTAACTCTCTGGACTTTGGACCAAACTTATGATAGAAATAAGTTAAGAAATTTGAAAACAAAAGAAGAAGAAGAAACAAAAGAGAATTAGAAAAAAAATATATATATATAGAAAAAGGCTTGCATAAAGGTCATGTACTTTGCTTTCGTTGAGTGTGGTGTGTTAGTTTTCCATGCTTCATTTAGGCCATAGGCTCTGCATCAAATTAGGTTTAATTACTTAGTTTATGAATTTCTTAATTGCTTGGCCAAATAGCATCTTCTCATTGCATAAGCATGTGCATCTCACTATTTAAAGTTTCTAGGTATTTCCTTTGTATGCCCACCTTCTTTGCTTGCGTTTAATTCTAGTTTGTCTCTGTATTTTCTTATAAATTTTTGTCATACTTAAGTTCCTTTGGAGTATACTTTTATAGCTTTTCTTTAAAATTCATCTAAGTTTTTTCACCTTTCACCTACTTGCATGAGCACTTTCTTCACCACCTAAGCATCACTAGAGCACCTAAGTTGAGTTGAGTTGTTCCTTGATTGAAACTCAATTTGGAGGTTACTTTGTCGTAGTGAATTGGTGTGAGAGGGCTGGTTGTATGGTAAGGACATTAGAGGGAGGAGAGCATAAACACTTGGTAGGGACTAATGAAATTTAACTTGATTTTTCTAACACTATCCAAGTAGGGCAGCAAGTGTCCTTTTTGTTTGTGCTTGATTTTGTAGGGCTTTGGAGTAGCTTAAGCATAAGGAAAGGTGTGCCAAGGGACTCAAGAAACCAAGGATTGAAACTTGGAACAAAGTGAAAGGCTAAGAACAAATCCAAGTTGAAGACCAAAGTGAATGCATTTTGTAATAAGTAGCATTTGGTTTTTGAATTGTAAATTATATATTGAAGCTTTGTAATTAGGATTGATTTGAATTGTAAATTCTAATGATTTGTAGTAGGATTTAATTGTGGTGTAATTCAGATTTACCTTTGCAATTTGTTTGTAATAAAGACTTGGACTTTCAGACCTTGGTGTAGGATAATCACTTAAGGTCAAGTTATAGCTTCTTGTGTGTTTATGTGCTTTAGACCTAGTTTGTGTGTTAAGTGCTTCTTGAATTTCTTAGAACTATTTGGTAGCACTAACCTTGTCTTATTTTGCAAGGTCAAGGGGGCTAGGTAAATCACTTAACCCTTATGTGTTTGTGTGTGCCTTTGAGCTTAGATTGTGTACTAACTGTTTTGACTTGTGTGATTTAATTTCTTAACATAAGCAATCCGGGTGTGGAGAGGAATTTTTTATTTTGCAAATGAGTACCCACAATCTATCCCCTAGAATCCAAATGGAACAATTGGCTAATAGATTAGAAAGGGTTTTTCAAACCCAAACAAGGGCCATAGAACAAAGACTAGATCACCTAGAAAGAAGAAAATAAAGAAAACAACCAATAAATCAAAGAATAATTGAAACTAGTGGGTTTAGGAATAGGGATAATTATTGTAACATCCCAATTTTTCTATGATAAATGTTTGAGGCTACAATACAATTAAAGGAAGACTTAACAGTAAGTCTTGAACCAGAAAATATTTTGGAAAAAAAAAGAAAAGTAGCTGAGGAGTAAGACAGTACCCTTGCTACGAGTGGTCTGGGGAAAAGGGAAGATGGAAGAACAAACATAGGAGTTGGAAGCAGAGATGAGGAAAGTCTACTCGCAATTATTTGCTAGTACAAAATTTTGGGGACAAAGTTCTTTTTAAAAGGGGGAGAGAAATGTAACATCCTAATTTTTCTATGATAAATGTTTGAGGCTACAAATAGTTTCTAGAATGAAACTAGGTGAAATTAGAAGTCAAAAGCAGGAAAATTAGGAAGTTTGGTGCAAATGACAAAATTGTCCCTCCACCTAGACAACTCAAATAATGAGCTAGAAAAATGGAAATCCAAGTGAAAGACATCCTAAAGGGATTATAAATATCATGGATGGTTAAAAGTAGTAAGAAAAATTTAGAAACCTGAGAAGGGATGAAAACGCCCTTTGGAAACTCCAAAAATGACCAAAATGCCCTAAGGAGCTATACTTTTTGCACAAAGCTAGTTAGTTCCAATAAAAATAGCAAACGACCTTAGATTAATATGGGAATGAACCAAAAAATCTTAGAAAAGTCAAAGGAATAATTTGGAAATTTTTTCGACAATGCTGATAAAAATTACGAAAACGCCCTTAGGAGGCTAGGAGGGCGAATAATGTGATAAGCAAGCTAAGAGTGGGCCCCACACCAATGTGCAAGAAATTCAGTAGCTATAAAAGGTGGTGATGAGTCACCAAAGTGAAGTCAACTAAATCTTCCATAAAAAGACAAAAGTGAATAGTAAAAAGGTTTTTTTAACCTTGGTTAAGATTAATTAACCTTGGTTAATTAAAAGTAAAGCATGCTTAGGCTAAATTAATCATAATTAGAGTTAAGATCAGCTTAATTAGCACTAATCTAAGCTTAAAATGATAATTCCTTGAATTTTGATTTATTTTGGAAATAGGAAAAATCTAAGCAAAATAGCCAAAATACCCTTAAGTGCAAAACTAATTCCCCTTGGCCCATAAGAGTCTGAATTCTTTTGGGACCCTTGGGACCCTATTTGTTTCAAAATTTTCAGCCTAGAAACTTATCAAAATCCTCTCCATTCTCTCTAAGCTTACCATAACTCAAAACACCAAAAACTTACACTTTTAAGCCTAAGTCTTCATCTTTAAGACTTAAGCTAGATTAAACACCAAAGCTCCACCACCATCCGTTGTCCATGTCCAGAGCAGACCAAAGGGGACCCAAGACAGCCATCAAAGCCCCAAAAAACACTTAGGAGGTCTTCAAAAAGTAGGATCTTTTTACTTGTCTTTTTGTGCTTTTAACTTGTCTTTTTACGGTGTGCTTGTTTTCTTTCATGCATCTTTTCTCCAAGATCTATGTGTCTTCTTTTATTTTCACTTGTGAGAGTTTGTATTTTAACCACTCAAAATTAGCCCCACCCATTTTTAGTGAATTTTGAAAAGAAAAACAAAGTTTGTTCGGTTAAAAGTGATTCTAAGGCACTTAGAAGAAATTTAATCAGTGGGTTTTGTTTTAAAATTATTTTTGAAGCTTTGATCAATTTTATGCTCTCATGAGAAAAGTTTTTGAAGCTTACCTGAAAGAGGATATGTGGATCTTGGAGTAGATCATGAAGATCTACCTTTTAATTCTTGAGAAAAGTGATATGTTTCTTGTTTTCATGCTTGTTTTGATGATTAAGTTTTAATATTGTGACTTATCTCTTGTGATGAGTTTGTGATGATTTGTGTTGGATCTGCACCTCTGAGCATATGTGTTAAGAGGTGGAATAAATTTTTGTAATAAGTTCAAAGGTTTCCTTTGGACATTAGTTAGAAAGTTACCACACAAAAGATGTAATTTGTAGCCCAAAAGTGGCTAAATCCTTGTATGGCACCCAAGACTCATCATGACCAACACTTAAGCATCACAACTTGGATGAAACAAGCATGGGCCAGAGGCAAGAGGAACTGCTAAAGCATAACAGCACTGAACCAAGGTGGTGTGAGGTGCAAGCTTGGAAGAAATCACCTTGGTTAAAAAAAGAGGGCTTTCGACCACCACTCCAAAAGCATAGTTTAACTTGGCTAAAATTTTTATATGTAAATCAAGCTCATAAATCAGGTTTTAAATGAACAAAATCAACCTTTGAACAAAGTTAATCAAAGCAAAAATGGGTTAAAAACCTCTAGGAGTGCATTCGGCCACCCTAGAGAGATTTTGGTAAAAATGGACTTAAAATGTGATTAAGGATAAATCAAGTATTTTCAGCAAGTAAATAACTTATTTGGAGGTTTAATCAACATTTAAAAGGTTAAGGTTTAGAATATATGACCTAGATAAGCTTAAGCTAAAATCCAAATATTACTAAGTGGTAAAAATCTCAAATAAGCTTAAAATGGATAACTCGAAAATTTACCCTAACTTAAACAAGGGTAAATGTCAAATTTGGCCATTCAATTAAATTTTGGGTAAAAAGACTTAAAATTACCTTAGAATATGTCAATTCTGAAGTATAAACTTGGCCCCCAAGCAATGGTCAACTTAGGTCAAGTAGGGTTAAGAAAAGGTCAACCTAGGTCAACTAGGGTTAAGAAATGTAAAACCTAAACCTTGAAGAGTCGAATTCGGCCACTTAATGTTTAATTAACTTAGGAAAGGTCTTCATTCCTAACTAGGATTAATTAAAGTCACTCTACATGTAAATATGATGAACCAAAACTGTGATAAAGTTTTAAGAAAGAAAAGGGATCAAATTGACCATTTTAGGTAAAAGCACTTAGGGCTTAAAAGAAAATTTGTGAAACCCTAAATTTAAGAGTGGCATTCGGCCACCATGTATTTGATTATTTAAGGAGGAGTCTTAATTATTAATTAGATTTGAATAATGGTCCTAAATATGTAGGCATAATATAGTTAAAGTGTAAGGAAGAAAGGATTCATGTTAATAAGTTGTTCGGCCACCTAAGAGTTAATTGACCTAGTAGAAGAATTAATTTCTAAGTACCGCACTAGACCTTCTTAGGTTTAAAACTAAAATTAATTTCAAAGGGTTAAGGCTTATTTAAAGAAAATCATTAAGGTAGTAGAGAGGAGAACAAAAGGTAACATATTTCAAAGATTTATTACAGGCATAATTAAGAAGGATGGTTAGCACTTAAATATGAAGTTAGAAGTATATTAAGTAATTTTGGTCATGATCTACCTTAATGAGAAAGAAATTTTAAAAGTGCCTAAGTTGGATTCCAATTAATGAGTTAGACTCCAAATGACCTAAACTACTTTATTAACCAAGAGAAATTGAATTAGAAGAAGTTAGGATTCTAGATTTTATATTCGGCCATTCAAGGATAATAAAGAGAAAAGGAATTTAAAGATCCTAATTTAGATAACTTAAGAAGTATTAGAATATTATAAAAAAGAATTAAAAGTTTAAAGGAAAATAGGAAAAGGTAAAAGTTTCCATTTGGTCATGTTTAGTCAAAAATGTCCTAAATGAGTTAAAAGTTTTGTAAATACTTAATACTTGAACTTAGAATAATTAGGACAGGCATAAGACTTGAACAAAAGAGAACACAGAGTAAAGAACTTGAAAGGTGTCATTCGGCCACCTAGATTAAGATGCTAAGACGTAAAATCTTAATGATCGAATGTAAATTTGAGAAAAGGAAAGGATGAGAGGTAACTTAGAAGGTTGAGTGATGTAAGTCCCTTGTGTGATTTCAACATCAAAACGAATTAAGACATTGGATTTATTGTGTAAATGTGACATTATGTTATGTGATTTACCAATCAAAATTGCATTATTAGTTATGAATGCTCACTATCTATGAATGAATAAATGATGGATACTCGTGAATGAAAAAGGATGACGATCATTTATGAGATTGGTTTTTGATGATGATTGAGATGAAAATTCAAAAACTATATGTGCATTCCATATTGGTTGGAAATTTGTTTAAGCAGGCATAATTATTTGGAAGCCACTAAAATGAACTTAAAAAGATTAAGGGATCACTAAAGCAAACGTTATGTGAAAACATAATGCTACTCTCTTTGTGCCTTGTGCACACTAGTATCCAGAGGGCCCTTAAAAGCTCTGCTAAAGAGAAGCCAATGGTTGCTTCTTGAAGCCAAAGGTTGCTTCATGGAGCTAAAGGTTGCTCCAAAAATCCTTCTACTATGAAGGCATTGGGTCCTTCACACCTTATGTGGTGGCGACGATCACCTAGGAATGAGCTCATATCCTTAATTTTTAGTAGGAGGTGGGAGTAGAGTTAGTAAGAAGATATTTTATGACAAATTTAATGCATGGCTATGTCTAATTATTTTCTCCCAAAGGTGGTGAAACTAGATTCATAAAGTGTCCCAAAGGTTGGACAAAAGTGATGATAAAGACAAAGGAAAGAAGTATAAAGTTTAAGACATAGAATAATTGTATGTCAAATGATATCTTATTTGTGATCCCAAAGTTATGAATGTTAAGAAAAATGTATGATGAGACACTAAGTTGTATGTTTTGAATAAAATTGATCCACTTCAGAGAAATGTTTTCAAAGAATTAAAAGTAACCTTTGATCCAAGAAATGATTTCTGAAACATATCATGAGAGCTAAGCATGTACCTCTCTATTATTTAAGAGAGGTCCATAATAGGTTGTAGAGACTCTCTCAAGGTTACAAGAGTGTAGATGAATATTATAAAGAAATGGAGGTCGCAATGATTAGGGCCAATTTGAAAGAAAGTGAGGAATCCACCATGGCTAGGTTCATAGATGAGCTTAGGCATGACATTAGGGATGTGGTAGAACTCTCTAAACCTTAATGATCTTTACCACCAAGTTATAAAGGTAGAAGCCCAAATAAAAATGAGGGGTAAAGAAAAATACATTGCATATAAATCATCTACATAAGACACTTAGACGAACAAGAAAAGGGATTCTAGTTTCACACCTTGGAAGTTTAAAGATACCAAAGACTTCAAAGAGTCTAAGGTTAAAACTCCAAACTTACCTTTAGGAAAAGAGTCCTCAGTCAAATGTTTCAAGTGTCTGGGTAGGAGGCACATCGTTTCTCAATGCCCAAACAAAAATACCATGGTCCTTAAGGACAATGGTAATTATTCACCCTTAGAATCCAGAGACTCTAGTTCATCCCCCTCCTCATCTGATAGTGAAGCCTTAGAGTATACCCTCGATGGTGATCTCCTAGTAGTTAGGAGGTTGCTAGGGAGTGTCGTTAAAGGGGAGGAAGAGACCCAAAGAGAGAACATCTTCCGCACTAGATGTTCAATCAAGGGGCATACTTGCTTAATTATTGATGGTGGTAGCTGCATTAATGTAGTTAGTATTAAGCTAGTTACCAAACTAGGGTTAGCAACCATCCCGCATTCTAAGCCATATAAGCTTCAATGGCTTAGTGATTATGGAGACTTGTTGGTTAATCAGCAAGTCCTCCTTACATTCACCTTTGGCAGGTATAAGGACAATGTTACTTGTGATGTTGTCCCCATGGAGGCGATTCATTGGGAAGGCCATGGCAATATGATAGGGATGTCTGTTATGATTGATATATTAATAGGTATTCCTTCCAATTCAACTCCTAGAAAATTACCTTAGTATCTTTGTCCCCCAGTGAAGTCTATTGAGACCAGATGCATATGGGCCAAAAGAGGAAGGCTAAGAGACAGGGTTTAAAAGAGAAAAAAATGGAAGAAATAAAAGAAAATGAAAATAAAAAAATAGGAAAAGGCAAGTCAAAAGAAAGGTAAGTAAGGATTCTACATCTCTTGTACAAGAAGGTGAAATTCAATTTGTAAGGAAGGTTGAGGTGAGAAACATCCTCCTAGTTAGGAAATCTCTACATATAATTACCATTACCTTAAAACTAATAGTTGGAATAGGGCCTACTATTTCCTTTACCCTAATAGAGGAACCCTTTCCTCTAGACAGAGGTCAAGAACTGAGGCTCGTAAAGGCCCATCCCTCCCAACCAACCATGAATACTTGTGGCACCATTGTAACATGGCATGATGGGTATGATGTGAATAGAGTCGTTCAATTAATTAAACCCTCATATCTTTGTGTGCCTTATATAGTTTTACCTGTTATAGTTCCCTAGCATGCTTCAATGCTTGTATTGTCCATTTGTATCTAGGCTAATTGAACATTCCATTATAAATGACTTGGTGGGTAAGCAATTTAATTTCTTGGTTAAAATTTCATTACCATAGCACTAGTCTTGGTCACTTTATGAAGGGGTCAAGATACACCCTCCATAGATTGGTGGGTATCATAGCCCACCCAGGGTAATGCATGGCATGAATCCATCAAATAAAATCCCAAGAACTACCCCAGATAGAAACAATCAGGAACAAAAACTCATAAACCTAATTGCACTCCTTATTTTTATATTTTACTCTTATCAGGGTTATGGATTTGTTACTTTCTACTACCTATTGTGCCTTGTTTGTATAATTACATATTGTTGAAATTAAGTTGAAGATTCAAGAGGTTAGTATTTTACCCTAGAATTCCCATTTCCATTCATTAATAACATCTCCTCTACTTACTTATATCCTTGGTTGTAGATAAAATTAAGCTTAAACATTCAAGGACGAATGCTTCGAAGGGGGAGAAGTTGATGTAGAGGTCCCAGTAGTAGAGAAAGACCAGCTGTAGAGACCCACTAGGCTTATTGCGCCTCACACATTAGAATAGGATGTAGGTACTTTTTTGTACTCTACAAACTAGCAGACCCATATATATTGGATTTTAGCCCAATTTCCCTGTAATTTAGCTTAGGCTTTTTTAGGCTTTCTCTGCCCCAGTTTGGGCTGCATTAAGGAGTAAGGAAGGTACCATTATTAGGCTAAAATATAAGCCAAATTCAGATTCAAAGTTTCCCCTCCTTCCCTCCATTTTTTCACCTCTTTCATTTTGTCTATATAAAGGCTCCACTTGTGTAATTTTGGATATGATGATTCATTTTGAATGAATTGAGGGTTTCCACTCAGAATTTTGAGAGCTTTTCTCTCTCTTTTTCTCCTCTAAAACCAGACTTGGGGTTGAGAAACCTCCTCATCTATGGTAGCTCATGGTGGCGGAGAAGAAGCTTATCCTCCTCTAAAGGTGGCACTTCCAAGTCAAGCTTGAAATCGACTCCATTCCTCTTTCATCCTTCTTCAAAGTTCAGCCTCTATTAATCCAAAAGAACCACCACTTTCCACCTCTACATCAAAAATAAACTCATAAGCCAACTTACAGTTCCTGACCTCCTATTTTACTCTTACGATGGTTATGGGTTCTTGGGTCTTTACTGCCTTTTATTTTTTAATTCTTATGTTTACCTATGGTTTGGAAAATTCAAAAGGTTAGTATTTGATCCTGGTATGATTATATCCTCTTCTTATGTATGTCCTTATGTTGTAGGTAATGATGAGCCTTATACATTCGAGGTTGAATGCTTTCGAAAAGGGAGATGATTTAGAGGTTTGAGATGCAAAGGGTCCCAGCTGGAGAGCCATTAGGCCTATTGGACCTCACACAAACTATGCCTATTGGGCTTCACACATTAGAATAGGATTTAGGTACTTTTTCTGTATTCTAAGTACTGGCAGACCTAATATGTATAGTATTTGAGCCCAATTTCCTTATATTTAGCTTAGACTTTTTAGGGCTTCTTTTGCCCATTTTAAGGCTGCATTGAGAAGTTAAAAAACCACCATTATTGGGCTGAAATCCAAAACCAATTCAGATTTAAAGCTTCCCCCTTCTTCCATCCAATTTGCATCTCTTCCATTTTCCCTATATAACGCATCACTTGTGTAATTTTCAACATTTAGTTCATTTTGAATGAAATTATGAGTTTCGACTCAGAATTTTGAGAGCAATTATCTCTTTATCCTTCCTTTAGAACTAAACTTGGGGTTGAGGATCTTCTTCATCCATGGATGGTCATGGTTGGGGAGAAGAAGTTCATCCTCCAAAAGAGGTGGCGCTTCTAAGTCAAGGTAGTGCTTCATCATAATTCCACTTCAAAGTCAAAGTATATATGTATTATGTATGATTGATGCACTTTTTATGATGCATAAAATCAATAAGATGGAGAAAGGATACTTTACATCATAGATGGTTGTGTTAGATGAGTTACATCATCTTGAGAATTGGTTAGGCCTAGCTTGCTAGCATGGTATATGCTAGAAGGTGTTTAGATTGTAGAATGGAAAACAAATAAGTTAATGATATGGATTAATATATTGTGAATGAACGATTCATCATGATATATGTGATTGGGAGAAAAGTGATAATTGGTACATTGAGGGATATTAGTGTTGGGGCTGGGACAGAGGCCTTGGGAATATATTGGGGGTAAAAGGCCTAAATAACACTAGGTCACTCCTCGTAGGTGAGGATCCCATATGCAAACCCAACTTACTTTGTTTATGGCAAGTGTCGCAACCGTAATTACAACGAGACTTAAAATTTTTAAAAAAGAATTTCTTTTGATAAGTGGAGTTGCCACCAAATTTTATTTCAATGGAAAATATTTGGAAAAACCCTAACTTAAGGAAGAATCTAGGTTCGGGAGTCGATTACGAATAAGGAAGGTATTAGGCACCCTATTCGCCCGTTCCAAAGAACGACACCCTTTAAATTGAGTGTACGATTTTGATAATTTTGAAAACCTTTTGATCCCTTTAAATAGCATAAAAATAAATAGGTTTGTATGAAAATAGCTTGACAGGACTTGATCCTGCTCCTACGTATTCCCTGGTACAATGGAAAACTCAAGGCTACGTAGTTCTGGTTTGAAGGTTTGACCTTTAGAGGTAAAGAATTTGAGGGATGATTTTGAAAGCATTTTCGATATCTCGGAGGGATCCTTAGTCCACATATGCATAGAGTCCAGGGCAACTAAGGCTGCACTGAGACCCATATGAATTTCTAAATATCGAGCAATAGTGAAACCGCCAATTCTTACTTAGAGCCTATCATGTGAGACTTGGGATTCCAAAACGAGGTTTTTGTGAAATTATTTAAAAAGGATTCTTAGTCTACATATGCACAGGGTCGAAGACAACTAAGACTACACTAGGACCCATATGAACCTCTAAACATCGAACAGTAGAAAAAAACTACCAGTTCGTGTTTGAAGTTTATTGCGTGAGACCTAGAATTAATTAATTTAATTTGAAAATAACAAAAATAAAAAGGGGATTGGGCTTAGGTAGAAAAAGAATTGGGCTTGACCCCAAAAAGAATGGATTTTGATTTCAAAATTGAGAGAAAGAATTAGACTTATTTACAATAAAATGAACTTGATTTGAAATTGAGAAAAAGAATTATAGTTGATTTAAAATAAAATAAACTTGATTTGAATTTGAGGAAAAGAGTTAGACTTGATTTAAAATAAAATAAACTTGATTTGAATTTGATGAAAAGAATTGGATTTTATTTAAAACGAACTTGATTTGAATTTGATGAAAATAATTGAATTTGATTTAAAACAAACTTGATTTGAATTGAGGAAAAGAATTGGATTTCATTTAAAACGAACTTGATTTGAATTGAGGAAAAGAACTGGATTTGATTTAAAATAAACTTGGTTTGAAATTTAGGCTTGAATAAGATAATGAAAAATTTGGTTTCAAATTAATAACTAAATAAATTAATTGTAAATGGGGCTCAATTAAAAATTGTCCAATTTGGTCTTTAGAGGAGCAAGCGTGGCCCAAGTGGTGTGGCAGCCCTATGGTGGCCTAATTGAGGGAAAACAACCATCTTATCTTTGGTTTGGGCTGCCCAGGAAGTAAAAATAGAAATGTGCTGTGCAGGAGATCTGAACATGGGACCTCACCTTTGGGGAATGACAGGCGAGCCACTAAGTTGGGCTCCTAGCTCATTCTCAGTACTCTTTGTAACTAATCTTTAATGCACATTGGTGGATTCCATCAATGAGCATTAGATGAGCTATGCTAAGTTGTTGTTACAGAGACCACTCTTAATATACTCACATGCCCCTAGGATTAAGAAGCACCCTAACTGCGGCAGTGACAAATGTCTCATCAAAATTTTGATTATCAGACAAGGGCGTCCAACACTTGAAGCACTAATAGACCCATGAAATGGCTCCCATGTTTGAATAACCACGTCAATCTTGGATTATTTCAGGCTTTGAAAAGTCACATGCAGTTTGGATAACCAACATGGTAATTCAAACCTTGGGCTACTGTTATCCACACATTTAAGTAAATTAGTTGAACATGCATTTAAAGGAAAAAGGAGGTTCGGTTCTCTAATTTCAGTGGGCCCTAACAACTTTGGTTGTTGTTGAAAAGTGTAATCCCGCATCATACCCAACAAATTGGCCATTCTGCATGCCCATTTTGACATTTTCATGTAGATGATAAACGTGTAAAGTGTAAGAGATTGAACAAGATGCAACCTGACTACTGTATGGACACAACCTTACGAAGCATCCATTGCATTAATTTGTTTCATTCGGTGCATGGATCTCGTTACACAATCAGCATGACCTTGGCATGAAATGCGCTACTATATCAAGACTTCAAAATTTCTCTCCACTAGTAGCCAATAACATTCTAAAGAAGGCCCTAGCCGGGCAGCATACACATCCTCAAGCATCATATTAACTTAGTGAGAGTATAAACGAAAAACAGCATGAATGACTGAAAATCATGGCTCACTGTTCCTGATGTTCGGATCAAGATTAATTGTAGCATTCTGCTGGGCAGGCAATCGACATGCTAATACAAGCTTTGGAACAGTAAAAGCCTCAATTAAGAGTGTATGTATGGTTGCATGGGTAAATGCCTCACGTCCAAGAGGAAGTGAAGTGGTCCTTTGTGCAATGTGCCATAATTGAGCCTGTTGGAGGTCCTCATTCAATCTCAGGTCACGACCATAACACAACTGTGTGCTAGAGTTGAAAATATGCTCCATGTCATCAATCATAGACCCATCAACTGAATCTGTATCCTCAACCTTTGTTCTTTCCAATCTAATTGCATCAGAAATAGTAGAAGATATTGACACTGGATGCAGATTTAGCATATAAGGTGTGGACATAGATATTACATTCACATTGCTCGATGTTTCAATGCCCCTATATTTTCTTTCATATGCCAAAGTTGACATTGCCAAATCTTATCGACCAAGAAGGACATAGATAGCAGCTGGCCAGACAAACAGATCTATGCCCTGGAATAGTCTAATTTAAAACACAGTATATAGATTTTCGTATCATCCTTAATCTCATAAACTCATTTCCCCCAGAATTATAGCAAGCTGGCAATGATTTTTAGTATAACCCAAGTCTAAATCCTGAATTATACTTTTTTATTCATAGTTATTAGGCATTTTGTTACAGATTTCAATAGAGTTGGAGAACCAAGTCTTGACTCTAATGCTCACTATGAGAATTGTAACTTATGCAATGTCTATTCATTACCTTCCAACACCAAGGTTTTGACTGTATTAGGAAGAATTCACAGTGACCCTATCATCACTGCCTTGGTAGTTTCAAAATTGTTTTTAAAAAATCTAGACCATAATGAACACCAGAATCATTGGCAAGCATACAGAAATCATTTTTAATTCAAGAATCATCCTGCTTCATGCAGTAATATGGAAACCTAAACTCTAATAAGGGGCAGAGATATATGCACTAATGAAAATATGCAGAATCCACCATGGATCCCTGTGAACACCGAATTATGTCCGAGGATTCAAAACCCAAAATAAATTATTTTGTTTTTAGGCAAAAGCTGATTTAGTCTAAAAAATTTCAAAAAAATCAAAATAAAATTAATGGAAAAAATAAAACAAATGAAATAAATAAATAAAAACATAAAAAAGAAGAAAAAAGAAAGGAAAAGGAAAAAATAAGAAAAAAGAAAAAGGAATCCCACACTAAATAAAATAAGAATTCCAAAAAAGGAAAAATTATCCTACGTGGGAAAGAAGTCCCACATTGGACAAGGATGACTTCTTTAATCCCTCCTCCTTCTATCTCAGGAGAGGTCCTCCACCAAAATGAGGGGGATGAGGAGCACTTGGAGTCTTACGGAGGATTTTCAGAATTTTCGAAGGGAGGACCTAGGAGACTCTCTACCTCTGCCACAAATTTAGCTCTTAGCCTCCATGGAACCAGTTCTTCATCACCTTCCAATAGAGGTTAGATCCGACTTTTATTCCTCTTAAGTTTCTTATTTCTTCTCGGATTTCCGAGTTCATTTTCGTCTCTGTTTTTCCTTTTCATATTTCATCTTCCAAATGATCTCTGATTTTGGTGATTTTTGTTTCGTTTTCTTTGTCTTTATTTTTATTTTCTAGAATGATATTATTTGTCTAATTTGGATCTGAAATGAAATTTATATTGCCTGATTACGGAAGCATGCGCATCTTGGTGCGCAAATTAACCTAGCTTGTTTGATTTGTGCATAACTTGCTCATTTCTGGTTGGATTTAGGTCAAACTTGTTTTGTTTGATTCCTATAATTCATATCTTTCAATTTATTGGTTTTAATTTTTCAGATCTACCAAAAAATATTTTCGAAAAATTCTGAGATTTGAATTCAAATTTTGGCGCCAAAATTTTATGTGTTCTTGAGATTGATCTTCATCTCTGTTTTTTGTTTTTGTTTTTAATTGGTCAAATGATCTCTGATTTATGTGATTTTTGTTGTGTTATCTTTTTCTTTCTCTCTAGTTTCTAGAATGATATTATTTGTCTAATTTGGATCTAAAATGAAATTTCTATTGCTTGCTTACTGAAGCATGTTTGCAATTCTATTCCTTAATTTCAAATCAAGTCAAGCTTATTTCAAATCAAGTCCAATTCAAGCCCAAAATTCAAATCAAGTTTATTTTATTTTAAATCAAGTCAAATTATTTTATCAAATTCAAATCAAGTTCATTTTATTATAAATCAAGTCCGTTTTACAATTCTTAATCTCACGCGACGAGCTCTAAGCACGAACTGGTAGCTTTTTCTGCTATTCGATGTTTAGAGATTCGTATGGGTCCAAGTGCAGCGGTAGTTGTCTTGGATCTTGTGCATATGTGGATTAAGGATGCCTCTAAACAAATAAAAAAATTGTTTTGCAATTCTTAATCTCACGCCACAAGCTCTAACCACGAACTGGTAGCTTTTTTGGCTGTTCGATGTTTAGAGATTCGTATGGGTCCAAGTGCAGTCGTAGTTGTCTTGGATCTTGTGCATATATGGATTAAAGATGCCTCTAAACAAATAGAAAAACTTGTTTTGCAATTCTTAATCTCGCGCAACGAGCTCTAAGCACGAACTGGTAGCTTTCTCTGTTGTTCGATGTTTAGAGATTCGTATGGGTCCAAATGCAGCCGTAGTTGTCTTGGGCCTTGCGCATATGTGGATTAGGAATGCCCCTTTTAACAAATAAAAAACTCATTTTGCATCTCTTAGTATCACACGACGAGCTCTAAGCACGAACTGGTAGCTTTTTCTGTTGTTCGATGCTTAGAGATTCGTATGGGTCCAAGTGCAGCCGTAGTAGTCTTGGGCCTTGTGCATATGTTGAATAGGAATACCCCTTTTAACAAATAACAAACACATTTTGCATTTCTTACTCTCACGCAACAGCTCTAAGCACGAATTTGTAGCTTTTTCTGCTGTTTGATGTTTAGAGCTTCATATGGGTCCAAGTGCAGCCTTAGTTATCTTGGGCCTTGTGCATATGTGGATTGGGAATGCCCCCTTTTAACAAATAAAAATCTCGTTTTGCATCTCTTAGTCTCACGCGACGAGCTCTAAGCACGAACTGGTAGCTTTTCCTACTGTTCGATGTTTAGAGATTCGTATGGATCCAAGTGCAATCGTAGTTGTATCGGGCCTTGTGCATATGGGGACTTAGAATTCCTTCGAAATGACTTGAAGAAAAAAATTCATTTTGGAATCCCTAGTCTCACTCGATGAACCCTAGGCACGAACTGGTAGCTTTTTCTGTTGTTCGATGTTTAGAGATTTGTATGGGTCCAAGTACAGTCGTAGTTGTCTCGAGCCTTGTACATATGTGGACTGAGAATTCCTTCGAAATGACTTCAAGAAAAAATTTCATTTTGGAATCCCTAGTCTCACGCGATGAACCTTACGCACGAACTGGTAGCTTTTTCTGTTGTTCGATGTTTAGAGGTTCGTATGGGTCCAAGTGCAGCCGTAGTTGTCTTGGATCTTATGCATATGTGGACTAAGGATTCTCCTTAAAATATTTTCAAAACACCCCATTAATTTTCAAACACTCGTTTTCAAGCTTCTCCGAAGGTCAAGCCTTCAAACCAGAACTACGTAAGCCTTGAGTTTCCCATTGCATCGGGGAATACGTAGGAGCAGGATCAAGTCCTGTCAGGCTAACCTCCATCAATCTATTTATTTTCACTCTAGTTAAAGGGATCAAACTATTTTCGATAAATTACACACTCAGTTTAAGGGTACCGTTCTTCGGAACGGGCAAGTGGGGTGCCTAACACCTTCCCCACTCGTAACTGACTCCCAAACCTAAATCTCATCCTCGAGTTAGGGCTTTCCAAATATTTTTCCCTTAAATAAAAATTTGGTGGCGACTCCACATCATCAATTAAATTCTATTTTCAAATTTTAGCGAGTTCGTCGTCTCGTCACGATTACGGCTGCGACAATCCCAAATTAGACATGCATCAAAATACTCAGCATCTTACTTAGAAAAGTTGTTGTTGAGCCCTTCTTGCAAGCCTCTTTTCTAGAGAAAAGGATAGTTTCCCCTCTTCTTCGTGTGGTGCCTGGGAGGAAGGTCTTAGTGCCAATGCCCCAAAAACTGCCTTCCTGATGCATCCCCCTTTTTTTAGATCCTTGCTGCCACTTTTTCCGTCAAGAGCTCTCCTTCCCTGTGTATATCTGAAAAATTTCCTTTTGAACTTGGCTATGCAAGTACAGGGAGCGTCCCCAGAGCCAGCCACCTCCCTTTTTCTACATGCATGCACTCTTTTTTATTTTTCCTTTTCTTTTTTTTCATTATTTTTCTTTTCTTTTTCAATTTTTATTTTCTATTTTATGTTTGTTTTATTTCTGTTTTTTTTAGTTTTTATTTCTTTTTTATTTTTTCTTTTTCTTTTATTATTTTTTATTTTTTCAGTTTTGATTTCTTTTTGTTTTTTTCCATTTTTCAGTTTTTACTTCTTTTTATTATTTTGTTTATTTTTATTTTATTTATTATTTTCTATTTTTCTATTTATTTATTTCTTCTGTTTTTATTTATTTATTTTATTTATATACTTATTATTTTTGTTTTTTTTTCTATTTGTTTTTATTTAATTTGTTTTTTATTTTTTTTCTTTAATATTTCCTTTATCTTTTTCATTATTGTATTTTATTTTTGTTTTTGTTATTTCTGCTTATTTGTTTTCTCTGTTTTCTTTTTATTTATTTTTTCTTACTTATTTATTATTTAAATTATTGTTTATTTACTAATTAATTTTAAAATAGGGCCTTAGATATAATTGAGTGTTTACAGTTTTCCCCTCTTTACTAATTTTCTTACCAGATAATATGAGAAATAATTTTCTAGATTATCATGGTTGGAAATGAGTAAAGATGTAAACAAATTATGTCTGAGGCAAGCATTGAAGATGTCTGGAAGATACGATGTTTCAATAGTACCACAAAAGCCTTTGAGTTTGAAAGGAAGCTTACGAATGCCTAAAAGATGGCAGTCATTGAATGAACTTTGCCAGCCTTACGCGATGAGCCGACAGAGTTTAAATATGCAATGCCTAACATGGTAGGTTGTGATGCAGAAATTGAAATTCATAGCCTGATTAGGCTAATAGAATGGCCTGTATAGACAAAGTGAAATGAATAATCGTCTGTTAAGACGAGCGTGGAATGAAGAAGACTTGTTAAAACAAGCAAAGCGGAAAAGAATGGCTTGTTGTGACAGGCAAAGTGAAGAATGGCCTGTAAAGACAAGCAAAGTGAAGGGAAAAAGACCTGTTAAAATAGGAAAAGCAAAAAAGAATGGCCTGTTACGACAGGCAAAGTGAAGGATCGCCTGTTAAGACAGGCAAAGTGAAGTGAGGAAGACCTGTTAAAACAGGAAAACAAAAATTGAATGGCCTGTTATGACAAGAAAAGTAAAGTGAAAAAGACCTATTAACACAAGTGGGGGTTCCGAAAATAAAATTCAAGGGTTAACAGCACAGGCCTGAGTGCAGAAAATTAAACATGCTGGAGGCCTGACAGCATAGGCCAAGGTGCAGAAAAATTAAACATGTTGGAGGCCTGATAGTATAGGCCAAGGTGCAGAAAATTAAACATGCGGGAGGCTTGATAGTATAGGCCAAGGTGCAGAAAATTAAATGTGCTATAGGCCTAACAGTATAGGCCAAGGTGCAAAAGATTGAACGTGCTGGAGGCCTAACATTATAGGCCAAGATGCAGAAATTAAACATGTTGGAGGCCTAACAACATAGGCCAAGAGGCAAAAAATTAAACATGCTAGAGGCCTAACAACATAGCCCTAGATGCAAGAATTAAACGTGTTGGAGGCCTGACAGCATAGGCAAGGTGCAAAAAAATGAACGTGCAAGGAGGCTTGGCAACATAGGCCAAGGTGCAGAAAAATTAAACATGCTGGAGGCCTGATAGTATAGGCCAAGGTGCAGAAAATTAAACTTGCTAGAGGCCTAACAGTATAGGCCAAGGTGCAAAAGATTGAACGTGCTGGAGGCCTAACATTATAGGCCAAGATGCAGAAATTAAACATGTTGGAGGCCTAACAACATAGGCCAAGAGGCAAAAAATTAAACATGCTAGAGGCCTAACAACATAGGCCTAGATGCAAGAATTAAACGTGTAGGAGGCCTGACAGCATAGGCAAGGTGCAAAAAAATGAACGTGCAAGGAGGCTCGGAAACATAAGCCAATGTGCAGAAAAATTAAACATGCTAGAGGCCTGATAGTATAGGCCAAGGTACAGAAAATTAAACATGCGGGAGGCTTGATAGTATAGGCCAAGGTGCAGAAAATTAAATGTGCTAGAGGCCTAACAGTATAGGCCAAGGTGCAGAAGATTGAACATGCTGGAGGCCTAACATTATAGGCCAAGATGCAGAAATTAAACATGCTGGAGGCCTGACAGCATAGGCCAAGATGCAAAAAATTAAACGTGCTGGAGGCCTGACAACATAGGCCTAGATGCAAGAATTAAAAGTGTTGGAGGCCTGACAGCATAGGCCAAGGTGCAAAAAAATGAATGTGCAAGGAGGCTTGGCAACATAGGCCAAGGTGCAGAAAAATTAAACATGCTCGAGTCCTGATAGTATAGTCCAAGGTGCAGAAGATTGAACGTGCTGGAGGCCTGACATCATAGGCCAAGATGCAGAAATTAAACATGCTGGAGGCCTGACAACATAGGCCAAGATGCAAAAAATAAAACGTGCTGGAGGCCTGACAACATAGGCCAAGGTGCAAAAGATTGAACGTGCTGGAGGCTTGACAACATAGGCTAAGGTGCAAAAAAATTAAACGTGCTGGAGGCCTGACAACATAGGCCAAGGTGCAGAAAATTAAACGTGCTAGAGGGCTGATAGCATAGGCCAAGATGTAGAAAATTAAACGTGTTAGAGGCCTGACAACATAGGCCAATGTGCAGAAAATTAAGTGGAAATCTTAATGATAGGCTGGGAGGAAGGAACCTAGATTGTTGTGAACAATTTATTTTGAAAATGGCTTATCTGGAATTAATTTAAACAAATCGCTGATTGTACTTCGAACATCAAAGGTTTTTAAGCAAGTGACAATTTCCTTCTCTTGGGGAATATTTGAGCAAACAATTTTGCCCCAGTTTAAAAGAATTTCAGTAATCGAGGAATGCCTCAATTTGAAGGAATTTGGGCAAGAATCCTTGCCCCATCCTGAATTTTTCTTAAAATTTAGAATTATCTGCATTTGAGTTTTTTAGGCAAATGTTTTCCCTAGTTTAAATTTTCTAAAATTGAGGATTGCCTCAATTTGAATTTTTTTGGGCAAATGTTTGCCCTAGTTTTGAATTTTTTTGAAATTGAGAATTGTCTCAATTTGAATTTTCTAGGCAAATATTTCCCAGTTTTGGAATTTTTCAGAAATTGAGAATTGTCTCAATTTGAAATTTTTCTAGGCAAATGTTTTTGCCCTATTATGGATTTCTAGTTTTGAGAAATCGGGGATTGCCGCAATTTGAATTTTTTGGGCAAATGTTCATCCCAGTTTTGAGATTTTTAGAAATCTCTTTAATTATGATTGGTTTGGGCAATTTACCCTATTCTTAATTAGTTTTCAAAAGTGGGTTATACAATGCTTGAATGACAAGATACATATGTAATGCTTGAATGACAAGATACTCATGTAATGCTTAAATGAATGCAGGATGACAACATGTTTTAACTTTTTTATTTCTTTTTTATGCTTGACATGATTAATTGGTCAAAATACCGTGAAATGAATGCTTTGGGATGAATGCATGCCATTGGATAGTTTAAGAAAGTTTTTCTTCCTCTTGATTTTGACATTTTTCCTTTCTCGACAACCTTAAAGTTAATATAAAGGGAATCAAGATTCAGGATGAGCTGGAATGACTCTGCTTCTTGGCTTCTAGGTCAGCTTTGAAATTTTCCTTTTTCAATATCTTTGAGACTCAACAGTGGTCAGCATCGTTGAGTAAGACACACTCCTTTTGTTTTGGCGGCATTGTGGCTGGTAGGAGGATGACTCTTCGGGAAACAATCGTGCCATGTTGCGATGGTTGAGGATTCATCCGATTTGTCATGTCTTTTCAAAATTAATCTTTTTATTTTTACATTTTCACCATCCTTTTGAGCATGTGTAACTTTGAGGAGTGTAAAGTGATCTTGAATAATCAGTGAGACGAAGATAGACGGGTTTTATATGTAAGGTTTAAGGCAATATAGTTAAGGGAAAGATGAAGAATGTAGGTTTAATTTTCCAAATGGCACCTTTTGGGGAAAAATGCCAATGCTGCTCTTCATAACCTTGATAGTCAAATTAATCAAATTTGAGAAATGGCAAAATTTTTTCCTCAGTTTTAGAAGACATAAGGTATAGAAGCATTGAATTATGCTCAGATCTATGGTTGACCTTAACTTTTGGCTGGGTTGTTCCTTTTGAGTCTTCAACCCACCACGTCCTTTGTTTGCCCTAACTTTTGCCTAGGCTGCCTTTGTAGGTTTTTGACCTAGTGGGCTTTTTATATGTGTGCTCTAACTTTTGCCTCGGTCGCCTTTGAGGGTTTTTGACCTAGCAGGCTTTTGCTTATATGCCCTAACTTTTGCCTAGGTCTCCTTTGAGGGTTTTCAACCTAACGGGCTTTTTATTTGTGACTACCCTAACTTCTGCCTAGGTCGCCTTTGAAGATTTTTGACCTAGCGGGCTCTTTTTTTGATCCCAATTATGCCTAAATTGTTTTTGGAATTTTAATCCAGCAAGACCTTTTTGGATCATGACTTTGTCAAATTATTTTTTTAATTTTGACCCTGCTTTTGCCTGGATTATTTTTTATTTTAATCCAACGAATTTTTCTTCTTCTTTTTTCTTGAATTTCGCCCCTGATTTTGTCTGGATTATTTCTTTGACTTTAATCTAGCGATTTTTTTTTTCTTTTCTTTTGTTTGGTCAGATCTTTCATTTTGTATTACTCAGATTTGTTTTGGTTTTCAATTCAGCGGATCTATTTTGCAACCCTAAATTTTTCTCGATTCGAACTTCAGTCCAGCAAGATATTTATTATTTCTTTTGTTAGACAAGATGTTCCTTGAGAGGAATTACAGTAATGGCATTATCACCAATAGGTATTTATTGTTTAAGTGTAGTATAAGAAGTGGGTTGAATGATGAAAAGAATGGAAAATTCAAGAAGTAAAGTTAACATGGTAAGGTACATACTCAAGAAACATGGAAAATTTAAATTTTGTATTTCTCGTTGAGATTTATTTAGAAAAGATTGATTTTGAAAAGTATGAAAAATCGTGGATGACTTTCCTCGATAGCTTTGACCTGGCTCTTTACAAGGCACCTCGTTGTACTTCCCCCAATTTTTTCAGCTAGCTGATGGGACCTCATGATTTGGCGATTGATTATTGCCCATGGTAGGAGCAGATTTTCCAAAATCCAGCCATTTTGCATCATACCATTTAGGATATGGTGGTTCTTAAGGTTTCAAAGGGTAAGGAACCACTAAAGAGTTCTTGACCAAGTGAGGCAACAACTTACTGTAGGTCATCGGAATAGGATCAAACTGGATAGGTTTTTTCTCATTCTTTTGGCTTATGTTAGGATTTTGGCTTATTGCTTGTGTTTGGGTCGTGTATTGTGTTGGTGGTTGGATTTGCATTGGATAATTGTAAGTTGGAGGGTATGGTGTTTGGTAGGTGATGGCGATGTAAGGATGTGGTGTATAAGGTGGATAAGGTGGTGGTTGGAAACCAGTTGGTCCATAAGGTGCCATCTGAGGGATGTATTGGCCTCGACCAGAAGCCACATTATAAGTTTCTCCTATCTTCTTCTTTCCTACAGAAGCATCAGTTGTCCCTGCAGACTTGTGCGTGATCCTTCCACGGCGCATGCCACTTTCGATCCTTTCTCCAATGATGCCAACATCAGAGAAGCTAGTGGTCATGCTACCAATCATCTTGTCATAAAAAGGATCTTGGAGTGTGTGAATGAACATGCTGATCATTTCTTTCTCAATTAAAGGAGGTTACACTTGAGCTTCTAATTCCCACCATCGTCGTGCATATTCTTTGAAGATCTCATCTCCTTTCTTAGCCATATTCTGGAGCTAAGTTTTGTTAGGAGTCATCTCCAAGTTGTACTTGTACTTCTTCATAAATGCATCAGCCAAGTCCCTACATGAACGGATATGTGTCCGCTCCAGCTGAGTATACCAGTTTGCAGCTGCCCCAATCAAGCTATCTTGGAAGAAGTGGACGAGTAGCTTGTCATCGTGAATACAGGCGGACATCCTCTTGCAGTACATGGTCAAGTGGTTCCTTGATATTTTTCAAATTCAAGAACCTTGAATTTGGGAGGAATGACCATGTTTGGGACCAAGCATAAGTCAGATGCATTTTTGACATCATATGCACTTCACTCAATTGCCCTGATTCTTCCTTCCACGGTTTTCCATTTTTCAGTACTGTCCTCCAAAGGATGGTTCTGATGTTCTCCTGCCATATTATGAGGGTAAGAGGATGGTATGTGTAGAGGATGAGGTCCTTGGGTGAACATAGGATTTGTCCCTCGGGCGACTATTTGGTAAGCTTGTGAGGTGGTGTTTGGAATGGTATAAGGAATTTCTGCAAGATTTGAGGGTAGGTTTTGTGTTTGGGATTTTGTTTGTCTTATGAAAGGTGCTTGCCCATGAGGGAACCTGTAATGAACCCCTTCGGTTTGTGGAGGTATGGTTGATGGTGAAGGATTTTGTGGACCGTAGGCAGGAAGGTATGATGGGTTAATTGGTTCTCCTGGAAGGGATTCCCTCACATCCTTTTGTTTTGACAGTTGGATGGTCTCTATTAGCTTGGTCATTTGTTCCTTCAAAGTTTTGACCTCATTTCTCAATTCCTCATTTTATCTCTCTAGCCCATCCATGATTCCTGACTGTGAATGAGTCCTATAAGGATATCGAGGAAGCTGTCTTTCTCCAATTTTTCTGTTAAATTAAAAATTAATTTTTGAGAAAGAGTGTAAATGAAAAAATCATGAATGATAAAAACTGCCGATGAAAAATGAAAAATGTATGGGATGATTTTCAAAATGATAAACTTATTTCATGAATGAATGAATGGATGTAGGTATAAATAATTGAAGATTTGAAGGTTGACCATTTTGAAAATAATTGAATAATTTTTGGTATTTTTACTTTTGTTGAAAATCTTTTAGTTTTGCTAAAATTTTCTAAAAAGCATTCTTTAGGTCTTCTTTCGGATTTTCATTTTCTCTCTTTTTGAATCTTTTTATATTTTCAATATTTTCAAAATTATTTTTCTAATTTTTCCTTGAAATTTTTATCTTTCTCCTTCTATTTTGATTTTTCTTTATTTTTATTTGATTTTTCTATGTAATTTTCCTTGATTTTCTATATTTCCCCAACTTTTGAATTTCATCTCTTCTCTGCCACTTTGGATGATTTGGTTCAAATAAGTGCTTATGAGCAGTATGTGAACCTTGTATCATAAAAGGGATGCTTGCCCTCCTTGCCTCTTATGTGGATCACCTATCCTAAGGATCTATGGCCTTTAATGCATGAACCTCTCAAAGGTGGTCAGTAATCCTGAGGTGTAAAAGGTTACTAGAGCCACGTTCCAGTTAATAATGCTTGCTACTACAGTAGAAAAAGCTACCAGTTGCAAGGCACATGAATAGGACGCACCCTAACCGGGGTTTTCGTGATAGTCAAGCAAGACGTATATCTGAAGTGACACCACTAGACCCCTCTATCTTAGGCTGCACTCAGACCTGGGTGTAAGGCCCCACTCATAAGACGAATCCATATATGTAATGTGTGTGGAGGGCACACAAATAATTGGGATACCTGCAATTGGGGAAATCGCAACAAGTATATATAGCAATTTATCATTCGTCTATCCTAGGGTCGTGCAGTGAATAAAATAGAGAAATAAACAGATAAATAATAGACAAATAAACAAAAAAGGGATTAATACAATGCATACTCAATTGTAAACGGGCTTGACTCTCTAAAGATCCCTAGTGGAGTCGCCATTTGTCGCAACTGTAACTACAACAAGACAACGAACTCGCTAAAATTTTTAAAAAAGAATTTATTTTGATAAGTGGAATCGCCACCAAATTTTATTTCAAGAGAAAATATTTGGAAAAACCCTAACTAGAGGAAGAATCTAGGTTCGGGAGTCGAGTACAAATAGGGAAGGTATTAGGCACCCAATTCGCCCATCCCAAAGAACGATACCCTTTAAATTGAGTGTGCGATTTTGATATTTTGAAAACTGTTTGATCCCTTTAAATAGCATAAAAATAAATAGGTTTGTATGAAAATAGTCTGACAGGACTTGATCCTGCTCCTACGTATTCCCTGGTGCAATGGGAAACTTAAGGCTACTTAGTTATGGTTTGAAGGCTTGACCTTCAAAGGTAAAGAATTTGAGGGGTGATTTTGAAAGCATTTTCGATATCTCGGAGGGATCCTTAGTCCACATATGCATAAAGTCCAAGACAACTAAGGCTACATTAGAACCCATATGAATCTCTAAATATCGAACAACAGTGAAACCGATAGTTCTTATTTAGAGCCCATCGCTTGAGACTTGGGATTCCAAAATGAACTTTTCGTGAAATTTTTTAAAAAGGATTCTTAGTCCACATATGCATAGGGTCCAAGACAACTAAGGCTGCACTGGGACCCATATGAATCTCTAAACATCGAACAACAGAAAAAGCTATCAGCTCCTGTTTGGAGTTCATTGCATGAGACCTAGAATTAATGATTTAATTTGAAAATAACAAAACTAAAAGGGGATTGGGCTTAGGTAGAAAAAGAATTGGGCTTGACCCCAAAAAGAATGGATTTTGATTTCAAAATTGAGAGAAAGAATTTGGCTTGATTTAAAATAAAATGAACTTGATTTGAAATTGAGGAAAAGAATTATACTTGGTTTAAAATAAAATAAACTCGAGAGAAAGAATTAAGCTTGATTTAAAATAAAATGAACTTGATTTGAAATTGAGGAAAAGAATTATACTTGATTTAAAATAAAATAAACTTGATTCGAATTTGATGAAAAATATTGGATTTGATTTAAAACGAACTTGATTTGAATTTGATGTAAAGAATTGGATTTGATATAAAACGAACTTGATTTGAATTGAGGAAAAGAAATGGATTTGATTTAAAATAAACATGGTTTGAAATTTAGGCTAGAATTTGGTAATGAAAAATTTGGCTTCAAATTAAAAACTGAACAAATTAATTGTAAAAGGATTGGTTGGATATTTTCAAATGATTTTAGGGTGTTCAATTAAAAATTGTTCAATTTGGTCTTTGGAGGAGCTGGCGTGGCCCAAGTGGTGTGGCAGCCCTATAATGGCCCAATCGAGGGAAAACTGCCATCTTATCTTCGGTTTGAGCTGCCTAGGAAGAAAAAATAGGAATATGCAGTGCAGGAGATCCAAACCTTGGACCTCACCTTTGGGGAATGACAGGCAAGCCACTAAGCTGGGCTCCTACCTCATTCTCAACACCCTTGTAATTAATCTTTAATGCACATTAGTGAATTACGTCAATGAGCATTAGATGAGCTATGCCAAGCAGATGTTACAAAGGCCACTCTCAATATACTCACATATCCCTAGGATTAACATGCACCCTGACTGCGGCACCGATTCATGTCTTATCAAAATTTTGATTATCAGACAAGGGCGTCCAACACTTGAAGCACTGAGAGACCCATGAAATGGCTCCCATGTTTGAATAACCACATCAATCCTGGATTATTTCTGGCTTTCAAAAGTAACATGCAGTTTGCATAAGCAACATGGTAATTCAAACCTTGGGCTAATGTTATCCGCACATTTAAGTAAATCAGCTGAACATGCATTTAAAGGAAAAAGGAGGTTCGGTTCTCTAATTTCAGTGGGCCATAACAACTTTGGTTGTTGTTGAAGAGTGTAATCCAGCATCATACCCAACAAATTGGCCATTATGCATGCCCATTTTGACATTTTCATGTAGATGATAAATGTATCAAGTGCAAGAGATTGAACAGGATGCAACCTAACTACTGTATGGGCACAGCCTTACGAAGCATCTATTGCATTAATCTATTTAATTCGGTGCATGGATCTCGTTACACAATCAGCATGACCATGGTATGAGATGCGCTAGTGTATCAAGACTTCAAAATTTCTCTCCACTAGTAGCCAATAACTTTCTAAACTAGGCCCTAGCCGAACAGCACACACATCCCCAAGCATCATATTAACTTAGTGCGGGTATAAAGGGAAAATAGCATGAATGGTTGAAAAGCGTGGCTCACTGTTCGTGATGTTCGGATCAAGATTAACTATAACATTCTGTTGGGCTGGCAATCGACATGCTAATACAAGCTTTGGAACAGTAAAAGCCTCGGTTAAGAGTGTATATATGGTTTCAAGGGTAAATGCCCCACGTCCAAGAGGAAGTGAAGTGGTCCTTTGTGCAAGGTGCCATAATTGAGCATGCTGGAGGTCATCATTCAATCTCAGGTCACGACCATAACGAAACTGTGTGCTAGAGTTGAAAATATGCTCCATGTCATCAGTCATTGACCTATCAACTGAATCTGTATCCTCAACCTTTGTTCCTTCCAATCTAATTGCATCATAAATAGTAGAAGATATTGTCATTGGATGCAGATTTAGCATATAAGGTGTGGACATAGATATCACATTCATATTGCTTGATGTTTCAATGCCCCTATATTTTCTTTCACGTGCCAAAGTTGACATTGCCAAATCTTGTCGACCAAGAAGGACATAGACAGCAGCAGGCCAAACAAACAGATCTATGCCCTGGAATAATCTAATTTAAAACACAGCATACAGATTTTTGTATCATCCTTAATCTCTTAAACTTATTTCCCCCAGAATTACAACAAGCTGGCAGTGATTTTTAATAGAACCCGAGTCTGAATACCAAATTATACTCATTTATTCATAACTATCAACGGAGTTAGGCATTTTGTTGCAGATTTCAAGAGAGTTGGAGAACCAAGTCTTGACTCTAATGCCCACTATGAGATTGATAACTTATGCAATGTCTATTCATTACCTTCCAACACTAATGTTTTGATTGTATTAGGAGGAATTCACAGTGACCCTATCATCACTACCTTGGTAGTTTCAAAACTGCTTTTACAAAATCTAGACCATAATGAACACCAGAATCATTGACAAGCATACAAAAATCATTTTTAATTCAAGAATCATCTTGCTTCATGCAGTAATATGGAATCCTAAACTCTAATAAGGGGCAGCGATGTACACGCTAATGAAAATATGCAGAGTCCACCATGGTTCCCGAATTAGACATGCATCAAAATACTTAGAATCTTACCTGGAAAAGATGTTGTTGAGCCTTTCTTGCAAGCCTTTTTTCATGAGAAAAGGATAGTTTCCCCTCTTCTTTGTGTGGTGCCTGGGAGGAAGGTCATAGTGCCGACGCCCCAAAAAAACATCTTCCTGGTGCATCCCCCCTTTTTTAGATCCTTGTTGCCACTTTTTCCGTCAAGAGCTCTCCTTCCCTGTGCATTCCTGAAAAATTTCCTTTTAAGCCTAGTTATGCAAGTGCAAGGAGCGTTCCCAGAGCTGGCCACCTCCCTTTTTCTGCATGCATGCTCTCTTTTTTATTTTTCGTTTTCTATTTTTTCATTGTTTTTCTGTTTTTATTGTTTTTCTGTTTTTTCAATTTTTATTTTCTGTTTTATGTTTGTTTTATTTCTATTTTTTTTTATTTTTTTTATTTTACTATTATTATTATTTATTATTACTATTATTTTTTCTCTGGTTTTTTTCTTTTTATTTTATTTTTTTATTATTATTTTTTCAGTTTTCATTTCTTTTTATTTTTTTCCATTTTCAATTTCTATTTCTTTTTATTATTTTGTTTATTTTTATTTTATTTATTATTTTCTATTTTTTTTATTTATTTACTTATTATTTTTGTTTTGTTCTCTGTTTCTCTTTTTATTTAATTTATTTTTTAGTTTTCTTCTTTAATATTTCCTTTGTCTTTTTCATTATTGTATTTTATTTTATTTTTGTTATTTATGCTTATTTGTTTTCTCTGTTTTCTGTTTATTTATTTATTTTTACTTATTTATTATTTAAATTATTGTTTATTTACTAATTAACTTTAAAATGGGGCCTTAGACATAATTGAGTGTTTACAGCAAGTATTGCTAAGATTGGTTATAAACCATTCCTAAATGATTGATTGAAAAGCTAGGTTGAAATATTTTTGGAACTAAGGGTTTTCGGTACCATACTATAGAATATGAGTTCATGATCGCTTCCCTAGACAAATGGTGAACACAATGTATTGACATATTGGTGTCAATGGGATCCATATACATAATATTCATAAGAATGGATAAGAACAAAGAACTGAAATTATGATTGAACATGTATACATGCATTGCATCCCTCATGAGAATTTTATGTACTTGTCTGATGATTGTATATTAACATGAAATGTGATATCTATGTTACTAACATCTTATCTATTCTGAATGGATTTATTCCTAATTACTTCTATGTATACTCAAAGTGTGATTATAGATGTGTGTTTAACCTTGTTTTCTATTTGTATATCTTTGTTTCACTTTTATGTGTTCTAATTAAAAGTAGACCAACGACCCTCTAGACATGCAGTTGCTCTTCCAGGTACGCATAAGACTCTTCCCCATAAGGATCTGGCCTCACAGTGATGCCTACCTTAGAGGAGTTAATTTTGTTGGGGATGAGTATAGAATGTTCTAGAACTAGTGACATTATAATTTTGGGCATTTAATATGTAAATTATATAGGAAGGTCGATTTCATTTTGTATCCTATCTTAATTTTTGGCCACAAGATAGAAGTATAATTTTTTATATTATAGATGATATGATATGATGAATTTTGTATTTAAGTAACACATCTATCTATAAGGCATAGTTTTACTCTAGCCTTTTTTTTATGTTTATCTATATGTGTATTTTTAGATGAATGATAGTTAGTATGATAATCGTCTAATAGTTTCAAACTTTGACCCAAAAAATCTATAAAAGTATTAAATGGAAAATGTTAGTTTGATCTTTAGATGGCTACAAGAATATGATCCATTTTCATGAGCGTTGTAGAAGGTTCACCCCAAATAATTAATTTATCAAAAGAAAATTACCCCTTAATTAATGCATAATAAGGAATAGAACTATTAGATAAGCATGTCACACACTAGCTTTACTTAAGCATGTCCTACGCTCTTTTTTTTACTCATTCAAGTCATATTTATCTCTTTCTAGGGTTTCCATTGTAGATACTTCATCTCTCTTCTCTTCCCTTTTTCCCACGAACACCCAATGATGGTGAGGTTGAATGCATCCTTAAGTTGGATGGATCAAGATTACAACGATTGGTCTAATTGCAACAAGAATATCATAAAAATATACAAAAAATTTGATGAGAAAACTAACTTAAAATAAAGAAGAAAAGGAAACTAAGGTTAAGAAGAGATTTATGGATTGTATAGGCACCATAAACTCAATATAATAAAGGTTGATGAGCGCATTCTACCGTAATGGAGCATTCTCCATTGATAAGGAAAATCTTGAGTATATACTTAAGGAAAAGAGAGAGAGAGGGAGAGAGAGAGAGAGAGAGAGAGAGAGAGAGAGAATTTGATTCTCAAGATTCACTCTAAGTGAATTTTTAAAATGACTAGCATTGTTCAATATGAACTACAAGATGCTTATTTATAGGTCAAAGTCATGGAAAATTCAGCCAAAACTCTCCTTAGATGCCCTATACTTCCTTAATTGGGATTCTAAGGCACAAAATCTAGAAACCTATGACTACATGCTCAATATTAAGCCTACATTACCAAGCTTAAAGAAAAAGTACAAGAAAATGGTGTTCCAAGATCTATACAAAGAGGAACATCCTAATTTATTACAAATAAAAAGTTTGAAACTATTTTCATGTCTAAAATGGTCAAGGATATGAGAGGATAAATCTTCCTTGCCCAAAGGCCTAATAAGTGTCGTGGGTCCCTAAGGTGACCTTTTTATCATCTCCTCCTATTCGAAAGAATTCATCCTTGAATGTGCTAAACCATCACTGGTTACAAAATCAAAGGACTCAATGAGGTATGAAGAGATGTTACTAATGACTGAAAATTAGAGATATTGTGAAGATCGAATACTAACCATAATAATGATACCCGTCCTATGCTAAAGTTGTATCATGATTTCACTATTAGTGTGTTACTTCATGATGCAAAATCCATTTATAAAATTACTGTTAAGGAAATAAGATATAATTTAATTTTTTTTCTTTTAAAACATTTTTTGAAAATGCAAGCCTTATCGTAGTAATCAACATAGTATATAATGAACATTTTGACATGGTCATTCATATTAATTTTGAAAACTTTTATTCTTTTACTTATCGTGCTATACATTCATTTCAAAAGCAATATTTACATTATTAGTTATATAGATAATATAACACAGAGACAATAATAAGTTAATACTCCTAATGAGTCCTTTAAACAAACAAAGGCTACAATACCCTTCATAAGTTACAATCATCCAAAGAAAAGATACAAAGTTGGACAAAGAAATATAAGATCCTTTATAGCTCTTCTCGTATTCCATTCCATGAACATTCATCTCTAGTCTGGGTTATTTGTTTCACATAGACCGCTACCACCGCAAAGAGTATGATCAAACTCTAGGAAAGAAATGGGAGGTAGGGATTGAGAAATTGTAATTTCTCATTAGATGTCTATCCTAAGGTTGGTGTCACCATTTCTAACTTATCCACTTCAGTTTATTAAGAAAAGATGACATGCATACAAGTTCAATTATTGATTTTTTTAAAATTATACTTATTTGAAGTGGATTCTTTTGTTAATAGCAGAAATTCAATCTCGTACATCATGAAAATCATACATATTTTGAATCATTTTTTCATATAAAACTTCTTAGAAATAAATCTCATGCATTCTTTAGATCAATTTCTCATCATAACATAGATATTGTCTAACTCTTACTCATTTTATGCCTTATTCATAATCATTCTTGTACTCTAGTCACCCTCTTAAACAATTTTATTTAAGGCATAACAGTAAAAATTAGTCAAATAATATCTTTCACTTGTATACTACTCCATCTTGTGATCTCGGATATAAACTCATTCTGGATGGTCATCATCATAAAAAATTTGGATGACCTATGACTTCCCCATAAAAGGATTTATTTGAAGTCTTATGGCTTCACCATATAAGGTTATGTACATTTTGATTACCATAGAAGGACCTATCGCCTTCTGAGTATGCACAAGTCCTAGACTTAGCACACTAGGAGTAGTGTTCAGTTTTCACATAAGGTTCTTCGTTAGTGATCTCTTGACTTAATAGGTTCCATTTTAAGTATTCATGATAGGATGCATGCTTAATATTCATTCAAAATTCTATGTACATATAGCATCCAATTCATCCATTTAATATGAAATCATGGAACTATATAAACATACACAAGTCATCATGTCATCCAAGACATCACACAATTCATTACATCACTCAAGAACACATAACACATTTACATATATAAATACATGCTCAAGCATCACAATGATAAACAAGGCATTAATAGTTACCCAAAGGTTCACTTTCTTAGTAAACATGTTCACTTAACCTTCTAAGTTCCCTCTCAACCTTTCCATTTCTCAAAGATTTTGTTGATGTTCTTCTCATGTTTCACTTTATGGTGACCTAATGACCATTATGTCTCATAAGTAGGTACGAATCTTATTTAACTAATAATCCTCCTTGGTCGAATGATCCTTTTCTAAATCAAAATTTATGTTCTTCTAAACCTTCTAGCAACTTTTGTTTCTTAAAATTTATTCCTAGGAGAGATAAACACATAAGCTTTTTCCATTAAAATCTTATCATGTCTAATTCTTTCTCCTTTTTCCAAATGTCTTTGTGAGTTTCAAAGGGGTTGTTGTTCAAATTTCTATGCCCTTGTGGCCAATATGGTAAAATTAAATCTTCTTAAGAGGGAACCTTTGGTCCTTTATCTAATGAACTACTTTACTAATATTCTTACAAGTTAATGTCAAAATGTTCATGTCTTGTCTCCTTAAACTATTTCACTTACTCATACTTCTCTTAAATCTTCTTAAACATCCAAACCAACCTACTTTGCCCATTTATTACCTAAGTGGATGAATCCACACTCTCTAGTCCTAGGGTATTATAGTTTAATTTTTCTTCTTGTAGAAAGGTGATTTCTATTAATTAGGATTTATTCTATTAATTACATCAACTTTATAAATTTTTAGGACTTTCCTTCCTTGTCTAGTAAGCATGGTTGAATGCCCTTACTTTGAGCACTTCAAAAAAATCTTAAAGAAAAAACCTTTCATGGCAAACAAGTGTAGATACACTAGATCTACTCCAATATATATCCATCCCTTACTTTGAGCACTTCAAAAAATTTCTCACAAATACTCAAATCTTTCCCAAGGCATCAAAATTGATTTTTAAGAAATTTTAACCAGTTAAATTGCTTCTAAGGTTGCTAGAAGAACTTTAAGCCATCAAAACTTTTCTTTTACTTCCACAAATCAATAAAAATTTGTAGATTCTCATATTTAACTATTCAAGGGATGTTTTGATCTCCAATGAGTTCAAACAAAAAGAGATTAATAGATCTTAGAGAAGGATCCAAAAAGAAGAAGAAAATTAAACCATAAATATTAAATTAAAGCTTAGAAAAATACAAGGTAAAATCGTACTTATTGAAGACTTTTATGATGGGTATTTATGGCTGCTCTTCCTCCTCCTTGGTGGTCCACACAAGATCTCCTAGTGGTGTGGTGGGGCTTAATGGTTTTGTCTTGATTTAACTTAAACCTCAAAGTTGGAAGTTTAAGCTTAGCATATAATTTTAAGTTTTTGGAGTGGTTTAAGTTTATAGAGAGTTTGGAGGATTTCTCTAAGTGTTTACAAGATGTAATACGAAGAAAATGATCAATTTCATGCACTTTAGGGCATATGGAAATTAAATTCTCACTTAAAATCATTTTGGTAAATTTATATGTAATTTATATTTTCTAAAAATAATGTAAATATAAGGAATTATCCTTTTAGGATTAGTTTAATGCTAATTATTTTGAATTTATCACTAATCAATATTAACTTATTCTAATCACGGTTAATCTTAATTAAATACGGTTAATTTACTTTAACCATGGTTAATTTTATCTCTCCTATTTATTATTTTTGTCTTATATAGAATTAATGGAGTGATGACTCATATGATGAGTCACCACTACATTTTCCACATGCCATTTTTGTGTCTAAGGGGTGGAATCACTTCCTAGCTTATGCTTTGCATTTGCTTGCCCTACCAGCATTTTAAGGGAACTTTGGTACTTTTTCTCAACATTTCCCAAAAGATTTCCAAATAATTCCTCCGATGTTTCTAACACTTATTTGTTTGTTCCCAAATCATTCTTATGTCATTTTCCATTTTTCTAGGAGCATTTTAGCCTTTGTAGAAGATAAAGCTTTCTAAGAGCGTTTGGAAATTTTCAAAGTTTTCTGATGACTTTTTTGCCTTCTCTTTGTTCCTATTTTTTTCTTATTACTTTTTAATCATCATTGATGTATTATAATCTCTTAGAATGTCTTTTAACTTTTGTTTTAGGTTTTCTACACATTTACTAGCATTATCCTAGTGTAGGGGCGTTTTCATCTTTTGCTAAAAAATTTCTATTTTCTCTGACTTTTGCTCTTATCTCTATTTTATTTGTTACTAAAGGGTATTTTTAGCCTATAAAGTCCATTATGAGAAATTAGGAATGTTATACATTCATAAGTGTAGAAACGCCACATGTAAATTTATCCATTTCAATTATTTTGATTTTTATTTTTTCTTAAGTATCTTTCTCATGTCATAGGGTGCTACTTAACAACTCACTGTCTTATTCTCCCTAGGAAATGAATGAGTTATTAATGTAATTGAATGATGTGTTAAGGAATAATGATGTCATATTGGAAATGTATCACACAACAAGGAATTAGACGTTTGAATTATGTCAATATGTGATACAGTATAATATATTCACTTAGGGTTCAACTATGAACAAGTGAATAGGATGTAAGCTACCTTATCATATGATTTACTCAATACTAACATGAAATGAACACCATTTTCATCCATATTTTCAATCATAAACAAATTAAGTATCGTAGATGCATTATCATAAATCAAGAATTGAAGCAAGTTAGGAACCTTGATATGTGAAAATGGTGTACCATCATGGAGCATATAAGAATAAGGTGATAATTTAGTTATATGATGTGTTCTAGGTGTACAACCTTTAACAATCAATGCAATGATGGTTCTCCAATTATACAAGGTGTGGTATAAGACTGGGAGTTCAATAGCGTCATTTATTAATTAACTTTCCCAAAGAGTGACACTTTAACTTCTATGTTAGGTGAAAAGGATTGAGGCATAGTAGGAAATATCTTGATATTGAGGTTTATGTCAATTTGAGATATATGAAATGGTTACCTAGTTAAGAGTATTTCTCTCATCTCACTTTTTCTTTCTAGAGAGTTGAAGACTTCACTTACCTTTTCTCATTCCTTCCTTTTTTTGTTTTTATTATTTTTAGTTTTTTTTATTTCTTTCTTTTTCAAACCTTTCCTTTCTTCCTCCCTTTTGTCCCATTTACATTTGGTATTTATAAACCTTACTAGCAAGCAAAGGTACTAGGATGATTTTCTGGAAATTGAAATAGAATTGGTACCTATTGAAATGTCCATCATGATGAACATCCCTATCATGTTTCCATGGCCTTCCCAATAGTATAGGGCTGGCCACCATGGAAATAACATCACATGTGATATTTTCCACATACCTACCTATGGAAAAAGCTATTAAAACTTGCCTATATACCACAAGGTCTCCATTTTCACTAAGTCATTGCAGCTTATATGGCTCAGGATATGAAGTGATTTGTAAATTTAGTTTGAAAACTAACCTAGTGCTAGCTACATTTGTACAACTACTGCTATTTATAATCAAGGAATAAATATATCCTTGAATGAAAAATCTTGTATGAAAGATGTTCTCTATTTATGTGACCTCTCCCTAGTCACTTAAAACATTTAATGGATGAATCTTTTCTTGAGGGTAGGTTAGGATCTTTTCCCTTGGATTCCTTGGTGTCCCTAATCTCCTTTGGTTTGAAATTTGATCCTTTCCTCCTATCATTCCATTATTATTGTGTAGAAGACTTGTAATAAGTTTGCTTTCTCTTACCCTTCCTATTTAATTAAGATTATACCTTTAGGGCTTGGTGAAATAAGTCATTGATACTTAAGTAGTGATGAAGCCTAATTATGTCCCTAATTTTTTGTTTAAGGCCACCTATGAACCTCGACGTGGTGGATTACCCACTTTTATGTAGATTAGCCCTAGTGACTACTGTCTCCAGTTTTTTGTAATACAGACCTACACTCTCAATGCTTTGGATCCTTCTTTGAAGCTAATTATGGAATTATTTGAGATAATCAAGAGGTAGATACAAATTTCTCATTACATGCTTCATCTTATCCTAATCACTCAGAGGTTGGTATCTTTCTTTATTTATCTTATCCCACCAAATAAATTGCATATCCACTTAATTCTAGGGTAGCTAAATTAACCTTTTGGTCCTTCCTTACTGAATAACTAGAGAAAAGCTTCTCAACCTTAAGCTTCCAATCTAAGTAAACTCAAGGTCATTGCTACCTTGGAACCAAGGAATTTTGACTTTAATTCCATCCAAGGTATTATGATGGTTCCTATCTCTATGGTATCTATTTCTAGAGCTACACCTACTCCAAAGGGATCTTTCTTCTAAACTATCCCTAGAGAAACCCTTATGCCTAATCCTAGAAGGATTCTTATCCCTATTTCTATGATTTTAATACCTAAGTGGTATTCTATCTCTACTCCCATGAATTCCCTCCCTCGAATGATATGTCCTACTTTATGGCTTTCTTTTTGGTGGAAAGTATGGCCTATCTTTAGGAGATAGCCTTTCTCTCACAGGTATTTCTATCTTAGTGTAACTTTTCTTTCTATGTGATTTATGATTTTCTCTAAAGAAATTGATGTCATCTAGAAAGTCTCTTCGGTCTAACTATGATACCCATCCTTCCTAGATATGCATGATTAAACTTCTTTATTTTTTCCTTTACTAGCCTTAGACCTAGATGAACATTGGTTTCTTTCCATTCTAGTTAGGCATTCATTTAAAACTTTATTTTGATTTTGAAACAATTTTAATGGATGATTAGTTGACTTAACCATTTGATTTCTAGAAGATGATTCACTTTCACTCATTATGAAGTTAAAACTCCCCATACACGGTTTGAAAAATAAAATGCACACAAAAGAGTTAAAGCACTCAACACACAATCTTATAACTTCAAGCACCAAAGCACACAACAAGTAGGGTTTCACCTCTCTGGAAACCTTAGGATTGAAAGTCCAATGTCCTAAGGTCCACAAGTTTAGGAGTATACCTAGCCCCTATCAACCTTACAAAATAAGGAAAAACATAAGGTTAGTGTTATTAAGTTTAGCAACTTAATCAAGCATTTAGAAACCCTTTATTTCTCCAAGCATGCATAAACAAGACACCCCATACACTTGGTGAGTATCCTACCCCAAGTTGAAAAATGCCAAAGTCCTTTTTCAACAAATTGCAAAACAAAATTTTACTAAGTAGATATCCTACTACAACTTCACTAAAATTTACAAGCTCACATCCTATTACACTTAATAACAATTATTGTAAGGAATGAAGCACTTAAAAAAACCAAATTACAAGTCACAAATGATTCTTTAATCCTCTAAAACCCCTTTGGCTAAATGCTTCTTCCTCCTTCGTTCGTTTTGTTTTCAAGCTCCCACCTTCACAAACTTACACCATACTTTCACAAAAGATAAGTAAATATTAAAATAATGAAAGAGCGAATTTCATCACTCTTATAAGTGTATTCACTCATATTTGATCTCACTTAGCCTTAGCATTTAGGCTTGGTGTTCATTCTTGTCTTTTTCCACTCAAAAGATCCTCTCTCAACCTTGAATGAACGCTCTAAGCCTTTCAACCTAACTAATAAAATGTTCTTGATATTTCCACTATGTAAAATCTTAAGGTTATCAAGGAATTTAGAAAAATGAAAACTTAAGGCAAAACACAATGAATTTTAAGCACAAGCAACAAATGTACAAGAAGTTAAGAAAAACTCAAAGGAATTAAATATGACGTGACTAGAAATATTCCAAGAAAGACAAGAAAAAATTAAAGGAAAGTTAAAAAGACACACAAAATAAATATCACAGAGGAACTACTTCATGCACATTTTCTTTTCTTTTTTTCTTTTTTTTTACTTTTAACTAATGCATTTTAGTCCTTTTTATTTTGCATATTACTCTTAGATCATTTTGATTTTTTTAAAAATTTACAAATACCTCAACATGAATATTTTATGCACATTGAGGATTTTACATATTGAATTAATTATCCTTTACAAAGAAAAATTAAGGAAGCACAAAAACATTAATATGCTGAATTTTTTCTTCACCTAAACATATAGTATTTGATCTCAAATTATGAAAAATGTAAAAAAATTAGAAAACACTTCCAACAAATTGATAAAAGTATAGATTAAGATATTTCGAACAAATACTTATTTATCATATTTTGGCATAAATAACTATTTTTAAATTGGATTTAATCACAGTCAACAAAATCGATGCTCAAGAACAAGATGAACAATGAAGAACACCATAAACACAAGTGATCCAAATCATGAAATTTCAAAAACTAATATCATTAACCAGTATTAAATATCATTATACATTATTTCTTATTCATCACAAACATCAAAGTATCCAATTAGCCAAGATCTGAAAGACTAAGTTGAATCATTACTAGAGGAAAATGTGAATTTCAACTCATCAATTTGAAGATCTATGGGACTTTACTTAATTTTGACCAAAAAATTTCCATTATTTAATTGACCTAAACTTTAAACAAAATAAATAATTCATTTAAGAATGATTTACTAATTTTTCCATATTTTTCAAAAAAAAATCATATTTTCTTTTGGCACCAAGAACAAGGTGATGCAATCTTGACTGATTAAATGGAGTAAAATTATTAGATTCATTTCAATTATTATAGATTTATCTTAATCCAATCAATAATAAGGAAGAATAAGCACCTAAAAATTCAAAAAAAAAAATTGATAAAAAATAAGGAGTAGAAGAAAAATATAATTGACCGAATTTGAAGAGAAAAATGGAGGAGAATACCTTAAGAATCTTCAAGGATCTGATACCACTTGATGGTGAGGTTGAATGTAGCCTCAAGTTGGACAAATCTAGATTGCAAGGAGTAGTCTAAATGTAGAAAGCAGCTCACACAAACAAACATGAAAATTTGAGGAGAAAACCAACATAAAAGAAAGTAGAAAAGGAATTTAAGGTTAAGAACATATTTATGGTTTGTTTAGGTGTCACAACCTCTATGGAAGAGAGGTTGATATAAGAGCCTGCATTCTGCCACAATGGAGCACTCTCCATTGATAAGGAAAATATTGAGTATAGACTCAAGGAAAAGAGAGAGAGAATATGGACTCTTAAGCTTCACTCTAAGTGAATTTTCATATAATGACTAAAAGTATTCAAAATGAACTACAAGATTCCTATTTATAGACCAAGGGCATGGGGAATTCGGCTAAGACTCACCTTAGATTCCCCATGCTTCCTAAATTTGGCTTCTACATGCTTAATATTAAGGTTACATGTCCAAGCTTGAAGAAAAAGTACAAGAAAATGGTGTCTGGAAACCTATACAAAAGGAGAAACCCTAAATTATTACAAACAAAAGATTATAAACTAGTTTTATGTGAAAAATAGTCATGAATAGGAGAGGATGAACCTTCCTTGACCATAGGCCCAATAAGTGTTTCTAGGGTGCCTAAGGTGACCTCCCTATCACCCATCCTCAGGTGACAATCTCTTCCCTATGCCAAAACCTCTGCACCATATCCATAGCAAGCAAGAAAATCAAAAGTCAAGTTGGACCCTCTTCTAGAGCCCTAAGCGTAACGAGGAACAACCCATTGACCACGAGAAATTTTCCTTTCCAGAGGCTAAGTAATGTTTCACCTACGCTCTTTATGATATAACCATTATCCTTGAAATGTATGTTGAGTTAGGAGAACACCTCCTGAAAAGACTCTCTAGAGAACACCTCAATGAAAAGACTCTCTAGGGAGTTGATCGCGTCGGATTTTTGCGAGAATCTCCAAATTCCGTCGATCATACACAGGTTAGTTACACTTCTTCCGCCACTTTTAGACCAAATCGTGCATGAATATTTGCCTAGATCTTAGCCAAAGCAAGTTGTGCGTTAATATATGTTGATCAATAAAGACGCTGGCATATGTGTTTGATAATGTTACGCTGTGAAGATTCGGTTCTTTACATCCACATATGATTAAAGGAGATTCGAGTCTAATTTAAGCCTTGATTAAATGCTTAAGAAAATAATATGAATTTGAAGATAATTCCCCTTAGGTTAAAAACGGATTGATCAGGAACCTGTTTACGTTTTTCTCATGGATGAGATAGGTCACAAGCTACGGGTTCCAATTCAAGTAGGAAGATGAGCTCCCCGAGGACTTTTCCATTCTATTCCCTAATCTGTCTTGTTCCCGTAATCTTTTATAGGCAGAGTCTTGGTGGGTTCGTTGTATTTCCCTTAGGCCAGAACTTTGGATTGGCTTGTGTTAGTTGACTTGTCCTAGGCCAAAGAACCCTGAGGGCATGGTGTTCGGGTAGAAGTTGTACATTGCAACTCAAGCGATTTCCTCTCTAGCCTAGTCATATCAATCTTGGTTCGCTCTCGCGAGGTGTACATAATGCACCACTTGCACAGAATCTCCATATCTAGGAACCCGTTTAGATTTGAATCTTAGGAAATCGCCCCTGCATAGGCGTGATGACCAACTTTGGGAGTTTGTTACAGTGGAGGCCTGTGTAGAAATGCAACGGAGGGCAAGAATCTTGGGACTATGCATAGCGATCAAAGCTTGAAATGCCATATGAGTCCCTGTTCTGCACCTTTCCCTTAGTATACCCCTGGTTAGGCAAAGATAATAGGAGAAGAGTCGACAGCTGGTCTTGATTCGCCTTAGCTCCAGCATAGTCAATATCATGGGGGAGGCAATTATGACTGGGTGATCTCACATAAAAGACATGCCTGCATATCCAAGATACAGAGGCACCACATCGCATTTCCCATATGAGCAAACGAGCCTATTCTCAAAACACCCAGATCAGCACATAAGTCTCGTTGCAAGAGTATAAGATCGAGTAGAAACGATGCGGCATTCCATGATTAACGGCCAAGTCTAAAGTTTTGCAACACCTGCAGACCATCCCAAGTCACCTAGGGGACGTGCCCAAGAAGAAACCCGCCTCCAGTTGGCCATTTGTACCTAGAATTTCCACAGATGATCAACTCCCGAGCTCGTACAGAGATAGCAGCTCGCCTCGTCGTCACTACGGGTAATCTTCATTGCTGGTCCCCGAAGAGAACGTGCAGGGACTGACCCAGACAAAGAAGGCAGACACCCAATAGTGTGAATGATATTGCGACCATGAGGAAGAGGTTTGTCGAACGTTCGAAACAACCAAGTTTTCAGAAGGATGAACATAGTAGAATAGTGTCACCCCTGAATGCTTTGTTACCATAACCGAACCGCATCTCCAGGTACCTGCATGGACTTATCCCCTGACTACTCTAGACCAAGAACGAGTCTCACTCAATGGATGCCATTACCCAGGGACCTAGCTAAACAAGTCCTTGTCCCTCTACAATTGGAAAAAGATCCTCCAGCATATGATCAATCTCGGTGTCTCGAGATAGGAGCAAAATAGGTGCCGCCAAGCTTGCCCGAATCTTAAAAAGACATAATCCCTTTTCATAGAGGCCACGCAATGTGTAGGTTTTGATTTTTGCTGCCCACAATCATTCTCTGGGCTACAACAGGACCACTTGAATTCTCGCCTATCGTCAACTGGAGTCGAAGCCAGATGACGTTCGCTCTGCACGTGATAAGTTAAACGAGAAAGCAAGACGCCCAAAATATTCTGAATCTAAAAGCCTGCTCGCGACTTGGGGTTCGGAATGGCTTGATGTCCTAAATCTAAATTGATTGTCACGGTCCCGTTAGTAGACCCATGCCTCCTGAAAGAGGCAGGCAAGGATCAATTTCTCCTTGCTGTGATTTTAGTCAAGGCAAGAGTACGAAGTATCGGGAGGTCTATGCGAAAGCCAAGCTTAACCTGGGTCCCACGAGCACCTAAGTCAAGCCCTTATGGACCACTTCGGTTTGCAGGCAATGCTGCATGTAGTTAAAAGAGTATGTCGCGGTTGGCTTTGATACTGGTCTAGCCGAGTCGTACGAATTTGGCTCGTTTGGTGTTAGTATCCTAAACGCATAAGGGACAATCGATCCGAACCTCGTAGGTGCTAACCCTTTTTAGGATTTCTCCTGTCCCACTAGACTTGTGTTTTCATGCGGTCATGCATACATTTGAAAGGTCTATATCTGACCAGGTGGCATTTCCCTAAAGAAATGTTGAGTATACATGCGATTAAGCGGTGGCCGAGGCTGCCTCATGAGCCTCAAATGTGGCTCTAAAAGACCGTTTGTAATTAGTAGAGCAAGGGACGTCGACCACTCTAGTAGGAGCATAGGGCATGTGCCTCCCATGCATTAGAAGTGACCATCACAACATAAAATTAGTATTCTTGGGTAAGGTTTCAATCGATCAAAACACTCATTCAGCATCCCTACATCAGGCACAAGAACCTTCAGCAAAACCACGTATAAAAAAAAACAAAAGTAAATCTAAAATGGACGTGGGACCCACCTGTAGATCGGGTTTGGAATGGAAAAGGAAACCTTACCCTGGGCACATACGCATAATTAACAGAACCTAGGTCACTAAAACTAATAGCAAGTGGCTGAACACATGACTCGCCACCTCAGGTTCATCTTTCGAGCCCTGTACATTACATTGGCCTTTTAATTCTTCTACACACCAAGTAGAAATCGGTAGTGGACTCCTCCCACCTACTGGACACATGCTCACGCACCTTCAACTTAACAAACCCCGCTGGTCATGGCACACATTAATTGGGGCTTGGACTATAAGGATATGGGTTGATCTCCAATACACCTCCAGAACGGGTTGGGCTATGCCCAAATTTTAAAATCGATTGGGCCAGGTGCTGCCCTAATTGAAATTCATGGAATAAACGCCAAAATTCCAACCGACCTCTCTACAATTAAATTAATTCAATTAATGTGTTTAATTGACCTTTTTAAAATTAAATAATTCATTTAATATGTTTAATTATAGACAAGATGTTAAATATCTTTCGTCTTTTAATTCAAGCCTAAATTTCTAAGTCGAGTTTATCTCATGGTACGTCAAGATCGACCAATTCCCTTAAACCCAAATCAAGTCTGGTTTCTTTCTTTCAATCTTAATCAAAATCAAGTATCCTTTAGTTTTGGATCAAACCCAATCCCCATATATCCGATTACTTTACAAAGTCAAAAAATACTTTTGGGAATCAATAGTCTCACGCAATGAGATCTAAATGGGAAACTAGCGGTTTCATTGCTATTCGATATTTAGAGATTCATATAGGCCCCAGTGCAGCCTTAGTTGCCTCGGACCTTGTGCATACATGGACTAAAAGTTCCTCCAAAATAAATAAAATCTTTCCAAAAAATACTTTCAGGAATCAATAGTCTCACGCAATGAGATCTAAATGGGAAACTGGCGGTTTCACTACTGTTCGATGTTTAGAGATTCATATAGGCCTCAGTGCAGCCTTAGTTGCCTCGAACCTTATGCATATGTGGACTAAAAGTTCCTCCAAAATAAATAAAATCTTTCAAAAAATACTTTCAGGAATCAATAGTCTCACGCAATGAGATCTAAATGGGAAACTAGTGGTTTTACTGTTGTTCGATATTTAGAGATTCATATAGGCCCTAGTGCAGCCTTAGTTTCCTAGGACCTTGTGCATATGTGGACTAGAAGTTCCTCCAAAATAAATAAAATCTTTCAAAAATATTTTTGGGAATCACTAGTCTCACGCGATGAGCTCTAAATGGGAAACTAGTAGTTTCACTGCTGTTCAATATTTAGAGATTTATATAGGCCTCAATGCAGCCTTAGTTGCCTCAAACCTTGTGCATATGTGGACTAAAAGTTCCTCCAAATAAATAAAATCTTTCAAAACAATACTTTTGGGAATCAATAGTCTCACCCAATGAGCTCTAAATGGGAAACTAGTGGTTTCACTATTGTTCGATATTTAGAGATTCATATAGGCCCCATAGCAACCTCAGTTGTGTCAGACTTTGTGCATGTGTGGACTAAAAGTTCCTCTTAAACAATAAAATCCTTCAAAATATTGTCCCTCAAATTCTTTACCTCCGAAGGTCAAGCCTTCACAAACCAGAACTACAAAAGCCTTGAGTTTCCCATTGCACTAAGGAATACGTAGGAGCAGGATCAAGTTCTGTCAGGCTATCTTCCATCAATCTATTTATTTTCATTCTAATTAAAGGGATCAAAAAATTTTCAAAAATCACACACTTAATTTATGGGTACTATTCTTCGGAACGGGCGAATGGGGTGCCTAACACCTTCCCCACTCTAACCAACTTCCGAACCTAAATCTCTTTCTCGAGTTAGGGTTTTCCAAATCTTTCCCCTAAAAATAAAATTTGGTGACGACTCCACATTATCATCAAAATTCTATTTTAAAATTTTTAGCTAGTTCGTCGTCTCGTAGTAATTACAGTTGCGACAGTGAAAAAATTCTATGCTAATGTATATATAGAGGAAACCAGTTCCTTTCCTTTAGGAGAAATTTGTTTGAAAATAATATGGATTCCTATCATTCAAATTGCTATAATGACATTCTCAATACCCTAGTCATAGCTCATTGTGAGTACAACCAATTAAGGAGGGGCAAAGTAGATTGGGAAAACATCCTCTACATCATTGGGAGGACTAATGCTAAGTGAGTGTACTTCTATAACTTAAACCCCAAACCCCATCATCTTAAGGACAAGCATATTAAGGGAAATGCCAGGATTTGGATGCCTGCATAATCTCACGCCTCTTTCTAAACACACATTGGCATACCATATCTGTGAATAAGTATTTATTTCTTTATTATATATAATTGGAAGGATGTTGATATTGGCACACTCATTTTGGATCAAATTTACACCATACCCACATCAATAAATTCACTTCCTTGCCCCACCCTTATTACCAAGTTAGCTAGCCAGCATAGAATCTTCCTTTCACCTAATAAGTCCTCAACCAAGAATGGGACTTACATTACAATGAGAGAGATGATCCCCACCATAACAGGGCCATGAGGTAGAAAATGGGGGCAAGAGAAGCTGTTAAAGAAGAGAAAGTAGCACCATCAACACCACCTATATTTAGGACCTTCGATTAGAAGCTCACTTAAGCAATTAGAGCTCACAGTTCGCCAACAAACACATTGCATGGACTGCCAATATTCCTCTATCTTTATGGTGATATAGCATATAAATTCCATGTTATAGGTCATGTCTCCAAATTCCTTTGGGCAATATTCGTCTATGCTCTCCTTGAACCCAAAATTACAGTTTTTCCCTTCCCTAGAAGAAAAAAAGAAGATGGGGATGAGCTGGAGAACAATGGTAAAGAAAAATAGTCCTTCTTTATGGCCTTGTTTAGCTTCCTATAATCTATAAACATTTTCCACCTTAAAGCCATTTTTAGTCTTAGCTTCACTTAAAATAGAATTCATGATAACAAGATAAGTAAGTTGGGTATAGCTTAAGAGTCCTAGAAACTTATACTTGAGACTTTATGGAAAATGTTTAAGTTCTACTTAAGGTGTTTTACATTGTTTATCTCCATTATCTTGACTTAAGCATGGTAAATTTTTAGAAATATTAGAAATAAGGTATAGTGTGGCTTTATGCTTTCAAGTATTCCTATGTCATAGTGTCAACTTCACTTTCATAGTTAAAGGATTTTTGTTTTACCACCTTACCAACTAACTCAGTCATGCCATAGACATCAGCAGTATAGTGAATTTTTTACTAGTTAAAGTCTAATTTATCATCTCCAACAACTAACAAAAGCTTTTCATTGTTAACATCAGCAATTCACCGAATATTGGTTAACAATGGTCTTCTTAAAATGATAGGGATTTGAGAGTTTTTCTCCATCTTAAAAGCATTAAATTCTTGAAAAATAAAAAGATTTCCTACCTTAATTAGCTCATCTTCTAAAATTTCTACAAGAAATTTACCAAATCTATCAACTAATTGCAAAGACATCCTAATAATTTTTAATTATATTAAATCCAACTTTTCACAAATTGAAAAAAATCAAGCTAACACTAACCCCCTAAATTACAAATTTCATATTCCCTATCATGTAGGAAATAGAAAAACTACTTGGATCCTTCAACTTTGGTGGTATTTTATTATGGATTATAGCATTGCAATCTTTAGTGTGTGCTACCATTCCATCTTCTTCCAACCTTATTTTATTAAGAAAAAAATATCTTTCTATAATTTTTCATAGGTCAGCATCTAATGAAAGGCATCTATGGAGGGTATGTTTCTAAAGATATTCTTAAGGAATTCAAGAATCTTCCTAAACTACTCGTCTATCTTTGCTTTATCGATATGTTGTAGGAAAGGCACAAGAAAAGGATGTTTGCTGAGCTATTTAAGTTTCCAAAATTTTATTATGCTCATCCTATCATTTTTGAGTTAAATCATCCAGGATTACTCCCTTTTGAATGCCATTTTTATCTATTTTGGGCTATCTTTTTTGTTAGACTAACCTTCCTACAAATTATTTCCTATAAAGGCTCCTCTAGTTGTATCATCTAGAGTCAACTTTTATCTTTTATTTAGTCCATTGTAGAATATATGGACCACTAGTCAATGTTTGATACCATGGCAAGGACATTCTCTAAGTAATTCATTATATATCTCTCAGGATTCATATAGAGACTCATTTTCTCTAAGTCAAGGTTATTATTTGTTTCCTTAATTGGTAAAGTTTTCTCCTTGGAAAGTATTTGTTAAGGAAAATAAGATGAGTCAAGGAATATTACAAGTGGCACTGACTCCAAAATCACTAGGTAAATCAAGCTTACAAGCATTAAGGCTAATGCGTTTTAAGGCCTGAAAAAAGCCATCACCCCTAGGATGAAACTTGGTTTTCTAAGGCCAAGAAAATGCTCTTTCCTAAGATGTATCCATAAACAATCCCTCGGTTCAAACATAATCTCCTTTCTAGTCTTGTTAGCTAACTTAGCACAGTGAGTCATCCTCTTCCCAATGGGCTCCCTAACCCTATCATGAAGATCATTAATATATTTTTCCTTTTGCTCCCCATTTTGCTAAGATAATTGGAAATTTCAAGAAAAGGTAATAGGTCTAAGGAGGTCAATGGATTAAATCCATAAATTACTGCAAGGGGAGATCATTGACGGGTAGAATAAGTAACCTGATTATAAGAAAATTCAACATGAGGTAAAAACTCAACTTGGTTTTCTTCATCATGGCTCTAAATAAGGTAGATAAAGTCCTATTGACCACCTCAGTCTGGCCATCTATTTGAGGATAGCAGGTGGTAAAGAAAAGGAGTTTAGTTCCAAGCATACCTCATAAGATTCTCCATTAATGGCTAACGAACTTAGTATTGCTATTAGACAATATAATCCTAGAAATTTTGTGCAACCTTATAACCTTTCTAAAGAATAACTTAGCTATGTTATTGTCATCATCAACCATATGGAAGGGGATAAAATATGTTATCTACCTAAAAAAATCCACCACCACAAACATGAAATCTATTCCCCTCTTGGTTCTAGGCAACCTAAGAACAAAATTCATGCTAATGTCTACCCAAGAGGACCCAAGAATTGATAATCAAGTGTAAAGCCTGTGAGGCATGGAGGCGGACTTACCTTGCTTACACATAATATACCTCTTACAATACATTTTGACATTCATATCCATGTGAGACCAAAAGAAACATTCTCTGAGGATGGTCAAGGTCTTATGGGTCCCAAAGTGGCCCATTAATCTTTTCTTATAGGAATCTTTTAAGAAAAGGTTACTTATGGAGTCGTTAGGCATACATAACTTATTATTCCTAAATAGGAATCCATCATGCCTAAATATCCCTAACATGCTTTATTCACACAGTACTTGTAGAGTTGTCCAAAATCCATATCATTAGAATACAAATCCCTGAAGTGATCAAATTCCAACAATATAGTGTTAAGGGATGTCCACAAGGTGTGCCTTATATAAAAGGCATCTATTACCTTATTTATCTACTTCTTTTTATGTTGAATCACATATGGCGAATTTCTTTAAGAACTGTACCCATTTAGCATGCCTCTTATTTATTTTACCTTGGATCTTAAGGTATTTCAATGACTCATGGTCACTATGGATGAAAACTTCTTGAACAACAATTAATGTTGCCAAATTTACATGATCCTTATTAGAGCATATAACTCTATATCATATGTGGGATAGTTTAAGGTTGCACCCTTAAGTTTTGTACTAAAATAAGTTATAAGGTACCTTTCTTATATGAGGACTACTCTTATACCCACATTAGAAGTATCATATTCTAGCTCAAATGATCTATCAAAGTTATGTAATGTTAAAGTGGAGCCTTAATTAGCCTTTGCTTTGAAGCATCACAGGCTTGTTATTTCTTCCCACGTTTAAATTTGACATTTTTCTTGATTAGTTCATTCAATGGAGAATCTAAGGTGCAAGTCATTGAAAATCTCGTATAGAAACTTGCCAAGTCATAAAAACTCCTAACCTCATCCATATTTTAGGGAGTGGGCCACCCTTAAATGGCCTTGATTTTTTCCTTATCAGCTTGGACCCCTTGTTTGCTAATTATAAACCCTAGAAAGCCCACGTGATCTAAGAAAAAGGAACATTTCTCTAGGTTAGCATATAAATATTCTTCCCTAAGAACTAATAACACCTCTTTCACATGGCCTAGATGTTTTCCATGGGTTTTGGAGTATATAAGGATGTCATCAAAGTAGACAACCACACAGTTCCTTGTGAGATTCCTAAGTACACGATTCATTAACCTCATGAAGTTGTTAAGGGCATTTGCAAGCTCAAAAGGCATGACTAACCATTCATAGACTCAAACTTTGTCTTGAAGACTATCTTCCACTTATCCCTTCTCTAACATGATTCTATGGTATCTACTATTAAGATCTATCTTCGAGAAAACACATGGGCCATATAGGTCTTTAAAGAGGTCATCTAAGCTAGGTATAGGATTTCTTTACCTAATAGTTATTTAGTTAATGACTCTACAATCAACGAACATTTTCCAACTACCATCTTTGTTAGGGACAAGGAGTACTAGAATAGTAAAAGGGCTTAAGCTTTCTCTCACCCAGCTTTTCTTTAAAAAATATCCAATTTTTTTTTCTAAATCTCCTTAGTATCCTTAATATTACTCCTATAGGATAGTGTATTGGGTAGGGAAGCTCTTGGAACTAAGTCTACCTGATGTTCATACATTAAGGTGTCATCGTTAGAAGATGATTAACTAAATCTAGAATTAGATGATTTAAGAGAATACTCTCCATTTTCCCTGAAGATCATGTTATTTTAGTTAGGACATTTAGAGGTGATGTGGCCTCTACCTAGGTACTTAAATACTTGGTGAAGGATTCTTTGTTACTAAAGGTTGAGTTAAAAGTTTTACCTTTGGACTCTTTGGATTCCTTAGTTTCCCTAACTTCTATAAGCTTAAAAGTAGAATCCTTTTTTTTATCCTTCATTTGGTTTGAGGTTGTATTTATAAGAAGTGTACCTGCCTACATTCTTTCTATGTTTTTCTTATTCTGAAATAAGAGCTTGATGATACAAGTCATTAAGACTTATATAATAGTGAAGTTAAAATATTTTCCTTGTCTAATCCTTGAAACCTTTTAAGAACCTATCCTTAGTTTCTTCCTCACTTTGATTAAAGTTGGCTCTAATGATTGCAACTTCCATCTCTTTATAATATTCACACTCCTGTTTTGTTTTGTTAGCCTTTGAAGCCTATTGTACACTTCCCTAAGCTAATAGGGTGGAACATATATATCCCTTATGATATGCTTCATTTCTTCCCAATATCTTAACAGTTGAAACCTCTCTTTAGTTAGCTTATCCCACCAAATGAGGGCATAGTCACTAAATTCTAGGAAGCTAACTCAAACTTTTGATCTTTCCTCATGAAGTAACTTGAGAAGAATTGTTCAACCTTGAACTCTCATTCAAGGTATATTTTGGGGTCATTCCTTCCTTGGAACTTTGCCATGTTAACCTTAACCACATCCAATTATCATGGTGGTTCCTATCTCTCTTATCCCTACTATTCCTATCTTTAGAACTATCTTTACTCCTAGAGGCATCCTTATCCCTAGATGTTTACCTATGTCTAACCCTCAACCTAAAAGGTTCTTCTGGATTAATGGAGGATTCAACATGGTGGAGAATGGAAGTGGAATTGTGATGAAACTATGTCTTGACTTGGAAGCATCGCCTTTTATGGAGGATAAGCTTCTTCTCTACCACTATGAGCAGCCATGGATAAGAAGGATCTTCAACCCCTAGTTCTAGAGGAAGGATAGGGAGAGAATTGCTCTTAGAATTTTGAGTGAAAACTCACACTTTCATTCAAAATAAACTTAGTGTTGAAAATTACACAAATGATGCCTTTATATAGGCAAAATGGAGGGAAGGAGGGGCAGATTTGATTCTGAATTGGGTTTAGATTTTAGCCTAATAATGGTGCCTTCTTCACTCCTCAATGCAGCCTCGAACTAGGCCAAACAAATCCCAAAAACCCTAAGATAAAATATAGAAAAATTGGGCCTAAATGATATACATATTGGGCTTGCTAGTTCCTAGAATACAAAACAATATCTAAAACCTATTCTAATGTTTGAGGCCAATAAGCTTAGTTTGTGTGAGGTCCAATAAGACCAGTAGCTATGCAATTGGGATCCTCTACATCTAGGACCTCTGCATCATATCCTCCCTTTTCGAAAGCATTTGTCCTCGAATTTGTAGGCTCAAAAAATATTTACAAAATAAGGACATAAGTAGGTAACGGAGAATTTTATTAGTAAAGGGAAAACAATAACATCCCAATTTTTTTATGATAAATGTTTGAGGCTACAAATAGTTTCTAGAATAAAACTAGGTGAAATTAGGAGCCAAAAGCAGAGAAATTAGGAAGTTTGGTGCAAATGAAGAAAATGCCCTTACACTTGGGCAACTCAAATAATGAGCCAGAAAAAATGGAAATACAAGTATAAGACATCTTGGAGGGATTATAAACATCATGTATAGTTAAAAGTAGTTAGAAAAATTTAGAAACCTGAGAAGGGACGAAAATGCCCTTCGAAAACCCCGAAAATGACTAAAATGCCCCTAGGAACTGTACTTTTTGCACAAAGCTAGTCAGTTCCCATAAAAATAGAAAACGGCCTTAGATTAACATGGGAATGAACCAAAAAGTCTTAGAATTTTCAGAGGAATAATTTGGGAAATTTTCCGGCAATGCTGAGAAAAATTACAAAAATGCCCCTGGAATGCCGGGAGGGCAGGATAAGGTGCTAAGCATGCCAAGAGTGGGCCCCACACCCATGTTCACAAAATGAAATAGCTAGAAATGTGGTGGTGAGTCACCAAAATGAAGTCAACCAAGTCTTCCACAAAAAGACAAAAATGAATAGTAAAAAGGTTACTTTAACCATGGTTAAGACTAACTAACCTTGGTTAATTAAAAGTAAAGCATGCTTAGGTTAAATTAATCATAATTAGAGGAAATATCAGCGTAATTAACATTAATCTAAGCCTAAAAGGATAATTCCTTAAATTTTGATTTATTTTGAAAAATAGGAAAAATCTAGGCAAAATTACCAAAATACCCCTAGGTACAAAACTAATTCCACTTGGCCCATAAGAGTCCGAATTTTTTGGGAACCTTGGAACCCCATTTGATTCATATTTTTCAGCTTAGAAACTAATCAAAATCCTCTCCATTCTCTCCAAGCTTTCCATAACTCCAAACACCCAAAACTTACACTTTAAACCTAAGTCTTCATCTTTAAGACTTAAGCTATATTAAAGCTATAAACACTTAAGCTCCACCACCATCCTTTGTCCACGTCCAGAGAAAACCAAAGGGGACCCAAGGCAGCCTTTAAAGCACACAAAAACACTAAGGAGATCTTCAACAAGTAGGATCTTTCTACTTGTCTTTTTTAAGCTTTTAACTTGTGTTTTTATGGTGTGCTTGTTTGTTTTCAGGCATCTTTTCTCCAAGATTTGTTTGTATTATTTTATTTTCACTTGTGAGAGTTTAAAATTGTATTTTAACCATTTAAAATCATCCCCACCCATTTTTAGTGATTTTTGAAAAGAAAAACAAAGTTTGTTCGGTTAAAAGTGCTTCTAAGGCACTTAGAAGTCGATGGGTTTTGTTTTCAAATTATTTTTGAAGCTTTGATCAGTTTTATGCTCTCATGAGAAAGGTTTTTGAAGCTTATTTTAAAGATTATTTGTGGATCTTGGAGTAGATCATGAAAACCCACTCTTTGTGGCTTGGAAAAAAATATACTATGTTGTTATTTTCATGCTTGTTTTTATGCTTAAGTTTTAACCTTGTGATTTTCTTGTGTGATGAGTTTGGTATGACCTATGTGCTGGATCTGCACCTCTGAGTATGCATGTTAAGAGGTGGAATAAAGTTTTGTAATAAGTTCCAAAGGTTTCCTTTGAACATTGGTTAGAAAGCTACCAAGCAAATGGTGTAATTTGTAGCCAAAAGTGGCTAAAATCCTTGTATGGCACCCTAGACTCATCATGGCCAGCACTTAAGCATAAAAACATGGATGAAATAATCATTGACCAGAGGCAAGAGGGGCTGCAAAAACCTAACACAACTGAACCAAGTTGGTGTGAGATGGAGGTTATGAAGAAATTACCTTGGCTAACCAAGGAAGGCTTTCGGCCACAACTCCCAAGCAAGCTTTACTTCCTTTAAAATTTTTATAAGTAACTTAAGCTCTGAAATAAGGTTTTAAATGAACTAAATCAACATTGAAACAAAGTTAAACAAAACAAAAATGAGTTAAAAACCTCTAGGAGTGCATTCGGGCACCCTAGAGAGATTTTGGCAAAAAAATAATGCGCTTAAAATGTGATTAAGGAAAAATCAAGAATCTTCAACAAGTAAATAACTTATTTGGAGGTTTAATCATTATTTAAAAGGTTAAGTTTCAGAATATATGGCCTAGGTAAGCTTAGGGAAAAATCTCAAAATTACTAAGTGATAAAATTTCCAAATAAGCTTTAAAATGGGTAACTAGGAAATCTACCATAACTTAAGCAAGGGTAAATGTCAAATTCGGCCATGCCATTAAATTTTGGGTAAAAATACTTAAGATTACCTTATAATATGTCAATTATAAAGTTTAAACTTGACCCCTAAGTAAAGGTCAACTAGGGTTAAGAAATGGTCAACTTAACTTAACTAGGGTTAGGAAGAAGGAAACCCTAAACCTAAAAGAGTGGCATTCGGCCATTTAGTAGTTAATTAACTTAAAGGAGGTTTTAATTTCTAATTAGGTTTAATTAAGGACCATTTCTATGTAAATAGGATGAAATTAAAGTATGAAAAATTTTTGAGGAGGTTAAGGAGACCTATTGATTTTTTTAGGCAAATGATCCTATGGTGAAGAAGGAAATAATGGAAACCTAAGTCTAGGAGGTTGGAATTCAGCTACCATGTTTTAAATTAAATAAGAATGAGTTTCAATCCTTAACTAGGCCCAAATAATGATCCTAAATATGTAAGCATAATATAATTAAGGTGTATGAAAGGTGGAATTTGAGGAAGTAGGTCATTCGTCCATTTAGGAATAAATTGTTCTAAAAGATTAATTAATTTCTACTTAGATATTATTTGGTTTGGAATAAAAGAGGCTTTAAAAGTTAAGAGTCAATTAGACCTAATTATTAAGGTGGTACAAAGGAGAACATAAGGTAATATATTTCAAAGGTTTATTAGAGGCATGATTAAGAAGGGTGGATATGACTTAAACTTGAAGTTAGAAGTTCACTAAGTAATTTTATCATAACATACCTTAATGAGAAGAAGTTATAAAAGATTTGTTAATACTTAATACTTGAACTTAGATTAATTAGGATATGCACAAGACTTGAACAAAAGAGAACATAAAGAGAAAAGAACTTGAAAGGTGCCATTCGGCCACCTAGATTAAGATTCTAAGACGTAAAATCTTAATGAAAAAATATAAATTTGAGAAAAGGAAAGGATGAGAGATAACTTAGAAGGATGAGTGATGTAAGTCCTTTGTGTGATTTCAACATCAAACCAAATTGAAGCATTAGATTGGTGGGGTAAATGTGACATTATGTTATGTGATTTACCAATCAAATTTCATTATTAGTTATGAATTCTCACTATCTATGAATGAATAAATGATGGATGCTCATGAATGAGAAAGGAAGATGATCATGTATGAGATTGTTATATGTTGATGATTGAGATGAAAATTCGAAACCTATATGTGCATTCCATATTGGTTGGAATTTGTTTGAGCATGCATAATTATCTGGAAGCTACTAAAATAAACATAAAGAAATTAAAGGATCACTAAAGCAAACATTATGTGAAAACGTAAAGCTACTCTCTTTGTGCCTTATGTGCACTAGTATCCAGAGGGCCCTAAAAAGCTCTACTGAAGAGAAGCCTAAAGTTGCTTCTAGGAGACTTAAGTTTCTCCAAGAAATCCTTCGACTGTGAAGACTTAAGTTTCTTCACCATGTTATAAGGTGGTGACGACCACCCCGAAATGAGCTCATATCCTTAATCTTAAGTAGGAGGTGGGAGTAGAGTCAATGAGAAGATATTGTTTGACAAATTTAATACAAGCCTATGTCTTATTGTTTCTCCCTAAGGTGGTGAAACTAGATTCATAAAGTGTCCCAAACGTTGGACAAAGGAATGATAAAGACAAAGATAAGTAATAAAGAATGAAGTTTAAGGCATAGAATAATTGTATGTTAAATGATATTTTATGTGTGATCCCAAAGTTATGAATGCTAATGAGATTGTATGTTGAGACTCCATAGTTTATGAATGATAAGAGAAATGCATATTTAAGCACTCAGATGTATGTTTGATAATAAAATGTATCCACTTCAGAGAAATGTTTTCAAAGAATTAAAAATAACCTTTTATACAAGAAATGATTTCTGAAATAAACTGAAGTGGCTGGATTTAAAGTGAGGACATTAGTTAAAGTAGAAAACCTACTGAGAAATTTGTTTCTCACCCCTACTCCTTTCCACTTTTTTTCTAGACAATACCAATGTCTTTCGCGACAGCGGTAGTGTTTCTAGACATTAGCAACGTAAATTGGTCTGCTACCCCCCACGACTACCTCGTCACCGCCCAAGCGAGCGTCAGTATCTATTTTTCCCTAAGACACCTCTTCATCCATGAAGTTCTAAGCCCAAATTTTAGTACCACCAAATTTGCAATCCCTTTGGAAGCGTTCCATCTTGATGGAGTATTCCCACCACCTCCTGGATTTTCCCAACAACAGAACCCTGTAGCAGAGGTGGTTGAGTCCTCGGGGGATGAGACTAACCCCTTACTCCATCACATTAATATAGTTTGTAGCACAAATTTTCTTCACTCCACGAGTAGGCATGAGGATGGCAGAGGTTTCGTTGCTGTTTAAGGATAATAGGACTTGAGTTGTCTTACCCATAATGTACATGTTGTAAATAGATGGATGCAAGCATCCTAATTATGTGTATTAGTACTATGGTAGTAATTTATGTAAATTTGGTAATGTGTAATAGTTGTATCATCCAAAAATGTATATTTGTGGGTTGTAATAACTACCTGATAAGGCCCACGGGCCTAAGACTTACGTTATGTAATAAATGTTATGTATAATTATTGTGTGACATGTGTGTTATGATTGAATCTTGTTTATTTATTATATGAAAATGGAAAATGAAAAGAACAATGTGAATGGTTAGTATTTCCTAAAGTTTTGAACATACATAGAAGATTCGCTTAATGATTTATTCTATCACTATGCACGTTCCATCGACGAGGCTCGCATTTTATATCAAACAGTTTTTTAAAAAAAAAATTATCGTATTTTCATATTTGTATTTTCTAAAATGAATTCCGCATCATGAAATAACAAACTAAAAATGGAACCGAATAATCGACTTAAGCGTGAAATCGGTATTCGTTTTTAGGGTGTTATAAAAACAAGATTAATTCTAGGATAAAATAATAACCTCCTGGGTATTGTAAACATTTCTAACAAAAAATAGGTAAACATAACAAGGAATAGAAGGTAGATCATACCGAACAAGTCACAATTATCATCATAAAAAGTATGAACTTACATTAGTGGGATGATGGCCTTACCTTGCTTATGCTTTAGGGAACTATTAAAAGGATTCATGTGTTCATTTGCCCTAAGTAATGATGTGTCCAAAAACAACTGTGAGGGAGTTACCCTTGCTGGAAACTCCTAACATGATAAATGAGGATGGTTTGAAAGATTACTTCATATAGTGTCTCAGGTGCCTCAATTATGCTATAATTTGTTGGTGAGTAAGTTATGCCTATAATATTCATATGTGTCAAAGTGAAAATTTAGCATTCTACCCTTTATCTGGTCTTCCGAATGTGAGTTGGTAAGGAACCACAACCTTATGGATACAGGGAGATATGTCCAAGGTTTGGGTCCTAGATGTATTATGATAACTCAAGCAATGACTCATGCTAGAAAAATGATGAGACGATCATTTGTCACTATGAGGCATATAAGATGAGGAACCTAAGTGAATAAATCTAGTCATATAATCCTTATTATGCAATATAATAATGGTGCCCCAAGTACCTATGGGTGATTGAGAATATAGGGTATTATGAGGGCCAACTCTTGACCTCCTACCAGATGGAATGATTCTTTAATTATAAGGATGGAAGAAACACCAGGACCTAGCCTAACAGTGATGTTCAAGGTAATGAGAATGATATAAAGAGGTTTCCTAACTAGGAGGATCTTTCTCACCTCAACCTTTCATACAAGCCTACCTTCACCATCTCTTATAAGAGAGGTACACTCCCTACTTACCTTACCTTCTATCTTTCTCTTTTTCTTTTTATCATTTTTAGTTTCTATTCTTTCTTCAATTTTTTATTTTCCAAACCCTATCTCTCTAACTCTTTTTTTTTTCTCATATACATTTGGTCTTAATAGACTTCACTAGGGGACAAAGGCACTAGGGTCATTTCTAAAAGTTGAATTGGAAGGAAACTATTTGTATGCCCATCATGATGGACATCCTTAAATATTGTCATGTCCTTATCAATAGCACATGGTTGACCTCCATGGGGACAACATCACAAGTAACATTGTCCTCATATCTCCCAATGGTCAATGTGAGGAGGAATTGCTAATCAACCAACAAGTCTCCATTATCACTAAGCCATTAAATCTTATATGGCTTAGGATGTGGGGTGGTTGCTAACCCTAACTTGTTAACTAGCTTAGTACTAGCTATATTAGTAAAACTACCCCCATAAATAATTAAGGAGTAGGTGTGCCCCTTGATAGAACACCTAGAATGGAAGATGTTCTCTCTCTGAGTTTCTTCCTCCTCATTAGCAACACTATCCAGTAACCTTTTAACTACAAGGAGGTCACCCTTGAGTGCATACTGTAGGGCTTCATCATTAGGTGAAGAAGAAGAGGATATAGAGCTAGTGGACTTTAGTGATGAATAATTACTATTTTCCTTAAGGACTATGATTTTCTTATTTGGCCATTAGGAAGCAATGTGCCCCTACCCAGACACTTGAAACGCTTAACTAAAAAAATTTTACTAGAGGGAAAATTTGGAGTCTTACCTTTAGACTCTTTGGAGTCTTTAGCCTCCCTAGGTTTAAAGTTAGAGTGTTTTAGGTCCCTTTTTCTAACCATCCAAGTGTCTTGTGTAGATGGCGTATATCCAATGTATTTCCCTTTACTCTTCCTATTGATTTGGGCTTCTACCTTTATAGTTTGGTGGTAAATGTCATTTAAGCTTAAGTATTGGTGGATTCTATTATGATGTCATGCCTAAGTCCATCTAGGAACCTAGCCATGGTGGCTTCTCACTCTCTTTCAAATTATTCCTAGTCACTATTATCTTCATAGCTTAATAATATTCATCAATACATCTTGAACCTTAAGAGAGCCTTTGTAATCTATTATGGACCTTTCTTAACTAAGGGGGAGGTACATGTCTTCCTCTCATTATGTGCTTCATTTCCTTCCACTCACTCAATGGTCTATATTTGTCTTTATTAAACCTATCCCACCATATTAAGCCATAATCACTAAATTCTAAGGTGTCTAACCTCACCTTATGCCTTCCCCTAATAGAATGGTTTACAAAAATTTGTTCTACCTTGACTTCCTGTAACACCTACAAATTTTCATAATGAACTCTTGAAGGTACAAATAATCTCTAGAAGGAAATCAAGTAGGATTAAGAGCTAAAAGCACTGAAATTAGAAAATTTGGTGCTAACGACAAAAATTTTCCTACACTTGGGCAAGCCAAATAATGTGCACAGAAAATATAAAACAAGAGTTAAAACATATTGTAATGGATTAGATAACATTAAGAATGATCAAAAGTAATGAGAAAACTTAGAAACCAAAAAGGGACGACAAGCCCTCAAAAAACTAAACACATCCAAAATGCCCCTAGAAAGCTTTGTTTTCTACATAGAGCTAATCAATTCCCAGAAAAATATCAAATGACCTTAGATTAACTCGAGAATAAACCATAAGGTGTTATAATTTTTGAAGGAATAATTTGGGAACTTCTCAGGTAATGTTGAGGAAAATTATGAAAAAATCCTACAAGGCTGGAAGGGTAAAAAAGTGTGAGAAAGAAGCCAAAAGTGGGTCTCACATGGTTTGCACAAAAATTTCATGTAGAAAACATGGTAATGAATCACCATGTGAGTCAACACAAAGTAAATGCACAAAAGAAAAAAATAATAAATACAAAGATTCCTTTAACCATGGTTAAGGTTAATTAACCTTGATTAATTAAAATTAACCATGCTTAGGGTAATTCCTTTTTATCACCAATCTAATTCTAAAAGGATAATTCCTCACATTTTGAATTATTTTGGAAAATGGAAATTCCATGCAAATTATCAAAATATCCTTAAGTGAAAAATTATTCCTAAGTTTCCCTTACTTGGCCAAATTCACATAGCACCTTGAGAGATCCCATCTGTTTTAGATTTCACTTTCTAAACACTTCGAAAATCTCTCCAAGTTAAACCTAGTCCAAAAATCCTAACCTTTCACATTAAGCTTAAGTTTCCATCTTTGAGATTTAAGTTAAAATCAGCATCTAATCACTAAGCCCCACCACTTTCACTAAGAAGCTCTTTGTGGACCATCAAGGAGGACCAAGTTCAGCCACCACAACCCCACCAAAATCCCACACCAAGTCTCTATCAAGTAGGATTTTCCACTTTATCTTTTAAGCTTAAAATCTTACTTTTTATAGTTGTTTTTGTTCTTTTTGTGAATCCTTTCTCTAAGATCCATAGATCTTCTTTTGTTTGGATTTATGAGGGCTCAAGGCTACCTTTGAATGGTTCAAAACAAGTATTACCATTTTTTAGTTATTTTTGAAATATAAAATAAAATTTGGTTGGACTAAAGTGCTTCTAGCCACCTTAGAAGCAATTTAATCGGTGAAAATTCTTTAAAAATCCATTTTGATGCGTTGGGCAGTTTTGAGAGGTCATGAGGAAATTTTTTGAAGTATCCATGATAGGAGATGGATCTTGGAGTAGATCTTATGCATCTACACTTAGTTGTCTTAAAAAAACTGCTATCTTGGAGATTTTTATGTTTAAAACTTGAAATTTGTTGATTTTCTTATTAATGTAGACTTGTGTGATAAAATTTCCAGATCTCAATCCATGGACTAAAATATTAAAAAGTTTAAGAAAAATTAATTCATAAGTCCCAAAAGCTTACTTTGGGCATAAATCTAAAAACTACTATGTGAAAGTTAAAATTTTGGGACCAAAAATGGAACAAACTTCATAAGACACCTATGACTCTCTTTGACCATGACCAAAGCTAAGAAATTTGGACAAGCCTTGTATGGATCAAGTGCAAGGTGCTACAAGTATACAAAATCATGGAACCAAAATTGTATGAGAAGGAATTTTGGAAAGGTGACCTTGGAAACCTAAAGAGAGCACTCAACCATATGGGTTAAGGATAAAGTTTCTTAAAATTTATAAAAATGATACAAACTATATAATTAAGTCCTAAATGATGTGAAACACCTTAGATTAATTAAAGAAAAATAAAATTAAAAATTTAGCTAATGATGCATTAAGAACTTTCATTAGGTAAATGAAAAGATTTAAATGTTTAAAAGAGGTTTAAAAGTGGCTAGATCCATAATAGCCAAAATTGATGAAATTAAGTAAAATCTATAATTAAAACTTAAGCTAAATTTTAAAGATGCATATGTTGATAATTAAAAATGAACCAATGAACAGAGCTAGAGCCATTTGAATGATTTATTCTTGCCTACTGTACTGCATAATCATAAAAATCTCTTGTCCTGTTGTCCAGTATTAAATCTTGGCCATTTGTAATCTATTCTGCGTTGTCTATTATTTCAGTTATTGAACCTTAGCTTAATACTCCATCCATTATCGATCCAATCAAGGAGGATAGTTACAAATTATAATTTTAGTGTAGAGGAGAGGGTGACCGAAGAAATTGGTGTTGGGTGTGGTTTTTTTACTATTAGCATTTTGAGAGATGGCTGAAGGATATTTTTCAAAGCAGTTTACAGAATGTTAGTTTTTACACTTTATTGGGGTAGTGAAGGAGATAGGAAATCCGATAGTGGGTTCATTGGTTCATGTTCGCCCAAGAATATCCAAGTAAACTACTTCATGGATTGAGACTGATTTTGGATAATGAAGGGGGTTTCTTGTAAAATTGTCCACAAGTTGTAAAATGCAAGTAATAGACTTTGTGTAATTGCTAATTTTCATTATACAATGTGTTTTGAAACCTTTTCTTCTGTCAATTATCAAAATATCCTGGAATCCAAGTATTTTATTCTTCCATATAGTAGGACTTTAACTGAATCTAATTATGGGATAAGCTATTTTTTAAAAGAAATGATCATTTATTTTTTTTCATTTTCTCATAAAATTAATAAAAATAAATAATTACTTTTTTAAAATAAATTAACTAAACATGCTCTATATATGTGTTGTTAAAATAAATTATACTTTGGGGTATAATTGAAATAAATTATAGTTCATATATATCATGGACTTAAAGAATATTCCAATTTCCTAAAATTATATATGCTTGTTTCAACCACCGCCAAAAATTCACGAGTAGAAACCCGTTTCCATAGTATTGTTAAATTAGTCTTTTTAATCCATGTTTTAAAAGCTCCTTTCCTCATAAGAGCTATAATCCTGATTTTTTGCAGGAGAGTATGTATAAAGATTGCTGTGTAATTATTCATATAATGATGAAGATGAAGTTACAACACTTAGCTAATTTTATTAGCTATTCATCCACCTTGTATAATAATATTCATATGTTGGAGGTGTTATCCAGTTGGTCATCAATAAGTAGTGAGAATGGTTCTAGTGGCTTGTAGCCTTCTCTTTTTTTTTTTCTCTAAATGCTGCTACAACAATACTAGGTAGGAAATATTTTGAATTTTAGATGGTCTCCCACCTTTACATAGCCTATATTAAATTAAATCCATCTTTATTATGCAGTAATCATACAATGTAGTTGAACAATCTTTCTTTGAATTGTTCATCCATGAAAATTGGAGGATCGATCTAGACCTTTTAGTTTTGTAGAAATCTTGTTATTTGGAAATACACTAAGCATGTCAATTAAAAGATGAGAATGTGCAATCTCTGGAATATTTAGTTAGTTTGAACTTAAGCAAAACTAGTGAAACATATATAAGGAAAATGAAATTTCAGGATATTTATAATTAATGTTTACTTTGTGTTATTTTCAGAATCCAGGATCATGTTTTTTCACTCATCATAGTCTATACTTTCTTTTGATGGTTTACATCAGCACACAAGACTGCTCTTGTTAATTGCTAATGCTTATGTTGTTAAGAGCTAAAAATTTTGATTGATATACATGTGATTATTTTTGCAGCTATCTTCTACCTTCTTAAGATTTTGTAGAAATCTTTTTCTTATATATAATCAAAGTAAAAAATTAAATGATAGAAGATATTTTTATTTAGATTTATTTTTATATGGTGGTGTTATTTTATTATTCTTTCATTTACATGATTCGATCATTTTATTGTTTGTTTGAACATTTTATTTTTCTGATATATACGTTATTATTTTATTACAATAAAAGAAAGTATATATGTGTTGAGTACACAAAACTCAATTGTTATACTGTATTGAAAGCTTTTTAAATCTACATTATTTTATATAGACTTCAAGTAAGATAGTGAGCTTTAAATTTAATATATAAGTGGATACGGAACCTCTTACCCATATGATTAAGTCAATTCCATAAAAAATTAATTTATTTTTTATTAATTAAATGTTTTATTTTTAGCCAACCAAATCAGTTCTTTTATGATGATATATGTACCAGTTATATGTTAAATTTGTAGGTTAATATTGTTTAATAATTTTTTTAAATATAAATTGTTAATTTAATAATTAAATTATATAATTTTATTTTTATGATTATGTATATTAAACTTTAGGTAATTAAATATTTTTAAATAATATATTAGACTAAAATAAAATATCAATAGATTTTTTATTTGTATAAAATTTTAGTAAACATAATATATTTTTAAAATTTATAATTTAAAATTTGAATTATGTAAATTCACATGCTAAAAAATTATTAAATTATATAAATTTAAAAATTTGGTATGAATTGATCATTTCTTTTTTCATATATATCATGTTTAATATTAAAATATTTTTTAATATGTTATATAACCTATATTGATAATAATAATAATAATAATAATAATAATAATAATATAAAATTAATTTATTTTTTTCAGTTTTAATAAATATATTATAAATCAATAGTTTTAGATATTAATAGTTAAATAAATCTAATTATGTATGAATTCATAATTAATTATATTTTAATGTAATTTTTTAAAAATATATTTTTTACTAAGTAAAATAATTCAATATTAATTAAAAATTTTAGAGTTTGTAAAAATAATATTATAGATAATTAAATTTATAAACATTATAGTATAATTAAAAAATACATCAATTATTCAAGAAATGTTATGATATTTTTCTCTCAAACATTCATCACTTACATTTTTAGGTTTAGAGCACAAATATTTTTTAGTACAATTTTTCTTTAAGTTAGGTTATAATGAGAAAAAAAAAACTCTTAAATATTGAAAATTGTTGTATACTCAAAATTTAAATCTAAAATATTTAAGATATTTAAGATATTAAAATTAGTCTAATGATATATAAATCATGGAAACAAATTTTACGAAATAATGCAATTAAGTATTACTATTTTTACATTAAAAATTTTAAAATATTTAATTAAATCAAATTAATTTTTCATAAGTATTCAACCTAAAATTATTATTTGTATATATAATTTTTATTATATTATTTTTTAAGTTATGGCTAAAAATGATTGAAAAAACTAACATCGTTAATTTATATATAAATAAAATGACAAAGAAACGTTAACATTTTTATATATAAATAAAATGACAAAGAAACGTTAATATTTTTATATGGCCAATTATAGTTTAATACTTTTATATGGCCAATGTTTAGTTTAATGTAAGGCAAATATTTTATTCAATTGTCTTCTTATCCATGTATGTATTACTTTATTATTTATTATTAGACAAATAAATAAATATAATTTTCAATACTTGATTGTTAAAGTAAAATATAATTTTAAATAAATTTTTAAAAATAATTTTCACATTTTTTAAAGTATATATATTTTGAAAAAAAATGAAAAGTAGTAAAAAATATTTTTTATATTTATTTAATTATTATAAAAATTATTAGTATTATTTTAATCATAAAAAATTAAAAATTAGAATAGTTTTATATTAAGATTTTGAATTCAAATTCATCATGGTTCACGTTATATTAAAAAATATTATAAAATAAATATTCTATTAAATTATCTTCTTATTTATTTATATATAACTTTATTATTATTAGACGTATAAATAAACATAATTATTAGTCATTGATTGTTAAAAACAAATATAATGCTAAATAAATTAAAATAATATTTCACATATTTTTTATGTATACATTTTGACAAAAGATATAGGAGAATGAAAATACTAATTATAATGAATAATATAGAAAAAAGAATGAAATAAAATTTAAAAAATTTAAGAAATTTAAAAAATTAGTAAATATTATCAAATGATAATTTTAAAAATTTTAAAATATTAAATAATACAATTTAAACAAATGTCAACTATTGTTAAATGGAAAAATAAAAAATTCACCTAACAAAATTTCAAAATCCACGACACAGAAATGGTTAGGACAAATTCCGTTTTGTATATACTAACCTCTTCCTAAATTTTATGGTTACAACCATTCTGAATTAGCATGTCTACTTTACAAAAGTATACAGATGATTGTCTTGATTTTTTTCTCTTATTCACAAAAGAAACTAAAGAGAAATATAAATACGGTGAGTTATACAAAAACTTTTTCATTCTTAAGGTTTGAGAAAAATAATATCAAATTTATTTATTTTTCTACATATTCATAATTATATTATAAAAATATAAAATTTATTAACAGAAATATATTTTATTTTTTATTATTTTAAGTTAAAAGGAAAGAAATATTTTTGTTTTTGTTTTTCATTTAAATAATAAAAAATTATTTTTTCTTTAAATTTAATTTTGATACACTATTTTTATATAAAAAGAAAGTTACATATTAACCAATTAAAAATAACAGTGGATATAACTTCTAAAATAATTATTATTTAAATTAATAATTTTTAATTATATAATTTTTAAAATAAATATCAATGTGCAGTAAAATTAAAATAATTATTTTTCTTTTTATATTTTATATTTTATATTTTTTTGAACAGAAAAATTAATCTATTAATCAATGAGCTTTGTTATATTTTTTATATATTTTATAAATTACATAATAAATTAACAACTCAATATATTTATTATCAAAAATATAAAAATAAATTAATATCTTTATTTAAAAATAAAATTACAAATAACAAGAGCATTTTAAATTATTCTTAGTTAATATGTTTTAGTACAAAGTAGTACATGTAAGAAAAAAATAAAAAGAGGTACAAGTAGTTCTGGTTATTTAGGGATGAGTAGAAAATGTTGGATCCCCATATATTATATATGAATATTTTATTTCTTACCCCATCATGTATGTGCATCACTTCTGTATCTTGAAAAATAAAGACTAGACATCTTGCAGAAGAAGAAAAAGATGAGAGAAGGTTGTGGACTTTGAAGACTTCAACAACATTTGATAACTACGTACTAATTCACATACTTGTTTTTAATTGGCTATTTCGTGTAGTTTGAGGATTGCCAACATGGATCATCAGTGTTTCTTTTAGAAAAATGCTCTCAATTTCAAGTGTGGAATATTAACTTTTTGCCGTACGTGCCGAAACCTTTCTCCTTCCCCTCTCGATTTTCTTGTGTTGTCCTTTCTACGCTCCTCTCTGTCTCATCCTCACCATTCTCTCCTACCTTTTTTTCATTGATGCCTTTGGAATCTTGAGATTAGCCTCTCTCTCTACACCTATTACTTTTATCCATGATGGCTGGCACCGCTTCCTCAGCATCAAGTTTTTACCAACACCAACCTAACTCTATCTTTTATACCCTTTATCCACTGATCTATTACCCGACTAACCTGATATTAAAATTGAATGATTATGAGCTTAGCAAGCTTGATTATCTTTTGTTATGGGCTTAGGGCTTATCCGAACTCATCCAAACCCAATCCAACCAGAAGTCCTATCGGTTATCATTCCTGATCTACAATTCTTCCTTTTTGTTTCATGACAAGAGCAGTGTGTCATCCCTTTCATAATTCCAAATGAGACAAGTAGTATTTATTTATCTGTCGTCAAAAATTCTAGCAAAAATTGTATTGAAAGTCCTATATTGATTGAAGCAAAGGCTAACCATGCATATATAATCTAAGGGCATCTCTCATCTTACAAGCAGGTTTTTGGGTTGAGTTAGACTCATGTCTAATTTCAACATGGTATCAGAGCGTATCCTATTTATTTAATGAGCCACCTGTTCTTTTAACTTCACCCCAGATTCTAGTTGTCTGATCCCAACATGATCGGATGTATTGCAAGTCTTACATTGAGTTAGACCCATGTCTAATTTTTAACAAAAACATGAAAAACTACTACCTATACATCAATTTTTTTATAATTTTATAAAAAATTACAAATAAAAATATTAATAAAATAAGTTATATAATAAAATATAAAATAATATTATTAAAATTATTGTATAATTAAATATCTTAAATTTTTTCTTATTTTTAAATCTAGGTTCCTAAAATAAGTTTGTTTCTCCTTGTTTTAAAGTTTGTATTTCAAATACATTTTTTTTAAGTTTTTAATATTAAGTATCATGTAGATTCTATGTATTTTAAACAAAATAATAACAGTTTTTTAATTATAAAAAAAATCGTTTAAGTTGCAATGAAAAACACTTCGTTGCAATTTTCAGGAGATAGTGCTTGTGTTTTTTAACCGAGAAAGTGAAGTGAAGTTACTTTTTTGTTTGTTAGGTTCAAGTGTTTGTATATTGAAATAGATAATCAGATATTTTCCATAACATTGGTTGTTAACATGAGAGTTAGTTACATTTTAATTTAACATTTACGATTTTTATGAACATTTTATTTAATGTCTTTTTAAGTTATTTTATTTTATTTATCGATTATAGAAAAATGAAAAACATATAGTAAGATCAATGAAAGTTGATTAAATTTTTTCTATGCTGGGATGTGATCTCTCATTACTTAAGTTAGACTAGATTTCCGATGTTAGTTAAAAATATTAATTATGTAAAATATTTTTTTTCAATTTGTTGGATTCTAATACAATGTTGTTTGATACATGAAGATCATAATAATCTTTATTTATTATAGAGACAGTTTTGTGGAAGTAGGAAAAAGAAGATATAGATAGATTCATGTTGAAACAAATATAACGAAGATACGTTAAATGAATTTAACTTTAGGAAATTTGTTAAAACAAATACCCAAGTTTAAGTAATTTGATAAAATTTTCAAGTGAAATCACGTAAAATAAACAGCAATACACTCTACTATCTGAAAGATCAAATTGTTGCGAGGATCATGTGAAGGCACAACTTTGAAGAATGTCCTGCCTCATTTCAAACCAGAAATAAAACAAATTTGATAGAGGTAAAATATAAATACTTCCTTCTGACTTTTTACAAGACGTTTCTTTAGAAAGCTTTTATAATCTTTTTTATAAGATACTTCCTTATTTTTATAAAATACGTATTATTTTTTCTCTTATTGCCCTCAATAATTGAATTGTTGAAAGTTAAAATTAAATTAAAATTAATAAAGGTAAATATTGATAGTAAAATTAAAATTAATAATACTAAATAAGTATAAAATCAATAAATTGTAATAATTTTTAAAATAATAGAAAAACTAACTAACATTAACTATTTTTGTTTATCTTTGTATAATTAGATTATAACTAAAATAATTCCTTAATTAATTTCTAAGGAGAATACAATTAATTTGACCCTAAATAACTTTAATTGGAAATCATAAAAATACAGGAATTATCCAGAGTGACTTATTTTAAGTTTATAATAAGTATATTGCATGAAAATACATTGAAACCGGTAAAATATGGAATGGCAAGCTAAAACGTGAAGATTAGAGGTGTTTATAACTTGACCCGTCATATAAACCCATCCCGTCCATAATTAATTTTGATGAATTTGAATTCTTAAACAATAATCATGGTGTATTTTAATGATGGGTTGAGATTATATTTCTAAGTTATCCCAACCCAGCTTAATATTTCATATTCTTTTAAAATTCATACTTTTTTTCTAAACAATGATGTATTAAATAACAAGATTTTTTAACATGATAAAATTTAAATTACGTAATATAATATTATATTTATATTATTTATTTTAAACATATGCTAGAATATACTATAATTTTAGTTATATACTTCTTTAATTAATTATATATAATGTTAAGATTGATATATTATATCAAAATTTCAGGTTGATCTGATCTTAGTTTCATATATATTATCGAACTTTGATTAGATTAAATTTAAATTTAATTAATCTGATAAAAATTTCAAACTGCAAAGGCACACGGACATAAGGCTCTAATACCAGATTTCTTTCCTAACGGATAAACCCACGGCTAGAGTAGAGAAAACCCCAGAGGAGAGATTCCGGAATTTGCTGACCGAGAAGCTGTCAAGTCCCTGATGTTTAAACCCAATACAAGCTTGATCAAATTCAGTTACCACTTTTTTCACACTTGAATTAGGCATTGAAGCAGGCCTTCTTTTTTAATTTTAGATTGACTTCATAACTATGATGAGAATTTAGCTTTGTTCTTATTCTTTAACAAATAGAAAATGAAAGAATAAATTAACATTACATATTAAAATGTATTGTTTGTACACAAGTACTTGTAAATCAACTATTTTTTTTTTAAATAACCCCCTGCATTAAAGGTGATGTTCCTTATCCCAGTTTGATAAAAGAAAAGACGAAACAAAATGGATTCAATTATTGATCCAAACTTTTTTAAACCTTTATTTTATATTTGGATGGAACATTTTAATAATTTAAAATATTTAAAAATTTACATTTTTTATTTTAAAAATATTTTATTTATATAAAAAAAATTAAATTTTTATATTTAAATCTCTTATTTGAACAATAAATTTTAAATTTATTAAATTTTAAATTTTTTATTTAAATTAAATAATATAATTTTTATATTATACAAAATTTTATATTTAAATATTTATAAATATTTTTTAATTTTACTTCTATTTTTTTTATCAACAAATTTAAATATATAAATATTTTTATACTGCAACATAATAAGTAGAATAATAATTTAACAAATATAAATAATTGAAAGGATAACAAAAATACAATCATATGGTTTGATATAAAAAATATTATGTTAAAAGATGAAAGATAAAAAAAAAATATACAAAAAAATAACAAAAAAGAATAAAAGAAAAAATAATATCAACATTAAATAAAAAAATAACAAAAACATTATTATTCATAAAAGGAGTTAAAAAAAATTAAATTCTACCTATTTTTAAAAATATTTAAATTTTTTTATTTTAATTTATTAAAATACTCTCTTAAAACTTTTCTAAAAATAATTCAAGATATTTTAATTTCTAAAATTTTAAATTCTCTTCAAAATTATATCTTCCTAGAAAATACATCATCCAAACATTTTAAAATATATCATTCAAACAGTGTTAATGACTGTTTCCTTTAAGTACGGAACTGTCTTTTTTGTCTTGAAGTACGCAATTTTTTTGTCGTCAAGTATACCACGTCTTTTATCGGCCACAAGAGGCACATGCATCAAGTATTCAACTATGCCCCAGTTTGGTTTGTTTGGTTTAGAAAATGGTATAATTTAGTGAATTTCAGAATTTGATTGAGATGTATAATTAAATTATAATTACAGGTTCTACAATAGAATGTATGTCTGCAATTTTAGGTAGTAACTAAACAAGGTACAATATTCTGTGCGATGTCCTATGACGGGGATTTACAACCAAAGCGTTTGTTCTGCTTCAGATCTCACCTCGTCCAAGTGGGATGGTTTCACAGGCACGACTTCATCAACGTCCAATGTATAATGATGTAACTAAACAGTTTATATATTTTTCCATGTGAAACGTAGGTAACTATAACAAGCAACCCCATCTACGTGTGCCCGCAGCAGAGGAAAGCAAACACTACTGTTCTGCAATCACTAATTTTTAAGCGAAGCCCCGTCAAAATTGGTTAAAATATTGAGAAAAGCAGCGTGTATAGTCAATCAACATGCCATGGCAACTATAGCAATAAAGAAGAAAGGTATGCAGGTCCTTCTACATTGTCTGAGGAAAAAACTCAGGTGGTTAGCTCCATAGCTCCCAAAATATGATCTGTGATGTAAAACTGTGAGATTCATTACCATACATAAGCATCAGATCCAAACAAAACTGGAATTCAGCCATTCATAAGCACATTTTTTTTCATAAGCTTCTATAAGCTTTTCATAAGACAGACTAAATTATGATTAACAGAGGCATAGATGAGAAGAAGTCTTAAAACCTAATAAAAGACATCAAGGTTAATACTTTAAGGATGATAAATATGGAAAAACTGCAGAAAATAATTTATGATTACGTCAAACAGCAAACTAGTACCTTTGGTGCTGCAACTAAATGATCCGGAGGAGCATAATGAAGCATTTATAATCAAATAGCAAGTTTTTACACACAAATATTTGTACATTAGATATCTCAACTTTAAAGTTTAGGAGGCTCTTTGAAATATCTGTTGCCATCGGAGAAGAATATTTACAAACCATTGAAAAATTTGTCATGTTGTCTATATTACCTTTAAGTGGCTTGATGGGAAAATAACTGCTTTATCATGTATTGTTTCTATTTTCTTCCAACATAAGCTCCCAATTTAGACAAATCAGGAATCCAGAATGACAACTCAGAAGATCCAGTAGCAAACATAAGACTGCCAGGAGCCCACTTTATAACAGGAGGTCCGGTATCAGAAGTTGCGCTCCTCCAACTTGCAACCTATACAAGGAAAATAAGCATTAACATCTAAATAGTAAGTACTATTCCCACTTCAATTCCACAAAGGGAAAGTTATACTACGCTGCTAGCCAGAAGAGAAACATTTGACACCAAACCTACACATGCAACAATTTTTTTTTTAATTTATATTTTGATCTCATCCTTTAGCCCATGTAGGATTTTGGCCCCTTTGATCTTAATTTCTCACATTCAATCCTGATAGCTTTCCAACTATTCAAATTAAGTCACTAAGCCCAAAGTCCAAAACTTCATCATCCAATAATTAAAAATACAAAAGATTTCTGTTACGTTTCTGTTGACTACTGGATGAAGAAATTTTGGAATGACGAACTTAGTTTGAATAATTGAGAAATTATGAAGACTAAATGCAAGCAATTTAATCTAAAGGAACCAAAATTGCAGTTAAAGTATGAGGTGTAAGTGTAATTAAGCCAATTTTTTTCCAAGCATACACATTAATCACATTGGTTTGGTTGTAAAAATAATGCTTCAGTACATACAAAAATCAAAATTTCACAGGCTTCACAATACCATATTTTCTGATTTCCAGGTAATCAAATAGATTCAGAAGGAGAAAAAACAACAAATAAAAAAATATTAAAAATAATAACTAGCTCCTACCGCATCTAATGTGATGTCACTACATACCACAGGCACACATTAAGGAAAATGAAAAATATAGTCATTTACTGGTGATATTCCATTTATTAAAAGTTGCTATAACAGCATGTCTGCTTAAATTTATGTCAACACTAGTGATAGAAACAGATTCTTTAAAGAACTCTATTTTATTGAAAAAACAATGGCTTCCCAGCCTTGACCCAGAATAGGCAGATCGAGAAACACCAATACAAGAAATGATTGAGTATTCGAGAAACCCAACAACTCTCCTCATTTTTCCACAAAATACAAGTGATACCCTTCTAGTCTCTGTCTTCCTATTTATAACCTCTTCTGTCTCACTCTCTAACAAACTCCCTTAACTAACAAACCAATCAATTATTCTAGAAACTTTTGATTTTGACAAAACAAAGTAACTAATGGACTAATGGGTATCAATACTCCCCTCCTAAAGTTCCACCTGGTCCTCAAGGCGAATGGCTGGTGGTCACTGAAATGAAGCCTCACCAATGTTGCAACTGATTGAACCATGAAGGCCATGCCAATTCCACACTACAGGTCAAAAAATAGCTTCCATTCCTCCCGAGTCAAAGACAAATGAGTCCCCTATTCTTTTCAAGTGCTCTGTTTTCTGCCATTCTTTTGGCCTTGAAACAGCATGTTAATGCCATTGCTACTCTGCTGAGATCACATGGCCACATTGCAAATTGTCCAATTGCAAGTTGTAGCAGCTGATTATTAATATTGTCCTCCACTTCCTTTTGCTAGGTATGACCCATTAAAACAGAAAATGAATTCAGCCCACAAGTCTCATTTGCACAGCAAAAATAAAGAAACTAAAATTCCATTGTATTAGACTTGGAAAAATAAAAGAGATATGTGGCCCCAAGTAATCAGGGTAACACATAGACCTGTTGTCCAACCCTGTTCCTGTCATAGCTCCCTCCCCCTTCCCCACATGTGCTACTGATATGGGGCAACAGGACAGCAACCACCTTCTCTCTTGACCCTGTCACTGTTGCTGTGTTGGCCACCATACATGCACCCTGGTAATGGTGTTCTGGTGGTGGCAGCTTGGTCAATGAGGTAGACTTCACCTTTTCCCTTGCGATTGTCAGTCATGAACTGATGTTCTGGGATTGCAGAACCACTCCTTTCTCTATCCTCACCTTCATCTCCAAAGTAACATCAACCACTGCCCAAACGTCACTGTTCTGGATATGCAGAACCATATTCACCTGTGTTCTGGATCAAATCTGAGTTGGGCAGAGATGGTGATTGTGGGTTGGTCAGAATTCTTAAAATCCAACCGAATTCTTAAAATCCAACCCAGACTATCTCTCACACCTTCCACCAAACACATGCTAATGCTTCTCTTATTCTCAATCATCTCTTTCGTTGAATGGCCACTCTTATTTTGTTTCTTTTGCATCCTCACTTAGATGCCATCAACAACCTTGATTCTGGTTCTTGATCTCTAAAGTTGTTGCCAGTTCATATTCCCCAAACTTTATCTCTTCTTGTAAGAAAGAGAAGTCCTTCTCATTCTCTAAGACCAACACTGCCAATTTCACCTCTTTTTGCTTCCATCAAATAAGTTTCTTCTCCATCACTGCAATTTAGGTTCTTGATCTTCAAGCCTTTACTTTTCTTTTTATCTTCTTTGCTTTCCAAACCTTCATCTCCTTATATGCTTGCTTGCAATTCTAGTTCCTGATCTCAAATCCATACCTCTATCTTGCGCCATCTCTGGGCCACACCACTTCCTTCCATTTTGACCCCACTCCTGCTTTTCCCAACTTTGGGCTGGTCATTGAATTTTGCTCTTCCTCTTCCTCCTCTGAGTGCAGTTCAGAGTGTTGGAGCAATGTATCCAACATCTTTTCCAGTTTTCGAAAGTGCTGGTCCTGTGTCTCCAACCACTTTCCCAACAATTTGAACCTCTAGCTTTGAATATGCAAACCCCCTTCTCTTTGGAACTGCAACAACCTCTCCAAGGCTTTGAGTTCCCCCTCCATTCTTATGTTTGCCATTGATCCTTAGTTACCCTACCCACCGCTCCTGGATGGAGCTCTGATACTAGTTGATAGAAACTAGTTCAGAAAGAACTCTCTTTTATTGAAAGAACAATGGCTTCCCAGCCTCAACTTAGTCTAAGCAAACCAAAAAACACCAAGGATAAAAGAAATGAGTGAGTATTCAAGAGATCCAACAACTCTCCTCAATTTCTCATCCAATACAAGTAATACCCTTCTATTCCCCTACTTTCCCTATTTATAGCTTCTTCCCCCTCACTCTCTAACAAACTCCCTTAACTAACCAATAGTTCTACTAACTATAAATTGTAACTAACTAAAGTAACAAATAGACCAATGGGTATCTATCAACTAGTTTCAGTCAATTATAAACAGTTTCCAACTAGGAAAGAAATTACTATATTCACAATCAAAGGATAGGAAGTTCTTGAAAATTTCTTAGTGAAAAATGAAAGAAAAAACATGCTTATAAAGTTGAAAGCATGGAATCCTAACCGGACAATAACTACATTAACATTTATTAAATTACAAATCTAAAGAAAAAAGAATAGTTACAAAATGCAGAAAAGAAAGAATATAGCTTATCATACTTCTTTGCCACTTCGAACACTCCATGCATAGATGCTGCCGTCCCCAGAGCCTGCCAAAATTTCCAAGCGTAAAAATACAAGTTTAACAAACCAGCCCATGCAGCAAGCAGCAACCAACAGGATTACATAAGTAGATGAGAGAATTGCAAATATTAGAGAGAGAAAAGTATGTCTTGACGTATACATTTGAGAATAAATTATATTCATTCTAAAGCTTTCTTCCAAAACATAATTTCAGGCAAGATATATAATAATGTAATAGAAGTTCAATATGCATCTACCAAAATAAAGAATGGTCAACGTACCAAAAATAATATGAGCAAACAATGATTTTACCAAATGAATAATGATCAGTAAATTTGAGTGACACAAAAATGCTTACCAGATATTACAAACATTCCCTCAGGACTGAAGGAAGCTTCTAATGTTGAGTTGCATGACACAGGTGTGACATTATATGTGGATAACTATGTATACAAAATAAGAGAGAACAATTACACAGAAAGCCTTTCAAAGCAAATAAAATTAACAGAAATAGGTAAAAGTGGACTGAATTAACTAGGAAAAGTACTGACAAGTGTTCCACGGAATGAGTCAAGCACATGAATATGTCCATCTGCAGTTGTCAAAAGCATGAGTCGCCCATCATTACTAAATTTCACAACATTTGCATCAGAAATATCTCCCCCAACAGAAAATATCTCAAAGGGACCCTGTAGAGAGTGAATTTCACTATATTAGATTATTAGTGCATGTCACAATTAACATTACAGATACAGACAAAAAAAAGCAGGCAATTCTTATAAGTATTCTCATGCAGAATTTTCAAACCTTTTCATACTTGCGAGCATCAAACATTCTTATGTATCCACCAAAGGCAATTGCAAAGACAAGCCCTTGATCATCATATGATATAGCAGGCCTTCCTTGTACACGTAAAAGTCCCTGTTTCATTTTTAAAGTAATTAAGGAGCCCTTAAAAAAGTTATATATGTATTACATGCAAAAGGATATAGAATACACAAGCTATTACATGCACATGCCACTACCTGGCATTTCTCAGCCCTTTGATCCCATAGTAAAACAGTTCGATCTAGAGATCCAGATATAAAGCATTCTTTCCGGGAGCACAAGCTAAGTGACACAACTCTAAGAAAAGAACAAAAAATGAATATTATTATATAATAACAAAATGGAATGAACATGAGTACTGTATCATCTGATATGATACTTAAATGTATACGTAATGCCAAATACCAAACCTGTCATGGTGACCTTTGAAATATCTTAAATACTTGTTATCATGCAACGATAGAAGCCGCAAAGATTCTGCATAGATTAAAACATTTTTGTAATGAGCATACACAAATTTACTGACTAAATGGAGATTGATGAAGATAGATATGGTAAGTAGGAAATATACCATCCCAACCATTTTTTGAAGAGTAGATGACGGTTGTAGGATGAGATGTGAAGCAAACCAGGTCAACCCCATACTTCTTGCTGTTAATTGTCTTCAAACATCTGGTGACAGCTAAGAAATCTCAAAATTTCATGTTCAAGAATACATATAGATCAATTAGAAGAAAGAATGTACAGAGCAATATGGATGACATAAGACATTAAAATATAATACTATGAAAATAACATGAATTTCAAAAAATTCCGCATGGGTAATAACATAAAAAATTTCTTAATTGTGATTTATTTACTAAACAATCCACATAACTATTTAGTTGCAAAGGATGGAATATTTTGCAGTTGTGTAAATAACTTTTGGGTCATGCTATAAACATTATGAAGCTCAATCTGGTACCAGAATTTGCCACACCAAGCGAAAAAGTCATAAAACTTGTTTGATGAGGGAAGTTTCTATAACCTCTTTCCAAAACAATATTTCTTTTTTGGTTTTTAAAACTAAAAAACCAAAATATCTTTAAGTTGTTTTGGTTTTCTATTTTTAGTTTTCTGTTATTCATGTCCTACCATGAATTATTCTATCTTTTTTCTCCACTTACTCCCTTTCAAAAACAATTTCTGATAATTATTTTACAAATAGTTTTTAAAGACTAAAAAATCAAAAGCACAATCCAACACCCCTCAAGTCATGATACAATCTTTTAAAAGCATATTGGAGGCATCAATCACTTTGCCGAAATAAAGCAAGGAAAATGGAAAAGCAAAATTATAAGATTGCAACAGGACAAAAACAATTATATTCATTTGATTGTCTACATAATTAAATCAATAAATAAAATGGGGGCTTACGTTCCACCAGTAACATCATACAGACGAATGGATTCATCATCACTAGCAGTCACCAGATAACTGGATGCCCTGTGAAAATCCAATGAACTAATTCTGCCATTCTGAAAAAAGAAAATATGTATGCACAAAGGAAAAAATTAAAGACAATAAAAAATGAAGTAACAAAAGAAATTTCAAGCTGCAGAATATTAGAAACACTGCCCTAATGCCAAAATAGAACAGAAAACATAACGGTAGAAATGCTCACATAGTCTTTGAAGGCCATTCCTACTTCCATACTCTGAAGAATTTCTTCACTCAGCTCCAAAGACACCTTCTCTTCTCTCTCTACTTGTGTCCCTGCAAACAATTAAAACATAAGAAAACTGGGGGTAAAAGCAAATAGAACCGGGTTAAAACATAACATAAAAAATCAATAACAATTTTGAAATACCACCCATTTTAGAGCTAAACTTCGCCTTGGTAACTGAAAAGCTGAGCAAGATTAAGTGGAATACGAATGTGATTGTGCCTGGCCAAAAATTGGAAGTAAACTTAATCCAACTCCTAACTCATTCAATGCCTGAAAATATTAGCTTCCTTGTAAATAACTGCCATCAAATAGAAAATATTTAATAGAAGTATTTACTATATTAAAAATAAAAAATTGACTCACTATTTGTTTTCAAATAATTCAATATATTACATGCTCCTTAATTAGTAGTCAGCAGACTCAGTACTCTTCTAATAATACGCTTTTTTGTTGGAGCCACAAGATTACTATGATATACTTTTTTTGTTTTATCAAAATAAAAAATATATATATTAGCATTGCACGGGGGGTATTGCAGTAGCCAGTCCCTGTGGAGGGAAAACCACAATGGGCAGAACCAAAGGGGCGGGCAGGGGCCATGACCACCAAAGTTTTGAATATTTCTAGTTTTGGTACTCTGTATTATGATGATTTCTGGTTCTCTTTCAAGTTCTTTGGGTTACATGAATGGGTTTTTGATTCTATGAGTTTTATTATGTGGGCAAGGTTGGACAAGGATTCATGAACAAAGTATATGAAAATCATAACTATTTATTAATGACAGCCCATAATGTGAAACCAAAAGCTTAGTTATGTGCCTACTTAGAACTTAATATTGTATTTGATGTTATGATCATAAACTTTTGTAGGTTTAATTGGTATGCATTAATTTGAACTTTTTGCTACTTAACAATGGTCAATGATGTACTCAAAGACATACTAGCATAATCAATAAGCAAGTTATAATTTAACAGCTAGCATACATTGAAAAATTATTTTATTGCCAAGCATGTTTGGTTTATGAGAATGCATAAAGCTATCTAGAGCAGTGAGTTTAAAACAAATAACAATTGACTATTAATCCATCCATCCATCCCTTTCATATTTTTGTTTAAAGGATGGCCCTTTACTAGTGCAGGTTCTAAAAGAAGCACTCAGGGAATGACGGGAAAGGCGAAAGCCAAGAACAAGGCAGGATGCATTGCAGGATAAACTTGTTGCATATGTTGCTCTATCAACTGAATTGTCACAAGAAGACTAACTTTAATTTTACTCTACCTTTGCCATGTTGTTAGGCTGCAAATCTACTATTAACAAATAACTAATTCATTGTTCTTGAAAATTTAAAATAATGTGTAGTAAGAGAAAATTAAAGGTTTTATTTTTCATTTTCCTATAAAGATAATTTTGTGTAGTAAGAACTGACTGAGTTTTTGAGAGACCCAACAATTCTCCTCAATTTCCCGCCAAATACAGGTAATCCCATTCTATTTTTCCTCTTTCCCTATTTATAGCCTCTTCGCTTTCACTTTCTAACGAACCTCTTTGACTAACTAACTAACTAAAACTAATTATACCTCCAAGACTCTAACTATAAGATTCCTATTAGCAAGAAGTGAGATTTTGATATTTTTAAGTGCAACTAACTTTTTACCTCTGATTTTTTTTCCCATTCTAATATAGGTGAACCTTTTATGTGTTTCTTCTGCTTTATACAAATCAATCTTTGACACTTTGACTGTATATATGCTCTTTTCACCAGTTAAATTAATTATTCCTAATAGAAATAGAATAGGTCTAACTCAATTCTATAAGCTAGCTCAAGGGAAGAAGATCATCTAAGCCTTATAAGGACTAATTTGGTCAAATTTCTAGACAATGTGAGATATCTTAACACATTCCTTACACTTAGAATTGGACATATAGAGCATGAAGTTAGCAAGACTAAACATCAGCAAGTGGTCCAACATCAAGGACCTGGATTTTAAAGGACTTCTTACACGTTGGTTTATCTTACCCAAGTTTTAGCACTTAATATAAGCTCCTTTTATATCCTTTCTTCCGTCAATCTACCTTAGTTGTGTTACCAATAAAATATATATTACCTTCTCACATTTTAAATCTGTTAGATTGCAAAGTACATCGAAATGCTCCATTGTTTCAGTTTCCCAACGACAAGAGGTGGTTTTGTCAATCCTTCATCTAGACAGATATTTCTCTTACAGGCAATGCATAGCATAATGCATGTATCCTCCACATTTTGCAACCTCTGATCTACAATTAAACATAGCCGAGGCCAAAAAAAGGAAAGAAAGATAGATAGAAAGAACAATTTTAACATCCACAATTTGAGTCCTACTGCTGAAATAGGTGGCAAAAATTCTATAATCAATTAAGCAAAACTAACACCCAAATTTTTTTAAATAAATACAAAAAGGAAATGAATCTGATAAAAAGGATAAATTGGCATTCTGGCATAATCACCAAATAGTCACAAAAATTAGGGTGTAATAAAACAGTCAATGAATTACCTAGCAAACCTTTATGAGAAAAGAGGCTAAGAAACTGAAGTGGAAAAACCCAAAAGGGAGAGCATTAATTGAACACAGATAAGAGAGAGGTGCATCTACGCAATCAAAGTGGTAGAGTAACGTGCTTGAGAGAGAAAATGTGGGAGCTAAGAGACCATTCACCTTGACAAAGAGGAAGACCCCACCGCCTCAGCCTCCACGAGCAACTTCAGAGCCAAACGCCACATAGCAATACGTACAAAACAACAACGACGTCGTTTCATGCAATACTTAATATAAAACCAGTTTAACAAAACAAGAGGGCGGGTCAAGACTCAAGACCTTTAACTCGATCATACGAATGGTGGCTTTAACATACCAATTCGAGGGCATGTTTGGCAGGTGCGGAAATAGAGCAGATTAAGTTTTTTATTTGGTTTATAATCAATATGGTTACTTGACACTACAGAAAGTAGCGGATACTACAAAAATTAAATTATTAAAAAAATCTATATGTGAAGATGTCAAAAAATTAAGAAGATTGATAATGAATGATATACCTGCGATGGCGAGGGCCGCGTGCCGAACAAAGATGATACTCAAGAAAGGGTTACGAATGCCGTTAAAGTTGGAATTATATGAAAAAAAATTTTTGAAACTTGTTTGTTTACATAGAAATACGAGGGGAAGAAAGTATTTTACTTTATGTAGATTTTATCAAAATTTTAATTTCTTGCAAATAAAAAAAAAAAAGATGCAAAGGGGTTTTTCTATTTTTTATTTTAAATTATTAAAAATATAAAATATTTTAAAAAAATAAAAATAAATATTATATTAATAAAAATAAAAATAAAAACAAAAATTTTAAAGTTATATTATTTTTTCAAATTTATATAAAATAAATTTTATTTTTTTATGGAAGAATACAGAACAAAAAATGATATAGAAATATTTTAGAGGATTTATTTGTTTATAAAAAAAAAGTATTTTTTATAAATTTTATCTAAATTTTAAATCACTCCAAGTATAAGTGAAAATAAAAGGGAAAGTAACTTTTTTTATTTTATTTTTTTAATTATATATTGATAAAATTATTATATATTTTAAAAAATAATAAAAATAAATATTATATTAAAAATTTATAACAAATCAAAATTTTTAAAATTAAATTTTTTAATAAATTTATATAAAATAAAATTTACCTTTATCTTTTTATGGAAATTTTTTTTTTCAACAACTCACTTTTTTCATAAAAAAAATATTTTTCACATATTTCACTTAAATTTTAATTCTTTTCAAGTAGGAAAAAAAGAAAAGAAATATTTTTTTCTTTTTAAATTATAAATTATTAAAATTATTATATATATTTCTAAACTCATAAAAAAATAACTATCATATCTTTAATAAAATACAATAAAAAAAGAGATTCTTTTTTTAATTATAAATTATTAAAATTATTGTATATTTAAAAAATTAAATATTATATTAGTAAAATAATATAGTAAAAAACTATTTTTTAAAGTTAAATTTTATTTTTTTAATTTTTTTTTCAAGCAGAAGAAATGAACGAAACGTAATGTAGAAAGATTTTTGAAAATTTGTTTGTCCATAGATAAAGGAGAGAAAAAACTTTTTCATATATCCCACTTGTACTTTAAACAATTATAAATAGGAAAAAAAATAAAAAAATGATTTTTTTTTTGATTTTTTAATTATATATTGTTAAAATATTATTATTTTTTAAAAATAATAGAAAAAACTATTATATTAAAAAAAATATAGTAAAAAAATTAAATTTTTTATAAATACATATAAAATAAAATTTACCTCCTTCTTTTTGTCTATTAAAATGAAAAGAGAATATTTTTCTTTTCTTTTCTTATTAATTCTATCTATTAGAATTGAAATAAAAGATAAAGAAGCATTTTTTATATATTCCACTTAAATTTTAATTCCCTTCAAATAGTATAAAAAAAAGAAAAAAACTTTTTTTAATTATAAATAATAAAATAATTATATATTATTAAAAAAATTATATTAATAACAAACTAAAATAAAAAATAAAATTTTTAAAGTTAAATTTTATTTTTATAAATTTACATAAATAAAATTTATCTTCTCCTTATCATGCAACCAAACAAGAAAGAGAAGAGAAAAATTATTTTTTTCTTTTATTTTTTCCTCTTATTTCTACACATTTAGGAATGTAAATAGCTCAAGTCATCTGACAAAGGTTTACAACTTGATCTGTTTAAAGTCTAGTTTAATTTGATTTGTTTAATAAATAAGTAGACTTATAGTTGTTAAAATATCTTTTTAAATAAACAAACTAGGTTTAGATTTATAAAAAAAACTCGTTTAGGTTATACAAATGTCTATTTATCTCTATATATTATATATTCATATTTATTATATTTATTTTAAATTTTATATTTATATAATACTTATTTTAATATATTATTTACATAATATTAATATATTTACATAATTTGTTAAAAGTTAAATTTTTGTTTTTAATTTCAAACAAAAAATATCGTAGATGTCTTTTTCCTTGTTCTTAGAATAGAAACTCTCTTCTGTTATCTTTGTCTACTTTCATAGTTTCAAAGCTTCATTTTACACATTCCTAATTTTGGACAAGATAGGTTTATGTGCCTACCTCCATTGAACTCCTAGTTCTTGAGGTAATCTTGTCTAAGAAAGGTTTGTTATATGTGACACATTGTTTAATGTAATATCCTAAAATAAATAGTTGTGAAAATGTCTAACATTTATTATAAATATTGTGTATATTACTTTAATTTTAGAATAAATGATCTATATTTTGCTTTAGTTTTTTTTTTACCTAAACTTGTGTGTATATGCTTGCATGATGCATGTGTATTAAGTTTTTATCAAATTTGTTATGATATTATTAACAATCTAGTAATATGATATTTATTTGCATATTTTATTTTTTATATTGTGCTTTATTGTGTATGTGATGTAAGTTATAGTGTTACTTGGATTTAAAACGATATTTTAGATTCATTGTTTGTTAGATAAATTTAATTTATTTTTTGTACAGGTACCAATAAGGGTTGGATTGACATGTTCTACCACTTAAAAAAATATTAAAATGTTCTCATAAAAAGGATTTAAGCTTGCAAATCTTTTAAATGATATATATATATATTTATATATATATATATTTATATTTATATATATATATATATATTAAGAGAGAGGGAGAAAGTTAGGATTCATTAACAAGTGTCAAACTTTAACACTTACACCAATTTAATAATCTTATATAGAATACAAAATTCATCAATCCAATCGTTTATATAAAAGTTATTATTAAGTAGATCATGTATATAAAATTTCATACAAAACAAAAATTGACAGACACTTCATCTCATGACTATATTTTAACGGCTTATATGTTATTTAAATATATGTAAATAACAATAGTTGAATAACATACTATGAATTTTTAAATTCTTTGATATTTGATATGCTATTTATAAAGATATTATAACATTGATCAAAATAAAATTTATCTTCTTTTTTCCAACCATCCAAACAAAAGAAGGATTTTCTTGCCTTTCTTTTCCCTTTTGCTTCTATCTATTAAAACAACTTAATTTTTTTTCTTATTTATATTTTATTTCTTACCCTCCTTTTTTCTTTCTCTTATTTTTTTCCCTTACTGTAGGGGCAATCTTGGGTAAAAAAAAAGACAATATGTTTCGAGTTATCTACTATTCAAGTGAGACCTTGGATAAGAACTAATGGAACTACATTATCATGAAGAAGGAGTTGTTAGTGGTTGCCTTTGACAAGTTTCAATTGTATTTGATCATGACATAGGTACTTGTTTACATGGACCATTCAACCATCAAGCACTTGCTCTCCAAACAGGATGCTAAGCCTAGACTAATTAGGTTGGTACTCCTTCTTCAAGAGTTCAATTTGGAAATCAAGTACAAAAAGGAAGCAAAGAACATAGTTGTGAATCATCTATCTAAGATATATCCTTCTGTATAGCTCTCTGGTAATGAGGAATTTAGAGAATCTTTTCTAGATGAGCACCTCATAACCATCTCACACATCCCGGTATGAAAATTTGGTAAACTACCTAGCAGGTAATATCCTTCTCCCAAACCTTTTCATATGAACAATATAATAATTTTATGTCTAATGCTAAATACTATTTATGAGAGGAACCATATCTATTTAAAATTTGTAGGGATAGATTGAGAAAGTGCATACTTGAAGAGGAATATCATGTTATCCTGACTCATTGTCATTCAAGAGATGTTGGAGGTCATTTTGGTCTCAATAGAACTGCTCAAAAAGTTTTATAGACAATTTCTTTTAGCCTACTCTCTTTAAGGATTTCTTTAAGTTTGTATCAAAGGAGTGGTAATATGTCAAGAAATCATGGTATTCCCTTGAACAATATTCTCGTTTGTGATATTTTGATGTATAGGGATTGACTTTATGGATCCTTTTCCTAGATCTCTAAATAATGCATACATTCTAGTTGCAGTTGACTATGTTTCCAAGTGGGTAGAGGTTATGAAATTACTTACTAATGATGTCAGAGGTGTAACACGATTCTTAAAGAAAAGCATTTTTACAATGTTTGGATCACCTTGAGCAATCATCAATAATGGTGGCATGCATTTTATAAATAAGTAGTTTGAAAAGCTTTGAAACATTGTGGTGTCACTAATAAGGTCTCCACTCCTTATCATCCCCAAACAAGTGGTCAAGTTGGGATCTCCAATAAGGAGTTAAAAAGAATCCAAAAAAATTGTTAATGCATCTAGGAGGGATTCAACATTAAAAATAAACGATGCCCTTTGAGCCTACAAAACTTCATACAAGACTACCATTGGCATGTCCCCCTTTAGACCTATTTTTGGAAAAATATATCATCTCTCAATCAAATCGGAACAGAAAGCCTATTGTGCCATGGAATTTCTTAACCTTGATTTTAGCATGCAGAGGAAAAGTACCTTCTTCAACTCAATGAATTGGACAAACTCAAGATGGAGGCATATGCAAACTCAAGACTACAAGAAAAGGATAAAGAGAGAAAGTGTTAGTCTATAACCATGTCTTTGTCTATTTCCAAGCAAACTAAAGTCAAGATGGAGTGGTCTATATGAAGTGCTTCCCTATGGGGTACTGAAGCTAATAAAAAGAATAAGAAGACCTTTAAGATAAATGGATAGAGAGTTAAATACTAAGAAGGAGGCCTGTTCAAATAATGCACTATCATGTTGTTAGAAGAATCACAAGTAACCCCCCTATGGCACTACTTAGCCACTAGGAATAGGTACGTTAGGGCCATTACATAAAACAAGCGCTCATAGAAGGCAACTTGCTCAAAAAAAAGGGGGAACCCTAAACTGTTCAAAGGAGATAACACAATCATGCCTCAATTTTGCACAGTCTTGTTTCACAAACTACACGATTGTGCTATAATTTAGCACGACCATGTTGAGCACTTTGGTGGCTACAAATAATTGCCTGGATAGTGCAACATATCACTCAATCAACTCATTCTCTCTAACACTTGTTGACCATGTGTTTTTATTCTTCTCTCTGATTCATTTTATCTTATACCCTTTCAAGTATGTCACATTTGCAAATAAGTCAGCATAATTATGATCAACACGATTTTTCTCTGGTACGACTATGAAAATTAGGGAGTCAATGTTTAACATGATCGTGCCTTGACTTGTAGGTCATGCAAAGTCATTACGAGACTTCATCTTTTTACTAGCATGACTATGCTCCTTATCTTACACGATTGTACAACCTTGGACTCTTGTGATTAGCACAATTGTGCCCCATTTCTGCATAACTATGACAAATCCCAACTAGATCATTCATGCTTTTTTGCACTACCATACCTCAATTTTGCATGGCTATGATGATTTCCACCCATACTCATTGTTTTCTTTTCTTTTGTTTTTAGGAAAAATTCCTTCATGAGAGCACAAGAAAGGACACCTCTCACACCACATTGCCCATGCATGAGTTTGTCTAACCCATCAATGTCTAAGAAGTGCCTACAATGAGAATACAATTAGAATGGTTGAAGACATTTACCTTCATTCCCTTGAGGAGACTGGATTTGAATAACTTTGAGCAGCTAGGCATTGAGTAGGAGATTTAAGGTTACCTCCAAAGGATGGGACACATGGCAGCATCCCTTGTCATCGAGCCAGCATACTAGGAGCCCACCATTGAGTTCCTAGCATCCCTTTCATATGACCCATCAAAAGGAAACCCTTATGACTATAACATTAGTTATAAGCTATGGGGACATCTCTTCTAGTAGTCTCTCCCCAAATTTAATATGGCATCAGAGTTTGAGATTGGGGGTAGAAATTGCAACACTTGGCTATCTGAATGTCCCGAGAAGGATTCCTATTGAATTCCAAGAGGGGTCCTTCTAGTCAGAAGTCAGTAGAAAAAATGCCTTTGATCCTGTCCTTGCATTAGTGACCGTCGTTCTAATCCATGTCCATGCATCTTACATAGTGCTTCTTGCTTAGCTTATTTACAAGACAAGACAATAAAGGATATGTTACTAGAGCCCACTTGTTCCCCCTTTGGGTGACAGCTCGCAAGCACTTCATAGATCGGGAAGCTTCTTCATCATGTCCTACTTCTTCATCAAGGCAGCCCTAGAAGATGGAAGCAAGGGTTGCATTGGTATTGGGTCTTACATTAAATATTTCTATCACTTCCATGATGTCCTACACCTTGCCACAACATAGATGCACTAATCGATTTTGCTAGGGAACATGACATGGGCTAGAATAGGTTTGCTGAAATGTGGTCCAAACAGTTCCAACTATTTGGCCGTAGGACTAGAAACCACCATGAGAAGAATGATCTCCTACGACAAAGGAACACAACTCTGAAGAAGATCAATGGCCTAGGGTGGAGTAATTCATTTCTTAGCAACTCGGTCAAATTGAGGCATGGATGGACATTGATCTTTAGTTACTATGGCGCTAGGTGGGCCACCCACCTCCCTAGTAACTGGAGCACCCTTTCTCTTATACACTTAGGACATTTATTTTTCTTAGGAGGAACAATTTGATTATTAGGGATAGGTTATGTACTTTCCTGGAAGTTTTTAGGAATTGACTCTAAGCTACATTAATAATATTATTAATTTTTACTCAAATACTCTCTAATTCTAACTTGTGCGTTAATGTGAGAAGGATATCCTTAAAGCATAAGGGCTCGTTTTCCAATCATTAACACCCAATGAGGAGCACATTAAGGATACTATTGGCCTCTAAGTTTGAGAAATGAGACCTTCTCCCTCCTTCTTGGGGAAGCCCCATTTCTCTCCCTTCTCTATCTTTTTGTTGTATGCTTGCATATGTACATGCCTAAGTTTGATGAGGGAAACCTTCTTCCTCCTAAAATATCTTTTTGAAAAATCACACATCCCCTCTTCCTATTTTTACAAAACCCACCGTAATAAATAATTTTTCCAAATTAAATCAAGAAGGTGGTGTATGATTAAGTTTGAGGAGGGATACCCTTCCTTAGGTTTAAATGTTTGTACCTTGCAACAACCCCACATTCTCTAGATTGCTGATTGGTTTTAGATTCAGGAATCTCATAACTTTTTGTAACAAGCATTAATTTAACTTAATAAGGACATATGAGGTTTTAATGTAAATAGTTGATAATTAGCTATGTTCCTTGTTATCTTGTTTTGGACTAGAGTAGTTTTAGTGAAAAAAAATGATCTTAATTAAGGTTGTACCCAACCTCTTTCTCTTTGTGAGTGATTTCCTCCATGCTTACACATTCTAAAGCTTGCCTTGCAACCTCGTTAAGACTTTTATTAGTTGATTGCATTATAAGAGAATGATAAAGATAAATTAGGTTTTATTGAATAAATAGGGACTTGGAATATCACTTAGTACCTCTTTTGAGCTTAACAGATTGAAAGTTATTTTTCTTGGCATTCTATAATTAAGTTGCGATAATTTCATGTTCCCTGAGATGGAAGTAAATGTAAATACTTGATGATAAATAAGTGTCGCAACCGTAATTCCGACGAGACGACGGACTCGCTAAAATTTAAAAATAGAATTTTCTAGATTAATGTGGAGTCGCCACCAAATTTTTATTTAAGGGAAAAAGATTTGGAAAAAACCCTGACTCGAGGATGAGATTTAGGTTCGGGAGTCGGTTACGAGTAGGGAAGGTGTTAGGCACCCCACCCGCCTGTTCCGAAGAACAGTACCCTTAAACTGAGTGTGATTATTTGAAAATAGTTTGATCCCTTAATTAATGTGAAAATAAATAGGTTGATGGAGGTTAGCCTGACAGGACTTGATCCTGCTCCTACGTATTCCCTGGTGCAAAGGGAAACTCAAGGCTTACATAGTTCTGGTTTGTGAAGGCTTGACCTTCAGAGGTGTTTAAAAGGAATATGATACTTTGAAAAGATTTTTTTTTTGGAGGAACATTCAGTCCACTCATGCACAAGGTCTGAGGCGGCTAAGGCAACACGGGGGCCCATACGAGCTACTAAACGTCGAACAGCAGGTGGACTGCCAGTTCCCCGTTTAGAGCCCGTTGTGTGAGACCAAAGATCCCAAAACCCTTGAAAAATAACTTTATTTTTTAAAAGGACCTTTAGTCCACTCATGCACAAGGTCTGAGGCGGCTAAGGCAGCACGGGGACCCATACGAACTACTAAACGTCGAACAACAGGTAGACTGCCAGTTTCCCGTTTAGAGTCTGTTGCGGGAGACCCAAGATCCCAAAACATTTGAAAAAGAACTTTATTTTTGAAAGGACCTTTAGTGCACTCATGCACAAGGTCCGAGGCGGCTAAGGCAGCACGGGGGCCCATAGAAGCTACTAAACATCGAACAACAGGTGAACCGCCAATTCCCCGTTTAGAGCCCGTTGCGTGAGATCGAAGATGCAAAAACCCTTGAAAAATAACTTTATTTTTTAAAAGGACCTTTAGTTCACTCATACACAAGGTCCGAGGCGGCTAAGGCAGCACAGGGCCCATACGAACTACTAAACATCAAACAGCAGGTGGACCACCAGTTTCCCGTTTAGAGTCTGTTGTGAGACCGAAGATTCCAAAACATTTGAAAAAGAACTTTATTTTTGAAAGGACCTTTAGTCCACTCATGCACAAGGTCCGAGGCGGCTAAGGCAGCACGGGGGCCATAGAAGCTACTAAACGTCGAACAGCAGGTGAACCGCCAGTTCCCCGTTTAGAGCCCGTTGCGTGAGACCGAAGTTTCCAAAATATTTGAAAAAGAACTTTATATTTGAAAGGACCTTTAGTCCACTCATGCACAAGGTCAGAGGCGGCTAAGGCAGCACAGGGGCCATAGAAGCTACTAAACGTCGAACAGCAGGTGAACCGCCAGTTCTCCGTTTAGAGCCCGTTGCGTGAGATTGAAGATCCCAAGACATTTGAAAAAGAACTTTATTTTTTGAATATAACAAAGATAAGAAAAGGAATGACTTGATATGAAAAAGGAATTTGTTTTTAAGTGAATTTAATTTTGAGTTTTTGAACCTTGACTTGATCAAGAATGAGCTTGACTCAGACTTGATAATTTTGAGGAAAAACATTTGAAGTTCATTTGGAAATTTGAGAGGCGGAGGATTAAACTCAAAGTTTGATTTAATTTTATTTTAAGAAAAGAGTCAAAAAGGAGAATTTATTTTGAATATTTGGCTTGAATTGGACTTGATTTAACATAAACTTAACTTGATTTGAAGTTAAGGAAAAGAATTGCGAACATGCTTCAGTAATCAAGCGATAGAAATTTCATTTCAGATCCAAATTAGACAAATAATATCATTACAAAAACTAGAGAGAAAGGAAAAGAGAACAAAACAAAAATCACCAAAATCATAGATCATTTTACTAGTTAAAAACAAAAATGAAAAACAGAGACGAAGATCAACCTCAAGAACATAAGAGTTTTTTGCGCCAAAATTTGAATTCAAATATCAGAATTTTTAAAAAATATTTTTTGATAGATATGAAAAATTAAAACTAATTAATTGAAAGATATGGATATTAGGAACCAAACAAAACAAGTTTGACATAAATCCAACTAGAAATGAGCAAGTTATGCACAAATCAAACAAGTTAGGTTAATTTGTGCACCAAGATGAACATACTTCTGTAATCAGGCAATTAAAATTTCATTTGAGATCCAAATGGGACAAATAATATCATTCCAGAAACTTGAGAGAAAGAAAAATAAAACAAAACAAAAATCACTGAAATTGGAGATTATTTGACGGATTAAAAAAAACAAAAAATAGAGACGAAGATCAACCTTAAGAACACACAAGATTTTGGAACCAAAATTTGAATTCAAATCTCAGAATTAATATTTTTTGGTAGATCTGAAAAATAAAAACCGATCAATTGAAAGATATGAATCATAAGGATCAAACAAAACAAGTTTGACATAAATCCAATCAGAAATGAGCAAGTTATGCACAAATCAATAGGTTCATTTGCCCACCACGACGAACATGCTTTAGTAATCAGGCGACATAAATTTCATTTCATATGAAAATTAGACAAATAATATCATTACAGAAACTAAAGAGAAAGACGAAGATAACTCAACAAAAATCATCGAAATTGGAGATCATTTGATCGATCAAAAATGAAAACGAAAACCAGAGACGAAAATGAGCTCGGAAATCCAAGAAGAAGAAAGAAACTTAAGCAGAATAAAAGTAGGATCTAACCTCGATTGGAAGGTGATGAAGATCTGGTTTGAAGGCAGAGGTAGAGAGTCTCCTAGGTCCTCCCTTCAAAAATTCTGAAAATCCCCTCCCTCAAGTGCTCCTCCTCCCTCATTTTGGTGAAGGATCTCTCCTTATATAGAAGGAGGAGGGATTGAAGAATCCCTTCTTATCCAATGTGGGACTTCTTTCCCACATAGGAGAATTTTTCCTTTTCTCTTTCCTCTTCTTTTTTTCTTTTCTTATTTTTTCCTCTTTTTCTTTTTCCTCTTCTTTATTTTTATTCTTTTCTTTTTTGCTTTCTGTTTTCTGTATTTTCTGCTTTCTGTTCTTTTTTCTTTCTGTTTTATATCTTTTCAAATTTTTAATTAACTTAATTTTTGGTTAATTTTAACGATTGGGGGCCTCAGACATAATTGAGTGTTTACAATAAGTGATCAAGAAATGGAAAAAATAAAAATAAAAATAAAAATAAGGAATAAAAAGAAAAGTGACAAAAATGGGAAAATAAAAAAGGGTGTAAAATTCGAAGAACTCAACTAAATGAACTAAAAAGTATAAGTGTTTAGGACTACAAAAAAATTAATAAAAGTAAAAGAAATCCCTTTGTATTTCCTTCCCTTATTTTATCTTACCTAATTATGTGAATTCCCTTGGTCACATTTCAAGCATATAAAGACCTTTCGATTCTATATACACTTTAGCTTTTAGTGGAGACTTTGAGGTTTATAGGCAAGCTTATGGTAGTGCATGGTTATGAGGGGCAAAGTGAAATGGAATCATACCCTCATACAAGAGAAACGGTAAGCAGAGTGACTTCCTTTAAATGTGGAACTTGACTTTAGGTAACCAAAATACCCTAATTAAATTATTGGATTTTTTTATGATGGTAATTGTGATTGTTTGTTGCATGTAAATATAAGATTTTATAGGTTCTATACCTATTGCATTCCCATATGTTGGGTTATTGTTTGGGCGTAAGCAATGTTTAAATTTGAGGATTTTGATAAACGATCATTTTATCAATTTATTTGCAGGAATTTAGGCATAATTATTACACAATTTATGATTATTCACTTGTAATTTTGTCCAATTTCCCTTAATTTTATAGAAATGATCTTGTAAATAGAGAATAAAGAAATACACAAATTTTGGGGCAAAGGAGTGAAAAATGAGCATTAAAAGATAAGAAAATAATAGAAGTACAAAAATTCCCCTCAATTCGTCTTCATAGCAGACTAAGGATTCCAACATGACTATGCAGATCTGAGCATGTCCTGCCAACAGAAAGTAGCACATCCATGTAGAATAATGACCGGGTTCATGCCAAAATTGGGAGATGCTAGAAACGAGCTACATCAGCCCCTAGTGATAAAAAAGAGATCCCATTAAACCCTAACGATGCTGCAGATGACCTATAGAGACCATGATGGCTAAGGAAGCAGCTAGGTCAACTTGGTTTGTGACAAATGGAGTCTTAATCCATACGTATAAAAGGGAGGTTCCATCTTGGGAGACCACACATGATATGAATCTCAAAGAAAGGTAAAGTACTAGAAAAATGAAGGTCTTGATGCTATGTTAACGGTGGATGAAGTTTGGATGGAAATATGATGATAATGGAAGCTTCACCCTAGGGAGATAAGCTTCTACTTCTCCTCCACCTCGAAGGCCAAGGATGAGGAAATCCTTCTCTTGAAAGATGAGCTAAGAAGAGAGATATTTTAGGGAAAAATTAGTAGTCAAATTCTAAAAAAGGAATTATGATTCAAAAGTGTGCAAAAGATCTACAAAGATGCCTATTTATAGGCAAGCCTGGATGGAAACAAAAGGCTTCAAATTTGTCTCTATCTTTGGAACCTTGAGCTTAGATTGTTGCCTAAAAAGTGAGGCCAATAAGAATAATGGAGCCAAGTAATGACATAAGAGAAGTGAGCCTGAGCAATATCATCCTTGGCTTCTACCTCTCCTAGCATCTTCTTGGATTTGGACTTGGTAATGGATCTATAGGCCCACTAGGTTTGCCTATACCCAATAGGGTTTTTGGGAAACTCGTTCTTTCCCATGAATAACTCCATGATCGAATTATTTTATAAATTTCCCTTTTTCTTAATTTTGATGGTTGAATGTTTGGCATTTCATATGTTTAAATCCTCTTCAAGATTTACATGTAAAATCCAAGGGAAAAGTTTGGAGGTTTTTTGGTTGCATGTAGGAAAGCAACAACCAAAAGACCATTTCTTAGGTTAAAATGTATCTTCTGTTTTGGATGTTTGAATATTGAAACATTGGATTTTGACTTTGAAATTTGGTGTCTTAATTCTATTTCTCATGTAGTTTATCACTATAAAATTTATTATCAAATTTGTTTTATAGGATTTAGGATAATTTTCTCAAGTTGCTAGTATTGTTGAACAGCTAATGTGGCACCAACAGATTTTCATAATGAACTCTTGAAACTACAAATAATCTCTAAAGGGAAACCAAGTAGGATTAAGAACTAAAAGTAAAGAAATTAGAAAATTTGGTGTAAATAACGAAAATACCCTTGCATATGGGAAACCCAGATAATGGAAGGAAAAATAATAAATAAGGATTAAAATAAATTTTAATAGGATTATAGAACATTAATACTGATCAAAAGTAATGAGAAAAGCTTAGAAATAAAGAATGGATGAAAAAACCCTTAGAAAACTCCAAAAATGCCTCTAGAAAGTTCTACTTTCTGAACAAGGCTAATATGTTCCCAAAAAAATATCAAATGATCTTAGATTAACTAGATAATGAACCAAAAAATGTTAGAATTTTTGAAATAACAATTTGGTAACTTCTCGGGTAATGTTGAGAAAAATTACAAAAACATCCTTGGAAGGCCAAAAGGGAAAAAAACTTAGAAAGAAGGCAAACGTGGACCCCATATGGTCTAAACGAAAATTCCATGTGAAAAACATGGTGATGAGTCACCAAATGAGTCAACATTAAGTAAATTCACAAAAGAGAAAAGTAATAAATGCAAAGATTCTTTTAACATGGTTATGGTTAATTAACCTTGATTAATTGAAATTAACTATGCTTAGGGAAAGATAAACTTGATTAGTGACATAATCAGTCTCTTTAATACTAATTTTATTCTAAAAGGATAATTCCTTATATTTTGAATTATTTTGAAAAATGGAAATTCCATGCAAAATTACCAAAATACCCTTAAGTGAAAAATTATTCCTAATTTGTCTTTGCTTGGCCAAATTTGCTTAGCACATTGGAAGGCCTCATTTGTTTTAGAATTCACTCTCACTTATAAAATCTCTCTAAACTCTCTCCAAGTTAAACCTAATCCAAAAATTATAACCTTTCACCTTAAGCCTAAGTTTTCATCTTTAAGATTTAAGCTAAAATCAATCTCTAAGCACTAAGCCCCACCACTTTCACTAAGAAGCTCTTTATGGACCATGAAGGAGGGACCAAGTTCAGCACCACAGCCACAACAAAATCCCACACCAAGTCTCCATTAAGTGGGATTTTCTACTTTCTCTTTTAAGCTTTAAATCTTACTTTTTATGGTTCTTTGGTGGATCCTTTCTCTAAGATCCATAGATCTCCTTTTGTTTGGACTCATGAGGGCTGAAAGGCTATCTTTGAACGGTTCAAAATGAGAATCATAATTTTTTATTAATTTTGAAAAATAAAATGAAGTTTGGATGGATTAAAGTGCTTCTAGGCACCTTAGAAGCAATTTAATTGGTGAAAATTCTTTAAAAATCCATTTTGATGCTTTGGGAAATTTTGAGAGGTCATGAGAAAATTTTTTGAAGTGTTCATGATAGGATAGGGATGGATCTTGGAGTAGATCTTGTGGAACTACATTTAGTTATTTTGAAAAAAATGCTATCTTGAATGTTTTTATGCTTAAAGCTTGAAAGTTGTTAAATCTCTTACTATGGTGGACTTGCCTGATAATATGTCCAGATCTGAACCCATGGACAAAAATATTAAAATTCTAGGAAATATTAATTCATAAGTCCCAATAACTTGCTTTGGGCATAGATCTAAAAACTATTAAGTGAAAGTTAAAATTTTGGGACAAAAAATGGAACAAGCTTCATAAGACACCTATGACTTTCTTTGAACATGACCCAAGCTAAGGAGTTTGGACAAGACTTGTAGGGATCAAGTGCTTAAGGTGCTATAAGTGCACAAAATCATGGGAAGATTTAAATGATGCATTAAGAACCTTTTTTTTGATAAATGGGAAGATTTAAATGTGTAAGAAAGGTTTAAAAGTGGCCAGGTTCTTACTAGCCAAAATTGATGAAATCAACTGAGATCCATAGTTAAAACTTGAGCTAGATTTTAAGAATGCATAAGTTGATAATTAAAATGAACCATGAAGTTGTGAGGAGGAAAGAGACATTCGACCATGACCTTTAGGAATAGAAGAGAAGCCTTAAAATTAAATAAATTTGGTAAAATTTATGGCCTAAACTTCAACCTGAAGGATTCATTAACTTAGGTCAAATAAAGATTAAAATTTTATGTCTTAAACTCTAGGAGTGACATTTAGTCACCTTAGGGTTAATTAGATAGGAAGAGGTTTAAATTCTTAACTAAGGTTAATTAAGCATCCTTGCCATATAAGCATAAAGGATTAAAAGTGTAATAAATTTTAGAAAAAGGTAGTAAATCCATTCAGCCATGATAACTAAGTTTGTGAGAGGAAGTTAAAATTTTCACTATGATTTAAGTCTAAAACTAGACATGCATAAAATGAGTAATTTGGAATGAACTATAGGGTTGGAGAAATACAATAGATTATTCAACCATGATCATCAAGAGTGAGGGAAGTCTTAAAATTCCTAAGTTAGGTAATAATTAATGATATAGACTTCAACTAGTAAAAATCATCTTCTAAGGTAAAGAAAAGAGAACTAGAAGGCCTTAGAACCCATAAACATGCATTTGGCCACCTAAGGTTAAGTAAGTAACAATGAGTTTGAAAACTTGGTTTAGGTACATTAAGAAGCTTTTTTTATGTGATACTAAAGGATTAAAAGTTTAAATGAAGCTTGACAATGACATGTGTATCATTCGACCATGCATACTAAATTGACATAAAGAAATTAAAAAATTGCTAACACATAACCTTTAAACATTGTATGATTAGGTTATGTATAAGACACATAAGTTGAAGTGCACAAAGAATAAAAAATTAAGAAATATCGTTCAGCCACCTAAAGGAAAACTTCTAAGTTTTATAAAAATCATGTGAAATAAAGTGGACTTTGAGAAAAGGAAAGCTTGAGGAGTAACTAGAAGGTTGAGTGGATTAATCTCCCATAGTAATTCATCATAAAACGTTATGAGTTAAACAAGTTGGACATGTATGGGTGTATGTAATTATGTTACCCAAGACTGATTGATAAGCCAACTTGTGTTACTTTATGAATGCAAAATGTCTAATATGAGTTGAATGATGAATGCTCATAAATTTTTAAAGAATGATGCTATGTATGATTAGTGATGTGATAAAATTTGAGACCTAACTATGCATAGGATATAAGTGGATTAATCTACCTTCTATTCTTGAGCATGCATGATTATCCCTCCTATATGCATGATTAAGAGTAGATTAACTTTTTATGGATGGTTAAAAGTAGTGAGAAGAATTTAGAAACCTAAGAAGGGACGAAAGCACCCTTCGGAAACCCCAAAAATGACCAAAATGCCCTGAAGAGCTATACTTTCCGCACAAAGCTAGTCAGTTTCCATAAAAATAGAAAATGGCCTTAGATTAACATGGGAACAAACAGAAAAGTCTTAGAAATGTCAGAGGAATGATTTGGAAAATTTTTCGGTAATGCTGAGAAAAATTACGAAAACGTCCCTAGAAGGCTGGGAAGGCAAGATAATGTGATAGGCAAGTCAAGAGTGGGCCCCACACTAATATGCATGAAAAGAAGCAGCTGAAAAGGTGGTGGTGAGTCACCAAACTCAAGTCAACCAAGTCTTCCACAAAAAGACAAAAGTGAATAGTAAAAAGGTTCCTTTAACCATGGTTAAGACTAATTAACCTTGGTTAATTAAAATTAAAGCATGTTTAGGCTAATTTAATCATAATTAGAGGTAAACTCAACCTAATTAACACTAATCTAAACCTAAAAGGATAATTCCTTGAATTTTGATTTATTTTGGAAAATAGGAAAAATCTAGGCAAAATTACCAAAATACCCCTAAGTGCAAAACTAATTCCACTTGGCCCATAAGTGGCCAAATTCTTTTGGGACCCTTGGGACCACATTTGCTTCAAATTTTTTAGCCTAAACATTTATCGAAATCCTCTCTATGCTCTCTAAGCTCACCTTACCTCGAATCACCCAAAACCTACACCTTTAAGCCTAAGTCTTCATCTTTAAGCCTTAAGATAGATTAAAGCCATAAACACCAAAGCCCCACCACCATCACTTGTCCATGTTCAGATCAAACAAGAGGGGACCAAGGAAGCCTTTAAAGCCCCACAAAAAACTAAGGATTTTTCAACAAGTAGGATCCTTCTATCTGTCTTTTTATGTTTCTAACTTGTCTTTTTATGGTGTGTTTGTTTTCTTTCATGCATCTTTTCTTCAAGATCTATGTATCTTATTTTTTTTTCACTTGAGAGGGTTTAAAATTTTACTTTAACCGTTGAAAATCAGCCCCACCAACTTTTAGTGATTTTGGAAAAGAAAAACAAAGTTTGTTCGGTTAAAAGTGCTTTAAAGGCACTTAGAAGAAATTTAATTGGTGGGTTTTGTTTTTGAAGCTCTGATCAATTTTATTCTCTCATGAGAAAAGTTTTTGAATCTTATTTAAAATAGGATGTGTGGATCTTGGAGTAGATCATGAGAATCTACTCTTTATGGCTTGGAAAAAAATGCTATGTTGTTGTTTTCGCGCTTGTTTTATGATTTAGTTTTGACCTTGTGATTTTTCTCTTGTGATGAGTTTGGTATGATCTCTAAGCTAGATCTGCACCTATAATTATTTATGTTAAAAGATGAAATAATTTATGTAATAAGTTCCAAAGGTTCCCTTTGGACAATAGTTAGAAAGCTACCAAACAAAAAATGTAATTTTTAGCCAAAGCTAGCAAAATCCTTGTATGGCACCTAAGACTCATCATGACCAGCACCTAAGCATCACAACCTGGATGAAACAAGCATGGACCATAGGCAAGAAGAGCTGAAAAAACATAACACCACTGAACCAAGGTGGTATAACATGAAAGCTTGGAAGAAATCACCTTGGCTAACCAAGGAAGACTTTTAGCCACCACTCCAAAAGCATAGTTTAACTTGGTTAAAATTTCTCTAAGTAAATTAAGCTCTACAATCAGGTTTTAAATGAACTAAATTAACCTTTGAGCCAAGTTAATCAAAGGAAAAATGGGTTAAAAACCTCTAAGAGTGCATTTGGCCACCCTAGAGAGATTTGGGTAAAAATGGGTTAAAAATATGATTAAGGATAAATCAACCATTTTTAGTAAGTAAATAACTAATTTCAAGGTTTAATCAATATTTAAAAGGTTAAGTTTTATAATATATAGCCTATGTAAGGTTAAGGTAAAATCTAAAAATTACTAAATAGTAAAAATTCCAAAGAAGCTTAAAATGGATAATTAGAAAATTTACCATAACTAAAGCAAAGGTAAATTTGAAATTCGGCCACTCCATTAAGTTTTAGGTAAAAAGACTTAAAATTACCTTAGACTAAGTCAATTATAAACTCTAAACTTGGTCCCCAAGTAATGGACAACTTAGGTCAACTAGGGTTAAGAAATGGTCAACTTAAGTCAACTATGGTTTGGAGAAGGAAACCCTAAACCTAGAAGAGTAGCATTCAGTCACTTAGTGGTTAATTAACTTAAAAAAGGTTTTAATTTCCAATTGAGTTTAATTAAGGACCTTTTTCATGTGAATAATATGAATTTAAAGAATGAAAAATTTTTAAGATGGATAAAGAGACCTATTGATTTTTTTAGGTAAAAATGATCTTAGGGTTAAGAAGGAAATTTTGGAAACCTAAGTCTAGAAAGTTGGAATTCTGCTACCATGTTTTAAATTAATTAAGAATGAGTTTTAATCCTTAACTAGGCCTAAATAATGACCTTAAACATGTAAGCAAAATATAATTGAAGTGTATGAAAGGTAGGATTTAAGGAAGTAGGTCATTCGGCCATATAGGAATAAGTTGACCTAGAAGATTAATTAATTTATACTTGCCTTAATTAGATATTATTTGGTCTAGAATAAAAGATATTTTAAAGGTTTATGAGTCAATTAGACCTAATTATTAGGGTAGTAAAAAGGAAAACACAAGGTAACATATTTCAAAGATTTGTTAGAGGCATGATTAAGAAGAATGGTTAGGACTTAAACATGAAGTTAGAGGTTCACTAAGTAATTTGGTCATGGCATTCCTTAATGAGAAGGAAGTTCTAAAAGTATCTAACTTGGATTCAAATGAATGAGTTATACTTCAAATAACCTAAATTAACTTATTAGATGGGAGGAAATGAATTAGAAGAAATTAGGATGCTAGAGTTTATATTCGGCCATTCTAGGTTAATAAAGAGAAAAGAAGTTTAAAAATCCTAATTTATATAACTTAAGAAGTCTTAGAATGTTATGAGAAGAATTAAAAGTTTAAAAGAAAGTAGACAAAGGTACAAGTTACCGTTCCACCATGTTTAATAAAAAATGTCCTAGATAAGTAAAAGTTTGTAAATACTTAATAATTGAACCTAAAATAATTAGGACATGCATAAGACTTGAATAAAAGAGAACACAAAAAGTAAAGAACTTAAAAAGGTTCCATTTGGCCACCTAGATTAATATTCTAAGATGTAAAAATTTTAATGAACGAATATAAACTTGAGAAAAGGAAAGGATGAGAGGTAACTAAGAAGGTTGAGTGGAATAAGTTTCTTGAGTGATTCAACATTGGAAATCGAATTGAGAAAATTGTTTGGACTTGTATTTGGGATATAATGTTATGTGATTTACTAGTCAACTTGTGTTATTAATTGTGAATTTTCATGAATGAGGAAGAAATGATGATTATGTATGAGATTGGTTTATGTTGATCCGAAACCTATATATGCATTCCATATTGATTGGGAATTTGTTTGATCATGCATAATTATCTGGAAGCTACTAAAATGAACCTAAAAGTTTTAAGGGATCACTAAAGCAAACTTATGCGAAGACGTAACTTACTCCCTTTGTGCCATGTGCACACCCGAATTTAGAGGGCACTTAGAGCTCTTCATAAGAGGAGACAAAATGTCCTTTTAGGAGACTTAAGTTTCTCCAAAAATCCTTCTACTATGAAGACTTAAGTTTGTTCAAAATCTTATAAGGTGCTGACAACCACCCCGGAATGAGCTCATATCCTTAAGTAAATAGAAGGTAGGGGGTCTAGCCAGTGAAAAGATATTGTTTGACAAATTTTAATATATATCTATCTAATTTGTGGGACCAGATTTATGATTTTGCCAAAGAATGGGCTAGAGAATGAGAAAAAAATAACGTATAAGACATGGAATAATATGTATGTCAAATAATATCTTATTTGTGATCCCAAGCTTATGGTTTTTAAATGAATGTATGTTTAAGCAACAAGATGTTTTTGAAAATAAAAGTTACCCACTTCAGAAGAATGTTTCAAAGAATTTAAAAGTAATCTTATACAAATGAAATGATTTCTAAAATCAACTAAACTGGTTGGGATTAGGTGATGACATTAGAATAGAGTAGAAAGCCTACTGAGAAACTTAGTTTCTTACCCCTACTCCTTTCCACTTTCTTCCTAGACACCTCAGACGTTGTTTATTGTGGTAGCAGTTCATATACTTGAAATGGACATGAGGCACTCCTTCTAGAAGAAGATGTACATTGCACCGATGTTGAAAATAATTGGATGCAAGCATCCTAACTACTAATATATAGTATTAAGCTGACTTATGTATATATTGTATTAGGATGTGTAGAAGGTAATTATGTAAATTAAGGTTTGTAATAATCTTATAATAAGGCCTACGTGCCTAAGAATTATGTGTTGTATTGAAATGGTATGTATAATTATATTGTACTATGTATGTTATGTTCTCAATATGATTAACTATTTATGTGCAAACAATTAATGTAAAGAATAACATGAGTAAATAGAGTTCTTAACGTTTTAAACGCGCGTATAATTCGTCTAATGATTTAGTCTATCGCTATGTACATTTTACCGACGAGGCTCGCAGTTTATATCAAATAGTTTTAAAAAAAAATTACCATATTTTCATATAAGTATTTTCTAAAATGAATTCCACATCATGAGACAAAAAACTAAAAATGGAACCGAATAGACGACTTAAGCATAAAATCAGAATTTGTTTTTAGGGTGTTATATGTTTACGTCTCAAGAATTGCCCGAAGGTGTGGAATAGAAACTGAATGAGACATTAAGTAGGGCATAGAGAAAAATGTGAGTCAAATAATATCTGTGATGAGATCCCAATAATTTATAATGTTTAAGGAAGTTACATGTTTATGTAATAATTGTTCTTTTTGTATAGAAATAACCCACTAAAGTAGGCGTTTTTGAAAGATTAAAAGAAACCTTGTGTGTATGTCACAATTTTTCTAATAAATTGAAGTGACTAGGTTGAAAGTGATGACACTAGAAGTAGAGTAAAATCTTATTGAGAAACTTAATTTCTCATCCTTTGTCTCCCACTTTCTTCCCATACGAACACCATGTCCTTCATGACAACGGTAGTCTTCATAAACATCAGTAACGTAGATTGGCCAACAAACCCCTATGGCCTATTAATCACAACCCAAACTAGCGTGAGAATTTACTTTTCGTTGGGACATCTTTTCATCTCAAAAGTCTTGAGTCCAAACTTTACAACAAGTTTCGCAATTCCTTTAGAGGCTTTCACCCCAATGGAGTTTTTTCACCTCCTCCTGGTTATAGAAGGAAACGAACTGTCACAGTTGAGGAATCCTCTTCCTTAGAGGGAGAGACAGGCCCACAGACTCCATCACACTACCATAGTTCTTCATATGTTTGGCCCTCACAAGGAAGTTCTCCATGATGCCTTACCCATTTCAAGCCTATCAAGGGATGCTCGATGAGACTTTCTAGTCTTTGGATCAGAGTATGTGGCTGGAACGTTTCCATCACTAGGCCTAGGGAGATTTTTTGATCCCTCTATTTCACTTCCAAAGAAGAAGAAGTTGAAGTGTCATACCCATAATGTAAATTTATGTAAATAGTTGGATGCAAGCATTCTAGTTACTATTATGTAGTGGTAAGCTAGTTCATCTACTGGAATATGAAGCAAATATGCATGTAAATACAGTATGTACATTATGGTGTTTAATAAAGTGTATGTAAAGGCCTTAGTGCCTAAGACTATTTTGTACCTGTAAAAAGGACTATACAATTATATAAAGCTTGTATATGTATGAATGATTTATGTTTAATTTGTTTTACAGTTAATGAGAGAAAATGAGCCGAAGTGAGTAATTCTTAATAATAATAATAATCTATATATGTACAAGGATGCTTAGTAACTTACTTACTGCAATGAATGCTATATCAGTGAGGCTCGAAATTTATATCAAAATGTTGAAGAAAAGAAAAAAATTTACCATATTTTCTCTAATAAGAATTCTCCAAAGAATCTGCATCATAAGATAACAAACTAACAATGGAACTGAATGAACGACTTAAGTGTAAAATTGGTATTCATTTTTCGGGTGTTATAGTTAATCTCTTGCAATCTTATGAAGAAATTTCTTTATTTAGTTTTTGAGGAGTTGAATGGTGAAATATTGGAGTTTCACTCTAACATTTTGTGGATTGGTATTTATATATGTTTAGTATATCTTTGTAAAATTCCATTCATATATTCATTTTGTATGATTTATAGTAATTTTTGTAAGTTGCTATTCTTGTTGAGAAAGTAGGATTCTATTGTCCTGTGAATAAAATTCCCTATTTGATTTTGTGAAAGTTGATTAGTGAAATGTTGGAATGTCACTTTGAAATTTTGTATGTTGGTAGTAATTTTTATTATGTGTTTTTGTAAAATTTCATTCAAAAATTCATTTTTTCTAGAATTTATAGCAATTTTTTCAAGTTGTTGTGTTTGCTAAGAAATCAAAATTTTTCATCCTGTGAAGAAATTTTCCTATTCAATTTTGGATGAGTTAAATGGTGACATGTTTCAATTTCAGCTTAGGAAATTTTTATGTTAGTATTAGTCCATGTCTAGTGTGTCCATGTAAAATTTTATCCCCAAATTCTTTCTATTTAATTTATGGTAGTTTTTGCGATATTATATCATAGATACCTGTTTGGCAGATGAGGTCTGTTAGACAAGTTGTAGATGAGTTATGTTATACTAGTCATAGACGTGGTATGTTAGATGAGTTATGAAATGTTGAGTCATGGATAGGCCAAATATATATATATATATATATATATATATATAATATGTATAGTGTATATGATTGATGTGTCTTTCTATGATGTATCAAAACTATTAAGGTGGTGAGAATTGAGAAAGAATACTCTATAAGGTAGATGGTTGTGTTAGACGAGTTGTATGGTGTTGAGGCTTGGACAAGCCCATCTTGTAAGCATGGCATATGTTAGACGGTGATGAGAATGTTGAATGATGTGGCGAATTCCTTAATTATCAGAAACTAATGCAAATATGAATGATCATGCATCATGATTTGAGAGGGGAGTAACAATTGGTATATTGCAAGATGTTTTCACGACAACATAGATGAAGGTGTTAGGAGTATCTTAGAGGTGGGAGGTCTTTAATGACACCAAGTGGCTCCTCGTTATCAAGAATCCCACATGAAATCCTAATTTACTCTGAATTTTTAGTGGGCATTGTCATGAATAATTGGAAACCATTCTCGAAAGATTGAATGAAAACCATGGTTGAAATATTTTTGAAATTAAGGGTTTCGAATATCAGAGTACGGAATATGAGTTCTCGATCGCTTCCCTAGATGATTCATAAATGCAATGTATCAAGAAATTTTCGTTGATGGGGTCCTCATGCATAGCATTCATAACAATGGATAAAAATGGAGGATTGAAATCATAATTGAATGTGCATTGATGCATTACATTTTTCATGAGCATTGTATATTCCTATTCAATGATTGTATAATAATATGGAATAAAATATCTATATCGTTGTTATCTTGTCTAATTAGATTGAATTGATTCCTAATCACTTATATGTTTACTCTAAGTATGATTTGAAATTTTGATCTAGCCCCTATTTGTTTATTTATATATGCTATATTTCTCTACTATGTGATTCGACTAAGAATAGATGATGGACCCTTTAAACTTACAACTACTCTTTTGAATACACATGGGACTCTTTCTATCCTATGAGGATATGAATTCACAATGGTGCTTATCCAAGAGGAGTTATTTTTGCTAGGGATAAGTATAGGATGCTTTAGTATGTTTATTTTTGACGTTTATTTTGTGCACAACTTTGGACTAGTAATCCTCTAGTTTTGGTGTTTTAGTATGTGCCTTGTATAGGGGATGGGTTGGGAACATGACCATGTTTATATTATAGATAACAAGATCATTATGGATTCTATAATCAATTAATGTACTCATCAAACAAACGATAGTTTGTATGATGATAGTTTATCAATTTTGAACTCCGACCTGTAAAAGTTGTGCATATATAAGAAAAAAGAAAATGTTTATGTTTAGATGTCTAAAAAAAAATATGATTAAATCTTGTTGAGAGTTGTGAAAGGCTTACTTAAATAATAGATTTATCAATGAAAAAAAATTACACACTTAAATAATAGATTTATGTTGTGACTTTTTCCATCATATTGATGAATTTCACATTTCTTTGTAGGATAGAGAAAAACCTTTGTTGAAGTTAATTCTCCAAGGATCATTACCCACTTTGGAGATCATTGCTCAAAAGTTTCTTAAGGAATTCTTCCCAACTAGGAAGTCTGCTAAGATGAGAAATGGTATCACCTAAAAAGGTTGTAATTTCAAATGTTATATAACAAACCAGTCTTGGACAAGTTCACATGTACTAGAACTTTGTACTAACATACTACATTAAGAAATGAAGATATTTGAAATTCTCCCAGCCAATGTACTACTAGAAAAATTCTCTTCCTTGTGAGCCAATTTTAAAAACCATTTCAACCACAACAAGAAATATTTTATCTATGTGAGATTGAAGAAGTAGTTCATCTTAAAGATTAGTATCAGTTTGGTAACACTCTAATAATGAAACCCATCCTACACTTAAGCCATATCGCAAATTCACTATTAATTTGTTACTTCATGATGTGAAGTCCATTCATAAAATTACTATTATGAAAAATATGATATAAATTTTTTTCTTAAAATCTTAGTTAAAAATACAAGCCTCGTCGTAGTAATCAAGGTAGTAGATAATGAATGTTAAGACATCGTTATTAACGTTTATTTTGAAAATTCGCATTCATTTACTTGTCATACTATATATTCATTTTCAAAACAATATTTACATTATTAGGTATATAGGTAATATAATACATAGATAAAAATAAGTTAAAGGCTCCTAGTGAGTCCTTTAAATAAAACAAAGGTTTCAATGCCCTTCACAAGTTACAATCATCGAAAGCAAAAGGTACAAAGTTAGACAAAGTAGAGTAAGATCCTTTATAGATCTTCCCACATTCTTTTTCATAAAAAGTAGTCTCTAGTCCATGTTATTCATTTCATATAGACCGTTGCCCCCGTGAAAAGAGTATGATTGGATCCTGAGAGAGAAATAGGAGATAAGGAGTGAAAAATTGTAATTTCTTAATAGGTGTCTATCTTAAGGTTGGCCTAATCATTTCTAACCTAATCACTTTAGTTTATTAAGAAAATATGACTAACATTCAAGTTAAATTATTGCTTTTTTTTAAAATCACACTTATTTGAAGTGGATTCTTTTTAAGAATAGCAGAAATTCAATCTCATACAGCATGCAATTCATACATACTATGGATCACTTTTTCATATAAAATGTCATAAACATAAATCTCATGCATTATTTAGATCACTTTCTCATTTTAACATAGATATTGTTTAAATATTACTCATTTTATGCCTTAATCATAATCATTCTTATTCTCTAGTCACCCTCTTAATGATAGTTTCATTTAAGGCATAATATTAATAATTTAGTCAAATAATATCTTCCACTTATTTACTACTCCACCTTATAATCTTGGATATGAGCTCATTCTAGATGGTCATCACCATCATAAATTTAGAATACCTATGGCTTCCCTATAGAAGGATTTATTTGAAACCCTATGGCTTCATCATAGAAGGTTATGTACCTTTTGATTACCATAGAAGGACCTACTGCTTTTTGAGTGTGCACAAGTCTCACACTTAACACACTAGGAGTAGTGTTAAGTTTTCACATAAAGTTCTTTATTGATCTCTTGATTTATTAGGTTCCATTTTAAGTTTTCATATTAGGATGCATGTTGAATATTCAATCTAAATGTTATGTAGATATAGCACCTAAATCATGTATTTAATCTCAAATTATGGAACCACATAGACATACACAAGAGAGAACATAATACATTTACACATGTAGGGATATTCTCAAGCATCACCGTAATAAATAGGGCATTAATAGTTACCCAAAAGTTTGCTTTCTTAGTAAAAATATTTACTTAAGCATGGTCCTTAAATTTTGGATAGCATGCACATTTCTTCTAAAATTAACAAGTTGACCATATTCTTTATCTTTTATGATAATATTCTCTAGGAAAATCACTACTCAACCTTTCTACATTTCTCTTGTCCTTTCCTTTTCTCAAATTTTTATTGGTGTTTTTCTTATCAATAAGTTTATATTGGCCAAATGGCCTTTGCACCTCTTAAGTGGACATTTGTTCATCTAGATCTCATGACCATTTTTATTTCTCAACTCATTCCTAAGAGATATGAACATGTAGGTTTTTATTCATTAAATCTTATTTATTCCAATTCTAATCTCTTTTGGCCAAATGGCCTCTTCTATCCATACAAAGTTTTGTATTCATCTTTCTAAGTTACTTCTCAACCTTTCCTTTTCTCAAAGATTAAGTTTCTCTTAATATTTGTAATGTAAGTTTATGAAATGGTGAAGTTTAGCATAATTGGCGGAATGTCCTATTTAAGTTAATCTACTTTGTATTCATCAATTTTGGTATTTTATGCATAACTATATCATTCCAAAATTGAGTGATAGGAGTTTTATGTTTTTCTTAACTATTAGTCTAACTAATTAAATTTGAGTTACTAATTTGATTTAACTATTTGCTTTCTTGCTTATGGATTCAAGTCCTCTTACTTATACTTCTTTTAAATCTCCTTAAACACCTAAATTAACTTCTCTTGTAAACTTACCTTGAAATGGCCGAATTTAATCTTGTAGTCCCTAAGGCATTATGACCAATTTTTCTTATATCTAAAAGATGATTTGTGCTAGTTAATGGATTAAGTTAATAGATTGAACCAACTTAGAATTTTTAAATATTTTTCTCATCATTTGGTATATGTTGGCTGAATGGTCATCTTACTCTCACAACCTCATAGTTGAACCTTTAGCCACCACGTTGTGCATGGTTAAGTTCATTCTTAAGTGCTAACAAGATTTAACTTACTTTCACCAATATATCAAAACATGGCCGAATGGTTACCCAAACCATTACCAAGTCTCTTTTAAAATTATAATTCCTTTCTTATACATGGCTAGGCTCCTCATTTGACCTGAATTAAAATTTTAAACTTAAGTTCCCTTAATTTAATGGATGGTGTCCAAATCCACTTTATGTCCAAGTAAGAGTCTTTTTCTTAATTTCTTCTCACTTAACCTTTCTGTCATGAATTTTAGCACTTGTTACATCTTATGCTTTTGAGTCCATCAAGATTTTCTCTTTCTCCACAGCCTTGGTCATGATCATAAAGGATCTTAAGTGTCTTGTTCAACTTTTAGTCCATAATCCCGCCTTTGCACTTACTAGTTTTAAGATCCAAGTTTGGAGTTAAGTTTTTAACTTTTGTGACTAAACCTTTGAAATCTTCTAGGATTATTATCACATGGTCCAGATCCGAAATTTTATCAAAATCCATGTTCAAGATTAAAGCTTTTAAGAAAAGACATAAGCAAGTATACAATTTTTCATCATTAAGACCATAAAGAAGACTTTTTTCAAGAGAACCAAGTGAAGATCTACTAGATCTAATCCAAGATCTATCCATCCCCTACTTTGAGCATGTAAAAACTTTTCATAAAAACTTTCAAATCTACCCAAATTTCAAAGAAATAATTTTTAAGAAATTTTAATTGATTAAATTTCTCCAAAGGTTGCAAGAAGCACTTTAATCCATCAAAAATCCCTTTTATCTTCCAAATGATGCTCATTTTTAACCACCAAGGGAAATTTTGAATTCCATCAAACTCAAGCAAGTGGGATCCATAGAAATTAAAGAGAGATCCATAAAAAAGAGAAGAAAAACAAACCATGAACGCATAATTAAAAGCTTAGAAAGAATGTATGGTAAAGACCTTACTTGTTAAAGACTATGAAAGGATTTGGTGAGTCTTTAGAAGTTGATTTTCCTCTTCTTTGTGGTCCACAATAATTCCTTCAAGGATGATGGTGAGGCTTTTTTTTTTTGCCTTATTATAACTTAAACTTCAAAGATGGAAGTTCAAGCTTAGTGTAGGTTTTGGTGTTTTAAGAGAAGTGAGCGTTTTTTATGAGTTTAAAGAGCTTTAGAGTGTTAATGGATAAAATGAGCACCTTTGGTGTTCCTAAACAAATTCGGCCATCTAGGGCATTTGGGAATTAAATTCCCGTTTAAGGGTATTTTGCTCCATTTATATGTAATTTTTATTTTCCAAATAAAATGTAAATATAAGAAATTATCCTTTAGGATTAGTTTAATAGTAATCAATTTGAATTTAACACTAATCAAGGTTAATTTATTTTAAACATAGTTAATTTTAATTAATCAAGGTTAATTTACTTTAACCATGATTAATTTTATCTCTGCTCATTAATACTTTTGTCATACATGCCATAAATGGTGTGATGACTCATGGGGGTGAGTCATCACCTCATTTTCCACATGCTAATTTCGTGCTCAATGGATAAGATCCAATTCCCAACTTTTGCTTCACGTTTTCTTGCCCTCCCAATCTTTTAAGGGCATTTTGGTGATATTTTGAGAATTTCCCAAAAAGTTCCCAAACTATTCTCCCAAAGTTTCTAATACTTCTTGGTTTGTTCCTTAATCATTATTATGTCAGTCCATTTTTTGAGAACAATTTAGCTCTTACAAAAGATAGAGCTTTCTAAAGGTGTTTTGAGTTTTCGATTACGTTTTCGTTTTCTCTTTATTTCTATTCTTTTCTTATGAATTTTTAACCATCATTGATAGATTATAAACCTTTAGAATGAATTTTAACTCTTATTTTAAGTTACCTACACATTTATTGGTGTCATCTTGATGCAGGGACATTTTCATCATTTTTTAAAAATTCTCTAATTTTCTTAAAAATTTTGGGGCAATTTTGTAATTAGTAATTTCTCAATCACTAACATAGACAGAGAAGCTTGGGGTATTACAAGTTTGTTTTTCAATCTCTTAGTTAAGTATGATGGTGGTTCGTATGGAAACATGTTTTATTAAGGAAAGAAAACTATGCAAAACATGTGGAAAGATAAAAAAGAAAGACAATATACAAATGCCAAAGTTCAAAAAAGGTATTATCTATTTGTGACAAGACCAGAAATAATGTCTATAAGAACAAAACCAAATATAATTAACATTACTCAAAACCACAGGCTAACCTAATTGAATATAAAGAAGTCATTACTAGAGTGATGGTGGAAGAAAACTTAGGAAAGAATGTAACTAAATGGATCTTTGACATGAGAGAACTAGATACATTTGTGCAATTGAGGATTTGAAGAAGCCATTGACAAAGTTGTATTCTACATGAGAAACTTTTCAATTACTAGTATGTATGGTAAATGAAATATTATATTTAAATTAACTTATGGAAAAACTTTAATCTTGACCAATGTGTTGTATGTTGCTTTTATGCATAGAAACTTGGTATGTAGGGCATTACTCAATAAGGAAAGTTTAAAAACTATGTTAAAAGATGATAAAGTATTCATTTCCAAAAATAAAGATTTTATGGGAAAGGGTTTTTTAATAGTGGTTAGTTTGTTATAAACATTGTTGAGATAATTAATAATATTTTTAATTTTGTTTATATTGTGTAATCTATTTATATTTGGAATGAAAGACTAGAAAATCTTAATCTATCTTGTATGAAAATAGTTGAACATATAAAATTGTTACCATTAAATTCATGCTAAATTTTTTTTTTATAAAAAATGAATTATAGATAAATTTAATTTTTAGAATTGATGCATGTCGTAGCTGTAATTACAACAAGACGACGAACTCGCTAAAAATTTTAGAAGAAGATTTTTCAGTGATTGTGGAGTCGCCGCCAAATTTTATTTTAAGGGAAAAGATTTAGAAAAACCTTAACTTGAGGATGAGGTTCTAAGTTCGGGAGTCAGTTACGAGTAGGGACGGTGTCAGGCAACCTACCCGCCCATTCCGAAGAACGATACCCTTAAATTGAGCGTGTGATTTTGAACTTTTGAGAACTATTTGATCCCTTTAAATAGAAAATAAATAAGTTTGTAAAAAAGATAGCCTGACAGGACTTGATCTTGGTCCTACGTATTCCTTAGTGCAATGGGAAACTCAAGGCTACGTAGTTCTGGTTTGAAGGCTTGACCTTTGAAGGTGATTGAAAAGGAAAAGTGTTTTGAATATTTTAAAGAAAATACTTAGTCCACATATGCATAAGATTCGAGGCAAACGAGGGTTGCACTAGGACCCATATGATTTCTAAACTCTGAACAGTAGGGTATGTTACCAATTCATATCTCGAATTCATAGCGTGAGACTTACAATTATTTAAAAACATATTTAGTTTTTACATGTGTTCCTAGACCCACATATGCACAGAGCCGAAGACAAGCGAGGGTTGCACTGCGAATCATATGACCCTCCGAACATTGAAAGACAGGTATGCTGCACTTTCAACTTCGAAGTTCATGGCGTGAGATCTAGGATTACAGAAGCATTTTGAAAAAGTTGATTTTTTGAATGTGTCCTTGGATCCACATATGCACAGAGTCTAAGACAAACGAGGGTTTCACTTGTCGCAACCGTAATTACTACGAACTTGCTAAAATTTGAAAATAGAATTTTATTGGATTACATGGAGTCACCACCAAATTTTTATTTAAGGGAAAATACTTGAAAAAACCCTAACTTTAGGAAGAGATTTAGGTTCGGGAGTCGGTTATGAGTGAGGAAGGTGTTAGGCACCCCACTCGCCCGTTCTGAATACGGTACCCTTAAACTGAATGTGTGGTTTTGAATGTTTATTTGATCCCTATAAATAAATGAATTTGTACAAGAAAAGACTTGACACGACTGGATCCTGCACCTACGTGTTCCCGGGTGCAATGGGAAATTCAAGGTTACGTAGTTCTGGTTTGTTGTTTCGAAGACTTGATCTTCAGAGGTTAAAAGAATTTTGAAAGACAATTTTAAAAGTAGTTTTGATATTTTTTGTCTAGTTCTTAGCCCCCAGACGCATAGGGTCCTAGACAACTGAGGCTGTACAGGGGTCTATACGAGTTTCTAATCATCGAACAGTAGAAAGAGCTACCAGTTGGTATCTAGGGCTCATCGCGTGAAACCAAGAATTTTGCAGGAAGCGATTTTATTATTTGAAAAGATTTTTCAAGGTCCACATATGTATAGGAACCCAGACAACTAAGGTTGTACAAGGATCCGTACGAGTTTCTAAACATCGAACAATGGAAAGAGCTACTAGTTGATATTTAGGACTAGTCGCGTGAAACCAAGGGTTTTGTAGAAAACTATCTTATTATTTGAAAAGCTTCTTCAAGGCCCACATGTGCACAGGATCCCATACAACTAAGGTTGTACAGGGATCCATACGAGTCTCCAAACATCGAACAGTAGAAAGAATTACCAGTTGATATTTAGGACTCGTCGCGTGAAACCAAGGATTTTGTAGAACGATCTTATTATTTGAAAAGCTTTTTCAAGGCCCACATGTGCAAAGGATCCCAGACAACTAAGGTTGCACAGGGATCCATATGAGTCTCCAAATACCGAACAGTAGGAAAAGCTATGAGTTGGTGTTTAGGACTCGTTGGGTGAAACCTTAAGCTAAAACAAGATTGGACTGGATTTTTAAATATCGAGAAAAGGAACAAAAGGGAGTAGGCTTGCACCAAATCGAGAGAATGCATTTAGTTTCGATTCGAAGAAGGGAGGATTGGATTTGAGCCAAAGGAGACATAAGCATAAGGGAGGGCGAATGAGTTTGAAAAAAAAAAGATTTATGATTTATCCTAACATGAGAAGATGTTAACTCGGTTTAAATAACTAATACTTCCATTTGAGAAATTTAGTACGATTTTAAAAAAGATAACCCCTTTGGGTATGTAGCGAGCCCAAATAAATGGCGGCCCCTAAGCAAAATTTCATAACCAGCTACGGTTTGTCTAATTGTTTCTGGATAGCTTTTGCCTTATTACGAAGGTGTGGAGCCCGCTGGTATTATTGTCTTTTATTGGCGAGGCTTTATATTCTGGGGGTTTGCATGCGAGGCCGAACTTGACGTATGAATTGCATGCATGACGATTTGACGCCCTAAGGCTTATGATGCCATTCTGACCTTCGTTTTGAGACCATGTCTACTTGACAATTGGGGCTTGGGTAAACATTGGTATTCATGTGGGAAGCTGAATCCACCATCTCGACACTTGCTGGCTTAAGGTATCCACGCCGTAATCCAAACGCACACGTTGAGGTCCGAGTGTTGTTGATGTGTCCAGAGAAGCTCCTTAACCCTTTTCTGCTCTTCTTCATCCCCCTAAACCAGTGTTCAGTGCAAGAACCTCTGGTTCCACAGAAGTAGCCAGAATATGAATATTAGGCAGTGGATTCCAAGCAACGCAGTCGACGGTTTGACCAACTTCCCATCGCCTAAGACATCTGCCAGTTTCAACCTTTGAGATTCGGACAGTTCCATCACTCGAACCGGAAGCCATCCATTGCCCTGAAGCTTCAACGGAAATTAATGCAACCGCACCTTTGTGGCCTTTATATTCAATATAGCATGTGGCTTAAGCTTCTTTCGACTTGGGGGCTTTGGTTTTGAAGATTCAGGATCAATACTAAGACATTTTTTTTTCGAACTTGAGGGCACAAGTACAAATCTGAACAACGTTCAAAGTAGTAAAACTTAGCGCTCTCATATGCAGGGGTGCACAACCTTTTTAGCTTCCTATTTTGAAGGAATAAGCCTTCTTTTTGGTTCATGCACGTTAGACAACAGACGCATGGCATCATCCCATTTGAACCAGTCGACATAATCGGGATATGGATCAAATTCCTCATGTAGTGCCTAATTCTTGAGGATGTCTACAAACAACTTTGATTTCATCGTAGACCTTCTGCGAACCCTTAGCGTTATCAACATCAGCAAGAAATGAATCCAACTTGTCTTGCCTTTCTTTTTCCTTGATCTTCTTGTCCTCGATGTAGTATCCAATATGAGGTTCATCTTCATACCACTTCAAAGTGATATCTCCAATGGTGTTTCGGGAGCCACCTCATCCTCAGAAGAATCGCTCTCATCTCCTCCCTGATGGAGATCAGAGCTCACACTTCAACCATCATTTGTGTCACAGGCGTTCCTGTCTTGAGATGATGCAGCTTCTGTAGGTTTGAATTTGACCGAGTCATTGGTCTCAGGGGAGCCAATTCTAATTCAGGTAGAGAATATATCTAGTCAAAAGAGTCTTCTCCATCTGCAAAAGAGTCCTTGTAATCAAAGTCAGAACCGGACAAGGTTGGTGAAAGAACGTTCTCAAATGGAAATGGAGCTGCCTCCTCATTGTCTTGCGTCATGGTATTCTTCCCCTTCGTCTTCATGGATAGGAAGCTAGGGTTCTATTTAGCGGAGGGAAAGGGTTTTACGTGCATGGGCCTTCGATGAATACTTGTTGACGCTTCGGGGTAACCATAACAATGATAGTGCGTGCGCAGGGTAGCGAGGGGGTTATAACGAGGATGGTGTGACATGGAAGTGATATTGTGAGGCCTTTGGAAAGATGGTAATCCTGGATGATCAAGATCATTCTCTCGGGATGGAATCACACCATGTGGCTAATAATTTTAAACGGGATCTTTGCTAGATGGTATCTCCACTGTCCCCTTAAATATCATATTAGATTAGTGCACCTCTAAACAAACACTCAAAGCTGGGAAGGGTTTTCGCCCAAGATGCCTAGTGTTGAGTCAAGGTGGTTGATCTCATTCGAGCCTGGACCCGCATCAGCTCAAGTGGAACATCACAGACTTTGCGTGGTTTTCTTACGACCTATGCCTGATATCTAGGACTAATACATCCCTTGCAAGGCTAGCAATGAGTGATATGGCAGATAGCCATCGGTCCAACAGAATGTAAATTTTCAACCCCTACCCTTCTCGGTTAGAAACTTGTCACAGTTACCATTAGGGAGGGGAACCTAAGGGAGCTGAAGGTCTGAAAGATGACATTGGTCGGCGATGAGTACGAGGATAATATCTAATGAAGGAAAGAGATCCATTGATCAGCATAACACAGCCTTGGTTCTAAGACGGGACCCGCCAAGCCTTAGAGGGGATTGTGCCATTCCTTGTCAACAGGAGCGGGAATCGCTATGCAACAGCAAGGAGGCATAACCTCGAATCTAAGGGGTGGTTCTGCATGAGGAAAAGCTAAGTAAAGTACCATTCTGGAAGTACCTCTATGCAAGTGAGGATTAGATTTCATTGGCGTTTATCCCATTGGGCCTACTGTAGCATTACACACGGAACAGGGGACTACAAAATATACAGAATAGGAAACTTTGGAAGCATGTCCTGTCGTATCTTCGAAATGGAATTCATGAAGCAAAAGTTAAGACATAATGTAGTGCTGATTATAGATGCAGATATGGCAATAAATGTTTGGGAGCTCATTCTTCTCAACCATGGTTCATTTCATACATATAGGAAGCACGCAAAGCCATTTCATACATAGGAAGCATGCAAAGCCATCTAGCTCGACTTATTAACATGCAGGAGGTGTACGAGAGAAGAAAACCAACCTAAGAGCCAAAGTCAACCTCTACTCCACTGTTAGTCACGGCATGAGAGTGAAGGATTGACGAGTGTTTTCCGATTCTCCATTAAGCGGCATTGTGAAATTCCTTTCCCTTCAAGAGCCAAGTCAGAAGCCTTTGGAAGGTTCTAGCAATCCCCTTTTCTCCTTGAGCCCGCCTCTCTGTTTTTTTTCTTCTCAGGTTTTCAATTTTTTACTTTCAATTTTTAGTTTTAATTATTTTCCAACTACCCCTCTCTTTTAATTCTCTACTTTCAGTTGTCTATTTTTCTGTTTTTTCCATTTTCTATATTTTCTCTTATTATATTTATTTTATTATTTTATTATTATTATTTTTATTTTTCCTTTTTTTATTTTCTCATTATTATTATTAATAATTTTGTGTTTATTATTTTTGTTTTATTTTTATTATTCATCTATTTTTTTCTTTTCTTTTGTCTTTTTCCTACTTATTCATTATTTAAACTAATTAATTCTACAAAAATAAGGCCTCAGACGTAATTGGGTGTTTACAGCACTTAGACTCATATGACTCTCTAAATGTCAAATAATAGGGTATGCTACCGGTTCACACCTAGAGCTCGTTGCCTGAGATCCGAGGTTTATTTAAAATTTGGACTTAATTTTGAAAGTAAAGATTAAAAAAGAATTGGGCTTGACCCAAACTAAAGAGGGACTTACTAAATACAAAAAGACATTGGGTTTGATTTAAAAAAGAAAAGTTGAATTAAATTTTTGAAAGGCAAATTAAAAAGTGGGCTTGCCCCACATATACATTGAAATTGATTTCAAATTAAAAAGAAATTGGGGGTTTGGTTCTAAAAGTTAAAAAGGTTAGGTTTGACCCTAATTAAAATTAAAGAAGATACGAATAAAATTTTCTTCATTGATATTTATTAATTTTTTTTGAAGATTTCAACTTTATTTATTTATTATTTTTGAGAATTTTGGTTGGGATTTATGCAAAGGACAACTTACTAAGTTGGCCCGAACTAGCCCATGCTTATCCATTTTCAATAGATAGGGCCCATGCTTACCCATTTTCAACAGATAGGGCCCACTAAGGGGGAGCATTTTGGCCCAATATGATTATGTGTTTGGGAGGGGAGCATTTTGACTATTTTCACATTAAACCATTAGCTATCAAACCATTTTGCATAATCCTATGGGATGTATCATTCGATAACATTCCTTAAACCTGCATGAAAAATCCCTGCAACGAATACTCAAATAGTGAAATGATGGTTAATCTTAGGATATTATAATTTCAAGTTCCTTCCCCCCATCTTTCTCAAACAAGTTGTCTTTAGTTTCCCATCTGAACTCATGTCTCTCTATGATGCTGCTAGCCTACAGAGGTGAGAACACTTCCACTGGTCTAACTCAGTTGCATCTGTTCCCCTCCTCTATCAAATACTTATATTTTCCTTTCAGATTTCTAAATTAATTGATTTCCGAGGAGCAAAAGAGGCAAGCATACATGAGTAGAGGGTGCCATGAAGGCTGTAAGTGTCCTCACAGACCATGGTTACAGCAACCGATTCCTAATCAAGTTAATGTTCAGCTTAAGCTTTGTTTTCCCATTCAGATATTATTGTCTCGGTATATTCTTAAGGATTTTCACGTAGGAGTTCATGCAATCATTGAGATTTTCGAGTTGTTGTGCATGCATGCTACCCCAAGTGATGTCTCCAAGTGTTTGATTGCCAGAATCCAGAATCAGTTCTGACAGTTTTTTTCCTAACCTGAAGCTTTGTCAATATGTGTTCAATAGTATCATCTCTGGCTAATCCAAGAAATACTCTACACACTAGAGCATGAAGACAAAGCAAAGCAGCGGGAGGTGAATATATGTGTGGTTGGAGGAGATGCAGAAGAACCTTTATACCATTATTCGAGCGGACAACCTCCCTTGCCTGACGATATCCTTGTTCTAATTGTGCCCCAAGGCCAGCACAACCTGCTCTTGCACCCAGAGATATTCTTCGGTCGTCAACCAAACCTGAAGTTATAGAAGTAATAAGTGTTTGTGGAGTACTAATAACAGGTTGTGTATTTAGTGTTGCAACATTGCCTTGATCTGCAACATTGGACTCCCCATTCTCTCCCTAGGACCAATCTGGCAAGGAATTTGATTTTGAATAGCTTGATCTGAGAGATTCTGCTCAGCATTTCTATCTCTATCTCTGAGGGAGGACCTTTAGAGGCTTGGGAGGATGCAAACTGCTAACCTTGTGTAGCCATAGATGGTTTATTACTGATTGAAGGAGGAGGGAAAACAAGGTTGATGAAAACGTTGAATGCAGGTTGGATTATCTCAGGGTCCAGATGATTACTCACGACATTTGCTGCATCCAAAACAATTGCAATACCAACACGACTATTGCTTAATGTTGCATTTATGATCATCTTTCGACTGCTAGGAACCAATGTAACAATGTGCAGAACACCCAATGCGTACTGAAGCAAATCATGCAGATACCGCTCCACAGATGGGGCCTAACTCAATTCCAACATAGTAATATGTTCATTAGATGCCAAGAACTTGTCAACTGCTAGCCAACATGTTCTCACAAATGAAGGACCAAGCTTTCGATCTTTTGTAATTAGAGGAATACTGCATCCATGGCCTCGTTACTAATATAGAGCGGCTTGTACACTGCCCTTACACTTGGAATATTTCTAGCAGCACTATGATTGCTTTTGTTTGGACGAATGGAATCCACTAATACTAGGAGATGTGCCCTCATGTGGATTTATTAAGAAGTGTCTCCATGACAGACTCGTTTGCTGGTCTATAGGTCTCAACATCAAGATACTTTAAAAGTTCTGAGGGGTCACCATTACAACACTTATAAGCCATTCATCTCTCAATAGCTTAAAACATTCCTTAGAGATAGTAACAGATTGATTAGCATGTCCTCTCCAAAACATCAATATCCTGAGTTTAACGTTTAAGCTTCAAAGAGGAAGTTTATTAGCTAGAACAAAGTATACTGTTCTGCGTACAGATTCATTCACAACATACAAACAGAGATAACTTGAAAGGTTGTGAATCATCATGTCACTATCGGGAACCAAGGCTAATGGAAGCCATTTCTGTTGTTACCATCATAGATTCGTACATATGGCTCTTGGCTTGGGTGGGCAGCGATGAGTGTGTCTTGTCTATGACAAGAATGCATGTTTGAAGTGGTGTGTATTATATGAAAGAGAAAATAAATAATAACTCAAAAAGCAGATGCAGCCTCGATTTATGGGATGTAGCGACTGAGTGAGTGAGAAATAAAATTGAAGAAAGTATTCATGACGTGAGCGTTTTCTCTGTTTTCAAGTTAGTACCTAGGTTAAGCTTTTAGATCAACGTTTTATGCTTGACTGCAAGATTAGACTTTCCTATTCTAACAACTCCATGCTTTAGCAATATGAAGCAAATACTATCAAACAAAAGGTTAGAACAAGAAGCGTAATTGGCTGTTCATGCAACGCTATGAGATTTAAATAATGCCTATAGCATCATCCTTGCCAAAGAACAATGGAGATATGCAGACCTAGACAGTTATCCTTGTATAGCCAAGTTTTAGGTTCTAAAATGGAGAGAGAAAAGAATCATGCAATCATATGAATTGCTGCTACTGAAACAAAATGCAGATTAAGCTCTTGTTTCATGATCGCCTCTGCTCAACATCGCATGCATTACCTTGCCATACTATAATTTACTTGTGAACATAAACTCTTATATTGAGGTGAATGACGATATCACTGTGCGAAGGATTTCCAGGTTTGTTTCACAGTAACGAAACCTAAATCAAATCAAGAATCTGAGATATTCGCATCGATGCTAGTAATTGCATGCTAAGATCTGAATCGTGACTTAAGATAGTTAGAGCATTCAAGATCCTACCTGTGACATGCAAAGGGAAGCATCTCTTCAGAGCCTCTTGTGATTTTTGTATCTAGATCTTCTCTTCAAATCTAGGTTCCAAGGTACCTTCAATTGAGTCATAGAGAGAGCTATTATTCTGTTTTTATTTATTTCTTCTTTTGTCTTTTCTTTTTTCTATTTTGATATTATTGGTATCTTTTATTTTTGTTATTTCTTGTTAATTAAGAAAAATTCTTCTTTTTTCTTTTTTTATTATTATTTGCTTCATATTTCTTTTTTTGTTATTTTATTTTTTCTTTTTTTTTCTTACTCATATTTTTATATTTTATATTTTCCTTTATTCTTATCTTTCATTTTTGTTTTATTCTTTGTGATTATTATTTTTATTTTATTATTTGTATTGGTTTTATTATTGCTTTTGTTTACTAAATTTGATTAATTTAATCTCGAACATAATTAGGTTAGTAAAAAAGGGAAAAACATTATATCACTTTTGTAGATAATTACACAAGGTATATTGAGATTTTTCTCCTAAGATCAAAACATGAAACTAATTAGACTGATGTTGAAAACTAATTAGACTGTAAAATAAGATAGATATAATATGGTTTTTTCTAAATCAATCACATTATATTAACAAGTTAAATAAATTCAATAGTTTTCATGTAATGGCTACTAAAACTCCATATGATGCAAGTATATGATTGAAAAATAATATTATTAAAGAGAGTGTATCTTAATTATTAGTATTATTAGTATAATAATACAAAAATTATTAGTATTATTATATTTTTAATTAATTATTCTAGACCTAATATTACATGTGCTTTGAGAAGATGAAGTCAATATACTTATAATCCCAGAGATAAGTGGTAAACTACTTTTAATTGTCTATTAAAATATTTAAAAGGAACTATAGATTAGAGATTTAATTTTTGAATTTTCCTTTATGATGCAGAGATCACTACCCACAACATCGTAACTGAGACTTCATCAGCTAAACGCATTGGGCCAATTGGGCCCATCAGCAGGGCCAAAGCTCGGAAGTTGCTAAAGCGGTGGATGCCTTGTTGAGCTCTCAGGAGGACATACCTCAAACCCACCTCCCTCCCATGGCTCTACCTGTTCTAGACTAGGCTTTAGGTTTCTTCTTGTGTGCTAGGACCTAATAAACCCAAACTGTATAGGAATAGACTCACCTTTGCTATATTTTTAGGATACCTTCTTGGGCATGTCTTGGCCTATTTTTGGGGTTTCCTCCAAGGGGAATGAAGGACTTTTTTGGGCTCCATGCCAAGCCTAAAACCATGGATCCATGCATCTCCATAATTCGCTCCATGGTTCCTTCACCTTAGGTGCCACTTTTACCTATATAGATACCCTTGTAGGTTTTTCCACACTCTTGAATCATAATTCAAATGTCTTATGAGTGATTGAGAGTTTCTCTCTTCTCTTCACCTCCCTCTTTGAGCTAGAGTGGTGGTTCTCTTTGTTATCCTTGGCTCCTCCAAGGTGGAAAAAGCTAGTAAGCTTATCCAAACTTGGTGATGTCTCACCTTTGTGTTCTTCATCATCTGGATCCATTTTCATCTTTTCCTACTATACACTGCCTCCATTATCTAGGGATTTACCACCAACTAACAGCTACATTAAGTGGTATCAGAGATCCATAATGGAGGTAAGATCCATATCCAAATATATCTTTTAAATCTGCATGCATTTCTTCTTCTTCTACTCCATTCTCCTTCTAATTTAATCAATCAAATGTGCTTCATTTTTCATGATTTTTTTTACGTGTATTTATTTGTATGCTTACATCTTAGATCCAATTTGTAACTACTTTCTATTTGGCCAAAGTTGTTGCAATTTTACAATCTATCCTTGATGCTCATGTTAGGCACCGACCTTGGTTTAATTTGATCATATCTTATGTAATTCTTGTCCAATTTGCTTCAAATTTGATTTGGGTTGTAAGATATTAGTGTTATATTTCATTTAATTAGTTTAAATTATTAAGATCCTTGGAAATTTTTAAGAAATATTTTTGAATTTCAGATTTTTTCTTGGCGCCAAAATATTTTCAAATTTTGGTGAAATTTGAGTTGAATTCAATGACTAGATCTTAGTGTGCTTGCTTAAGTGTGGTTCATCTTGTTTTGATCTTCTAAATTTGTGTTAATAATGAATTATTCTTGTTTTTCTAAAAATTCTTTAAGAGGTGCATGATCATGTGTATGTATGCTATGATGTGAGTTTTTCCTAATCCATGCATGCATTAAGTGTTTAAACTTTGAAAGTTAAGTGAATGCTTAAACAACTCTTAATTAAGGTTTTAAATGCTTGAAAACAACTCTGGACCTTGATTACCAAAGCTGGACTTTTGGAGAAATTTTGAACAAAAGGACTTGAACTTGAACATTACCTAAACTTGGAAGAAGTGAAAAATTGCACTTACGAACCATTCAGACTTAGAATATTTTAGGACCATGAAAAAGCTATATGAAAGGACTTGAATAAGGATCATAAGACTTGGACCTTGAGGATCAAAGTACATAAGAAGAAAAGTGAAAGGCAACAAAAAGAGAAGAAAACAACAAGAAAAAAAATAAAAGAATAAAAGAAGAAAAAGAAAAGTGAAAAGGAAAGAAGCATTGGTGTAAAAGGAATTCATAATATGGTCTAATTGTTGCTCATAATTATGTGCTTCGTTTATTATGTTCATTCTAGTAATATAGGTCCTAATTGTAGGTTTAAATTATTAATTGCTACATGATTAGGATCCTTTTAGTTCAGTTAGTCTTATAGTGTATGCATAAGCATGTGCATGCACATCTCTTAAGTTTCTATGATCATTCTTTAAATGCCTTCTCCTTTCATTAGCTTTAATTATTGTTTGTCACTTTTTTAGCTATAGTGTTTCATCTTCAAACCAAATTCTTTTGAGTATGATTTCCTTGTGTTATGCTTTTCTTATTTGTCCCTAAACTTCCTTGGTTGTGTATGCACCCTTACACTTCTTTAAGCTCCATATTTTCATTACCTTGAAAACATCAAGAGTGTTGAGGTTATAAGTTTATTGGACCTTTCTTTCCATCTTCTTTGAGGGCTGGATTGAGTGTTCTTTGGTGAAATAAGGTTGTTCTAAATGTGTGAGATCATAATCAGTCTCTTTAATACTAATTTTATTCTAAAAGGATAATTCCTTATATTTTGAATTATTTTGAAAAATGGAAATTCCATGCAAAATTACCAAAATACCCTTAAGTGAAAAATTATTCCTAATTTGTCTTTGCTTGGCCAAATTTGCCTAGCACATTGGAAGGCCTCATTTGTTTTAGATTTCACTCTCACTTATAAAATCTCTCTAAACTCTCTCCAAGTTAAACCTAATCCAAAAATTATAACCTTTCACCTTAAGCCTAAGTTTTCATCTTTAGGATTTAAGCTAAAATCAATCTCTAAGCACTAAGCCCCACCACTTTCACTAAGAAGCTCTTTATGGACCATGAAGGAGGGACCAAGTTCAGCTACCACTGCCACAACAAAATCCCACACCAAGTCTCCATTAAGTGGGATTTTCTACTTTCTCTTTTAAGCTTTAAATCTTACTTTTTATGGTTCTTTTGTGGATCCTTTCTCTAAGATCCATAAATCTCCTTTTGTTTGGACTCATGAGGGCTGAAAGGCTATCTTTGAACGGTTCAAAATGAGAATCATAATTCTTTAGTAATTTTGAAAAATAAAATGAAGTTTGGATGGATTAAAGTGCTTCTAGACACCTTAGAAGCAATTTAATTGGTGAAAATTCTTTAAAAATCCATTTTGATGCTTTGGGAAATTTTGAGAGGTCATGAGAAAATTTTTTGAAGTGTTCATGATAGGATAGGGATGGATCTTGGAGTAGATCTTGTGGAACTACATTTAGTTATTTTGAAAAAAATGCTATCTTGATTATTTTTATGCTTAAAGCTTGAAAGTTGTTAAATGTCTTACTATGGTGGACTTGTCTGATAATATGTCCAGATCTGAACCCATGGACTAAAATATTAAAATTCTAGGAAATATTAATTCATAAGTCCCAATAACTTGCTTTGGGCATAGATCTAAAAACTATGAAGTGAAAGTTAAAATTTTGGGACAAAAAATGGAACAAGCTTCATAAGACACCTATGACTTTCTTTGAACATGACCCAAGCTAAGGAGTTTGGACAAGACTTTTATGGATCAAGTCCTTAAGGTGCTATAAGTGCACAAAATCATGGGAAGATTTAAATGATGCATTAAGAACCTTTATTTGATAAATGGGAAGATTTAAATGTGTAAGAAAGGTTTAAAAGTGGCCAGGTTCATACTAGCCAAAATTGATGAAATCAACTGAGATCCATAGTTAAAACTTAAGCTAGATTTTAAGAATGCATAAGTTGATAATTAAAATGAACCATGAAGTTGTGAGGAGGAAAGAGACATTCGGCCATGACCTTTAGGAATAGAAGAGAAGCCTTAAAATTAATTAAATTTGGTAAAATTTATGGCCTAAACTTCAACCTGAAGGATTCATTAACTTAGGTCAAATAAAGATTAAAATTTTATGTCTTAAACTCTAGGAGTGTCATTTAGTCACCTTAGGGTTAATTAGATAGGAAGAGGTTTAAATTCTTAACTAAGGTTAATTAAGCATCCTTGCCATATAAGCATAAAGGATTAAAAGTGTAATAAATTTTAGAAAAAGGTAGTAAATCCATTCAGCCATGATAACTAAGTTGGTGAGAGGAAGTTAAAATTTTCACTATGATTTAAGTCTAAAACTAGACATGCATAAAATGAGTAATTTGGAATGAACTATAGGGTTGGAGAAATACAATAGATTATTCAGCCATGATCATCAAGAGTGAGGGAAGTCTTAAAATTCCTAAGTTAGGTAATTGACACGCTCGTCGCAAACGTGCAAAAATAATTTCTAGATTTCCCCCAAACTATTGGTATAGTATAAGGTGCAACCTAGGTCATCTCCCAAAAACCATTTCATATTCTTAAGCAAATTAGGAGAAAGTTAGAAAAAAGGGGGTTTTGTAAATATATGACATTAAGTGCTAAATACAAAATACAGAATGAAATTAATTTGACTTAACAATTATCAACTCAAGGAATTCAGAGGCTATTTTCTTAACTAATCATTGATCACTAAAATCATGCATTGTGTTTATCAACCTAGGATCATCTGGAACCCCTAAAATGATCCTTGAATTCTCTACTGAGAAACCTCTCAGAATTTAATTGATTATGATCAACAAGATTAGTAACCACTTAATCTTTTATCTAAACCAATTTCACAATCAGAATTCAGTTGAAGTAAGTAATAAAATGAAAACCTTCAATTCAATTACTTAATTTCTACTCTTCAAACTTTTGGAAAATGATTTACCAATCAAAAACCAATTATAAATCAATTATGCATTAATCAAAATACGTCAACCGATCAAACTTTGATTAAAGAATAAAATTGAAGAATATAGTGAAGTGGAGTAGAAACCACTTAATAAGCATGTAAATAAAGATCAAGACCTCAAAGTTAAAATGAAAATAGCTTGAATCCTTGAATTGAAACTACAAACCTAGCCTTCCATGAAGGAGGCAAACTAACAACAAAGAAAGAGGAAAACTAACAACAAATAAATCCTAAGCCTTCCATGTAGGAGGCAACTAACAACAAATAAATCCTAAGCCTTCCATGTAGGAGGCAACTAACAATAAAGAAAAACTAAGCCTTCCATGTAGGAGGCAAACTAATAATAAAGAAAAACTAAGCCTTCCATGTAGGAGGCAAACTAAAAAGAAAGAAAACCTAAGCCTTCCATGAAGGAGGCAAAACTAACAAGAAAGAAAGAAAGAAAGAAAGAAAGAAAATGGTATTGGAGTTAATCTCCAAAATGGTGTGTGTTTCTCCTCTTGTAAACCCTTCTATTTATAGAGGATTTGTGAGGCATCATCTTCAGAAAGTCACCAACTAGGATATTACTTTTCTACCCTTTTATTGCTTTTACATGGGCTTTGTTGCAAATGCAAAACACTTTTGAATTTTTGTCACCAATTAGCACAACAATTTTGACTTTCTTGCACCGCAATTTGGGATGTTCACATGTCCGAATTAGAGCTTGACTTCTGAACAAAAGTTGTATCCCCGGATCTTAGCTGTCCAACAAATTTGATTTCATCTCAATATGACTTCTGTATCTCAAGATATGGCCGGATCTTTGCAGACTGTTCAAATTCCACGTCAGCAACACTATCTCATCTTTTGAGATAATTTCGGAGTCCTAAACATCTCATTTAGAGTCTGATCTTGCTTTGTAACTGTGGACACTTCTTTAAGCTTTCATTCAAGACAGATTTCATGATTTTTGGGTTTCTAAAACTCCTATTATGCTCAAAATACTATAATAGTGTCATTTTAATCGGGTAAGCAAAGAAATTCAATTAAACTTCATATGAACCCAAACTCATAAAATGTGACAAAGACCACTTAATTGAACATATAAGAAGTCTTAATGAGATAAAAGTGAGAGATAATTATTTATGAAATTTATGCTTATCAAATTCCCCCACACTTATCTTTTGCACGTCTCGGGCAAACTTAAGTTAAGGATTGGTGACTACTTTTTTTTTTTTTTGAAAGAACATCAAAGTTTTGAGTTGATTTCTCAAGAATTCACAAAATTTTATGAAGCATTCTTTCATCACATTTTGAAATTACTTACAAAGGCAACTTTAATTTGAAAAACATAGATTGAGAAAGATAAAACCTCACATGATATACTGTGAATCTCTCAAGTGTTTGATTTGGTAAGTGTTTCTCTCAAATTCAATCCATGAAAGATGAACTATCATAGGCTTGCATATCTTCTACTTCTCTACTACTATGTACACATGCAATGCACAAATCAAGAGGTCTTTATTTTGGTTATAACGGGATTAGAAAGATGAAATGATATATTGAAGAGATACAATGTTAGACCAAGGAAAATGGTGAGGATTGAGAACTGAGTCTAAGTGCAAGTGTGAGAAACAGATATTACTTCTTCATTCTTTTTTTTCTTTTCTTTTTTTTTTCAATATAATAGTTTATTTATTAATTTCTTGCTTTAGTTTTTTTTTCAACCATGATATTGATGAACACAACAATAATCTCCCCCACACTTATTGAAACACTTATGGTATGATAAATCCAGTATTCCTCACCTTCTATGGTCAAACAAAGTTGTTTTTTTTTGTTTGGTTTTTTTTATTTGTGGTGAGCTAAAAAGAAGAAAAGGCTAATCGGCTCAAAGGGCTGATCAAAGGATAAAATTATATGGTTTGGTTATTTGGCCAAGTGGTTTGTTCAAGAAAAACAATGCCTCAATCATTTTTGTACAATTCATGTGAAAATGTAGCTTCAAAAGGAATCAATGCAAGTTCTGAAGTAACATATTCCATGGATGAAAATCACACAAGAAAGAAAGTAATTAATAAGGCTCAAAATCTCACAGGTAATATATTTATCAAATCTAATCTATCCCGTTCAAATATGTGTTGCCAAACTAATTAATCTCGAAATGTAAATCATTTTGCTTCAATTATTTTATGAAATCTAAAGAAAAACATACTTCCACATTCAAAATTTTTTAATTTTTTTTTAATCATAAGATGCGTATCAAGAGTCAAGTGCAACTCCTTACTCAGCCATCTTACTCAAAGCAAGTTTATGATTCTAACCTAATTTTTTTGTTTTTTTTTTGTTTTTTGTTTTTTGTTTTTTTGTTTTTTTTTTGGGTTTTTGTTTTATTTTTTCTTTTAGATATCGGACCATCCTCCCCCCAACCTATCCAAGACATTGTCCCCAATGTCTTAGATGGAATTTCATATAACAGGAAAAGAAATGTAAGAAAACCACCAAAGTAAGGAAAAGTTATAACCGAAGAGTGGTATCTGGTTCTCTTTTGTCTCTGCCATCCTGATTTGGTTGGTTCACCAGCTGCATTGCTTGACTGAGCTCAGATGTAGGATTTTGAAAAATCTCAACTAGTTGTTCAACAGTTGAAGCAGATACTATGATGTTGCGCATGGATTGTGGCATGAACTCCTGCTCTACTGCATGATCTAAAAAGCATATCAAACCATTATAAAAGCCATTAATATTCAATAAGCCCAAAGGTTTTTTATGAAAATTCCGATAGGCCCAAAATATAATGGTAAAAATTTCTTCCACTGTTCCAAGACCACCAGGTAATGCAATAGATGCATTAGAATTAATCAACATGTGTCTCATACGGTCATGCATGGTTGCAACCTTCAATTCAGTACCCAGGGTGAAGTAGGAGGTGCTCTCATTTTTTAAGCCAACACCTAAGACGTTACACCCCTTTATGAGTGCAGATCTTGCAACACATCCTTTTAAACCCTGAATCCCTCCCCCATAAACAAGATTGATTTTTCTTGCAGCTAATGCCTTACCAAGGGTATAAGCAGCATGTTGAAATTCTCCATCCTTTCCAAGGTTAGACCCACCAAAAACACAGATAGTATTGATTCTATCCATAAACGGTGTTTCTGTCTCTTTTGAAAAAAATATGTCATAGAGGTTGATAATTTATAGGGACTCAATTTCAGACAAGGAGATCGCTTGAATAGTGCGGGATCAGGATTTGGTAGCAAAAGTTTGAATTTTTGTTGCAAAAGTTTGAATTTTTGTTGCAAAAGTTTGAATTTTTTGTTCAAGGAAAAGGTGAATGTCAGAGGGGAAAGACTTTAAGCAGGGGTGAAATTTTCAAAAAAAAAATGGTGGCCCAATAAATTGAAAAGACAATGTAAATGATAAACATACACGCATGAGAATGAACAGTAGTTGTGATTGTGGCTCACATCTTCCTCTGGTTTTACGTCCAGTAACGGCTGAAACGCCTTCTAAGAGTCGAGGATGTGCTTCCCATTCAGTTTTCTTGTAAACTGACAACAGGGTCTTTTAAAGTCAGATTCCCAAGACTCCTTATACATGCCCACTAAGATGCGTCTCAAGAGTCTGAATGATATCATCCAATGACTCCTTACTCAGTCCATCCTTTATGAATTGAATTTTGTCCTCTCGATTTCTTGAAACCATTCCAGGGTTCTTGCATCTTGTGTTACAGGTCCATCTTGCACACCTGTAGCAAACTCCAATTCTTTTTGCCCTTCTCTTCTTTGCATAGGAACTTCTTCCCATACCTGTCATGTTTTTAACAAATAATTCTTGAAATTCACTTGCTAAACGTACCTTAGCCTCAATGATCCAACGGACATCTTCTGGAAGGCCTAAGAGTGTTAATGCCCTCAATCGTTCAAGTCTGCAATTGTAAATGTCTTTAAGAAAATTTCTAGGGAGAGTAGGGAACAAAATTTTGATCCTGGTGAGAGCTTTCTCCATTATTTTCTTAAAACACTCAAGTTATTATTCCTGCAAGCTCAATGTAGTGTAATAGTTGGGATGATTTAAGAGGTGAAGAAGGAAGTTGAGAGATTAGTTGAAACTTATAAGCGAGGAATGTGAGAGAGGGAGAGAGAGAGAAAGAGAGAGAGAGAAAGAGAGAAAGAGAGAGAGAGACTTCTCTTGAATTTATTGCAAGTATGTGGCATTGTACAAATGCACTTCTTCTACCGTGTGCTTTTGAAAACCTTCGAAAAATGGTTTAAGACGATGTCCATTCACCTTGAAGATTTTTTCAGTTACCTCATTTTTTATTTCCACTGCACCATAAGGAAAAACATTAGTAACTACAAATGGTCCTAACCATCTAGAGCGTAGCTTACCAGGCATAAGCTTTAGCCGAGAATTGAAAAGGAAAACTTTTTGTCCAACGGAAAACTCTTTTCTTGCCAACTTTTTGTCATGAAGAGCTTTGACCTTTTCTTTGTAAATGTTGCAGTTTTCGTATGCTTCTAATCGAATTTCTTCAAGTTCCTGCAATTGAAGCTTCCTATGGATTCCTGCTTGGTCTAGATCCATGTTGCATTTTTTTACTGCCCAAAATGCTCTATGCTCTAATTCAACTGAAAGATGACATGCTTTACCAAAGACAATCCTGTAGGGAGACATGCCAATGGGTGACTTGTAAGCTGTCCAATATGCCCATAATGCATCAACAAGGCGCAAGCTCCAATCCTTCCTGTTAGGCTGAACTGTTTTCTCTAAGATTTTCTTGATCTCTCGATTAGAAACTTCAGCTTGACCATTTGTTTGAGGATGATATGGGGTGGAGACTTTATGCATGACTCCATATTTGCGGAGTAGGGCTTCCATTGTGCGGTTGCAAAAATGAGTACCTTGGTCACTAATTAGAGCTCTAGGAATGCCAAACCTGCTAAAAATGTTAGACCTGATAAAATCTGCAACAACTCGAGCATCATCAGTACGAGTGGCTTTTGCCTCCACCCATTTTGAAACATAATCAACAGCTAGCAGAATGTAAACAAAGCCAAAAGAGACAGGGAATGGACCCATAAAGTCTATACCCCATACATCAAATACCTCACAAAAGAGAAGTGGTTGTTGGGGCATCTCATTTCTGCGGGAAATACTCCCTATTCTTTGGCACTGCTCACAAGTTATGCATAATCTGTGTGCATCACGAAATATTGTAGGCCAATAAAAGCCTGAGTCTAGTACTTTTCTAGCTGTCCGTTGTGGCCCAAAGTGTCCACCACAAGCTAGGGAATGGCAAAAGGTAAGTATAGACTGAACTTCACGATCTGGAACACATCTTCTAATGATTTGATCACTACATGTCTTCCAAAGGTATGGTTCATCCCATATGTAGTGTTTGGCATCACTTTTCAACTTGGCAATTTGCGATTTGGTGAAGTGTTTGGGTATTTCTTTAGCAACCAGATAGTTTACCAAATCTGCATACCAAGGATCCTTCCCGTGCAAATGATAAAGATGCTCTTCTGGGAATGAATCTGCAATTGAAATTTCTTCACAAGGTTGCTGGATCCGACTTAAATGATCTGCTACAAGGTTCTCTGCACCACTCTTGTCTTTAATCTCTAAATCAAATTCTTGTAACAGAAGCATCCAGCGAATCAGTCTTGGCTTAGCATCTGCCTTCTTAAGCAAGTATTTCAAAGCTGCATGGTCAGAGAAGACAATAACTTTAGATCTAAGCAAATAGGAGAAAAATTTATCTAATGCAAACACAATTGCCAATAGCTCCTTCTCAGTAGTTGTGTAATTGGATTGGGTTGCATCAAGTGTGCGAGAGGCATATGCAATGACATGAGATTTCTTGCTAACTCTTTGAGATAGTACAGCACCAAGGGCATAATTAGATGCATCACACATTAATTCAAATGGAAGCGCCCAATTAGGTGGTTGAATGATGGGAGTGGTTGTCAACCGCTTTTTTAGTTCATCAAATGAATCCTTGCATGCTTGATCAAACACAAATTTGGTATCTTTTTGTAGTAGTTTAGAAAGAGGTTGTGCAATCTTGCTAAAATCCTTGATGAATCTTCTGTAAAAACCTGCATGACCAAGTAAAGAACGTACTTCTCGCATAGAAGTGGGGTAAGGTAGAGAAGTAATAATGTCTATCTTGGCCTTATCAACCTCTAAACCTTTGCTAGATACCAAGTGTCCTAAGACTATACCTTCTGTTACCATGAAATGACATTTTTCAAAATTCAAAACCAGGTTAGTCTCAATGCATCTGTCCAAAACTTTAGAGAGGCTTTCTAAGCATGCATCAAAAGAAGAACCATATACAGTGAAGTCATCCATAAACACTTCCATGCAACTTTCTAAGAGATCAGAGAAAATGCTTACCATGCATCTTTGAAAGGTTCCAGGGGCGTTGCATAGACCAAAGGGCATCCTTCGATAGGCAAAAGTACCAAAAGGACAAGTGAAGGTGGTCTTATGCTGGTCTTCTAGGGCTATATGTATTTGAAAATAACCTGAAAAACTATCTAGAAAGCAATAGTGAGATTTTCCTGCTAATCTTTCCAAAATTTGGTCTATGAAGGGCAAAGGGAAGTGATCCTTGCGAGTAGCTTGGTTAAGCTTCCTATAATCTATGCACACTCTCCAACTGTTTTGTATTCTGGTAGGGATTAGTTCATCATTGTGATTTTTGACTACAGTCATGCCAGTCTTCTTAGGAACTACTTGCACCGGGCTTACCCAATCACTGTCTGAGATGGGATAGATGATACCAACTGCCAAAATATTACCTACTTCCTTCTTTACCACATCTAGGATGGTTGGATTCAAAACGCCTTTGTGGTTGTCTAACAGGTCTGGTGTTTTCCTCCAGCAATATCCTATGCATACAAGTAGATGGGCTAATGCCTGGAATATCAGCCAAAGTCCATCCAATTGCTTGTTTATGGCTTCTTAAGGTTTGCAACAACCTTTCTTCCTGTTGTGGTAGAAGGTTCTTTGCTACAATGACAGGAAGCTTCTCATTTTCCCCCAAATAAGCATACTTTAGATGTTCAGGCAAAGGCTTCAACTCCAAAGGAGGTGGTTGTATTATGGAAGGAAGAGATCTATCTGAGATTGAAATGTCTGCAACACTTGCATCTAACATGTCATCTTTCAACGAAGTTTGGTCTGCAGCATTAATCCTGGAACAGACAATACATGGATCAAATTCATCACATGTACAAGTAAAATTATCTAAGTAATCTAAATCAAAATCAAAAAATTCAAAAAGTAGATTGTCAATAGAATAATCATCCGCAAGAAGGTCTATGGCATCAAGTTGAAAGAGTGAATGATTCTCTATGGGATGCTTCATGGCTTCAAATATGTTGAATCGGATGATATCATCTCCAAATTCCATAGAGAGAGTCCCCGTATGCACATCTATCTTTGTTTTTGCAGTTTTGAGGAAAGGTCTCCCTAGGATCAAGTTTGCTCTATTGATGGATGACTCATCTTCCATATCCAAAATGTAGAAGTCAGCTGGAAAGATTAGCTTATTCACTTGAACTAGCACATCTTCAAGTACTCCAGCTGGATGTGTTGTACTTCTGTTGGCTAATTGAATCACCACACCAGTTGGCTTCAGTTCTCCCAGATTCAAAGATTTATAAACTGATGAGGGCATAACATTAATGGAAGCACCTAGATCCAGCAATGCATCACCAAATGTAGAGTTTCCTATTGTGCAAGGAATGGTGAAAGTTCCTGGATCTTTACATTTCTGAGGGAGGCTGGGTTGAATTAAGGCAGAAACATTGCGTCCCACACTAATCTTCTCATCCCCTTTGAGTCTTCTCTTATGCGTGCACAAGTCCTTTAGAAATTTGGCATATTTGGGAATTTGCTTGATAGCATCTAGAAGTGGTATGTTGACTTCCACTTTCCTAAAAGTATCTAGAAGCTCCTTATCCAATTCTGCATGAACATTGGGCTTGGATTGGACCATTCTATTTGGAAAAGGTAAAGATACCTTCTGATCAGCACAATTTGGGGTTTCTGTCTCATCAGATGCTTCAAGTGCAGATCGTTTATGGCAAGCTTCTTTTTGTTGATCATTCGATGTCTTATCGAAGGCTGGTGTACTTTTTTCCTCAGACTTTCCCTCTGATTCAGATGGCTTATCAGAGATATCTCCAGGTGTAGAGATAAATGCTTCTTTTTGGTGTGGATTAGTCTGATTGAAGCTTTGTTGCTTTAAAATTGTAGGGTCTGTCTGCACTTTCTTCCCACTTCTCAAGGTCATGGCATTCACACTTTTGGGATTTATGACAGGTTGAGAAGGTAGTTGACCAGAACCTTGAGATTTCAATTGGTTGACAGTGGTAGCCAACTGCCCAATTTGAGTTTGTAAATCCTGAATGGTAGAACTTACATTTTGTTGAAACTGAAGATTGTTGGTTGCTAATTGCTTCATCAAATCATCAAGAGAGGGTTCAGAAGCATTAGAAGGTACAGATTGCTGCATATGCTGTTGTTGTTGTCTGAATGACGGTGGTTGGTATTTATTTTGGGAGTCAGATGTTTGAATCCTTTGTTGTTGTGGAGGACCATATCTCAAGTTAGGATGGTTTCTCCAACTAGGATTGTATGATCCAGAAGGTGGTTCAAACTTCTGTTGCTGATAATATTGAGGAGGCCTGTATTGTTGTCCTGTGCCAAAAATACCATTTACTGTAGCCTCAGGGTTCTCACTTTCTTGCAATGTTGGGCATGCATCAGTAGGATGATCTGTAGAAGTGCAGATGCCACATGTTTTGGTTTTGTCAACAACATTAAGTTGTTGTTGTTGTCCGATGGCCAACTGTCTTACGATGGAGGTTAGTTCTTCAATTCTGTTCTCCAATCGTGTATGGTCTGTCTTGGTGGTCATTTCATGGACTCCTTTAGACAAGGAATTAGTTCGAGAATTGAATTGTCCATAAGTGCTCCACCACTAGCTGCATCAACCATGCTTCTGTCCATTGGCATGAGTCCTTCATAGAAATACTGAATCAGTAATTGATCACTGATTTGATGGTGTGGACAAGTGGCGCATAGTTTCTTGAATCTCTCCCAATACTCATAGAGAGTTTCTTGGGAGTTCTGTTTGATGTCGCAAATCTCTTTTCTGATAGCTGCTGTTCTGGATGCAGGGAAGAATTTCTCCAGGAATAATCTCTTCATATCATTCCAGCTTGTAACAGATGTTAGATGTAGATAGTACAATCAGTCCTTAGCTCCATCATTTAAGGAGAAAGGAAATGCCTTCAACTTGATATGATCTTCTGGAATTCCTTGTGGCCGCATTGTGGAACACACAATGTGAAATTCCTTCAAATGTTTATGAGGGTCCTCACCTGCAAGGCCATGAAACTTAGGTAGCAAATGTATTAGTCCAGACTTCAGTTCAAATGGTGCATCAACATCAGGGTATTGAATACACAACGGTTGATAAGCAACATCAGGTGCAGTTAATTCTTTTAGGGTTCTATCAGCCATGTTCTTAGCAAAATATTTAAAACTATCAAAATTTAAAGATGAAAAATCACTACTGTTACTTTCTTGGTTATTACTGAATGAATGCCTTCTATGTGCTCTTTTCAAATGGTGGAATGTTCTATCAATCTCAGGATCATATGCATATAAATTTTCAGGATTGGATCGGGTCATACACAAAAAGGTGAATTCATACAGAAAATCCAAGAATATATACCTAAAGTAAAAAAAAATTGTTAGAAAGATTAAAATTTTTATACAAACTCCTAAATGAGCCTAGGAAATTAAAATGGTCCCCGGCAACGGCGCCAAATTTTTGACACGCTCGTCGCAAACGCGCAAAAAAAATTTCTAGATTTCCCTCAAACTATTGGTATAGTATAAGGTGCAACCTAGGTCATCTCCCAAAGACCATTTCATATTCTTAAGCAAATTAGGAGAAAGTTAGAAAAATGGGGTTTTGTAAATATATGATATTAAGTGCTAAATACAAAATACAGAATGAAATTAATTTGACTTAACAATTATCAACTCAAGGAATTCAGAGGCTATTTTCTTAACTAATCATTGATCACTAAAATCATGCATTGTGTTTATCAACCTAGGATCATCTGGAACCCCTAAAATGATCCTTGAATTCTCTACTAAGAAACCTCTCAGAATTTAATTGATTATGATCAACAAGATTAGTAACCACTTAATCTTTTATCTAAACCAATTTCACAATCAGAATTCAGTTGAAGTAAGTAATAAAATGAAAACCTTCAATTCAATTACTTAATTTCTACTCTTCAAACTTTTGGAAAATGATTTACCAATCAAAAACCAATTATAAATCAATTATGTATTAATCAAAATACGTCAACCGATCAAACTTTGATTAAAGAATAAAATTGAAGAATATAGTGAAGTAGAGTGGAAACCACTTAATAAGCATGTAAATAAAGATCAAGACCTCAAAGTTAAAATGAAAATAGCTTGAATCCTTGAATTGAAACTACAAACCTAGCCTTCCATGAAGGAGGCAAACTAACAACAAAGAAAGAGGCAAACTAACAACAAATAAATCCTAAGCCTTCCATGTAGGAGGCAACTAACAACAAATAAATCCTAAGCCTTCCATGTAGGAGGCAACTAACAATAAAGAAAAACTAAGCCTTCCATGTAGGAGGCAAACTAACAATAAAGAAAAACAAAGCCTTCCATGTAGGAGGCAAACTAACAAGAAAGAAAACCTAAGCCTTCCATGAAGGAGGCAAAACTAACAAGAAAGAAAGAAAGAAAGAAAGAAAGAAAGAAAATGGTATTGGAGTTAATCTCCAAAATGGTGTGTGTTTCTCCTCTTGTAAACCCTTCTATTTATAGAGGATTTGTGAGGCATCATCTTCAGAAAGTCACCAACTAGGATATTACTTTTCTACCCTTTTATTGCTTTCACATGGGCTTTGTTGAAAATGCAAAACACTTTTGAATTTTTGTCACCAATTAGCACAACAATTTTGACTTTCTTGCACCGCAATTTGGGATGTTCACATGTCCGAATTAGAGCTTGACTTCTGAACAAAAGTTGTAGCCCCGGATCTTAGTTGTCCAACAGATTTGATTTCATCTCAATATGACTTCTGTATCTCAAGATATGGCCGGATCTTTGCACACTGTTCAAATTCCACGTCAGCAACACTATCTCATCTTTTGAGATAATTTAGGAGTCCTAAACATCCCATTTAGAGTCTGCTCTTGCTTTGTAACTGTGGACACTTCTTTAAGCTTTCATTCAAGACAGATTTCATGATTTGTGGATGTCTAAAACTCCTATTATGCTCAAAATACTATAATAGTGACATTTTAATCGGGTAAGCAAAGAAATTCAATTAAACTTCATATGAACCCAAACTCATAAAATATGACAAAGACCACTTAATTGAACATATAAGAAGTCTTAATGAGATAAAAGTGAGAGATAATTATTTATGAAATTTATGCTTATCAGTAATAATTAATGATATAGACTTCAACCAGTAAAAATCATCTTCTAAGGTGAAGAAAAGAGAACTAGAAGGCCTTAGAACCCATAAACATGCATTTGGCCACCTAAGGTTAAGTAAGTAACAATGAGTTTGAAAATATGGTTTAGGTACACTAAGAAGCTTTTTTTATGTGATACTAAAGGATTAAAAGTTTAAATGAAGCTTGACAATGACATGTGTATCATTCGACCATGCATACTAAATTGACATAAAGAAATTAAAAAAATTGCTAACACATAACCTTTAAACATTGTATGATTAGGTTATGTATAAGACACAAAAGTTGAAGTGCACAAAGAATAAAAAATTAAGAAATATCATTCGGCCACCTAAAGGAAAACTTCTAAGTTTTATAAAAATCATGTGAAATAAAGTGGACTTTGAGAAAAGGAAAGCTTGAGGAGTAACTAGAAGGTTGAGTGGATTAATCTCCCATAGTAATTCATCATAAAACGTTATGAGTTAAACAAGTTGGACATATATGGGTGTATGTAATTATGTTACCCAAGACTGATTGATAAGCCAACTTGTGTTACTTTATGAATGCAAAATGTCTAATATGAGTTGAATGATGAATGCTCATAAATTTTTAAAGAATGATGCTATGTATGATAGTGATGTGATAAAATTTGAGACCTAACTATGCATAGGATATAAGGGGATTAATCTACCTTCTATTCTTGAGCATGCATGATTATCCCTCCTATATGCATGATTAAGAGTAGATTAACTTTTCATGGATGGTTAAAAGTAGTGAGAAGAATTTAGAAACCTAAGAAGGGACGGAAGCACCCTTCGAAAACCCCAAAAATGACCAAAATGCCCTGAAGAGCTATACTTTCCGCACAAAGCTAGTCAGTTCCCATAAAAATAGAAAATGGCCTTACATTAACATGGGAACAAACAGAAAAGTCTTAGAAATGTCAGAGGAATGATTTGGAAAATTTTTCGGTAATGCTGAGAAAAATTACGAAAACGTCCCTAGAAGGCTGGGAAGGCAGGACAATGTGATAGGCAAGTCAAGAGTGGGCCCCACACTAATATACATGAAAAGAAGCAGCTGAAAAGGTGGTGGTGAGTCACCAAACTCAAGTCAACCAAGTCTTCCACAAAAAGACAAAAGTGAATAGTAAAAAGGTTCCTTTAACCATGGTTAAGACTAATTAACCTTGGTTAATTACAATTAAAGCATGTTTAGGCTAATTTAATCATAATTATAGGTAAACTCAGCCTAATTAACACTATCTAAACCTAAAAGGATAATTCCTTGAATTTTGATTTATTTTGGAAAATAGGAAAAATCTAGGCAAAATTACCAAAGTACCCCTAAGTGCAAAACTAATTCCACTTGGCCCATAAGTGGCCGAATTCTTTTGGGACCCTTGGGACCACATTTGCTTCAAATTTTTTAGCCTAAACATTTATCGAAATCCTCTCTATGCTCTCTAAGCTCACCTTACCTCGAATCACCCAAAACCTACACCTTTAAGCCTAAGTCTTCATCTTTAAGGCTTAAGATAGATTAAAGCCATAAACACCAAAGCCCCACCACCATCACTTGTCCATGTTCAGATCAAACAAGAGGGGACCAAGGAAGCCTTTAAAGCCCCACAAAAAACTAAGGATTTTTTCAACAAGTAGGATCCTTCTATCTGTCTTTTTATGTTTCTAACTTGTCTTTTTATGGTGTGTTTGTTTTCTTTCATGCATCTTTTCTTCAAGATCTATGTATCTTATTTTTTTTCACTTGATAGGGTTTAAAATTTTATTTTAACCGTTGAAAATCAGCCCCACCAACTTTTAGTGATTTTGGAAAAGAAAAACAAAGTTTGTTCGGTTAAAAGTGCTTCAAAGGAACTTAGAAGAAATTTAATTGGTGGGTTTTGTTTTTGAAGCTCTGATCAATTTTATTCTCTCATGAGAAAAGTTTTTGAAGCTTATTTAAAATAGGATGTGTGGATCTTGGAGTAGATCATGAGAATCTACTCTTTGTGGCTTGGAAAAAAATGCTATGTTGTTGTTTTCACGCTTGTTTTATGATTTAGTTTTGACCTTGTGATTTTTCTCTTGTGATGAGTTTGGTGTGATCTCTAAGCTAGATCTGCACCTCTAATTATTTATGTTAAGAGATGAAATAATTTATGTAATAAGTTCCAAAGGTTCCCTTTGGACAATAGTTAGAAAGCTACTAAGCAAAAAATGTAATTTTTAGCCAAAGCTAGCAAAATCCTTATATGGCACCTACGACTCATCATGACCAGCACCTAAGCATCATAACCTGGATGAAAAAAGCATGGACCATAGGAAAGAAGAGCTGAAAAAACATAACACCACTGAACCAAGGTGGTATAACATGAAAGCTTGGAAGAAATCACCTTGGCTAACCAAGGAAGGCTTTTAGCCACCACTCCAAAAGCATAGTTTAACTTGGTTAAAATTTCTCTAAGTAAATTAAGCTCTACAATCAGGTTTTAAATGAACTAAATTAACCTTTGAGCCAAGTTAATCAAAGGAAAAATGGGTTAAAAACCTCTAGGAGTGCATTTGGCCACCCTAGAGAGATTTGGGTAAAAATGGGTTAAAAATATGATTAAGGATAAATCAACCATTTTTAGTAAGTAAATAACTAATTTCAAGGTTTAATCAATATTTAAAAGGTTAAGTTTTATAATATATAGCCTATGTAAGGTTAAGGTAAAATGTAAAAATTACTAAATAGTAAAAATTCCAAAGAAGCTTAAAATGGATAATTAGAAAATTTACCATAACTAAAGCAAAGGTAAATTTGAAATTCGGCCACTCCATTAAGTTTTAGGTAAAAAGACTTAAAATTACCTTAGACTAAGTCAATTCTAAACTCTAAACTTGGTCCCCAAGTAATGGACAACTTAGGTCAACTACGGTTTGGAGAAGGAAACCCTAAACCTAGAAGAGTAGCATTCAGCCACTTAGTGGTTAATTAACTTAAAAAAAGTTTTAATTTCCAATTGAGTTTAATTAAGGACCTTTTTCATGTGAATAATGTGAATTTAAAGAATGAAAAATTTTTAAGAAGGATAAAGAGACCTGATAAGCATAAATTTCATAAATATGTATCTCTCACTTTTATCTATAATTCCAGTGAAAACTTTTAGCGAGTTCGTCGTCTTGTTGTAATTACAGCTACGACATGCATCAATTCTAAAAATTAAATTTATCTATAATTCATTTTTTATAAAAAAAATTTAGCATGAATTGAATGGTAACAATTTTATATGTTCAATTATTTTCATACGAGATAGATTAAGATTTTCTAGTCTTTCATTCCAAATATAAATAGATTACACAATATAAACAAAATTAAAAATATTATTAATTATCTCAACAATGTTTATAACAAACTAACCACTATTAAAAAACCCTTTTCCCATAAAATCTTTATTTTTGGAAATGAATACTTTATCATCTTTTAACATAGTTTTTAAACTTTCCTTATTGAGTAATGCCCTACATACCAAGTTTCTATGCATAGAAGCAACATACAACACATTGGTCAAAATTAAAGTTTTTCCAGAAGTTAATTTAAATATAATATTTCATTTACCATCCATACTAGTAATTGAAAAGTTTCTCATGTAGAATACAACTTTGTCAATGGCTTCTTCAAATCCTCAATTGCACAAATGTATCTAGTTCTCTCATGTCAAAGATCCATTTAGTTACATTCTTTCCTAAATTTTCTTCCACCATCACTCTAGTAATGACTTCTTTATATTCAATTAGGTTAGCCTGTGGTTTTGAGTAATGTTAATTATATTTGGTTTTGTTCTTATAGACATTATTTCTAGTCTTGTCACAAATAGATAATACCTTTTTTGAACTTTGGCATTTGTATATTGTCTTTCTTTTTTATCTTTCCACATGTTTTGCATAGTTTTCTTTCCTTAATAAAACATGTTTCCATACGAACCACCATCATACTTAACTAAGAGATTGAAAAACAAACTTGTAATACCCCAAGCTTCTCTGTCTATGTTAGTGATTGAGAAATTACTAATTACAAAATTGCCCCGAAATTTTTAAGAAAATTAGAGAATTTTTAAAAAATGATGAAAATGTCCCTGCATCAAGATGACACCAATAAATGTGTAGGTAACTCAAAATAAGAGTTAAAATTCATTCTAAAGGTTTATAATCTATCAATGATGGTTAAAAATTCATAAGAAAAGAATAGAAATAAAGAGAAAACGAAAACGTAATCGAAAACTCAAAACACCTTTAGAAAGCTCTATCTTTTGTAAGAGCTAAATTGTTCTCAAAAAATGGACTGACATAATAATGATTAAGGAACAAACCAAGAAGTATTAGAAACTTTGGGAGAATAGTTTGGGAAATTTTTGGGAAATTCTCAAAATATTACCAAAATGCCCTTAAAAGATTGGGAGGGCAAGAAAACGTGAAGCAAAAGTTGGGAATTGGATCTTATCCATTGAGCACGAAATTAGGATGTGGAAAATGAGGTGATGACTCACCCCCATGAGTCATCACACCATTTATGGCATGTATGACAAAAGTATTAATGAGCACAGATAAAATTAATCATGGTTAAAGTAAATTAACCTTGATTAATTAAAATTAACTGTTTAAAATAAATTAACCTTGATTAGTGTTAAATTCAAATTGATTACTATTAAACTAATCCTAAAGGATAATTTCTTATATTTACATTTAATTTGGAAAATAAAAATTACATATAAATGGAGCAAAATACCCTTAAACAGGAATTTAATTCCCAAATGCCCTAGATGGCCGAATTTGTTTAGGAACACCAAAGGTGCTCATTTTATCCATTAACATTCTAAAGCTCTTTAAACTCATGAAAAACTCTCACTTCTCTTGAAACACCAAAACCTACACTAAGCTTGAACTTCCATCTTTGAAGTTTAAGTTATAATAAGCCAAACAAAAAAAGCCTCACCATCATCCTTGAAGGAATTATTGTGGACCACAAAGAAGAGGAAAATCAACTTCTAAAGACTCACCAAATCCTTTCATAAGTCTTTACACAAGTAAGGTCTTTACCATACATTCTTTCTAAGCTTTTAATTATGCGTTCATGGTTTGTTTTTCTTCTCTTTTTTATGGATCTCTCTTTAATTTCTATGGATCCCACTTGCTTGAGTTTGATGGAATTCAAAATTTCCCTTGGTGGTTAAAAATGAGCATCATTTGGAAGATAAAAGGGATTTTTGATGGATTAAAGTGCTTCTTGCAACCTTTGGAGAAATTTAATCAATTAAAATTTCTTAAAAATTATTTCTTTGAAATTTCGGTAGATTTGAAAGTTTTTATGAAAAGTTTTTACATGCTCAAAGTAGGGGATGGATAGATCTTGGAGTAGATCTAGTAGATCTTCACTTGGTTCTCTTGAAAAAAGTCTTCTTTATGGTCTTAATGATGAAAAATTGTATACTTGCTTATGTCTTTTCTTAAAAGCTTTAATCTTGAACATGGATTTTGATAAAATTTCGGATCTGGACCATGTGATAATAATCCTAGAAGATTTTAAAAGGTTAAGTCACAAAAGTTAAAAACTTAACTCCAAACTTGGATCTTAAAACTAGTAAGTGCAAAGGCGGGATTATGGACTAAAAGTTGAACAAGACACTTAAGATCCTTCATGATTATGACCAAGGCTATGGAGAAAGAGAAAATCTTGATGGACTCAAAAGCATAAGATGTAACAAGTGCTAAAATTCATGACAGAAAGGTTAAGTGAGAAGAAATTAAGAAAAAGACTCTTACTTGGACATAAAGTGGATTTGGACACCATCCATTAAATTAAGGGAACTTAAGTTTAAAATTTTAATTCAGGTCAAATGAGGAGCCTATCCATGTATAAGAAAGGAATTATAATTTTAAAAGAGACTTGGTAATGGTTTGGGTAACCATTCGGCCATGTTTTGATATATTGGTGAAAGTAAGTTAAATCTCTTTAGCACTTAAGAATGAACTTAACCATGCACAACGTGGTGGCTAAAGGTTCAACTATGAGGTTGTGAGAGTAAGATGACCATTCAGCCAACATATACCAAATGATGAGAAAAATATTTAAAAATTCTAAGTTGGTTCAATCTATTAACTTAATCCATTAACTAGCACAAGTCATCTTTTAGATATAAGAAAAATTGGTCATAATGCCTTAGGGACTACAAGATTAAATTCGGCCATTTCAAGGTAAGTTTACAAGAAAAGTTAATTTGGGTGTTTAAGGAGATTTAAAAGAAGTATAAGTAAGAGGACTTGAATCCATAAGCAAGAAAGCAAATAGTTAAATCAAATTAGTAACTCAAATTTAATTAGTTAGCCTAATAGTTAAGAAAAACATAAAACTCCTATCACTCAATTTTGGAATGATATAGTTATGCATAAAATACCAAAATTGATGAATACAAAGTAGATTAACTTAAATAGGACATTCCGCCAATTATGCTAAACTTCACCATTTCATAAACTTACATTACAAATATTAAGAGAAACTTAATCTTTGAGAAAAGGAAAGGTTGAGAAGTAACTTAGAAAGATGAATACAAAACTTTGTATGGATAGAAAAGGCCATTTGGCCAAAAGAGATTAGATTTGGAATAAATAAGATTTAATGAATAAAAACCTACATGTTCATATCTCTTAGGAATGAGTTGAGAAATAAAAATGGTCATGAGATCTAGATGAACAAATGTCCACTTAAGAGGTGCAAAGGCCATTTGGCCAATATAAACTTATTGATAAGAAAAACACCAATACAAATTTGAGAAAAGGAAAGGACAAGAGAAACGTAGAAAGGTTGAGTAGTGATTTTCCTTGAGAATATTATCATAAAAGATAAAGAATATGGTCAACTTGTTAATTTTAGAAGAAATGTGCATGCTATCCAAAATTTAAGGACCATGCTTAAGTAAATATTTTTACTAAGAAAGCAAACTTTTGGGTAACTATTAATGCCCTATTTATTACGGTGATGCTTGAGAATATCCCTACATGTGTAAATGTATTATGTTCTCTCTTGTGTATGTCTATGTGGTTCCATAATTTGAGATTAAATACATGATTTAGGTGCTATATCTACATAACATTTAGATTGAATATTCAACATGCATCCTAATATCAAAACTTAAAATGGAACCTAATAAATCAAGAGATCAATAAAGAACCTTATGTGAAAACTTAACACTACTCCTAGTGTGTTAAGTGTGAGACTTGTGCACACTCAAAAAGCAGTAGGTCCTTCTATGGTAATCAAAAGGTACATAACCTTCTATGGTGAAGTCATAGGGTTTCAAATAAATCCTTCTATAGGGAAGCCATAGGTATTCTAAATTTATGATGGTGATGACCATCTAGAATGAGCTCATATCCAAGATTAGAAGGTGGAGTAGTAAATAAGTGGAAGATATTATTTGACTAAATTATTAATATTATGCCTTAAATGAAACTATCATTAAGAGGGTGACTAGAGAATAAGAATGATTATGATTAAGGCATAAAATGAGTAAGATTTAAACAATATCTATGTTAAAATGAGAAAGTGATCTAAATAATGCATGAGATTTATGTTTATGACATTTTATATGAAAAAGTGATCCATAGTATGTATGAATTGCATGCTGTATGAGATTGAATTTCTGCTATTCTTAAAAAGAATCCACTTCAAATAAGTGTGATTTTAAAAAAAAGCAATAATTTTTAACTTGTATGTTAGTCATATTTTCTTAATAAACTAAAGTGATTAGGTTAGAAATGATTAGGCCCACCTTAAGATAGACACCTATTAAGAAATTACAATTTTTCACTCCTTATGTCCTATTTCTCTCTCAGGATCCAATCATACTCTCTTCACGGGGGCAACGGTCTATATGAAATGAATAACATGGACTAGAGACTAATTTTTATGAAAAAGAATGTGGGAAGAGCTATAAAGGATCTTACTCTACTTTGTCTAACTTTGTACCTTTTGCTTTCGATGATTGTAACTTGTGAAGGGCATTGAAACCTTTGTTTTATTTAAAGGACTCACTAGGAGCCTTTAACTTATTTTTATCTATGTATTATATTACCTATATACCTAATAATGTAAATATTGTTTTGAAAATGAATATATAGTATGACAAGTAAATGAATGCGAATTTTCAAAATAAATGTTAATAACGATGTCTTAACATTCATTATCTACTACCTTGATTACTACGACGAGGCTTGTATTTTTAACTAAGATTTTAAGAAAAAAATTTATATCATATTTTTCATAATAGTAATTTTATGAATGGACTTCACATCATGAAGTAACAAATTAATAGTGAATTTGAGATATGGCTTAAGTGTAGGATGGGTATCATTATTAGAGTGTTACCAAACTGATACTAATCTTTAAGATGAACTACTTCTTCAATCTCACATAGATAAAATATTTCTTGTTGTGGTTGAAATGGTTTTTAAAATTGGCTCACAAGGAAGAGAATTTTTCTAGTAGTACATTGGCTGGGAGAATTTCAAATATCTTCATTTCTTAATGTAGTATGTTAGTACAAAGTTCTAGTACATGTGAACTTGTCCAAGACTGGTTTGTTATATAACATTTGAAATTACAACCTTTTTAGGTGATACCATTTCTCATCTTAGCAGACTTCCTAGTTGGGAAGAATTCCTTAAGAAACTTTTGAGCAATGATCTCCAAAGTGGGTAATGATCCTTGGAGAATTAACTTCAACAAAGGTTTTTCTCTATCCTACAAAGAAATGTGAAATTCATCAATATGATGGAAAAAGTCACAACATAAATCTATTATTTAAGTGTGTAATTTTTTTTCATTGATAAATCTATTATTTAAGTAAGCCTTTCACAACACTCAACAAGATTTAATCATATTTTTTTTTAGACATCTAAACATAAACATTTTCTTTTTTCTTATATATGCACAACTTTTACAAGTCGGAGTTCAAAATTGATAAACTATCATCATACAAACTATCGTTTGTTTGATGAGCACATTAATTGATTATAGAATCCATAATGATCTTGTTATCTATAATATAAACATGGTCATGTTCCCAACCCATCCCCTATACAAGGCACATACTAAAACACCAAAACTAGAGGATTACTAGTCCAAAGTTGTGCACAAAATAAACGTCAAAAATAAACATACTAAAGCATCCTATACTTATCCCTAGCAAAAATAACTCCTCTTGGATAAGCACCATTGTGAATTCATATCCTCATAGGATAGAAAGAGTCCCATGTGTATTCAAAAGAGTAGTTGTAAGTTTAAAGGGTCCATCATCTATTCTTAGTCGAATCACATAGTAGAGAAATATAGCATATATAAATAAACAAATAGGGGCTAGATCAAAATTTCAAATCATACTTAGAGTAAACATATAAGTGATTAGGAATCAATTCAATCTAATTAGACAAGATAACAACGACATAGATATTTTATTCCATATTATTATACAATCATTGAATAGGAATATACAATGCTCATGAAAAATGTAATGCATCAATGCACATTCAATTATGATTTCAATCCTCCATTTTTATCCATTTTTATCCATTCTTATGAATGCTATGCATGAGGATCCCATCAACGACAATTTCTTGATACATTGCATTTATGAATCATCTAGGGAAGCGATCGAGAACTCACATTCCGTACTCTGATATTCGAAACCCTTAATTTCAAAAATATTTCAACCATGGTTTTCATTCAATCTTTCGAGAATGGTTTCCAATTATTCATGACAATGCCCACTAAAAATTCAGAGTAAATTAGGATTTCATGTGGGATTCTTGATAATGAGGAGCCACTTGGTGTCATTAAAGACCTTCCACCTCTAAGATACTCCTAACGCCTTCATCTATGTTGTCGTGAAAACATCTTGCAATATACCAATTGTTACTCCCCTCTCAAATCTTGATGCATGATCATTCATATTTGCATTAGTTTCTGATAATTAAGGAATTCGCCACATCATTCAACATTCTCATCACCGTCTAACATATGCCATGCTTACAAGATGGGCTTGTCCAAGCCTCAACACCATACAACTCGTCTAACACAACCATCTACCTTATAAAGTGTTCTTTCTCAATTCTCACCACCTTAATAGTTTTGATACATCATAGAAAGACACATCAATCATATACACTATACATATTATATATATATATTTGGCCTATCCATGACTCAACATTTCATAACTCATCTAACATACCACGTCTATGACTAGTATAACATAACTCATCTACAACTTGTCTAACAGACCTCATCTGCAAAACAGGTATCTATGATATAATATCGCAAAAACTACCATAAATTGCATAGAAAGAATTTGGGGATAAAATTTTACATGGACACACTAGACATGGACTAATACTAACATAAAAATTTCACAAGCTGAAATTGAAACATGTCACCATTTAACTCATCCAAAATTGAATAGGAAAATTTCTTCACAGGATGAAAAATTTTGATTTCTTAGCAAACACAACAACTTGAAAAAATTGCTATAAATTCTAGAAAAAATGAATTTTTGAATGAAATTTTACAAAAACACATAATAAAAATTACTACCAACATACAAAATTTCAAAGTGACATTCCAACATTTCACTAATCAACTTTCACAAAATCAAATAGGGAATTTTATTCACAGGACAATAGAATCCTACTTTCTCAACAAGAATAGCAACTTACAAAAATTACTATAAATCATACAAAATGAATATATGAATGGAATTTTACAAAGATATACTAAACATATATAAATACCAATCCACAAAATGTTAGAGTGAAACTCCAATATTTCACCATTCAACTCATCAAAAACTAAATAGAGAAATTTCTTCATAAGATTGCAAGAGATTAACTATAACACCCGAAAAATGAATACCAATTTTACACTTAAGTCGTTCATTCAGTTCCATTGTTAGTTTGTTATCTTATGATGCAGATTCTTTGGAGAATTCTTATTAGAGAAAATATGGTAAATTTTTTTCTTTTCTACAACATTTTGATATAAATTTCGAGCCTCACTAATATAGCATTCATTTCAGTAAGTAAGTTACTAAGCATCCTTGTACATATATAGATTATTATTATTATTAAGAATTACTCACTTCGGCTCATTTTTCTCTCATTAACTGTAAAACAAATTAAACATAAATCATTCATACATATACAAGCTTTATATAATTGTATAGTCCTTTTTACATGTACATAATAGTCTTAGGCACTAAGGCCTTTACATACACTTTATTAAACACCATAATGTACATACTGTATTTACATGCATATTTGCTTCATATTTCAGTAGATGAACTAGCTTACCACTACATAATAGTAACTAGAATGCTTGCATCCAACTATTTACATAAATTTACATTATGGGTATGACACTTCAACTTCTTCTTCTTTGGAAGTGAAATAGAGGGACCAAAAAATCTCCCTAGGCCTAGTGATGGAAACGTTCCAGCCACATACTCTGATCCAAAGACCAGAAAGTCTCATCGAGCATCCCTTGATAGGCTTGAAATGGGTAAGGCATCATGGAGAACTTCCTTGTGAGGGCCAAACATATGAAGAACTATGGTAGTGTGATGGAGTCTGTGGGCCTGTCTCTCCCTCTAAGGAAGAGGATTCCTCAACTGTGATAGTTTGTTGCCTTCTATAACCAGGAGGAGGCGAAAAAACTCCATTGGGGTGAAAGCCTCTAAAGGAATTGCGAAACTTGTTGTAAAGTTTGGACTCAAGACTTTTGAGATGAAAAGATGTCCCAACGAAAAGTAAATTCTCACGCTGGTTTGGGTTGTGATTAACAGGCCATAGGGGTTTGTTGACCAATCTACGTTACTGATGTTTATGAAGACTACCGTTGTCATGAAGGACATGGTGTTCGTATGGGAAGAAAGTGGGAGACAAAGGATGAGAAATTAAGTTTCTCAATAAGATTTTACTCTACTTCTAGTGTCATCACTTTCAACCTAGTCACTTCAATTTGTCAGAAAAATCGTGACATACACACAAGGTTTCTTTTAATCTTTCAAAAACGCCTACTGTAGTGGGTTATTTCTATACAAAAAGAACAATTATTACATAAACATGTAACTTCCTTAAACATCATAAATTATTGGGATCTCATCACAGATATTATTTGACTCACATTTTTCTCTATGCCCTACTTAATGTCTCATTCAGTTTCTATTCCACACCTTCGGGCAATTCTTGAGACGTAAACATATAACACCCTAAAAACAAATTCCGATTTTATGCTTAAGTCGTCTATTCGGTTCCATTTTTAGTTTTTTGTCTCATGATGTGGAATTCATTTTAGAAAATACTTATATGAAAATATGGTAATTTTTTTTTAAAACTATTTGATATAAACTGCGAGCCTCGTCGGTAAAATGTACATAGCGATAAACTAAATCATTAGACGAATTATACGCGCGTTTAAAACGTTAAGAACTCTATTTACTCATGTTATTCTTTACATTAATTGTTTGCACATAAATAGTTAATCATATTGAGAACATAACATACATAGTACAATATAATTATACATACCATTTCAATACAACACATAATTCTTAGGCACGTAGGCCTTATTATAAGATTATTACAAACCTTAATTTACATAATTACCTTCTACACATCCTAATACAATATATACATAAGTCAGCTTAATACTATATATTAGTAGTTAGGATGCTTGCATCCAATTATTTTCAACATCGGTGCAATGTACATCTTCTTCTAGAAAGAGTGCCTCATGTCCATTTCAAGTATATGAACTGCTACCACAATAAACAACGTCTGAGGTGTCTAGGAAGAAAGTGGAAAGGAGTAGGGGTAAGAAACTAAGTTTCTCAGTAGGCTTTCTACTCTATTCTAATGTCATCACCTAATCCCAACCAGTTTAGTTGATTTTAGAAATCATTTCATTTGTATAAGATTACTTTTAAATTCTTTGAAACATTCTTCTGAAGTGGGTAACTTTTATTTTCAAAAACATCTTGTTGCTTAAACATACATTCATCTAAAAACCATAAGCTTGGGATCACAAATAAGATATTATTTGACATACATATTATTCCATGTCTTATACGTTATTTTTTTCTCATTCTCTAGCCCATTCTTTGGCAAAATCATAAATCTGGTCCCACAAATTAGATAGATATGTATTAAAATTTGTCAAACAATATCTTTTCACTGGCTAGACCCCCTACCTTCTATTTACTTAAGGATATGAGCTCATTCCGGGGTGGTTGTCACCACCTTATAAGATTTTGAACAAACTTAAGTCTTCATAGTAGAAGGATTTTTGGAGAAACTTAAGTCTTCCAAAAGGACATTTTGTCTCCTCTTATGAAGAGCTCTAAGTGCCCTCTAAATTCGGGTGTGCACATGGCACAAAGGGAGTAAGTTACGTCTTCACATAAGTTTGCTTTAGTGATCCCTTAAAACTTTTAGGTTCATTTTAGTAGCTTCCAGATAATTATGCATGATCAAACAAATTCCCAATCAATATGGAATGCATATATAGGTTTCGGATCAACATAAACCAATCTCATACATAATCATCATTTCTTCCTTATTCATGAACATTCACAATTAATAACACAAGTTGACTAGTAAATCACATAACATTATATCCCAAATACAAGTCCAAACAATTTGCTCAATTCGATTTCCAATGTTGAATCACTCAAGAAACTTATTCCACTCAACCTTCTTAGTTACCTCTCATCCTTTCCTTTTCTCAAGTTTATATTCGTTCAATAAAATTTTTACATCTTAGAATATTAATCTAGGTGGCCAAATGGCACCTTTTTAAGTTCTTTACTTTTTGTGTTCTCTTTTATTCAAGTCTTATGCATGTCCTAATTATTTTAGGTTCAATTATTAAGTATTTACAAACTTTCACTTATCTAGGACATTTTTTATTAAACATGGTGGAATGGTAACTTGTACCTTTGTCTACTTTCTTTTAAACTTTTAATTCTTCTCATAACATTCTAAGACTTCTTAAGTTATATAAATTAGGATTTTTAAACTTCTTTTCTCTTTATTAACCTAGAATGGCCGAATATAAACTCTAGCATCCTAATTTCTTCTAATTCATTTCCTCCCATCTAATAAGTTAATTTAGGTTATTTGAAGTATAACTCATTCATTTGAATCCAAGTTAGATACTTTTAGAACTTCCTTCTCATTAAGGAATGTCATGACCAAATTACTTAGTGAACCTCTAACTTCATGTTTAAGTCCTAACCATTCTTCTTAATCATGCCTCTAACAAATCTTTGAAATATGTTACCTTGTGTTTTCCTTTTTACTACCCTAATAATTAGGTCTAATTGACTCATAAACCTTTAAAATATCTTTTATTCTAGACCAAATAATATCTAATTAAGGCAAGTATAAATTAATTAATCTTCTAGGTCAATTTATTCCTATATGGCCGAATGACCTACTTCCTTAAATCCTACCTTTCATACACTTCAATTATATTTTGCTTACATGTTTAAGGTCATTATTTAGGCCTAGTTAAGGATTAAAACTCATTCTTAATTAATTTAAAACATGGTAGCAGAATTCCAACTTCCTAGACTTAGGTTTCCAAAATTTCCTTCTTAACCCTAAGATCATTTTTACCTAAAAAAATCAATAGGTCTCTTTATCCATCTTAAAAATTTTTCATTCTTTAAATTCATATTATTCACATGAAAAAGGTCCTTAATTAAACTCAATTGGAAATTAAAACCTTTTTTAAGTTAATTAACCACTAAGTGGCTGCATGCTACTCTTCTAGGTTTAGGGTTTCCTTCTCCAAACCATAGTTGACTTAAGTTGACCATTTCTTAACCCTAGTTGACCTAAGTTGTCCATTACTTGGGGACCAAGTTTAGAGTTTAGAATTGACTTAGTCTAAGGTAATTTTAAGTCTTTTTACCTAAAACTTAATGGAGTGGCCGAATTTCAAATTTACCTTTGCTTTAGTTATGGTAAATTTTCTAATTATCCATTTTAAGCTTCTTTGGCATTTTTACTATTTAGTAATTTTTAGATTTTACCTTAACCTTGCATAGGCTATATATTATAAAACTTAACCTTTTAAATATTGATTAAACCTTGAAATTAGTTATTTACTTACTAAAAATGGTTGATTTATCCTTAATCATATTTTTAACCCATTTTTATCCAAATCTCGCTAGGGTGGCCAAATGCACTCCTAGAGGTTTTTAACCCATTTTTCCTTTGATTAACTTGGCTCAAAGGTTAATTTAGTTCATTTAAAACCTGATTGTAGAGCTTAATTTACTTAGAGAAATTTTAACCAAGTTAAACTATGCTTTTGGAGTGGTGGCTAAAAGCCTTCCTTGGTTAGCCAAGGTGATTTCTTCCAAGCTTTCATGTTATACCACCTTGGTTCAGTGGTGTTATGTTTTTTCAGCTCTTCTTGCCTATGGTCCATGCTTGTTTCATCCAGGTTGTGATGCTTAGGTGCTGGTCATGATGAGTCTTAGGTGCCATACAAGGATTTTGCTAGCTTTGGCTAAAAATTACATTTTTTGCTTGGTAGCTTTCTAACTATTGTCCAAAGGGAACCTTTGGAACTTATTACATAAATTATTTCATCTCTTAACATAAATAATTATAGGTGCAGATCTAGCTTAGAGATCATACCAAACTCATCACAAGAGAAAAATCACAAGGTCAAAACTAAATCATAAAACAAGCGCGAAAACAACAACATAACATTTTTTTCCAAGCCATAAAGAGTAGATTCTCATGATCTACTCCAAGATCCACACATCCTATTTTAAATAAGCTTCAAAAACTTTTCTCATGAGAGAATAAAATTGATCAGAGCTTCAAAAACAAAACCCACCAATTAAATTTCTTCTAAGTGCCTTTGAAGCACTTTTAACCGAACAAACTTTGTTTTTCTTTTCCAAAATCACTAAAAGTTGGTAGGGCTGATTTTCATCGGTTAAAGTAAAATTTTAAACCCTCTCAAGTGAAAAAAAATAAGATACATAGATCTTGAAGAAAAGATGCATGAAAGAAAACAAACACACCATAAAAAGATAAGTTAGAAACATAAAAAGACAGATAGAAGGATCCTACTTGTTGAAAAAATCCTTAGTTTTTTGTGGGGCTTTAAAGGCTTCCTTGGTCCCCTCTTGTTTGATCTGAACATGGACAAGTGATGGTGGTGGGGCTTTGGTGTTTATGGCTTTAATCTATCTTAAGGCTTAAAGATGAAGACTTAGGCTTAAAGGTGTAGGTTTTGGGTGATTCGAGGTAAGGTGAGCTTAGAGAGCATAGAGAGGATTTCGATAAATGTTTAGGCTAAACAATTTGAAGCAAATGTGGTCCCAAGGGTCCCAAAAGAATTTGGCCACTTATGGGCCAAGTGGAATTAGTTTTGCACTTAGGGGTATTTTGGTAATTTTGCCTAGATTTTTCCTATTTTCCAAAATAAATCAAAATTCAAGGAATTATCCTTTTAGGTTTAGATTAGTGTTAATTATGATTAAATTAGCCTAAACATGTTTTAATTTTAATTAACCAAGGTTAATTAGTCTTAACCATGGTTAAAGGAACCTTTTTACTATTCACTTTTGTCTTTTTGTGGAAGACTTGGTTGACTTGAGTTTGGTGACTCACCACCACCTTTTCAGCTACTTCTTTTCATGCATATTAGTGTGGGGCCCACTCTTGACTTGCCTATCACATTATCTTGCCTTCCCAGCCTTCTAGGGACGTTTTCGTAATTTTTCTCAGCATTACCGAAAAATTTTCCAAATCATTCCTCTGACATTTCTAAGACTTTTCTATTTGTTCCCATGTTAATCTAAGGCCATTTTCTATTTTTATGGAAACTGACTAGCTTTGTGCGGAAAGTATAGCTCTTTAGGGCATTTTGGTCATTTTTGGGGTTTCCGAAGGGTGCTTTCGTCCCTTCTTAGGTTTCTAAATTCTTCTCACTACTTTTAACCATCCATAAAAAGTTAATCTACTCTTAATCATGCATATAGGAGGGATAATCATGCATGCTCAAGAATAGAAGGTAGATTAATCCACTTATATCCTATGCATAGTTAGGTCTCAAATTTTATCACATCACTAATCATACATAGCATCATTCTTTAAAAATTTATGAGCATTCATCATTCAACTCATATTAGACATTTTGCATTCATAAAGTAACACAAGTTGGCTTATCAATCAGTCTTGGGTAACATAATTACATACACCCATACATGTCCAACTTGTTTAACTCATAACGTTTTATGATGAATTACTATGGGAGATTAATCCACTCAACCTTCTAGTTACTCCTCAAGCTTTCCTTTTCTCAAAGTCCACTTTATTTCACATGATTTTTATAAAACTTAGAAGTTTTCCTTTAGGTGGCTGAATGATATTTCTTAATTTTTTATTCTTTGTGCACTTCAACTTATGTGTCTTATACATAACCTAATCATACAATGTTTAAAGGTTATGTGTTAGCAATTTTTTAATTTCTTTATGTCAATTTAGTATGCATGGTCGAATGATACACATGTCATTGTCAAGCTTCATTTAAACTTTTAATCCTTTAGTATCACATAAAAAAAGCTTCTTAATGTACCTAAACCAAGTTTTCAAACTCATTGTTACTTACTTAACCTTAGGTGGCCAAATGCATGTTTATTGGTTCTAAGGCCTTCTAGTTCTCTTTTCTTTACCTTAGAAGATGATTTTTACTAGTTGAAGTCTATATCATTAATTATTACCTAACTTAGGAATTTTAAGACTTCCCTCACTCTTGATGATCATGGTTGAATAATCTATTGTATTTCTCCAACCCTATAGTTCATTCCAAATTACTCGTTTTATGCATGTCTAGTTTTAGACTTAAATCATAGTGAAAATTTTAACTTCCTCTCACAAACTTAGTTATCATGGCTGAATGGATTTACTACCTTTTTCTAAAATTTATTACACTTTTAATCCTTTATGCTTATATGGCAAGGATGCTTAATTAACCTTAGTTAAGAATTTAAACCTCTTCCTATCTAATTAACCCTAAGGTGACTAAATGTCACTCCTAGAGTTTAAGACATAAAATTTTAATCTTTATTTGACCTAAGTTAATGAATCCTTCAGGTTGAAGTTTAGGCCATAAATTTTACCAAATTTAATTAATTTTAAGGCTTCTCTTCTATTCCTAAAGGTCATGGTCGAATGTCTCTTTCCTCCTCACAACTTCATGATTCATTTTAATTATCAACTTATGCATTCTTAAAATCTAGCTTAAGTTTTAACTATGGATCTCAGTTGATTTCATCAATTTTGGCTAGTATGAACCTGGCCACTTTTAAACCTTTCTTACACATTTAAATCTTCCCATTTATCAAAAAAAAGGTTCTTAATGCATCATTTAAATCTTCCCATGATTTTGTGCACTTATAGCACCTTAAGCACTTGATCCATACAAGTCTTGTCCAAACTCCTTAGCCTGGGTCATGTTCAAAGAAAGTCATAGGTGTCTTATGAAGCTTGTTCCATTTTTTGTCCCAAAATTTTAACTTTCACTTAATAGTTTTTAGATCTATGCCCAAAGCAAGTTATTTGGACTTATGAATTAATATTTCCTAGAATTTTAATATTTTTGTCCATGGGTTCAGATCTGGACATATTATCAGACAAAAGTCCACCATAGTAAGAGATTTAACAACTTTCAAGCTTTAAGCATAAAAATATTCAAGATAGCATTTTTTTCAAAATAACTAAATGTAGTTCCACAAGATCTACTCCAAGATCCATCCCTATCCTATCATGAACACTTCAAAAAATTTTCTCATGACCTCTCAAAATTTCCCAAAGCATCAAAATGGATTTTTAAAGAATTTTCACCAATTAAATTGCTTCTAAGGTGCCTAGAAGCACTTTAATCCATCCAAACTTCATTTTATTTTTCAAAATTAATAAAAAATTATGATTCTCATTTTGAACCGTTCAAAGATAGCCTTTCAGCCCTCATGAGTCCAAACAAAAGGAGATCTATGGATCTTAGAGAAAGGATCCACCAAAGAACCATAAAAAGTAAGATTTAAAGCTTAAAAGAGAAAGTAGAAAATCCCACTTAATGGAGACTTGGTGTGGGATTTTGTTGTGGCTGTGGTGCTGAACTTGGTCCCTCCTTCATGGTCCATAAAGAGCTTCTTAGTGAAAGTGGTGGGGCTTAGTGCTTAGAGATTGATTTTAGCTTAAATCTTAAAGATGAAAACTTAGGCTTAAGGTGAAAGGTTATAATTTTTGGATTAGGTTTAACTTGGAGAGAGTTTAGAGAGATTTTATAAGTGAGAGTGAAATCTAAAACAAATGAGGCCTTCCAATGTGCTAAGCAAATTTGGCCAAGCAAAGACAAATTAGGAATAATTTTTCACTTAAGGGTATTTTGGTAATTTTGCATGGAATTTCCATTTTTCAAAATAATTCAAAATATAAGGAATTATCCTTTTAGAATAAAATTAGTATTAAAGAGACTGATTATGTCACTAATCAAGTTTATCTTTCCCTAAGCATAGTTAATTTCAATTAATCAAGGTTAATTAACCATAACCATGTTAAAAGAATCTTTGCATTTATTACTTTTCTCTTTTGTGAATTTACTTAATGTTGACTCATTTGGTGACTCATCACCATGTTTTTCACATGGAATTTTCGTTTAGACCATATGGGGTCCACGTTTGCCTTCTTTCTAAGTTTTTTTCCCTTTTGGCCTTCCAAGGATGTTTTTGTAATTTTTCTCAACATTACCCGAGAAGTTACCAAATTGTTATTTCAAAAATTCTAACATTTTTTGGTTCATTATCTAGTTAATCTAAGATCATTTGATATTTTTTTGGGAACATATTAGCCTTGTTCAGAAAGTAGAACTTTCTAGAGGCGTTTTTGGAGTTTTCTAAGGGTTTTTTCATCCATTCTTTATTTCTAAGCTTTTCTCATTACTTTTGATCATTATTAATGTTCTATAATCCTATTAAAATTTATTTTAATCCTTATTTATTATTTTTCCTTCCATTATCTGGGTTTCCCATATGCAAGGGTATTTTCGTTATTTACACCAAATTTTCTAATTTCTTTACTTTTAGTTCTTAATCCTACTTGGTTTCCCTTTAGAGATTATTTGTAGTTTCAAGAGTTCATTATGAAAATCTGTTGGTGCCACATTAGCTTTTCAACAATACTAGCAACTTGAGAAAATTATCCTAAATCCTATAAAACAAATTTGACAATAAATTTTATAGTGATAAACTACATGAGAAATAGAATTAAGACACCAAATTTCAAAGTCAAAATCCAATGTTTCAATATTCAAACATCCAAAACAGAAGAAACATTTTAACCTAAGAAATGGTCTTTTGGTTGTTGCTTTCCTACATGCAACCAAAAAACCTCCAAACTTTTCCCTTGGATTTTATATGTAAATCTAGAAGAGGATTTAAACATATGAAATGCCAAACATTCAACCATCAAAATTAAGAAAAAGGGAAATTTAAAAAATAATTCGATCATGGAGTTATTCATGGGAAAGAACGAGTTTCCCAAAAACCCTATTGGGTATAGGCAAACCTAGTGGGCCTATAGATCCATTACCAAGTCCAAATCCAAGAAGATGCTAGGAGAGGTAGAAGCCAAGGATGATATTGCTCAGGCTCACTTCTCTTATGTCATTACTTGGCTCCATTATTCTTATTGGCCTCACTTTTTAGGCAACAATCTAAGCTCAAGGTTCCAAAGATAGAGACAAATTTGAAGCCTTTTGTTTCCATCCAGGCTTGCCTATAAATAGGCATCTTTGTAGATCTTTTGCACACTTTTGAATCATAATTCCTTTTTTAGAATTTGACTACTAATTTTTTCGTAAAATATCTCTCTTCTTAGCTCATCTTTCAAGAGAAGGATTTCCTCATCCTTGGCCTTCGAGGTGGAGGAGAAGTAGAAGCTTATCTCCCTAGGGTGAAGCTTCCATTATCATCATATTTCCATCCAAACTTCATCCACCGTTAACATAGCATCAAGACCTTCATTTTTCTAGTACTTTACCTTTCTTTGAGATTCATATCATGTGTGGTCTCCCAAGATGGAACCTCCCTTTTATACGTATGGATTAAGACTCCATTTGTCACAAACCAAGTTGACCTAGCTGCTTCCTTAGCCATCATGGTCTCTATAGGTCATCTGCAGCATCGTTAGGGTTTAATGGGATCTCTTTTTTATCACTAGGGGCTGATGTAGCTCGTTTCTAGCATCTCCCAATTTTGGCATGAACCCGGTCATTATTCTACATGGATGTGCTACTTTTTGTTGGCAGGACATGCTCAGGTCTGCATAGTCATGTTGGAATCCTTAGTCTGCTATGAAGACGAATTGAGGGGAATTTTTGTACTTCTATTATTTTCTTATCTTTTAATGCTCATTTTTCACTCCTTTGCCCCAAAATTTGTGTATTTCTTTATTCTCTATTTACAACATCATTTCTATAAAATTAAGGGAAATTGGACAAAATTACAAGTGAATAATCATAAATTGTGTAATAATTATGCCTAAATTCCTGCAAATAAATTGATAAAATGATCGTTTATCAAAATCCTCAAATTTAAACATTGCTTACGCCCAAACAATAACCCAACATATGGGAATGCAATAGGTATAGAACCTATAAAATCTTATATTTACATGCAACAAACAATCACAATTACCATCATAAAAAAATCCAACAATTTAATTAGGGTATTTTGGTTACCTAAAGTCAAGTTCCACATTTAAAGGAAGTCACTCTGCTTACCGTTTCTCTTGTATGAGGGTATGATTCCATTTCACTTTGCCCCTCATAACCATGCACTACCATAAGCTTGCCTATAAACCTCAAAGTCTCCACTAAAAGCTAAAGTGTATATAGAATCAAAAGGTCTTTATATGCTTGAAATGTGACCAAGGGAATTCACATAATTAGGTAAGATAAAATAAGGGAAGGAAATACAAAGGGATTTCTTTTACTTTTATTAATTTTTTTGTAGTCCTAAACACTTATACTTTTTAGTTCATTTAGTTGAGTTCTTCGAATTTTACACCCTTTTTTATTTTCCCATTTTTGTCACTTTTCTTTTTATTTTTATTTTTTCCATTTCTTGATCACTTATTGTAAACACTCAATTATGTCTGAGGCCCCCAATCGTTAAAATTAACCAAAAATTAAGTTAATTAAAAATTTGAAAAGATATAAAACAGAAAGAAAAAAGAACAAAAAGCAGAAAATACAGAAAACAGAAAGCAAAAAAGAAAAGAATAAAAATAAAGAAGAGGAAAAAGAAAAAGAGGAAAAAATAAGAAAAGAAAAATAGAAGAGGAAAGAGAAAAGGAAAAATTCTCCTATGTGGGAAAGAAGTCCCACATTGGATAAGAAGGGATTCTTCAATCCCTCCTCCTTCTATATAAGGAGAGATCCTTCACCAAAATGAGGGAGGAGGAGCACTTGAGGGAGGGGATTTTCAGAATTTTTGAAGGGAGGACCTAGGAGACTCTCTACCTCTGCCTTCAAACCAGTTCTTCATCACCTTCCAATCGATGTTAGATCCTACTTTTATTCTGCTTAAGTTTCTTTCTTCTTCTTGGATTTCCGAGCTCATTTTCGTCTCTGGTTTTCGTTTTCATTTTTGATCGGTCAAATGATCTCCAATTTCAATGATTTTTGTTGAGTTATCTTCGTCTTTCTCTTTAGTTTCTGTAATGATATTATTTGTCTAATTTGCATCTGAAATGAAATTTATGTCGCCTGATTACCGAAGCATGATCGTCGTGGTGGGCAAATGAACCTATTGATTTGTGCACAACTTGCTCATTTCTGATTGGATTTATGTAAAACTTGTTTTGTTTGATCCTTATGATTCATATCTTTCAATTGATCGGTTTTTATTTTTCAAATCTACCAAAAAATATTTTTGAAAAATTCTGAGATTTGAATTCAAATTTTGGTGCCAAAATCTTGTGTGTTCTTAAGGTTGATCTTCGTCTCTATTTTTTGTTTTTTTTAATCTGTCAAATAATCTCCAATTTCAGTGATTTTTGTTTTGTTTTCTTTTTCTTTCTCTCAAGTTTCTGGAATGATATTATTTGTCCAATTTGGATCTCAAATGAAATTTTAATTACCTGATTACAGAAGTATGTTCATCTTGGTGCACAAATTAACCTAGCTTGTTTGATTTGTGCATAACTTGCTCATTTCTAGTTGGATTTATGTCAAACTTGTTTTGTTTGGTTCCTAATATCCATATCTTTCAATTAATTAGTTTTAATTTTTCATATCTATCAAAAAATATTTTTTAAAAATTCTGATATTTGAATTCAAATTTTGGCGCAAAAAACTCTTATGTTTTTTAGGTTGATCTTCGTCTCTGTTTTTCATTTTCGTTTTTAACTAGTAAAATGATCTCTGATTTTGGTGATTTTTGTTTTGTTCTCTTTTCCTTTCTCTCTAGTTTCTGTAATGATATTATTTGTCTAATTTGGATTTGAAATGAAATTTCTATCGCTTGATTACTGAAGCATGTTCGCAATTCTTTTCCTTAACTTCAAATCAAGTTAAGTTTATGTTAAATCAAGTCCAATTCAAGCCAAATATTCAAAATAAATTCTCCTTTTTGACTCTTTTCTTAAAATAAAATTAAATCAAACTTTGAGTTTAATCCTCCGCCTCTCAAATTTCCAAATGAACTTCAAATGTTTTTCCTCAAAATTATCAAGTCTGAGTCAAGCTCATTCTTGATCAAGTCAAGGTTCAAAAACTCAAAATTAAATTCACTTAAAAACAAATTCCTTTTTCATATCAAGTCATTCTTTTTCTTATCTTTGTTATATTTAAAAAGTAAAGTTCTTTTTCAAATGTTTTGGGATCTTCGATCTCACGCAACGGGCTCTAAACGGAGAACTGGCGGTTCACCTGCTGTTCGACGTTTAGTAGCTTCTATGGCCCCCGTGCTGCCTTAGCCGCCTCTGACCTTGTGCATGAGTGGACTAAAGGTCCTTTCAAAAATAAAGTTCTTTTTCAAATATTTTGGGAACTTCGGTCTCACGCAACGAGCTCTAAACAGGGAATTGGCGGTTCACCTGTTGTTCGACGTTTAGTAGCTTCTATGGCCCCCGTGCTGCCTTAGCCGCCTCGGACCTTGTGCATGAGTGGACTAAAGGTCCTTTCAAAAATAAAGTTCTTTTTCAAATGTTTTGGGATCTTCGGTCTCACAACAGACTCTAAACGGGGAACTGGCGGTCCACCTGCTGTTTGATGTTTAGTAGCTTCTATGGCCCCCGTGCTACCTTAGCCGCCTCGGACCTTGTGCATGAGTGCACTAAAGGTCCTTTCAAAAATAAAGTTCTTTTTCAAATGTTTTGGGATCTTGGGTCTCCCGCAACGGACTCTAAACAGGAAACTGGCGGTTCACCTGCTGTTCGACGTTTAGTAGTTCGTATGGGTCCCCGTGCTGCCTTAGCCGCCTCAGACCTTGTGCATGAGTGGACTAAAGGTCCTTTTAAAAAATAAAGTTATTTTTCAAGGGTTTTGGGATCTTTGGTCTCACACAACGGGCTCTAAACGGGGAACTGGCGGTCCACCTGTTGTTCGACGTTTAGTAGCTCGTATGGGCCCCCGTGTTGCCTTAGCCGCCTCAGACCTTGTGCATGAGTGGACTGAATGTTCCTCCAAAAAAAAAATCTTTTCAAAGTATCATATTCCTTTTAAACACCTCTGAAGGTCAAGCCTTCACAAACCAGAACTATGTAAGCCTTGAGTTTCCCTTTGCACCAGGGAATACGCAGGAGCAGGATCAAGTCCTGTCAGGCTAACCTCCATCAACCTATTTATTTTCACATTAATTAAGGGATCAAACTATTTTCAAATAATCACACTCAGTTTAAGGGTACTGTTCTTCGGAACAGGCGGGTGGGGTGCCTAACACCTTCCCTACTCGTAACCGACTCCCGAACCTAAATCTCATCCTCGAGTCAGAGTTTTTTCCAAATCTTTTTCCCTTAAATAAAAATTTGGTGGCGACTCCACATTAATCTAGAAAATTCTATTTTTAAATTTTAGCGAGTCTGTCGTCTCGTCGGAATTACGGTTGCGACACTTATTTATCATCAAGTATTTACATTTACTTCCATCTCAGGGAACATGAAATTATCGCAACTTAATTACAGGATGCCAAGAAAAATAACTTTCAATCTGTTAAGCTCAAAGGAGGTACTAAGTGATATTCCAAGTCCCTATTTATTCAATAAAACCTAATTTATCTTTATCATTCTCTTATAATTCAATCAACTAATAAAAGTCTTAACGAGGTTGCAAGGCAAGTTTTAGAATGTGTAAGCATGGAGGGAATCACTCACAAAGAGAAAGAGGTTGGGTACAACCTTAATTAAGATCATTTTTTTCACTAAAACTACTCTAGTGCAAAACAAGATAACAAGGAACATAGCTAACTATCAACTATTTACATTAAAACCTCCTATGTCCTTATTAAGTTAAATTAATGCTTGTTACAAAGAGTTATGAGATTCCTGAATCTAAAACCAATCAGCAATCTAGAGAATATGGGGTTGTTGCAAGGTACAAACATTTAAACCTAAGGAAGGGTATCCCTCCTCAAACTTAATCATACACCACCTTCTTGATTTAATTTGGAAAAATTATTTATTACGGTGGGTTTTGTAAAAAGAGGAAGAGGGGATGTGTGATTTTTCAAAAAGATATTTTAGGAGGAAGAAGGTTTCCCTCATCAAACTTAGGCATGTACATATGCAAGCATATTACAAAAAGATGGAGAAGGGAGAGAAATGGGGCTTCTCCAAGAAGGAGGGAGAAGGTCTCATTTCTCAAACTTAGAGGCCAATAGTGCCCTTAATGTGCTCCTCATTGGGTGTTAATGATTGGAAAATGAGCCCTTATGATTTAAGGATATCCTTTTCACATTAACGCACAAGTTAGAATTAGAGAGTATTTGAGTAAAAATTAATAATATTATTAATGTAGCTTAGAGTCAATTCCTAAAAACTTCCAGGAAAGTACATAACCTATCCCTAATAATCAAATTGTTCCTCCTAAGAAAAATAAATGTCCTAAGTGTATAAGAGAAAGGGTGCTCCAGTTACTAGGGAGGTGGGTGGCCCACCTAGCGCCACAGTAACTAAAGATCAATGTCCATCCATGCCTCAATTTGACCGAGTTGCTAAGAAATGAATTACTCCACCCTAGGCCATTGATCTTCTTCAGAGTTGTGTTCCTTTGTCGTAGGAGATCATTCTTCTCATGGTGGTTTCTAGTCCTACGGCCAAATAGTTGGAACTGTTTGGACCACATTTCAGCAAACCTATTCTAGCCCATGTCATGTTCCCTAGCAAAATCGATTAGTGCATCTATGTTGTGGCAAGGTGTAGGACATCATGGAAGTGATAGAAATATTTAATGTAAGACCCAATACCAATGCAACCCTTGCTTCCATCTTCTAGGGCTGCCTTGATGAAGAAGTAGGACATGATGAAGAAGCTTCCTGATCTATGGAGTGCTTGCGAGCTGTCACCCAAAGGGGGAACAAGTGGGCTCTAGTAACATATCCTTTATTGTCTTGTCTTGTAAATAAGCTAAGCAAGAAGCACTATGTAAGATGCATGGACATGGATTAGAACGACGGTCACTAATGCAAGGACAGGATCAAAGGCATTTTTTCTAATGACTTCTGACTAGAAGGACCCCTCTTGGAATTCAATAGGAATCCTTCTCGGGACACTCAGATAGCCAAGTGTTGCAATTTCTACCCCCAATCTCAAACTCTGATGCCATATTAAATTTGGGGAGAGACTACTAGAAGAGATGTCCCCCTAGCTTATAACTAATGTTATAGTCATAAGGGTTTCCTTTCGATGGGTCATATGAAAGGGATGCTAGGAACTTAATGGTGGGCTCCTAGTATGCTGGCTCGATGACAAGGGATGCTGCCATGTGTCCCATCCTTTGGAGGTAACCTTAAATCTCCTACTCAATGCCTAGCTGCTCAAAGTTATTCAAATCCAGTCTCTTCAAGGGAATGAAGGTAAATGTCTTCAACCATTCTAATTGTATTCTCATTGTAGGCACTTCTTAGACATTGATGGGTTAGACAAACTCATGCATGGGCAATGTGGTGTGAGAGGTGTCCTTTCTTGTGCTCTCATGAAGGAATTTTTCCTAAAAACAAAAGAAAAGAAAACAATGAGTATGGGTGGAAATCATCATAGCCATGCAAAATTGAGGTATGGTCGTGCAAAAAAGCATGAATGACCTAGTTGGGATTTGTCATAGTTATGCAGAAATGGGGCACAATTGTGCTAATCACAAGAGTCCAAGGTTGTACAATCGTGTAAGATAAGGAGCATAGTCATGCTAGTAAAAAGATGAAGTCTCGTAATGACTTTGCATGACCTACAAGTCAAGGCACGATCATGTTAAACATTGACTCCCTAATTTTCATAGTCGTACCAGAGAAAAATCGTGTTGATCATAATTACGCTGACTTATTTGCAAATGTGACATACTTGAAAGGGTATAAGATAAAATGAATCAGAGAGAAGAATAAAAAAACATGGTCAACAAGTGTTAGAGAGAATGAGTTGATTGAATGATATGTTGCACTATCCAGGCAATTATTTATAGCCACCAAAGTGCTCAACATGGTCGTGCTAAATTATAGCACAATCGTGTAGTTTGTGAAACAAGACTGTGCAAAATTGAGGCATGATTGTGTTATCTCCTTTGAATAGTTTAGGGTTCCCCCTTTTTTTTGAGCAAGTTGCCTTCTATGAGCGCTTATTTTATGTAATGGCCCTAACGTACCTATTCCTAATGGCTAAGTAGTGCCATAGGGGGGTTACTTGTGATTCTTCTAACAACATGATAGTGCATTATTTGAACAGGCCTCCTTCTTAGTATTTAACTCTCTATCCATTTATCTTAAAGGTCTTCTTATTCTTTTTATTAGCTTCAATACCCCATAGGGAAGCACTTCATATAGACCACTCCATCTTGACTTTAGTTTGCTTGGAAATAGACAAAGACATGGTTATAGACTAACATTTTCTCTCTTTATCCTTTTCTTGTAGTCTTGAGTTTTCATATGCCTCCATCTTGAGTTTGTCCAATTCATTGAGTTGAAGAAGGTACTTCTCCCCTGCATGCTAAAATCAAGGTTAAGAAATTCCATGGCACAATAGGCTTTCTGTTCCGATTTGATTGAGAGATGATATATTTTTCCAAAAATAGGTCTAAAGGGGGACATGCCAATGGTAGTCTTGTATGAAGTTTTGTAGGCTCAAAGGGCATCGTTTAGTTTTAATGTTGAATCCTTCCTAGATGCATTAACAATTTTTTTGGATTCTTTTTAACTCCTTATTGGAGATCCCAACTTGACCACTTGTTTGGGGATGATAAGGAGTGGCGACCTTATTAGTGACACCACAATGTTTCAAAGCTTTTCAAACTACTTATTTATAAAATGCATGCCACCATTATTGATGATTGCTCAAGGTGATCCAAACATTGTAAAAATGCTTTTCTTTAAGAATCGTGTTACACCTCTGACATCATTAGTAAGTAATTTCATAACCTCTACCCACTTGGAAACATAGTCAACTGCAACTAGAATGTATGCATTATTTAGAGATCTAGGAAAAGGATCCATAAAGTCAATCCCCATACATCAAAATATCACAAACGAGAATATTGTTCAAGGGAATACCATGATTTCTTGACATATTACCACTCCTTTGATACAAACTTAAAGAAATCCTTAAAGAGAGTAGGCTAAAAGAAATTGTCTATAAAACTTTTTGAGCAGTTCTATTGAGACCAAAATGACCTCCAACCTCTCTTGAATGACAATGAGTCAGGATAACATGATATTCCTCTTCAGGTATGCACTTTCTCAATCTATCCCTACAAATTTGAAATAGATATGGTTCCTCTCATAAATAGTATTTAGCATTAGACATAAAATTATTATATTGTTCATATGAAAAGGTTTGGGAGAAGGATATTACCTGCTAGGTAGTTTACCAAATTTTCATACCGGGATGTGTGAGATGGTTATGAGGTGCTCATCTAGAAAAGATTCTCTAAATTCCTCATTACCAGAGAGCTATACAGAAGGATATATCTTAGATAGATGATTCACAACTATGTTCTTTGCTTCCTTTTGTACTTGATTTCCAAATTGAACTCTTGAAGAAGGAGTACCAACCTAATTAGTCTAGGCTTAGCATCCTGTTTGCAGAGCAAGTGCTTGATGGTTGAATGGTCCATGTAAACAAGTACCTATGTCATGATCAAATACAATTGAAACTTGTCAAAGGCAACCACTAACAACTCCTTCTTCATGATAATGTAGTTCCATTAGTTCTTATCCAAGGTCTCACTTGAATAGTAGATAACTCGAAACATATTGTCTTTTTTTTTTACCCAAGACTGCCCCTACAGTAAGGGAAAAAAATAAGAGAAAGAAAAAAGGAGGGTAAGAAATAAAATATAAATAAGAAAAAAAATTAAGTTGTTTTAATAGATAGAAGCAAAAGGGAAAAGAAAGGCAAGAAAATCCTTCTTTTGTTTGGATGGTTGCAAAAAGAGAAGATAAATTTTATTTTGATCAATGTTATAATATCTTTATAAATAGCATATCAAATATCAAAGAATTTAAAAATTCATAGTATGTTATTCAACTATTGTTATTTACATATTTAAATAACATATAAGCCGTTAATAGTCATGAGATGAAGTGTCTGTCAATTTTTGTTTTGTATGAAATTTTATATACATGATCTACTTAATAATAACTTTTAAATAAACGATTGGATTGATGAATTTTGTATTCTATATAAGATTATTAAATTGGTGTAAGTGTTAAAGTTTGACACTTGTTAATGAATCCTAACTTTCTCCCTCTCTCTTAATATATATATATATATATAAATATAAATATATATATATATATAAATATATATATATCATTTAAAAGATTTGCAAGCTTAAATCCTTTTTATGAGAACATTTTAATATTTTTTTAAGTGGTAGAACATGTCAATCCAACCCTTATTGGTACCTGTACAAAAAATAAATTAAATTTATCTAACAAACAATGAATCTAAAATATCGTTTTAAATCCAAGTAACACTATAACTTACATCACATACACAATAAAGCACAATATAAAAAATAAAATATGCAAATAAATATCATATTACTAGATTGTTAATAATATCATAACAAATTTGATAAAAACTTAATACACATGCATCATGCAAGCATATACACACCAGTTTAGGTAAAAAAAAAAACTAAAGCAAAATATAGATCATTTATTCTAAAATTAAAGTAATATACACAATATTTATAATAAATGTTAGACATTTTCACAACTATTTATTTTAGGATATTACATTAAACAATGTGTCACATATAACAAACCTTTCTTAGACAAGATTACCTCAAGAACTAGGAGTTCAATGGAGGTAGGCACATAAACCTATCTTGTCCAAAATTAGGAATGTGTAAAATGAAGCTTTGAAATTATGAAAGTAGACAAAGATAACAGAAGAGAGTTTCTATTCTAAGAACAAGGAAAAAGACATCTACGATATTTTTTGTTTGAAATTAAAAACAAAAATTTAATTTTTAACAAATTATGTAAATATATTAATATTATGTAAATAATATATTAAAATAAGTATTATATAAATATAAAATTTAAAATAAATATAATAAATATGAATATATAATATATAGAGATAAATAGACATTTGTATAACCTAAACGAGTTTTTTTTATAAATCTAAACCTAGTTTGTTTATTTAAAAAGATATTTTAACAACTATAAGTCTACTTATTTATTAAACAAATCAAATTAAACTAGACTTTAAACAGATCAAGTTGTAAACCTTTGTCAGATGACTTGAGCTATTTACATTCCTAAATGTGTAGAAATAAGAGGAAAAAATAAAAGAAAAAAATAATTTTTCTCTTCTCTTTCTTGTTTGGTTGCATGATAAGGAGAAGATAAATTTTATTTATGTAAATTTATAAAAATAAAATTTAACTTTAAAAATTTTATTTTTTATTTTAGTTTGTTATTAATATAATTTTTTTAATAATATATAATTATTTTATTATTTATAATTAAAAAAAGTTTTTTTCTTTTTTTTATACTATTTGAAGGGAATTAAAATTTAAGTGGAATATATAAAAAATGTTTCTTTATCTTTTATTTCAATTCTAATAGATAGAATTAATAAGAAAAGAAAAGAAAAATATTCTCTTTTCATTTTAATAGACAAAAAGAAGGAGGTAAATTTTATTTTATATGTATTTATAAAAAATTTAATTTTTTTACTATATTTTTTTAATATAATAGTTTTTTCTATTATTTTTAAAAAATAATAATATTTTAACAATATATAATTAAAAAATCAAAAAAAAAATCATTTTTTTATTTTTTTTCCTATTTATAATTGTTTAAAGTACAAGTGGGATATATGAAAAAGTTTTTTCTCTCCTTTATCTATGGACAAACAAATTTTCAAAAATCTTTCTACATTACGTTTCGTTCATTTCTTCTGCTTGAAAAAAAAATTAAAAAAATAAAATTTAACTTTAAAAAATAGTTTTTTACTATATTATTTTACTAATATAATATTTAATTTTTTAAATATATAATAATTTTAATAATTTATAATTAAAAAAAGAATCTCTTTTTTTATTGTATTTTATTAAAGATATGATAGTTATTTTTTTATGAGTTTAGAAATATATAATAATTTTAATAATTTATAATTTAAAAAGAAAAAAATATTTCTTTTCTTTTTTTCCTACTTGAAAAGAATTAAAATTTAAGTGAAATATGTGAAAAATATTTTTTTTATGAAAAAAGTGAGTTGTTGAAAAAAAAAATTTCCATAAAAAGATAAAGGTAAATTTTATTTTATATAAATTTATTAAAAAATTTAATTTTAAAAATTTTGATTTGTTATAAATTTTTAATATAATATTTATTTTTATTATTTTTTAAAATATATAATAATTTTATCAATATATAATTAAAAAAATAAAATAAAAAAAGTTACTTTCCCTTTTATTTTCACTTATACTTGGAGTGATTTAAAATTTAGATAAAATTTATAAAAAATACTTTTTTTTTATAAACAAATAAATCCTCTAAAGTATTTCTATATCATTTTTTGTTCTGTATTCTTCCATAAAAAAATAAAATTTATTTTATATAAATTTGAAAAAATAATATAACTTTAAAATTTTTGTTTTTATTTTTATTTTTATTAATATAATATTTATTTTTATTTTTTTAAAATATTTTATATTTTTAATAATTTAAAATAAAAAATAGAAAAACCCCTTTGCATCTTTTTTTTTTTTTTATTTGCAAGAAATTAAAATTTTGATAAAATCTACATAAAGTAAAATACTTTCTTCCCCTCGTATTTCTATGTAAACAAACAAGTTTCAAAATTTTTTTTTCATATAATTCCAACTTTAACGGCATTCGTAACCCTTTCTTGAGTATCATCTTTGTTCGGCACGCGGCCCTCGCCATCGCAGGTATATCATTCATTATCAATCTTCTTAATTTTTTGACATCTTCACATATAGATTTTTTTAATAATTTAATTTTTGTAGTATCCGCTACTTTCTGTAGTGTCAAGTAACCATATTGATTATAAACCAAATAAAAAACTTAATCTGCTCTATTTCCGAACCTGCCAAACATGCCCTCGAATTGGTATGTTAAAGCCACCATTCGTATGATCGAGTTAAAGGTCTTGAGTCTTGACCCGCCCTCTTGTTTTGTTAAACTGGTTTTATATTAAGTATTGCATGAAACGACGTCGTTGTTGTTTTGTACGTATTGCTATGTGGCGTTTGGCTCTGAAGTTGCTCGTGGAGGCTGAGGCGGTGGGGTCTTCCTCTTTGTCAAGGTGAATGGTCTCTTAGCTCCCACATTTTCTCTCTCAAGCACGTTACTCTACCACTTTGATTGCGTAGATGCACCTCTCTCTTATCTGTGTTCAATTAATGCTCTCCCTTTTGGGTTTTTCCACTTCAGTTTCTTAGCCTCTTTTCTCATAAAGGTTTGCTAGGTAATTCATTGACTGTTTTATTACACCCTAATTTTTGTGACTATTTGGTGATTATGCCAGAATGCCAATTTATCCTTTTTATCAGATTCATTTCCTTTTTGTATTTATTTAAAAAAATTTGGGTGTTAGTTTTGCTTAATTGATTATAGAATTTTTGCCACCTATTTCAGCAGTAGGACTCAAATTGTGGATGTTAAAATTGTTCTTTCTATCTATCTTTCTTTCCTTTTTTTGGCCTCGGCTATGTTTAATTGTAGATCAGAGGTTGCAAAATGTGGAGGATACATGCATTATGCTATGCATTGCCTGTAAGAGAAATATCTGTCTAGATGAAGGATTGACAAAACCACCTCTTGTCGTTGGGAAACTGAAACAATGGAGCATTTCGATGTACTTTGCAATCTAACAGATTTAAAATGTGAGAAGGTAATATATATTTTATTGGTAACACAACTAAGGTAGATTGACGTAAGAAAGGATATAAAAGGAGCTTATATTAAGTGCTAAAACTTGGGTAAGATAAACCAACGTGTAAGAAGTCCTTTAAAATCCAGGTCCTTGATGTTGGACCACTTGCTGATGTTTAGTCTTGCTAACTTCATGCTCTATATGTCCAATTCTAAGTGTAAGGAATGTGTTAAGATATCTCACATTGTCTAGAAATTTGACCAAATTAGTCCTTATAAGGCTTAGATGATCTTCTTCCCTTGAGCTAGCTTATAGAATTGAGTTAGACCTATTCTATTTCTATTAGGAATAATTAATTTAACTGGTGAAAAGAGCATATATACAGTCAAAGTGTCAAAGATTGATTTGTATAAAGCAGAAGAAACACATAAAAGGTTCACCTATATTAGAATGGGAAAAAAAATCAGAGGTAAAAAGTTAGTTGCACTTAAAAATATCAAAATCTCACTTCTTGCTAATAGGAATCTTATAGTTAGAGTCTTGGAGGTATAATTAGTTTTAGTTAGTCAGTTAGTCAAAGAGGTTCGTTAGAAAGTGAAAGCGAAGAGGCTATAAATAGGGAAAGAGGAAAAATAGAATGGGATTACCTGTATTTGGCGGGAAATTGAGGAGAATTGTTGGGTCTCTCAAAAACTCAGTCAGTTCTTACTACACAAAATTATCTTTATAGGAAAATGAAAAATAAAACCTTTAATTTTCTCTTACTACACATTATTTTAAATTTTCAAGAACAATGAATTAGTTATTTGTTAATAGTAGATTTGCAGCCTAACAACATGGCAAAGGTAGAGTAAAATTAAAGTTAGTCTTCTTGTGACAATTCAGTTGATAGAGCAACATATGCAACAAGTTTATCCTGCAATGCATCCTGCCTTGTTCTTGGCTTTCGCCTTTCCCGTCATTCCCTGAGTGCTTCTTTTAGAACCTGCACTAGTAAAGGGCCATCCTTTAAACAAAAATATGAAAGGGATGGATGGATGGATTAATAGTCAATTGTTATTTGTTTTAAACTCACTGCTCTAGATAGCTTTATGCATTCTCATAAACCAAACATGCTTGGCAATAAAATAATTTTTCAATGTATGCTAGCTGTTAAATTATAACTTGCTTATTGATTATGCTAGTATGTCTTTGAGTACATCATTGACCATTGTTAAGTAGCAAAAAGTTCAAATTAATGCATACCAATTAAACCTACAAAAGTTTATGATCATAACATCAAATACAATATTAAGTTCTAAGTAGGCACATAACTAAGCTTTTGGTTTCACATTATGGGTTGTCATTAATAAATAGTTATGATTTTCATATACTTTGTTCATGAATCCTTGTCCAACCTTGCCCACATAATAAAACTCATAGAATCAAAAACCCATTCATGTAACCCAAAGAACTTGAAAGAGAACCAGAAATCATCATAATACAGAGTACCAAAACTAGAAATATTCAAAACTTTGGTGGTCATGGCCCCTGCCCGCCCCTTTGGTTCTGCCCATTGTGGTTTTCCCTCCACAGGGACTGGCTACTGCAATACCCCCCGTGCAATGCTAATATATATATTTTTTATTTTGATAAAACAAAAAAAGTATATCATAGTAATCTTGTGGCTCCAACAAAAAAGCGTATTATTAGAAGAGTACTGAGTCTGCTGACTACTAATTAAGGAGCATGTAATATATTGAATTATTTGAAAACAAATAGTGAGTCAATTTTTTATTTTTAATATAGTAAATACTTCTATTAAATATTTTCTATTTGATGGCAGTTATTTACAAGGAAGCTAATATTTTCAGGCATTGAATGAGTTAGGAGTTGGATTAAGTTTACTTCCAATTTTTGGCCAGGCACAATCACATTCGTATTCCACTTAATCTTGCTCAGCTTTTCAGTTACCAAGGCGAAGTTTAGCTCTAAAATGGGTGGTATTTCAAAATTGTTATTGATTTTTTATGTTATGTTTTAACCCGGTTCTATTTGCTTTTACCCCCAGTTTTCTTATGTTTTAATTGTTTGCAGGGACACAAGTAGAGAGAGAAGAGAAGGTGTCTTTGGAGCTGAGTGAAGAAATTCTTCAGAGTATGGAAGTAGGAATGGCCTTCAAAGACTATGTGAGCATTTCTACCGTTATGTTTTCTGTTCTATTTTGGCATTAGGGCAGTGTTTCTAATATTCTGCAGCTTGAAATTTCTTTTGTTACTTCATTTTTTATTGTCTTTAATTTTTTCCTTTGTGCATACATATTTTCTTTTTTCAGAATGGCAGAATTAGTTCATTGGATTTTCACAGGGCATCCAGTTATCTGGTGACTGCTAGTGATGATGAATCCATTCGTCTGTATGATGTTACTGGTGGAACGTAAGCCCCCATTTTATTTATTGATTTAATTATGTAGACAATCAAATGAATATAATTGTTTTTGTCCTGTTGCAATCTTATAATTTTGCTTTTCCATTTTCCTTGCTTTATTTCGGCAAAGTGATTGATGCCTCCAATATGCTTTTAAAAGATTGTATCATGACTTGAGGGGTGTTGGATTGTGCTTTTGATTTTTTAGTCTTTAAAAACTATTTGTAAAATAATTATCAGAAATTGTTTTTGAAAGGGAGTAAGTGGAGAAAAAAGATAGAATAATTCATGGTAGGACATGAATAACAGAAAACTAAAAATAGAAAACCAAAACAACTTAAAGATATTTTGGTTTTTTAGTTTTAAAAACCAAAAAAGAAATATTGTTTTGGAAAGAGGTTATAGAAACTTCCCTCATCAAACAAGTTTTATGACTTTTTCGCTTGGTGTGGCAAATTCTGGTACCAGATTGAGCTTCATAATGTTTATAGCATGACCCAAAAGTTATTTACACAACTGCAAAATATTCCATCCTTTGCAACTAAATAGTTATGTGGATTGTTTAGTAAATAAATCACAATTAAGAAATTTTTTATGTTATTACCCATGCGGAATTTTTTGAAATTCATGTTATTTTCATAGTATTATATTTTAATGTCTTATGTCATCCATATTGCTCTGTACATTCTTTCTTCTAATTGATCTATATGTATTCTTGAACATGAAATTTTGAGATTTCTTAGCTGTCACCAGATGTTTGAAGACAATTAACAGCAAGAAGTATGGGGTTGACCTGGTTTGCTTCACATCTCATCCTACAACCGTCATCTACTCTTCAAAAAATGGTTGGGATGGTATATTTCCTACTTACCATATCTATCTTCATCAATCTCCATTTAGTCAGTAAATTTGTGTATGCTCATTACAAAAATGTTTTAATCTATGCAGAATCTTTGCGGCTTCTATCGTTGCATGATAACAAGTATTTAAGATATTTCAAAGGTCACCATGACAGGTTTGGTATTTGGCATTACGTATACATTTAAGTATCATATCAGATGATACAGTACTCATGTTCATTCCATTTTGTTATTATATAATAATATTCATTTTTTGTTCTTTTCTTAGAGTTGTGTCACTTAGCTTGTGCTCCCGGAAAGAATGCTTTATATCTGGATCTCTAGATCGAACTGTTTTACTATGGGATCAAAGGGCTGAGAAATGCCAGGTAGTGGCATGTGCATGTAATAGCTTGTGTATTCTATATCCTTTTGCATGTAATACATATATAACTTTTTTAAGGGCTCCTTAATTACTTTAAAAATGAAACAGGGACTTTTACGTGTACAAGGAAGGCCTGCTATATCATATGATGATCAAGGGCTTGTCTTTGCAATTGCCTTTGGTGGATACATAAGAATGTTTGATGCTCGCAAGTATGAAAAGGTTTGAAAATTCTGCATGAGAATACTTATAAGAATTGCCTGCTTTTTTTTGTCTGTATCTGTAATGTTAATTGTGACATGCACTAATAATCTAATATAGTGAAATTCACTCTCTACAGGGTCCCTTTGAGATATTTTCTGTTGGGGGAGATATTTCTGATGCAAATGTTGTGAAATTTAGTAATGATGGGCGACTCATGCTTTTGACAACTGCAGATGGACATATTCATGTGCTTGACTCATTCCGTGGAACACTTGTCAGTACTTTTCCTAGTTAATTCAGTCCACTTTTACCTATTTCTGTTAATTTTATTTGCTTTGAAAGGCTTTCTGTGTAATTGTTCTCTCTTATTTTGTATACATAGTTATCCACATATAATGTCACACCTGTGTCATGCAACTCAACATTAGAAGCTTCCTTCAGTCCTGAGGGAATGTTTGTAATATCTGGTAAGCATTTTTGTGTCACTCAAATTTACTGATCATTATTCATTTGGTAAAATCATTGTTTGCTCATATTATTTTTGGTACGTTGACCATTCTTTATTTTGGTAGATGCATATTGAACTTCTATTACATTATTATATATCTTGCCTGAAATTATGTTTTGGAAGAAAGCTTTAGAATGAATATAATTTATTCTCAAATGTATACGTCAAGACATACTTTTCTCTCTCTAATATTTGCAATTCTCTCATCTACTTATGTAATCCTGTTGGTTGCTGCTTGCTGCATGGGCTGGTTTGTTAAACTTGTATTTTTACGCTTGGAAATTTTGGCAGGCTCTGGGGACGGCAGCATCTATGCATGGAGTGTTCGAAGTGGCAAAGAAGTATGATAAGCTATATTCTTTCTTTTCTGCATTTTGTAACTATTCTTTTTTCTTTAGATTTGTAATTTAATAAATGTTAATGTAGTTATTGTCCGGTTAGGATTCCATGCTTTCAACTTTATAAGCATGTTTTTTCTTTCATTTTTCACTAAGAAATTTTCAAGAACTTCCTATCCTTTGATTGTGAATATAGTAATTTCTTTCCTAGTTGGAAACTGTTTATAATTGACTGAAACTAGTTGATAGATACCCATTGGTCTATTTGTTACTTTAGTTAGTTACAATTTATAGTTAGTAGAACAATTGGTTAGTTAAGGGAGTTTGTTAGAGAGTGAGGGGGAAGAAGCTATAAATAGGGAAAGTAGGGGAATAGAAGGGTATTACTTGTATTGGATGAGAAATTGAGGAGAGTTGTTGGATCTCTTGAATACTCACTCATTTCTTTTATCCTTGGTGTTTTTTGGTTTGCTTAGACTAAGTTGAGGCTGGGAAGCCATTGTTCTTTCAATAAAAGAGAGTTCTTTCTGAACTAGTTTCTATCAACTAGTATCAGAGCTCCATCCAGGAGCGGTGGGTAGGGTAACTAAGGATCAATGGCAAACATAAGAATGGAGGGGGAACTCAAAGCCTTGGAGAGGTTGTTGCAGTTCCAAAGAGAAGGGGGTTTGCATATTCAAAGCTAGAGGTTCAAATTGTTGGGAAAGTGGTTGGAGACACAGGACCAGCACTTTCGAAAACTGGAAAAGATGTTGGATACATTGCTCCAACACTCTGAACTGCACTCAGAGGAGGAAGAGGAAGAGCAAAATTCAATGACCAGCCCAAAGTTGGGAAAAGCAGGAGTGGGGTCAAAATGGAAGGAAGTGGTGTGGCCCAGAGATGGCGCAAGATAGAGGTATGGATTTGAGATCAGGAACTAGAATTGCAAGCAAGCATATAAGGAGATGAAGGTTTGGAAAGCAAAGAAGATAAAAAGAAAAGTAAAGGCTTGAAGATCAAGAACCTAAATTGCAGTGATGGAGAAGAAACTTATTTGATGGAAGCAAAAAGAGGTGAAATTGGCAGTGTTGGTCTTAGAGAATGAGAAGGACTTCTCTTTCTTACAAGAAGAGATAAAGTTTGGGGAATATGAACTGGCAACAACTTTAGAGATCAAGAACCAGAATCAAGGTTGTTGATGGCATCTAAGTGAGGATGCAAAAGAAACAAAATAAGAGTGGCCATTCAACGAAAGAGATGATTGAGAATAAGAGAAGCATTAGCATGTGTTTGGTGGAAGGTGTGAGAGATAGTCTGGGTTGGATTTTAAGAATTCGGTTGGATTTTAAGAATTCTGACCAACCCACAATCACCATCTCTGCCCAACTCAGATTTGATCCAGAACACAGGTGAATATGGTTCTGCATATCCAGAACAGTGACGTTTGGGCAGTGGTTGATGTTACTTTGGAGATGAAGGTGAGGATAGAGAAAGGAGTGGTTCTGCAATCCCAGAACATCAGTTCATGACTGACAATCGCAAGGGAAAAGGTGAAGTCTACCTCATTGACCAAGCTGCCACCACCAGAACACCATTACCAGGGTGCATGTATGGTGGCCAACACAGCAACAGTGACAGGGTCAAGAGAGAAGGTGGTTGCTGTCCTGTTGCCCCATATCAGTAGCACATGTGGGGAAGGGGGAGGGAGCTATGACAGGAACAGGGTTGGACAACAGGTCTATGTGTTACCCTGATTACTTGGGGCCACATATCTCTTTTATTTTTCCAAGTCTAATACAATGGAATTTTAGTTTCTTTATTTTTGCTGTGCAAATGAGACTTGTGGGCTGAATTCATTTTCTGTTTTAATGGGTCATACCTAGCAAAAGGAAGTGGAGGACAATATTAATAATCAGCTGCTACAACTTGCAATTGGACAATTTGCAATGTGGCCATGTGATCTCAGCAGAGTAGCAATGGCATTAACATGCTGTTTCAAGGCCAAAAGAATGGCAGAAAACAGAGCACTTGAAAAGAATAGGGGACTCATTTGTCTTTGACTCGGGAGGAATGGAAGCTATTTTTTGACCTGTAGTGTGGAATTGGCATGGCCTTCATGGTTCAATCAGTTGCAACATTGGTGAGGCTTCATTTCAGTGACCACCAGCCATTCGCCTTGAGGACCAGGTGGAACTTTAGGAGGGGAGTATTGATACCCATTAGTCCATTAGTTACTTTGTTTTGTCAAAATCAAAAGTTTCTAGAATAATTGATTGGTTTGTTAGTTAAGGGAGTTTGTTAGAGAGTGAGACAGAAGAGGTTATAAATAGGAAGACAGAGACTAGAAGGGTATCACTTGTATTTTGTGGAAAAATGAGGAGAGTTGTTGGGTTTCTCGAATACTCAATCATTTCTTGTATTGGTGTTTCTCGATCTGCCTATTCTGGGTCAAGGCTGGGAAGCCATTGTTTTTTCAATAAAATAGAGTTCTTTAAAGAATCTGTTTCTATCACTAGTGTTGACATAAATTTAAGCAGACATGCTGTTATAGCAACTTTTAATAAATGGAATATCACCAGTAAATGACTATATTTTTCATTTTCCTTAATGTGTGCCTGTGGTATGTAGTGACATCACATTAGATGCGGTAGGAGCTAGTTATTATTTTTAATATTTTTTTATTTGTTGTTTTTTCTCCTTCTGAATCTATTTGATTACCTGGAAATCAGAAAATATGGTATTGTGAAGCCTGTGAAATTTTGATTTTTGTATGTACTGAAGCATTATTTTTACAACCAAACCAATGTGATTAATGTGTATGCTTGGAAAAAAATTGGCTTAATTACACTTACACCTCATACTTTAACTGCAATTTTGGTTCCTTTAGATTAAATTGCTTGCATTTAGTCTTCATAATTTCTCAATTATTCAAACTAAGTTCGTCATTCCAAAATTTCTTCATCCAGTAGTCAACAGAAACGTAACAGAAATCTTTTGTATTTTTAATTATTGGATGATGAAGTTTTGGACTTTGGGCTTAGTGACTTAATTTGAATAGTTGGAAAGCTATCAGGATTGAATGTGAGAAATTAAGATCAAAGGGGCCAAAATCCTACATGGGCTAAAGGATGAGATCAAAATATAAATTAAAAAAAAAATTGTTGCATGTGTAGGTTTGGTGTCAAATGTTTCTCTTCTGGCTAGCAGCGTAGTATAACTTTCCCTTTGTGGAATTGAAGTGGGAATAGTACTTACTATTTAGATGTTAATGCTTATTTTCCTTGTATAGGTTGCAAGTTGGAGGAGCGCAACTTCTGATACCGGACCTCCTGTTATAAAGTGGGCTCCTGGCAGTCTTATGTTTGCTACTGGATCTTCTGAGTTGTCATTCTGGATTCCTGATTTGTCTAAATTGGGAGCTTATGTTGGAAGAAAATAGAAACAATACATGATAAAGCAGTTATTTTCCCATCAAGCCACTTAAAGGTAATATAGACAACATGACAAATTTTTCAATGGTTTGTAAATATTCTTCTCCGATGGCAACAGATATTTCAAAGAGCCTCCTAAACTTTAAAGTTGAGATATCTAATGTACAAATATTTGTGTGTAAAAACTTGCTATTTGATTATAAATGCTTCATTATGCTCCTCCGGATCATTTAGTTGCAGCACCAAAGGTACTAGTTTGCTGTTTGACGTAATCATAAATTATTTTCTGCAGTTTTTCCATATTTATCATCCTTAAAGTATTAACCTTGATGTCTTTTATTAGGTTTTAAGACTTCTTCTCATCTATGCCTCTGTTAATCATAATTTAGTCTGTCTTATGAAAAGCTTATAGAAGCTTATGAAAAAAAATGTGCTTATGAATGGCTGAATTCCAGTTTTGTTTGGATCTGATGCTTATGTATGGTAATGAATCTCACAGTTTTACATCACAGATCATATTTTGGGAGCTATGGAGCTAACCACCTGAGTTTTTTCCTCAGACAATGTAGAAGGACCTGCATACCTTTCTTCTTTATTGCTATAGTTGCCATGGCATGTTGATTGACTATACACGCTGCTTTTCTCAATATTTTAACCAATTTTGACGGGGCTTCGCTTAAAAATTAGTGATTGCAGAACAGTAGTGTTTGCTTTCCTCTGCTGCGGGCACACGTAGATGGGGTTGCTTGTTATAGTTACCTACGTTTCACATGGAAAAATATATAAACTGTTTAGTTACATCATTATACATTGGACGTTGATGAAGTCGTGCCTGTGAAACCATCCCACTTGGACGAGGTGAGATCTGAAGCAGAACAAACGCTTTGGTTGTAAATCCCCGTCATAGGACATCGCACAGAATATTGTACCTTGTTTAGTTACTACCTAAAATTGCAGACATACATTCTATTGTAGAACCTGTAATTATAATTTAATTATACATCTCAATCAAATTCTGAAATTCACTAAATTATACCATTTTCTAAACCAAACAAACCAAACTGGGGCATAGTTGAATACTTGATGCATGTGCCTCTTGTGGCCGATAAAAGACGTGGTATACTTGACGACAAAAAAATTGCGTACTTCAAGACAAAAAAGACAGTTCCGTACTTAAAGGAAACAGTCATTAACACTGTTTGAATGATATATTTTAAAATGTTTGGATGATGTATTTTCTAGGAAGATATAATTTTGAAGAGAATTTAAAATTTTAGAAATTAAAATATCTTGAATTATTTTTAGAAAAGTTTTAAGAGAGTATTTTAATAAATTAAAATAAAAAAATTTAAATATTTTTAAAAATAGGTAGAATTTAATTTTTTTTAACTCCTTTTATGAATAATAATGTTTTTGTTATTTTTTTATTTAATGTTGATATTATTTTTTCTTTTATTCTTTTTTGTTATTTTTTTGTATATTTTTTTTTTATCTTTCATCTTTTAACATAATATTTTTTATATCAAACCATATGATTGTATTTTTGTTATCCTTTCAATTATTTATATTTGTTAAATTATTATTCTACTTATTATGTTGCAGTATAAAAATATTTATATATTTAAATTTGTTGATAAAAAAAATAGAAGTAAAATTAAAAAATATTTATAAATATTTAAATATAAAATTTTGTATAATATAAAAATTATATTATTTAATTTAAATAAAAAATTTAAAATTTAATAAATTTAAAATTTATTGTTCAAATAAGAGATTTAAATATAAAAATTTAATTTTTTTTATATAAATAAAATATTTTTAAAATAAAAAATGTAAATTTTTAAATATTTTAAATTATTAAAATGTTCCATCCAAATATAAAATAAAGGTTTAAAAAAGTTTGGATCAATAATTGAATCCATTTTTTTTCGTCTTTTCTTTTATCAAACTGGGATAAGGAACATCACCTTTAATGCAGGGGGTTATTTAAAAAAAAAATAGTTGATTTACAAGTACTTGTGTACAAACAATACATTTTAATATGTAATGTTAATTTATTCTTTCATTTTCTATTTGTTAGAGAATAAGAACAAAGCTAAATTCTCATCATAGTTATGAAGTCAATCTAAAATTAAAAAAGAAGGCCTGCTTCAATGCCTAATTCAAGTGTGAAAAAAGTGGTAACTGAATTTGATCAAGCTTGTATTGGGTTTAAACATCAGGGACTTGACAGCTTCTCGGTCAGCAAATTCCGGAATCTCTCCTCTGGGGTTTTCTCTACTCTAGCCGTGGGTTTATCCGTTAGGAAAGAAATCTGGTATTAGAGCCTTATGTCCGTGTGCCTTTGCAGTTTGAAATTTTTATCAGATTAATTAAATTTAAATTTAATCTAATCAAAGTTCGATAATATATATGAAACTAAGATCAGATCAACCTGAAATTTTGATATAATATATCAATCTTAACATTATATATAATTAATTAAAGAAGTATATAACTAAAATTATAGTATATTTTAGCATATGTTTAAAATAAATAATATAAATATAATATTATATTACGTAATTTAAATTTTATCATGTTAAAAAATCTTGTTATTTAATACATCATTGTTTAGAAAAAAAGTATGAATTTTAAAAGAATATGAAATATTAAGCTGGGTTGGGATAACTTAGAAATATAATCTCAACCCATCATTAAAATACACCATGATTATTGTTTAAGAATTCAAATTCATCAAAATTAATTATGGACGGGATGGGTTTATATGACGGGTCAAGTTATAAACACCTCTAATCTTCACGTTTTAGCTTGCCATTCCATATTTTACCGGTTTCAATGTATTTTCATGCAATATACTTATTATAAACTTAAAATAAGTCACTCTGGATAATTCCTGTATTTTTATGATTTCCAATTAAAGTTATTTAGGGTCAAATTAATTGTATTCTCCTTAGAAATTAATTAAGGAATTATTTTAGTTATAATCTAATTATACAAAGATAAACAAAAATAGTTAATGTTAGTTAGTTTTTCTATTATTTTAAAAATTATTACAATTTATTGATTTTATACTTATTTAGTATTATTAATTTTAATTTTACTATCAATATTTACCTTTATTAATTTTAATTTAATTTTAACTTTCAACAATTCAATTATTGAGGGCAATAAGAGAAAAAATAATACGTATTTTATAAAAATAAGGAAGTATCTTATAAAAAAGATTATAAAAGCTTTCTAAAGAAACGTCTTGTAAAAAGTCAGAAGGAAGTATTTATATTTTACCTCTATCAAATTTGTTTTATTTCTGGTTTGAAATGAGGCAGGACATTCTTCAAAGTTGTGCCTTCACATGATCCTCGCAACAATTTGATCTTTCAGATAGTAGAGTGTATTGCTGTTTATTTTACGTGATTTCACTTGAAAATTTTATCAAATTACTTAAACTTGGGTATTTGTTTTAACAAATTTCCTAAAGTTAAATTCATTTAACGTATCTTCGTTATATTTGTTTCAACATGAATCTATCTATATCTTCTTTTTCCTACTTCCACAAAACTGTCTCTATAATAAATAAAGATTATTATGATCTTCATGTATCAAACAACATTGTATTAGAATCCAACAAATTGAAAAAAAATATTTTATATAATTAATATTTTTAACTAACATTGGAGATCTAGTCTAACTTAAGTAATGAGAGATCACATCCCAGCATAGAAAAAATTTAATCAACTTTCATTGATCTTATTATATGTTTTTCATTTTTCTATAATCGATAAATAAAATAAAATAACTTAAAAAGACATTAAATAAAATGTTCATAAAAATCGTAAATGTTAAATTAAAATGTAACTAACTCTCATGTTAACAACCAATGTTATGGAAAATATCTGATTATCTATTTCAATATACAAACACTTGAACCTAACAAACAAAAAAGTAACTTCACTTCACTTTCTCGGTTAAAAAACACAAGCACTATCTCCTGAAAATTGCAACGAAGTGTTTTTCATTGCAACTTAAACGATTTTTTTTATAATTAAAAAACTGTTATTATTTTGTTTAAAATACATAGAATCTACATGATACTTAATATTAAAAATTTAAAAAAAAATGTATTTGAAATACAAACTTTAAAACAAGGAGAAACAAACTTATTTTAGGAACCTAGATTTAAAAATAAGAAAAAATTTAAGATATTTAATTATACAATAATTTTAATAATATTATTTTATATTTTATTATATAACTTTTTTTATTAATATTTTTATTTGTAATTTTTTATAAAATTATAAAAAAATTGATGTATAGGTAGTAGTTTTTCATGTTTTTGTTAAAAATTAGACATGGGTCTAACTCAATGTAAGACTTGCAATACATCCGATCATGTTGGGATCAGACAACTAGAATCTGGGGTGAAGTTAAAAGAACAGGTGGCTCATTAAATAAATAGGATACGCTCCGATACCATGTTGAAATTAGACATGAGTCTAACTCAACCCAAAAACCTGCTTGTAAGATGAGAGATGCCCTTAGATTATATATGCATGGTTAGCCTTTGCTTCAATCAATATAGGACTTTCAATACAATTTTTGCTAGAATTTTTGACGACAGATAAATTAATACTACTTGTCTCATTTGGAATTATGAAAGGGATGACACACTGCTCTTGTCATGAAACAAAAAGGAAGAATTGTAGATCAGGAATGATAACCGATAGGACTTCTGGTTGGATTGGGTTTGGATGAGTTCGGATAAGCCCTAAGCCCATAACAAAAGATAATCAAGCTTGCTAAGCTCATAATCATTCAATTTTAATATCAGGTTAGTCGGGTAATAGATCAGTGGATAAAGGGTATAAAAGATAGAGTTAGGTTGGTGTTGGTAAAAACTTGATGCTGAGGAAGCGGTGCCAGCCTTCATGGATAAAAGTAATAGGTGTAGAGAGAGAGACTAATCTCAAGATTCCAAAGGCATCAATGAAAAAAAGGTAGGAGAGAATGGTGAGGATGAGACACAGAGGAGCGTAGAAAGGACAACACAAGAAAATCGAGAGGGGGAGGAGAAAGGTTTCTGCACGTACGGCAAAAAGTTAATATTCCACACTTGAAATTGAGAGCATTTTTCTAAAAGAAACACTGATGATCCATGTTGGCAATCCTCAAACTACACGAAATAGCCAATTAAAAACAAGTATGTGAATTAGTATGTAGTTATTAAATGTTGTTGAAGTCTTCAAAGTCCACAACCTTCTCTCATCTTTTTCTTCTTCTGCAAGATGTCTAGTCTTTATTTTTCAAGATACAGAAGTGATGCACATACATGATGGGGTAAGAAATAAAATATTCATATATAATATATGGGGATCCAACATTTTCTACTCATCCCTAAATAACCAGAACTACTTGTACCTCTTTTTATTTTTTTCTTACATGTACTACTTTGTACTAAAACATATTAACTAAGAATAATTTAAAATGCTCTTGTTATTTGTAATTTTATTTTTAAATAAAGATATTAATTTATTTTTATATTTTTGATAATAAATATATTGAGTTGTTAATTTATTATGTAATTTATAAAATATATAAAAAATATAACAAAGCTCATTGATTAATAGATTAATTTTTCTGTTCAAAAAAATATAAAATATAAAATATAAAAAGAAAAATAATTATTTTAATTTTACTGCACATTGATATTTATTTTAAAAATTATATAATTAAAAATTATTAATTTAAATAATAATTATTTTAGAAGTTATATCCACTGTTATTTTTAATTGGTTAATATGTAACTTTCTTTTTATATAAAAATAGTGTATCAAAATTAAATTTAAAGAAAAAATAATTTTTTATTATTTAAATGAAAAACAAAAACAAAAATATTTCTTTCCTTTTAACTTAAAATAATAAAAAATAAAATATATTTCTGTTAATAAATTTTATATTTTTATAATATAATTATGAATATGTAGAAAAATAAATAAATTTGATATTATTTTTCTCAAACCTTAAGAATGAAAAAGTTTTTGTATAACTCACCGTATTTATATTTCTCTTTAGTTTCTTTTGTGAATAAGAGAAAAAAATCAAGACAATCATCTGTATACTTTTGTAAAGTAGACATGCTAATTCAGAATGGTTGTAACCATAAAATTTAGGAAGAGGTTAGTATATACAAAACGGAATTTGTCCTAACCATTTCTGTGTCGTGGATTTTGAAATTTTGTTAGGTGAATTTTTTATTTTTCCATTTAACAATAGTTGACATTTGTTTAAATTGTATTATTTAATATTTTAAAATTTTTAAAATTATCATTTGATAATATTTACTAATTTTTTAAATTTCTTAAATTTTTTAAATTTTATTTCATTCTTTTTTCTATATTATTCATTATAATTAGTATTTTCATTCTCCTATATCTTTTGTCAAAATGTATACATAAAAAATATGTGAAATATTATTTTAATTTATTTAGCATTATATTTGTTTTTAACAATCAATGACTAATAATTATGTTTATTTATACGTCTAATAATAATAAGGTTATATATAAATAAATAAGAAGATAATTTAATAGAATATTTATTTTATAATATTTTTTAATATAACGTGAACCATGATGAATTTGAATTCAAAATCTTAATATAAAACTATTCTAATTTTTAATTTTTTATGATTAAAATAATACTAATAATTTTTATAATAATTAAATAAATATAAAAAATATTTTTTACTACTTTTCATTTTTTTTCAAAATATATATACTTTAAAAAATGTGAAAATTATTTTTAAAATTATATTTTACTTTAACAATCAAGTATTGAAAATTATATTTATTTATTTGTCTAATAATAAATAATAAAGTAATACATACATGGATAAGAAGACAATTGAATAAAATATTTGCCTTACATTAAACTAAACATTGGCCATATAAAAGTATTAAACTATAATTGGCCATATAAAAATATTAACGTTTCTTTGTCATTTTATTTATATATAAAAATGTTAACGTTTCTTTGTCATTTTATTTATATATAAATTAACGATGTTAGTTTTTTCAATCATTTTTAGCCATAACTTAAAAAATAATATAATAAAAATTATATATACAAATAATAATTTTAGGTTGAATACTTATGAAAAATTAATTTGATTTAATTAAATATTTTAAAATTTTCAATGTAAAAATAGTAATACTTAATTGCATTATTTCGTAAAATTTGTTTCCATGATTTATATATCATTAGACTAATTTTAATATCTTAAATATCTTAAATATTTTAGATTTAAATTTTGAGTATACAACAATTTCCAATATTTAAGAGTTTTTTTTTTCTCATTATAACCTAACTTAAAGAAAAATTGTACTAAAAAATATTTGTGCTCTAAACCTAAAAATGTAAGTGATGAATGTTTGAGAGAAAAATATCATAACATTTCTTGAATAATTGATGTATTTTTTAATTATACTATAATGTTTATAAATTTAATTATCTATAATATTATTTTTACAAACTCTAAAATTTTTAATTAATATTGAATTATTTTACTTAGTAAAAAATATATTTTTAAAAAATTACATTAAAATATAATTAATTATGAATTCATACATAATTAGATTTATTTAACTATTAATATCTAAAACTATTGATTTATAATATATTTATTAAAACTGAAACAAAATAAATTAATTTTATATTATTATTATTATTATTATTATTATTATTATTATTATCAATATAGGTTATATAACATATTAAAAAATATTTTAATATTAAACATGATATATATGAAAAAAGAAATGATCAATTCATACCAAATTTTTAAATTTATATAATTTAATAATTTTTTAGCATGTGAATTTACATAATTCAAATTTTAAATTATAAATTTTAAAAATATATTATGTTTACTAAAATTTTATACAAATAAAAAATCTATTGATATTTTATTTTAGTCTAATATATTATTTAAAAATATTTAATTACCTAAAGTTTAATATACATAATCATAAAAATAAAATTATATAATTTAATTATTAAATTAACAATTTATATTTAAAAAAATTATTAAACAATATTAACCTACAAATTTAACATATAACTGGTACATATATCATCATAAAAGAACTGATTTGGTTGGCTAAAAATAAAACATTTAATTAATAAAAAATAAATTAATTTTTTATGGAATTGACTTAATCATATGGGTAAGAGGTTCCGTATCCACTTATATATTAAATTTAAAGCTCACTATCTTACTTGAAGTCTATATAAAATAATGTAGATTTAAAAAGCTTTCAATACAGTATAACAATTGAGTTTTGTGTACTCAACACATATATACTTTCTTTTATTGTAATAAAATAATAACGTATATATCAGAAAAATAAAATGTTCAAACAAACAATAAAATGATCGAATCATGTAAATGAAAGAATAATAAAATAACACCACCATATAAAAATAAATCTAAATAAAAATATCTTCTATCATTTAATTTTTTACTTTGATTATATATAAGAAAAAGATTTCTACAAAATCTTAAGAAGGTAGAAGATAGCTGCAAAAATAATCACATGTATATCAATCAAAATTTTTAGCTCTTAACAACATAAGCATTAGCAATTAACAAGAGCAGTCTTGTGTGCTGATGTAAACCATCAAAAGAAAGTATAGACTATGATGAGTGAAAAAACATGATCCTGGATTCTGAAAATAACACAAAGTAAACATTAATTATAAATATCCTGAAATTTCATTTTCCTTATATATGTTTCACTAGTTTTGCTTAAGTTCAAACTAACTAAATATTCCAGAGATTGCACATTCTCATCTTTTAATTGACATGCTTAGTGTATTTCCAAATAACAAGATTTCTACAAAACTAAAAGGTCTAGATCGATCCTCCAATTTTCATGGATGAACAATTCAAAGAAAGATTGTTCAACTACATTGTATGATTACTGCATAATAAAGATGGATTTAATTTAATATAGGCTATGTAAAGGTGGGAGACCATCTAAAATTCAAAATATTTCCTACCTAGTATTGTTGTAGCAGCATTTAGAGAAAAAAAAAAAGAGAAGGCTACAAGCCACTAGAACCATTCTCACTACTTATTGATGACCAACTGGATAACACCTCCAACATATGAATATTATTATACAAGGTGGATGAATAGCTAATAAAATTAGCTAAGTGTTGTAACTTCATCTTCATCATTATATGAATAATTACACAGCAATCTTTATACATACTCTCCTGCAAAAAATCAGGATTATAGCTCTTATGAGGAAAGGAGCTTTTAAAACATGGATTAAAAAGACTAATTTAACAATACTATGGAAACGGGTTTCTACTCGTGAATTTTTGGCGGTGGTTGAAACAAGCATATATAATTTTAGGAAATTGGAATATTCTTTAAGTCCATGATATATATGAACTATAATTTATTTCAATTATACCCCAAAGTATAATTTATTTTAACAACACATATATAGAGCATGTTTAGTTAATTTATTTTAAAAAAGTAATTATTTATTTTTATTAATTTTATGAGAAAATGAAAAAAAATAAATGATCATTTCTTTTAAAAAATAGCTTATCCCATAATTAGATTCAGTTAAAGTCCTACTATATGGAAGAATAAAATACTTGGATTCCAGGATATTTTGATAATTGACAGAAGAAAAGGTTTCAAAACACATTGTATAATGAAAATTAGCAATTACACAAAGTCTATTACTTGCATTTTACAACTTGTGGACAATTTTACAAGAAACCCCCTTCATTATCCAAAATCAGTCTCAATCCATGAAGTAGTTTACTTGGATATTCTTGGGCGAACATGAACCAATGAACCCACTATCGGATTTCCTATCTCCTTCACTACCCCAATAAAGTGTAAAAACTAACATTCTGTAAACTGCTTTGAAAAATATCCTTCAGCCATCTCTCAAAATGCTAATAGTAAAAAAACCACACCCAACACCAATTTCTTCGGTCACCCTCTCCTCTACACTAAAATTATAATTTGTAACTATCCTCCTTGATTGGATCGATAATGGATGGAGTATTAAGCTAAGGTTCAATAACTGAAATAATAGACAACGCAGAATAGATTACAAATGGCCAAGATTTAATACTGGACAACAGGACAAGAGATTTTTATGATTATGCAGTACAGTAGGCAAGAATAAATCATTCAAATGGCTCTAGCTCTGTTCATTGGTTCATTTTTAATTATCAACATATGCATCTTTAAAATTTAGCTTAAATTTTAATTATAGATTTTACTTAATTTCATCAATTTTGGCTATCATGGATCTAGCCACTTTTAAATCTCTTTTAAACATTTAAATCTTTTCATTTACCTAATGAAAGTTCTTAATGCATCATTAGCTAAATTTTTAATTTTATTTTTCTTTAATTAATCTAAGGTGTTTCACATCATTTAGGACTTAATTATATAGTTTGTATCATTTTTATAAATTTTAAGAAACTTTATCCTTAACCCATATGGTTGAGTGCTCTCTTTAGGTTTCCAAGGTCACCTTTCCAAAATTCTTTCTCATACAATTTTGGTTCCATGATTTTGTATACTTGTAGCACCTTGCACTTGATCCATACAAGGCTTGTCCAAATTTCTTAGCTTTGGTCATGGTCAAAGAGAGTCATAGGTGTCTTATGAAGTTTGTTCCATTTTTGGTCCCAAAATTTTAACTTTTACATAGTAGTTTTTAGATTTATGCCCAAAGCAAGCTTTTGGGACTTATGAATTAATTTTTCTTAAACTTTTTAATATTTTAGTACATGGATTGAGATCTGGAAATTTTATCACACAAGTCTACATTAATAAGAAAATCAACAAATTTCAAGTTTTAAACATAAAAATCTCCAAGATAGCAGTTTTTTTAAGACAACTAAGTGTAGATGCATAAGATCTACTCCAAGATCCATCTCCTATCATGGATACTTCAAAAAATTTCCTCATGACCTCTCAAAACTGCCCAACGCATCAAAATGGATTTTTAAAGAATTTTCATCGATTAAATTGCTTCTAAGGTGGCTGGAAGCACTTTAGTCCAACCAAATTTTATTTTATATTTCAAAAATAACTAAAAAATGGTAATACTTGTTTTGAACCATTCAAAGGTAGCCTTGAGCCCTCATAAATCCAAACAAAAGAAGATCTATGGATCTTAGAGAAAGGATTCACAAAAAGAACAAAAACAACTATAAAAAGTAAGATTTTAAGCTTAAAAGATAAAGTGGAAAATCCTACTTGATAGAGACTTGGTGTGGGATTTTGGTGGGGTTGTGGTGGCTGAACTTGGTCCTCCTTGATGGTCCACAAAGAGCTTCTTAGTGAAAGTGGTGGGGCTTAGTGATTAGATGCTGATTTTAACTTAAATCTCAAAGATGGAAACTTAAGCTTAATGTGAAAGGTTAGGATTTTTGGACTAGGTTTAACTTGGAGAGATTTTCGAAGTGTTTAGAAAGTGAAATCTAAAACAGATGGGATCTCTCAAGGTGCTATGTGAATTTGGCCAAGTAAGGGAAACTTAGGAATAATTTTTCACTTAAGGATATTTTGATAATTTGCATGGAATTTCCATTTTCCAAAATAATTCAAAATGTGAGGAATTATCCTTTTAGAATTAGATTGGTGATAAAAAGGAATTACCCTAAGCATGGTTAATTTTAATTAATCAAGGTTAATTAACCTTAACCATGGTTAAAGGAATCTTTGTATTTATTATTTTTTTCTTTTGTGCATTTACTTTGTGTTGACTCACATGGTGATTCATTACCATGTTTTCTACATGAAATTTTTGTGCAAACCATGTGGGACCCACTTTTGGCTTCTTTCTCACACTTTTTTACCCTTCCAGCCTTGTAGGATTTTTTCATAATTTTCCTCAACATTACCTGAGAAGTTCCCAAATTATTCCTTCAAAAATTATAACACCTTTTGGTTTATTCTCGAGTTAATCTAAGGTCATTTGATATTTTTCTGGGAATTGATTAGCTCTATGTAGAAAACAAAGCTTCCTAGGGGCATTTTGGGTGTTTTTAGTTTTTTGAGGGCTTGTCGTCCCTTTTTGGTTTCTAAGTTTTCTCATTACTTTTGATCATTCTTAATGTTATCTAATCCATTACAATATGTTTTAACTCTTGTTTTATATTTTCTGTGGACATTATTTGGCTTGCCCAAGTGTAGGAAAATTTTTGTCGTTAGCACCAGATTTTCTAATTTCAGTGCTTTTAGCTCTTAATCCTACTTGATTTCCTTCTAGAGATTATTTGTAGCTTCAAGAGTTCATTATGACAATTTGTAGGTGTTACAGGAAGTCAAGGTAGAACAAATTTTTGTAAACCATTCTATTAGGGGAAGGCATAAGGTGAGGTTAGCCACCTTAGAATTTAGTGATTATGGCTTAATATGGTGGGATAGGTTTAATAAAGACAAATATAGACCATTGAGTGAGTGGAAGGAAATGAAGCACATAATGAGAGGAAGACATGTACCTCCCCCTTAGTTAAGAAAGGTCCATAATAGATTACAAAGGCTCTCTCAAGGTTCAAGATGTATTGATGAATATTATTAAGCTATGAAGATAATAGTGACTAGGAATAATTTGAAAGAGAGTGAGAAGCCACCATGGCTAGGTTCCTAGATGGGCTTAGGCATGATATCATAATAGAATCCACCAATAGTTAAGCTTAAATGACATTTACCACCAAACTATAAAGGTAGAAGCCCAAATCAATAGGAAGAGTAAAGGGAAATACATTGGATATACGTCATCTACACAAGACACTTGGAAGGTTAGAAAAAGGGACCTAAAACACTCTAACTTTAAACCTAGGGAGGCTAAAGACTCCAAAGAGTCTAAAGGTAAGACTCCAAATTTTCCCTCTAGTAAAATTTTTTTAGTTAAGCGTTTCAAGTGTCTGGGTAGGGGCACATTGCTTCCTAATGGCCAAATAAGAAAATCATAGTCCTTAAGGAAAATAGTAATTATTCATCACTAAAGTCCACTAGCTCTATATCCTCTTCTTCTTCACCTAATGATGAAGCCCTACAGTATGCACTCAAGGGTGACCTCCTTGTAGTTAAAAGGTTACTGGATAGTGTTGCTAATGAGGAGGAAGAAACTCAGAGAGAGAACATCTTCCATTCTAGGTGTTCTATCAAGGGTCACACCTGCTCCTTAATTATTTGTGGGGGTAGTTTTACTAATATAGCTAGTACTAAGCTAGTTAACAAGTTAGGGTTAGCAACCACCCCACATCCTAAGCCATATAAGATTTAATGGCTTAGTGATAATGGAGACTTGTTGGTTGATTAGCAAGTCCTCCTCACATTGACCATTGGGAGATATGAGGACAATGTTACTTGTGATGTTGTCCCCATGGAGGTCAACCATGTGCTATTGAGAAGGACATGACAATATTTAAGGATGTCCATCATGATGGGCATACAAATAGTTTCCTTCCAATTCAACTTTCAGAAATGACCCTAGTGCCTTTGTCCCCTAGTGAAGTCTATTAAGACCAAATGTATATGAGAAAAAAAAAAGAGTTAGAGAGATAGGGTTTGGAAAATAAAAAATTGAAGAAAGAATACAAACTAAAAATGATAAAAAGAAAAGGAGAAAGATAGAAGGTAAGGTAAGTAGGGAGTGTACCTCTCTTATAAGAGATGGTGAGGGTAGGCTTGTATGAAAGGTTGAGGTGAGAAAGATCCTCCTAGTTAGGAAACCTCTTTATATCATTCTCATTACCTTGAACATCACTGTTAGGCTAGGGCCTGGTGTTTCTTCCATCCTTATAATTAAAGAATCATTCCATCTGGTAGGAGGTCAAGAGTTGGCCCTCATAATACCCTATATTCTCAATCACCCATAGGTACTTGGGGCACCATTATTATATTGCATAATAAGGATTATATGACTAGATTTATTCACTTAGGTTCCTCATCTTATATGCCTCATAGTGACAAATGATCGTCTCATCATTTTTCTAGCATGAGTCATTGCTTGAGTTATCATAATACATCTAGGACCCAAACCTTGGACATATCTCCCTGTATCCATAAGGTTGTGGTTCCTTACCAACTCACATTGGGAAGACCAGATAAAGGGTAGAATACTAAATTTTCACTTTGACACATATGAATATTATAGGCATAACTTATTCACCAACAAATTATAGCATAATTGAGGCACTTGAGACACTATATGAAGTAATCTTTCAAACCATCCTCATTTATCATGTTAGGAGTTTCCAGCAAGGGTAACTCCCTCACAGTTGTTTTTGGACACATCATTACTTAGGGCAAATGAACACATGAATCCTTTTAATAGTTCCCTAAAGCATAAGCAAGGTAAGGCCATCATCCCACTAATGTAAGTTCATACTTTTTATGATGATAATTGTGACTTGTTCGGTATAATCTACCTCCTATTCCTTGTTATGTTTACCTATTTGTTGTTAGAAATGTTTACAATACCCAGGAGGTTATTATTTTATCCTAGAATTAATCTTGTTTTTATAACACCCTAAAAACGAATACCGATTTCACGCTTAAGTCGATCATTCGGTTCCATTTTTAGTTTGTTATTTCATGATGCAGAATTCATTTTAGAAAATACAAATATGAAAATACGATAATTTTTTTTTTAAAAAAACTGTTTGATATAAAATGCGAGCCTCGTCGATGAAACGTGCGTAGAGATAGAATAAATCAATAAGCGAATCTTCTACGTATGTTCAAAACTTTAGGAAATACTAACCATTCACATTGTTCTTTTCATTTTCCATTTTCATATAATAAATAAACAAGATTCAATCATAACACACATGTCACACAATAATTATACATAACATTTATTACATAACGTAAGTCTTAGGCCCGTGGGCCTTATCAGGTAGTTATTACAACCCACAAATATACATTTTTGGATGATACAACTATTACACATTACCAAATTTACATAAATTACTACCATAGTACTAATACACATAATTAGGATGCTTGCATCCATCTATTTACAACATGTACATTATGGGTAAGACAACTCAAGTCCTATTATCCTTAAACAGCAACGAAACCTCTGCCATCCTCATGCCTACTCGTGGAGTGAAGAAAATTTGTGCTACAAACTATATTAATGTGATGGAGTAAGGGGTTAGTCTCATCCCCCGAGGACTCAACCACCTCTGCTACAGGGTTCTGTTGTTGGGAAAATCCAGGAGGTGGTGGGAATACTCCATCAAGATGGAACGCTTCCAAAGGGATTGCAAATTTGGTGGTACTAAAATTTGGGCTTAGAACTTCATGGATGAAGAGGTGTCCTAGGGAAAAATAGATACTGACGCTTGCTTGGGCGGTGACGAGGTAGTCGTGGGGGGTAGCAGACCAATTTACGTTGCTAATGTCTAGAAACACTACCGCTGTCGCGAAAGACATTGGTATTGTCTAGAAAAAAAGTGGAAAGGAGTAGGGGTGAGAAACAAATTTCTCAGTAGGTTTTCTACTTTAACTAATGTCCTCACTTTAAATCCAGCCACTTCAGTTTATTTCAGAAATCATTTCTTGTATAAAAGGTTATTTTTAATTCTTTGAAAACATTTCTCTGAAGTGGATACATTTTATTATCAAACATACATCTGAGTGCTTAAATATGCATTTCTCTTATCATTCATAAACTATGGAGTCTCAACATACAATCTCATTAGCATTCATAACTTTGGGATCACACATAAGATATCATTTAACATACAATTATTCTATGCCTTAAACTTCATTCTTTATTACTTATCTTTGTCTTTATCATTCCTTTGTCCAACTTTTGGGACACTTTATGAATCTAGTTTCACCACCTTAGGGAGAAACAGTAAGACATAGGCTTGTATTAAATTTGTCAAACAATATCTTCTCATTGACTCTACTCCCACCTCCTACTTAAGATTAAGGATATGAGCTCATTTCGGGGTGGTCGTCACCACCTTATAACATGGTGAAGAAACTTAAGTCTTCACAGTCGAAGGATTTCTTGGAGAAACTTAAGTCTCCTAGAAGCAACTTTAGGCTTCTCTTCAGTAGAGCTTTTTAGGGCCCTCTGGATACGCGTGCACATAAGGCACAAAGAGAGTAGCTTTACGTTTTCACATAATGTTCGCTTTAGTGATCCTTTAATTTCTTTATGTTCATTTTAGTAGCTTCCAGATAATTATGCATGCTCAAACAAATTCCAACCAATATGGAATGCACATATAGGTTTCGAATTTTCATCTCAATCATCAACATATAACAATCTCATACATGATCATCTTCCTTTCTCATTCATGAGCATCCATCATTTATTCATTCATAGATAGTGAGAATTCATAACTAATAATGAAATTTGATTGGTAAATCACATAACATAATGTCACATTTACCCCACCAATCTAATGCTTCAATTTGGTTTGATGTTGAAATCACACAAAGGACTTACATCACTCATCCTTCTAAGTTATCTCTCATCCTTTCCTTTTCTCAAATTTATATTTTTTCATTAAGATTTTACGTCTTAGCATCTTAATCTAGGTGGCCGAATGGCACCTTTCAAGTTCTTTTCTCTTTATGTTCTCTTTTGTTCAAGTCTTGTGCATATCCTAATTAATCTAAGTTCAAGTATTAAGTATTCACAAATCTTTTATAACTTCTTCTCATTAAGGTATGTTATGATAAAATTACTTAGTGAACTTCTAACTTCAAGTTTAAGTCATATCCACCCTTCTTAATCATGCCTCTAATAAACCTTTGAAATATATTACCTTATGTTCTCCTTTGTACCACCTTAATAATTAGGTCTAATTGACTCTTAACTTTTAAAGCCTCTTTCCTTCCAAACCAAATAATATCTAAGTAGAAATTAATTAATCTTTTAGGACAATTTATTCCTAAATGGACGAATGACCTACTTCCTCAAATTCCACCTTTCATACACCTTAATTATATTATGCTTACATATTTAGGATCATTATTTGGACCTCGTTAAGGATTGAAACTCATTCTTAGTTAATTTAAAACATGGTAGCCGAATTCCAACCTCCTAGACTTAGGTTTCCATAATTTCCTTCTTCACCATAGGATCATTTGCCTAAAAAAATCAATAGGTCTCCTTAACCTCCTCTAAACTTTTTCATACTTTAATTTCATCCTATTTACATAGAAATGGTCCTTAATTAACCCTAATTAGAAATTAAAACCTCCTTTAAGTTAATTAACTACTAAGCGGCCGAATGCCACTCTTTTAGGTTTAGGGTTTCCTTCTTCCTAACCCTAGTTAACTTAAGTTGACCATTTCTTAACCCTAGTTGACCTTTACTTAGGGGTCAAGTTTAAACTTTATAATTGACATATTATAAGGTAATCTTAAGTATTTTTACCCAAAATTTAATGGCATGGCCGAATTTGACATTTACCCTTGCTTAAGTTATGGTAGATTTCCTAGTTACCCATTTTAAGCTTATTTGGAAATTTTATCACTTAGTAATTTTGAGATTTTTTCCTAAGCTTACCTAGGCCATATATTCTGAAACTTAACCTTTTAAATAATGATTAAACCTCCAAATAAGTTATTTACTTGTTGAAGATTCTTGATTTTTCCTTAATCACATTTTAAGCGCATTATTTTTTTGCCAAAATCTCTCTAGGGTGCCCGAATGCACTCCTAGAGGTTTTTAACTCATTTTTGTTTTGTTTAACTTTGTTTAAATGTTGATTTAGTTCATTTAAAACCTTATTTCAGAGCTTAAGTTACTTATAAAAATTTTAAAGGAAGTAAAGCTTGCTTGGGAGTTGTGGCCGAAAGCCTTCCTGGTTAGCCAAGGTAATTTCTTCATAACCTCCATCTCACACCAACTTGGTTCAGTTGTGTTAGGTTTTTGCAGCCCCTCTTGCCTCTGGTCAATGATTATTTCATCCATGTTTTTATGCTTAAGTGCTGGCCATGATGAGTCTAGGTTGCCATACAAGGATTTTAGCCACTTTTGGCTACAAATTACACCATTTGCTTGGTAGCTTTCTAACTAATGTTCAAAGGAAACCTTTGGAACTTATTACAAAACTTTATTCCACCTCTTAACATGCATACTCAGAGGTGCAGATCCAGCACATAGGTCATACCAAACTCATCACACAAGAAAATCACAAGGTTAAAACTTAAGCATAAAAACAAGCATGAAAATAACAACATAGTATATTTTTTCCCAGCCACAAAGAGTGGGTTTTCATGATCTACTCCAAGATCCACAAATAATCTTTAAAATAAGCTTCAAAAACCTTTCTCATGAGAGCATAAAACTGATCAAAGCTTCAAAAATAATTTGAAAACAAAACCCATCGACTTCTAAGTGCCTTAGAAGCACTTTTAACCGAACAAACTTTGTTTTTCTTTTCAAAAATCACTAAAAATGGGTGGGGCTGATTTCAAATGGTTAAAATACAATTTTAAACTCTCACAAGTGAAAATAAAATAATACAAACAGATCTTGGAGAAAAGATGCCTGAAAATAAACAAGCACACCATAAAAAGACAAGTTAAAAGCTTAAAAAAGACAAGTAGAAAGATCCTACTTGTTGAAGATCTCCTTAGTGTTTTTGTGTGCTTTAAAGGCTGCCTTGGGTCCCCTTTGGTTTTCTCTGGACGTGGACAAAGGATGGTGGTGGAGCTTAAGTTTTTATAGCTTTAATATAGCTTAAGTCTTAAAGATGAAGACTTAGGTTTAAAGTGTAAGTTTTGGGTGTTTGGAGTTATGGAAAGCTTGGAGAGAATGGAGAGGATTTTGATTAGTTTCTAAGCTGAAAAATATGAATCAAATGGGGTCCCAAGGTTCCCAAAAAATTTGGACTCTTATGGGCCAAGTGGAATTAGTTTTGTACCTAGGGGTATTTTGGTAATTTTGCCTAGATTTTTCCTATTTTTCAAAATAAATCAAAATTTAAGGAATTATCCTTTTAGGCTTAGATTAATGTTAATTACGCTGATATTTCCTCTAATTATGATTAATTTAACCTAAGCATGCTTTACTTTTAATTAACCAAGGTTAGTTAGTTTAACCATGGTTAAAGTAACCTTTTTACTATTCATTTTTGTCTTTTTGTGGAAGACTTGGTTGACTTCATTTTGGTGACTCACCACCACATTTCTAGCTATTTTATTTCGTGAACATGGGTGTGGGGCCCACTCTTGGCATGCTTATCACCTTATCCTGCCCTCCCGGGTTTCCAGGGGCATTTTTGTAATTTTTCTCAGCATTGCCGGAAAATTTCCCAAATTATTCCTCTGAAAATTCTAAGACTTTTTGGTTCATTCCCATGTTAATCTAAGGCCGTTTTCTATTTTTATGGGAACTGACTAGCTTTGTGCAAAAAGTACAGCTCCTAGGGGCATTTTGGTCATTTTCGGGGTTTTCGAAGGGCATTTTCGTCCCTTCTCAGGTTTCTAAATTTTCCTAACCACTTTTAACTATACATGATGTTTATAATCCCTCCAAGATGTCTTATACTTGTATTTCCATTTTTTCTGGCTCATTATTTGAGTTGCCCAAGTGTAAGGGCATTTTCGTCATTTGCACCAAACTTCCTAGCAAGCCCGATATGTATATCATTTAGGCCCAATTTTTCTATATTTTATCTTAGGGTTTTTGGGATTTTTTTGGCCTAGTTTGAGGCTGCATTGAGGAGTGAAGAAGGCACCATTATTAGGCTAAAATCTAAACCCAATTCAGATTCAAATCTGCCCCTCCTTCCCTCCATTTTGCCTATATAAAGGCATCATTTGTGTAATTTTCAACACTAAGTTTATTTTGAATGAAAGTGTGAGTTTTCACTCAAAATTCTAAGAGTGATAATTACAGCTATGGTTGAAACACTTATGGTATGATAAATCCAGTATTTCTCACCTTCTATGGTCAGACAAAGTTGTTTTTTATTTTTTTGATTTGTGGTGAGCTAAAAAGAAGAAAAGGCTAATTGGCTCAAAGGGCTGATCAAAGGATAAAATTATATGGTTTGGTCATTTGGCCAAGTGGTTTGTTCAAGAAAAACAGTGCCTCAATAATTTTTGTACAATTCATGTGAAAATGTAGCTTAAAAAAGAATCAATGCAAGTTCTGAAGTAACATATTCCATGGATGAAAATCACACAAGAAAGAAAATAATAATAAGGCTCAAAATCTCACAGGTAATAAATTTATCAAATCTAATCTATCCAGTTCAAATATGTGTTACCAAACTAATTAATCTCGAAATGTAAATCATTTTGCTTCAATTATTTTATGAATTCTAAAGAAAAACATACTTCCACATTCAATTTAACTCAAAGCAAGTTTATGATTCTAACCTAATTTTTTTTTTGGGTTTTTTTTTTAATTTTTCTTTTATATCAGACCATCCTCCCCCCAACCTATCCAAGACATTGTCCCCAATGTCTTAGATAGAAATTATATAACAGGAAAAGAAATGTGACAAAACCACCAAAGTAAGGAAAAGTTATAACCGAAGAGTGGTATCTGGTTCTCTTTTGTCTTTGCCATCCTGATTTGGTTGGTTCACCAGCTGCATTGCTATATTCTAAAAATGGTGAAAATTTCAAATAAATTGAAAAGAAAATGTAAATGACAAACATACATGCAAGAGAATGAACAGTAGTTGTGATTGTGGCTCACATCTTCCTCTGGTTTTACGTCCAGTAACGGCTGAAACGCCTTCTAAGAGTCGAGGATGTACTTCCCATTCAGTTTTCTTGTAAACTGACGAAAGGGTCTTTTAAAGTCAGATTCCCAAGACTATAACGTGCTTTTTCCTTACAGAATAGCTCAAACAAATCAAGAATAGTATACCTAAAAAAAATTGTTAGAAAGGTTAAAAATTTTATGCAAACTCAAAAAATTGTTAGAAAGGTTAAAAATTTTATACAAACTCCTAAATAAGCCTAGGAAACTAAAATGGTCGCCGGCAACGGCGCCAAATTTTTGACACGCTCGTCGCAAACGCGCAAAAATAATTTCTAGATTTCGCCCAAACTATTGGTATAGTATAAGGTGCAACCTAGGTCATCTCCCAAAGACCATTTCAGATTCTTAAGCAAATTAGGAGAAAGTTAGAACAAGGGGGTTTTGTAAAGATGCGATGTTGAGTTCTAAATACAAAATACAGAATGAAATTAATTGGATTTAACAATTATCAACTCAAGGAATTCAGAGGCTATTTTCTTAACTAATCATTGATCACTAAAATCATGCATTGTGTTTATCAACCTAGGATCATCTGGAACCCCTAAAATGATCCTTGAATTCTCTACTGAGAAACCTCTCAGGATTGAATTGATTATGATCAACAAGATTTAGTAACCACTTAATCTTTCATCTAAACCAATTTTATAATCAGAATTCAGTTGAAGTAAGTAATAAAATGAAAACCTTCAATTCAATTACTTAATTTCTACTCTTCGAACTTTTGGAAAATGATTTACCAATCAAAAACCAATTATAAATCAATTATACATTAATCAAAATACGTCAACCGATCAAACTTTGATTAAAAGAATAAAATTGAAGAATATAGTAAAGCAGAGTAGAAATCACTCAATAAGCATGTAAATAAAGATCAAGACCTCAAAGTTAAAATGAAAATAGCTTGAATCCTTGAATTGAAACTACAAACCTAGCCTTCCATGAAGGAGGCAAACTAACAACAAAGAAAAACTAAGCCTTCCATGAAGGAGGCAACTAATAAAAAAGAAAAACTAAGCCTTCCATGAAGGAGGCAACTAACAATAAATAAAAACTAAGCCTTCCATGAAGGAGGCAAACTAAGAAGAAAGAAAGAAAGATGGAAAGTGGTATTGGAGTTAATCTCCAAGGGGTGTGTTTCTCCTCTTGTAAACCCTTCTATTTATAGAGGACTTGTGAGGCATCATCTTCAGAAAGTCACCAACTAGGATATTACTTTTCCACCCTTTTATTGCTTTCACATGGGCTTTGTTGAAAATGCAAAACACTTTTGAATTTTTGGGGAATTTGATAAGCATAAATTTCACAAATAATTATCTCTCACTTTTATCTCATTAAGACTTCTTATATGTTCAATTAAGTGGTCTTTGTCATATTTTATGAGTTTGGGTTCATATGATGTTTAATTGAATTTCTTTGCTTACCCGATTAAAATTACACTATTATAGTATTTTGAGCATAATAGGAGTTTTAGACATCCAAAAATCATAAAATCTGTCTTGAATGAAAGCTTAAAGAAGTTTCCACAGTTACAAAGCAAGAGAAGACTCTAAATGGGATGTTTAGGACTCCGAAATTATCTCAAAAGATGAGATAGTGTTGCTGACGTGGAATTTGAACAGTGTGCAAAGATCGGCCATATCTTGAGATACAGAAGTCATATTGAGATGAAATCAAATCTGTTGGATAGCTAAGATCCGGGGCTACAACCTTTGTTCAGAAGTCAAGCTCTAATTTGGACATGTGAACATCCGAAATTGCGGTGAAAGAAAGTCAAAATTGTTGTGCTAATTGGTGACATACTTATCTTTTTCACGTCTCGGGCAAACTTAACTTAAGGATTGGTGACTATTTTTTTTTTTTGAAAGAACATCAAAGTTTTGAGTTGATTTCTCAAGAATTCACAAAATTTCATGAAGCATTCTTTCATCACATTTTTGAAATTACTTAGAAAGGCAACTTTAATTTGAAAAACATAGATTGAGAAAGATAAAACCTCACATGATATTCTCTGAATCTCTCAAGTGTTTGATTTGGCAAGTGTTTCTCTCAAATTCAATCCATGAAAGATGAACTATCATAGGCTTGCATATCTTCTACTTCTCTACTACTATGTACACATGCAATGCACAAATCAAGAGGTCTTTATTTTGGTTATAACAGGATTAGAAAGATGAAATGATATATTGAAGAGATACAATGTTAGACCAAGGAAAATGGTGAGGATTGAGAACTCAGTCTAAGTGCAAGTGTGAGAAACAGATATCACTTCTTCATTTTTTTTCTTTTTTTTCAATATAATAGTTTATTTGTTAATTTATTGCTTCAGTTTTTTTTTCAACCATGATATTGATGAACACAACAATAATCTCCCACACACTTATTGAAACACTTATGGTATGATAAATCTAGTATTTCGCACCTTCTATGGTCAGACAAAGTTGTTTTTTTTTTTTTTGATTTGTGGTGAGCTAAAAAGAAGAAAAGGCTAATCGGCTCAAAGGGCTGATCAAAGGATAAAATTATATGGTTTGGTTATTTGGCCAAGTGGTTTGTTCAAGAAAAATAGTGCCTCAATCATTTTTGTACAATTCATGTGAAAATGTAGCTTCAAAAAGAATCAATGCAAGTTCTGAAGTAACATATTCCATGGATGAAAATCACACAAGAAAGAAAATAATAATAAGGCTCAAAATCTCACAGGTAATAAATTTATCAAATCTAATCTATCCAGTTCAAATATGTGTTGCCAAACTAATTAATCTCGAAATGTAAATCATTTTGCTTCAATTATTTTATGAAATCTAAAGAAAAACATACTTCCACATTCAATTTTATTTTTTTTAAATCATAAGATGCGTATCAAGAGTCAAGTGTAACTCCTTACTCAGCCATCTTACTCAAAGCAAGTTTATGATTCTAACCTAATTTTTTTTTTTTGGGTTTTTTTTTTAATTTTTCTTTTATATCAGACCATCCTCCCCCCAACCTATCCAAGACATTGTCCCCAATGTCTTAGATAGAAATTATATAACAGGAAAAGAAATGTGACAAAACCACCAAAGTAAGGAAAAGTTATAACCGAAGAGTGGTATCTGGTTCTCTTTTGTCTTTGCCATCCTGATTTGGTTGGTTCACCAGCTGCATTGCTATATTCTAAAAATGGTGAAAATTTCAAATAAATTGAAAAGAAAATGTAAATGACAAACATACATGCAAGAGAATGAACAGTAGTTGTGATTGTGGCTCACATCTTCCTCTGGTTTTACGTCCAGTAACGGCTGAAACGCCTTCTAAGAGTCGAGGATGTACTTCCCATTCAGTTTTCTTGTAAACTGACGAAAGGGTCTTTTAAAGTCAGATTCCCAAGACTATAACGTGCTTTTTCCTTACAGAATAGCTCAAACAAATCAAGAATAGTATACCTAAAAAAAATTGTTAGAAAGGTTAAAAATTTTATGCAAACTCAAAAAATTGTTAGAAAGGTTAAAAATTTTATACAAACTCCTAAATAAGCCTAGGAAACTAAAATGGTCGCCGGCAACGGCGCCAAATTTTTGACACGCTCGTCGCAAACGCGCAAAAATAATTTCTAGATTTCGCCCAAACTATTGGTATAGTATAAGGTGCAACCTAGGTCATCTCCCAAAGACCATTTCAGATTCTTAAGCAAATTAGGAGAAAGTTAGAACAAGGGGGTTTTGTAAAGATGCGATGTTGAGTTCTAAATACAAAATACAGAATGAAATTAATTGGATTTAACAATTATCAACTCAAGGAATTCAGAGGCTATTTTCTTAACTAATCATTGATCACTAAAATCATGCATTGTGTTTATCAACCTAGGATCATCTGGAACCCCTAAAATGATCCTTGAATTCTCTACTGAGAAACCTCTCAGGATTGAATTGATTATGATCAACAAGATTTAGTAACCACTTAATCTTTCATCTAAACCAATTTTATAATCAGAATTCAGTTGAAGTAAGTAATAAAATGAAAACCTTCAATTCAATTACTTAATTTCTACTCTTCGAACTTTTGGAAAATGATTTACCAATCAAAAACCAATTATAAATCAATTATACATTAATCAAAATACGTCAACCGATCAAACTTTGATTAAAAGAATAAAATTGAAGAATATAGTAAAGCAGAGTAGAAATCACTCAATAAGCATGTAAATAAAGATCAAGACCTCAAAGTTAAAATGAAAATAGCTTGAATCCTTGAATTGAAACTACAAACCTAGCCTTCCATGAAGGAGGCAAACTAACAACAAAGAAAAACTAAGCCTTCCATGAAGGAGGCAACTAATAAAAAAGAAAAACTAAGCCTTCCATGAAGGAGGCAACTAACAATAAATAAAAACTAAGCCTTCCATGAAGGAGGCAAACTAAGAAGAAAGAAAGAAAGATGGAAAGTGGTATTGGAGTTAATCTCCAAGGGGTGTGTTTCTCCTCTTGTAAACCCTTCTATTTATAGAGGACTTGTGAGGCATCATCTTCAGAAAGTCACCAACTAGGATATTACTTTTCCACCCTTTTATTGCTTTCACATGGGCTTTGTTGAAAATGCAAAACACTTTTGAATTTTTGGGGAATTTGATAAGCATAAATTTCACAAATAATTATCTCTCACTTTTATCTCATTAAGACTTCTTATATGTTCAATTAAGTGGTCTTTGTCATATTTTATGAGTTTGGGTTCATATGATGTTTAATTGAATTTCTTTGCTTACCCGATTAAAATTACACTATTATAGTATTTTGAGCATAATAGGAGTTTTAGACATCCAAAAATCATAAAATCTGTCTTGAATGAAAGCTTAAAGAAGTTTCCACAGTTACAAAGCAAGAGAAGACTCTAAATGGGATGTTTAGGACTCCGAAATTATCTCAAAAGATGAGATAGTGTTGCTGACGTGGAATTTGAACAGTGTGCAAAGATCGGCCATATCTTGAGATACAGAAGTCATATTGAGATGAAATCAAATCTGTTGGATAGCTAAGATCCGGGGCTACAACCTTTGTTCAGAAGTCAAGCTCTAATTTGGACATGTGAACATCCGAAATTGCGGTGAAAGAAAGTCAAAATTGTTGTGCTAATTGGTGACATACTTATCTTTTGCACGTCTCAGGCAAACTTAACTTAAGGATTGGTGACTATTTTTTTTTTTTTGAAAGAACATCAAAGTTTTGAGTTGATTTCTCAAGAATTCACAAAATTTCATGAAGTATTCTTTCATCACATTTTTGAAATTACTTAGAAAGGCAACTTTAATTTGAAAAACATAGATTGAGAAAGATAAAACCTCACATGATATTCTCTGAATCTCTCAAGTGTTTGATTTGGCAAGTGTTTCTCTCAAATTCAATCCATGAAAGATGAACTATCATAGGCTTGCATATCTTCTACTTCTCTACTACTATGTACACATGCAATGCACAAATCAAGAGGTCTTTATTTTGGTTATAACAGGATTAGAAAGATGAAATGATATATTGAAGAGATACAATGTTAGACCAAGGAAAATGGTGAGGATTGAGAACTCAGTCTAAGTGTAAGTGTGAGAAACAGATATCACTTCTTCATTTTTTTTTCTTTTTTTTCAATATAATAGTTTATTTGTTAATTTATTGCTTCAGATTTTTTTTCAACCATGATATTGATGAACACAACAATAATCTCCCACACACTTATTGAAACACTTATGGTATGATAAATCTAGTATTTCGCACCTTCTATGGTCAGACAAAGTTGTTTTTTTTTTTTTTTGATTTGTGGTGAGCTAAAAAGAAGAAAAGGCTAATCGGCTCAAAGGGCTGATCAAAGGATAAAATTATATGGTTTGGTTATTTGGCCAAGTGGTTTGTTCAAGAAAAACAGTGCCTCAATCATTTTTGTACAATTCATGTGAAAATGTAGCTTCAAAAAGAATCAATGCAAGTTCTGAAGTAACATATTCCATGGATGAAAATCACACAAGAAAGAAAATAATAATAAGGCTCAAAATCTCACAGGTAATAAATTTATCAAATCTAATCTATCCAGTTCAAATATGTGTTGCCAAACTAATTAATCTCGAAATGTAAATCATTTTGCTTCAATTATTTTATGAAATCTAAAGAAAAACATACTTCCACATTCAATTTTATTTTTTTTAAATCATAAGATGCGTATCAAGAGTCAAGTGTAACTCCTTACTCAGCCATCTTACTCAAAGCAAGTTTATGATTCTAACCTAATTTTTTTTTTTTGGGTTTTTTTTTTAATTTTTCTTTTATATCAGACCATCCTCCCCCCAACCTATCCAAGACATTGTCCCCAATGTCTTAGATAGAAATTATATAACAGGAAAAGAAATGTGACAAAACCACCAAAGTAAGGAAAAGTTATAATCGAAGAGTGGTATCTGGTTCTCTTTTGTCTTTGCCATCCTGATTTGGTTGGTTCACCAGCTGCATTGCTATATTCTAAAAATGGTGAAAATTTCAAATAAATTGAAAAGAAAATGTAAATGACAAACATACATGCAAGAGAATGAACAGTAGTTGTGATTGTGGCTCACATCTTCCTCTGGTTTTACGTCCAGTAACGGCTGAAACGCCTTCTAAGAGTCGAGGATGTACTTCCCATTCAGTTTTCTTGTAAACTGACGAAAGGGTCTTTTAAAGTCAGATTCCCAAGACTATAACGTGCTTTTTCCTTACAGAATAGCTCAAACAAATCAAGAATAGTATACCTAAAAAAAATTGTTAGAAAGGTTAAAAATTTTATGCAAACTCAAAAAATTGTTAGAAAGGTTAAAAATTTTATACAAACTCCTAAATAAGCCTAGGAAACTAAAATGGTCGCCGGCAACGGCGCCAAATTTTTGACACGCTCGTCGCAAACGCGCAAAAATAATTTCTAGATTTCGCCCAAACTATTGGTATAGTATAAGGTGCAACCTAGGTCATCTCCCAAAGACCATTTCAGATTCTTAAGCAAATTAGGAGAAAGTTAGAACAAGGGGGTTTTGTAAAGATGCGATGTTGAGTTCTAAATACAAAATACAGAATGAAATTAATTGGATTTAACAATTATCAACTCAAGGAATTCAGAGGCTATTTTCTTAACTAATCATTGATCACTAAAATCATGCATTGTGTTTATCAACCTAGGATCATCTGGAACCCCTAAAAAGATCCTTGAATTCTCTACTGAGAAACCTCTCAGGATTGAATTGATTATGATCAACAAGATTTAGTAACCATTTAATCTTTCATCTAAACCAATTTTATAATCAGAATTCAGTTGAAGTAAGTAATAAAATGAAAACCTTCAATTCAATTACTTAATTTCTACTCTTCGAACTTTTGGAAAATGATTTACCAATCAAAAACCAATTATAAATCAATTATACATTAATCAAAATACGTCAACCGATCAAACTTTGATTAAAAGAATAAAATTGAAGAATATAGTAAAGCAGAGTAGAAATCACTCAATAAGCATGTAAATAAAGATCAAGACCTCAAAGTTAAAATGAAAATAGCTTGAATCCTTGAATTGAAACTACAAACCTAGCCTTCCATGAAGGAGGCAAACTAACAACAAAGAAAAACTAAGCCTTCCATGAAGGAGGCAACTAATAAAAAAGAAAAACTAAGCCTTCCATGAAGGAGGAAACTAACAATAAATAAAAACTAAGCCTTCCATGAAGGAGGCAAACTAAGAAGAAAGAAGGAAAGATGGAAAGTGGTATTGGAGTTAATCTCCAAGGGGTGTGTTTCTCCTCTTGTAAACCCTTCTATTTATAGAGGATTTGTGAGGCATCATCTTCAGAAAGTCACCAACTAGGATATTACTTTTCCACCCTTTTATTGCTTTCACATGGGCTTTGTTGAAAATGCAAAACACTTTCGAATTTTTGTCACCAATTAGCACAACAATTTTGACTTTCTTGCACCGCAATTTCGGATGTTCACATGTCCGAATTAGAGCTTGACTTCTGAACAAAAGTTGTAGCCCCGGATCTTAGCTGTCCAACAGATTTGATTTTATTTCAATATGACTTCGGTATCTCAAGATATGACCGGAGCTTTGCACACTATTCAAATTCCATGTCAGCAACACTATCTCATCTTTTGAGATAATTTCGGAGTCCTAAACATCCCATTTAGAGTCTGCTCTTGCTTTGTAACTGTGGAAACTTCTTTAATCTTTCATTCAAGACAGATTTCATGATTTTTGGATGTCTAAAACTCCTATTATGCTCAAAATACTATAATAGTGTAATTTTAATCGGGTAAGCAAAGAAATTCAATTAAACTTCATATGAACCCAAACTCATAAAATATGACAAAGACCACTTAATTGAACATATAAGAAGTCTTAATGAGATAAAAGTGAGAGATAATTATTTGTGAAATTTATGCTTATCATAGGGTCCCAGACAACTGAGGCTGTACATGGGTCTATACGAGTTTCTAAACATCGAAAAGTAGAAAGAGCTACCAGTTGGTATCTAAGCCTCGTCGCGTGAAACCAAGAATTTTGCAGGAAGCGATTTTATTATTTGAAAAGATTTTTTAAGGTCCACATATGCATAGGATCCCAGACAACTAATGTTGTACAAGGATCCGTACGAGTTTCTAAACATCGAACAATAGAAAGAGCTACCAGTTGATATTTAGGACTCGTCGCGTGAAACCAAGGGTTTTGTAGAAAACTATCTTATTATTTGAAAAGCTTCTTCAAGGCCCACATGTGCACCGGATCCCAGACAACTAAGGCTGTACAGGGATCCATACGAGTCTCCAAATACTGAAGAGTAGAAAGAGCTACCAGTTGATATTTAGGACTCATTGCGTGAAACCAAGGGTTTTGTAGAAAACGATCTTATTATTTGAAAAGCTTTTTCAAGGCCCACATGTGCACAGGATCCCAGACAACTAAGGTTGTACAGGGATCCATACGAGTCTCCAAACATCGAACAGTAGAAAGAACTACCAATTGATATTTAGGACTCGTCGCGTGAAACCAAGAATTTTGTAGAACGATCTTATTATTTGAAAAGCTTTTTCAAGGCCCACATGTGAAAAGGATCCCAGACAACTAAGGTTGCACAGGGATCCATATGAGTCTCCAAATACCGAACAGTAGGAAAAGCTATGAGTTGGTGTTTAGGACTCGTCGCGTGAAACCTTAAGCTAAAACAAGATTGGACTGGATTTTTAAATATCGAGAAAAGGGACAAGAGGGAGTAGGGTTGCACCAAATCGAAAGAATGCATTTAGTTTCGATCGAAGAAGGGAGGATTGGATTTGAGCCAAAGGAGACATAAGCATAAGGGAGGGCGAATGAGTTTGAAAAAAAAAAGATTTATGATTTATCCTAACAGGAGAAGATGTTAACTCGGTTTAAATAAATAATACTTCCATTTGAGAAATTTAGTAGGATTTTAAAAAAGATAACCCCTTTGGGTATGTAACGAGCCCAAATAAATGGCGGCCCCTGAGCGAAATTTCACAACCAGCTACGGTTAGTCTAATTGTTTCTGGATAGCTTTTGCCTTATTATGAAGGTGTGGAGCCCGCTGGTATTATTGTCTTTTATTGGCGAGGCTTTATATTCTGGGGGTTTGCATGCGAGGCCGAACTTGACGTATGAACTGCATGCATGACGATTTGACGCCCTAAGGCTTATGATGCCATTCCGACCTTCGTTTTGAGACCATGTCTACTTGACAATTGGGGCTTGGGTAAACATTGGTATTCATGTGGGAAGCTGAATCCACCATCTCGACACTTGCTGGCTTAAGGTATCCACGCCGTAATCCAAACGCAGACGTTGAGGTCCGAGTGTTGTTGATGGGTCCAGAAGAGCTCCTTAACCCTTTTCTGCTCTTCTTCATCCCCCTAAACCAGTGTTCAGTGCAAGGACCTCTGGTTCCACAGAAGTAGCCATAATATGAATATTAGGCAGTGGATTCCAAGCAACACAGTCGACGGTTTGACCAACTTCCCATCGCCTAAGACATCTGCCAGTTTCAACCTTTGAGATTCGGACACTTCCATCACTCGAACCGGAAGCCATCCATTGCCTTGAAGCTTCAACGGAAATTAATGCAACCTCACCTTTGTGTGGCCTTTATATTCAATATAGCATGTGGCTTAAGCTTCTTTCGACTTGGGGGCTTTGGTTTTGAAGATTCAGGATCAATACTAAGACATTTTTTTTTCGAACTTGAGGGCACAAGTACAAATCTGAACAACGTTCAAAGTAGTCAAACTTAGCGCTCTCATATGCAGGGGTGCACAACCTTTTTAGCTTCCTATTTTGAAGGAATAAGCCTTCTTTTTGGTTCATGCACGTTAGACGACGGACGCATGGCATCATCCCATTTGAACCAGTCGACATAATCGGGATATGGATCAAATTCCTCATGTAGTGCTTAATTCTTGAGGATGTCTACAAACAATTTTGATTTCATCGTAGACCTTCTGCGAACCCTTAGCATTATCAACATCAGCAAGAAATGAATCCAACTTGTCTTGCCTTTCTTTTTCCTTGATCTTCTTGTCCTCGATGTAGTATCCAATATGAGGTTCATCTTCATACCACTTCAAAGTGATATCTCCAATGGTGTTTCGGGAGCCACCTCATCCTCAGAAGAATCGCTCTCATCTCCTCCCTGATGGAGATCAGAGCTCACACTTCAACCATCATTTGTGTCACAGGCATTCCTGTCTTGAGATGATGTAGCTTCTGTAGGTTCGAATTCGACCGAGTCATTGGTCTCAGGGGAGCCAATTCTAATTCAGGTAGAGAATATATCTAGTCAAAAGTGTGTTCTCCATCTGCAGAAGAGTCCTTGTAATCAAAGTCAGAACCGGACAAGATTGGTGAAAGAACGTTCTCAAATGGAAACGGAGCTGCCTCCTCATTGTCTTGCATCGTGGTATTCTTCCCCTTCGTCTTCATGGATAGAAAGCTAGGGTTCTATTTAGCGGAGGGAAAGGGTTTTACGTGCATGGGCCTTCGATGAATACTTATTGACGCTCCGGGGTAACCATAACAATGATAGTGAGTGCGCAGGGTAGCGAGGGGGTTATAACGAGGATGGTGTGACATGGAAGTGATATTGTGAGGCCTTTGGAAAGATGGTAATCCTGGATGATCAAGATCATTCTCTCGGGTTCAATCCAAAATGGCGTAGGACCGGACTAAGCCATCCCGAATGCAAACTGGATGAGGGAGGATCACACCATGTGGCTAATAATTTTAAACGGGATCTTTGCTAGATGGTATCTCCACTGTCCCCTTAAATATCATATTAGATTAGTGCACCTCTAAACAAACACTCAAAGCTGGGAAGGGTTTTCGCCCAAGATGCCTAGTGTTGAGTCAAGGTGGTTGATCTCATTCGAGCCTGGACCCGCATCAGCTCAAGTGGAACATCACAGACTTTGCTTGGTTTTCTTACGACCTATGCCTGATATCTAGGACTAATACGTCCCTTGCAAGGCTAGCAACGAGTGATATGGCAGATAGCCATCGGTCCAACAGAATGTAAATTTTCCACCCCTACCCTTCTCGGTTAGAAACTTGTCACAGTTACCATTAGGGAGGGGAACCTAAGGGAGCTGAAGGTCTGAAAGATGACATTGGTCGGCGATGAGTACGAGGATAATATCTAATGAAGGAAAGAGATCCATTGATCAACATAACACACCCTTGGTTCTAAGACGGGACCCGCCAAGCCTTAAAGGGGATTGTGCCATTCCTTGTCAACAGGAGCGGGAATCGCTATGCAACAGCAAGGAGGCATAACCTCGAATCTAAGGGGTGGTTCTGCATGAGGAAAAGCTAAGCAAAGTACCATTCTAGAAGTACCTCTATGAAAGTGAGGATTAGATTTCATTGGCGTTTATCCCATTGGGCCTACTGTAGCATTACACACGGAACAGGGGACTACAAAATATATAGAATAGGAAACTTTGGAAGCATGTCCTGTGGTATCTTCGAAATGGAATTCATGAAGCACAACTTAAGACATAATGTAGTGCTGATTATAGATGCAGATATGGCAATAAATGTTTGGGAGCTCATTCTTCTCAACCATGGTTCATTTCATACATATAGGAAGCACGCAAAGCCATTTCATACATAGGAAGCATGCAAAGCCATCTAGCTCGACTTATTAACATGCAGAAGGTGTACGAGAGAAGAAAACCAACCTAAGAGCCAAAGTCAACCTCTACTCCACTGTTAGTCACGGCATGAGGGTGAAAGATTGACGAGTGTTTTCCGATTCTCCATTAAGCAACTTTGTGAAATTCCTTTCCCTTCAAGAGCCAAGTCAGAAGCCTTTGGAAGGTTCTAGCAATCCCCTTTTCTCCTTGAGCCCGCCTCTCTGTTTTTTTTCTTCTCAGGTTTTCAATTTTTTACTTTCATTTTTTAGTTTTAATTATTTTCCAACTACCCCTCTCTTTTAATTCTCTACTTTTAGTTGTCTATTTTTCTGTTTTTTTCATTTTCTATATTTTCTCTTATTATATTTATTTTATTATTTTATTATTATTATTTTTATTTTTCCTTTTTTTATTTTCTCATTATTATTATTAATAATTTTGTGTTTATTATTTTTGTTTTATTTTTATTATTCATCTATTTTTTTATTTTCTTTTCTCTTTTTCCTACTTATTCATTATTTAAACTAATTAATTCTACAAAAATAAGGCCTCAGACGTAATTGGGTGTTTACAGCACTTAGACTCATATGACTCTCTAAATGTCAAATAGTAGGGTATGCTACCGGTTCACACCTAGAGCTCGTTGCCTGAGATTCGAGGTTTATTTAAAATTTGGACTTAATTTTGAAAGTAAAGATTAAAAAAGAATTGGGCTTGACCCAAACTAAAGAGGGACTTCCTAAATACAAAAAGACATTGGGTTTGATTTAAAAAAGAAAAGTTGAATTAAATTTTTGAAAGGCAAATTAAAAAGTGGGCTTGCCCCACATATACATTGAAATTGATTTCAAATTAAAAAGAAATTGGGGGTTTGGTTCTAAAAGTTAAAAAGGTTAGGTTTGACCCTAATTAAAATTAAAGAAGATAGGAATAAAATTTTCTTCATTGATATTTATTAATTTTTTTTTAAGATTTCAACTTTATTTATTTATTATTTTTGAGAATTTTGGTTGGGATTTATGCTGAGGACAGCTTACTAAGTTGGCCCGAACTAGCCCATGCTTATCCATTTTCAATAGATAGGGCCCATGCTTACCCATTTTCAACAGATAGGGCCCACCATGGGGGAGCATTTTGGCCCAATATGATTATGTGTTTGGGAGGGGAGCATTTTGACTATTTTCACATTAAACCATTAGCTATCAAACCATTTTGCATGATCTTATGGGATGTATCATTCGATAACATTCCTTAAACCTGCATGAAATATCCCTGCAACGAATACTCAAATAGTGAAATGATGGTTAATCTTAGGATATTATAATTTCAAGTTCCTTCCCCCCATCTTTCTCAAACAAGTTGTCTTTAGTTTCCCATCTGAACTCATGTCTCTCTATGATGCTGCTAGCCTACAGAGGTGAGAACACTTCCACTGGTCTAACTCAGTTGCATCTGTTCCCCTCCTCTATCAAATACTTATATTTTCCTTTCAGATTTCTAAATTAATTGATTTCCAAGGAGCAAAAGAGGCAAGCATACATGAGTAGAGGGTGCCATGGAGGCTGTAAGTGTCCTCACAGACCATGGTTAGAGCAACCGATTCCTAATCAAGTTAATGTTCAGCTTAAGCTTAGTTTTCCCATTCAGATATTATTGTCTCGGTATATTCTTAAGGATTTTCACGTAAGAGTTCATGCAATCGTTGATATTTTCGAGCTGTTGTGCATGCATGCTACCCCAAGTGATGTCTCCAAGTGTTTGATTGCCAGAATCCAGAATCAGTTCTGACAGTTTTTTACCTAACCTGAAGCTTTGTCAATATGTGTGCAATAGTATCATCTCTGGCTAATCCAAGAAATACTCTACACACTAGAGCATGAAGACAAAGCAGAGCAGTGGGAGGTGAATATATGTGTGGTTGGAGGAGATGCAGAAGAACCTTTATACCATTATTCGAGCGGACAACCTCCCTTGCCTGACGATATCCTTGTTCTAATTGTGCCCCAAGGCCAGCACAACCTGCTCTTGCACCCAGAGATATTCTTTGGTCGTCAACCAAACCTGAAGTTGTAGAAGTAATAGGTGTTTGTGGAGTACTAATAACAAGTTATGTATTTAGTGTTGCAACATTGCCTCGATCTGCAACATTGGACTCCCCATTCTCTCCCTAGGATCAATCTGGCCAGGAATTTGATTTTGAATAGCTCGATCTGAGAGATTCTGCTCAGCATTTCTATCTCTATCTCTGAGGGAGGACCATTAGAGGCTTGGGAGGATGCAAACTGCTAACCTTGTGTAGCCATAGATGGTTTATTACTGATTGAAGGAGGAGGGCAAACAAGGTTGATGAAAACATTGAATGCAGGTTGGATTATCTCAGGGTCCAGATGATTACTCACGACATTTGCTGCATCCAAAACAATTGCAATACCAACACGACTATTGCTTAATGTTGCATTTACGATCATCTTTCGACTGCTAGGAACCAATGTAACAATGTGCAGAACACCCAATGTGTACTGAAGCAAATCATGCAGATACCGCTCCACAGATGGGGCCTAACTCAATTCCAACCTAGTAATATGTTCATTAGATGCCAAGAACTTGTCAACTGCTAGCCAACATGTTCTCACAAATGAAGGACCAAGCTTTCGATCTTTTGTAATTAGAGGAATACTGCATCCATGGCCTCGTTACTAATATAGAGCGGCTTGTACACTGCCCTTACACTTGGAATATTTCTAGCAGCACTATGATTGCTTTTGTTTGGACGAATGGAATCCACTAATACTAGGAGATGTGCCCTCATGTGGATTTATTAAGAAGTGTCTCCATGATAGACTCGCTTGCTGGTCTATAGGTCTCAACATCAAGATACTTTAAAAGTTCTGAGGGGTCACCATTACAACACTTATAAGCCATTCATCTCTCAATAGCTTAAAACATTCCTTAGAGACAGTAACAGATCGATTACCATGTCCTCTCCAAAACATCAATATCCTGAGTTTAACGTTTAAGCTTCAAAGAGGAAGTTTATTAGCTAGAACAAAGTATGCTGCTCTGCGTACGGATTCATTCACAGCATACAAACAGAGACAACTTGAAAGGTTTTTGAATCATCATGTCACTATCGGGAACCAAGGCTAATGGAAGCCATTTCTGTTGTTACCATCATAGATTCGTACATATGGCTCTTGGCTTGGGTGGGCAGCGATGAGTGTGTCTTGTCTATGACAAGAATGCATGTTTGAAGTGGTGTGTATTATATGAAAGAGAAAATAAATAATAACTCAAAAAGCAGATGCAGCCTCGATTTATGGGATGTAGCGACTGAGTGAGTGAGAAATAAAATTGAAGAAAGTATTCATGACGTGAGCGTTTTCTCTGTTTTCAAGTTAGTACCTAGGTTAAGCTTTTAGATCAACGTTTTATGCTTGACTGGAAGATTAGACTTTCCTATTCTAACAACTCCATGCTTTAGCAATATGAAGCAAATGCTATCAAACAAAAGGTTAGAACAAGAAGCGTAATTGGCTGTTCATGCAACGCTATGAGATTTAAATAATGCCTATAGCATCATCCTTGCCAAAGAACAATGGAGATATGCAGACCTAGACAGTTATCCTTGTATAGTGATAAGCATAAATTTCCTAAATAATTATCTCTCGCTTTTATCTCATTAAGACTTCTTATATGTTCAATTAAGTGGTCTTTGTCATATTTTGAGTTTGGGTTCATATGAAGTTTAATTGAATTTCTTTGCTTACCCGATTAAAATGACACTATTATAGTATTTTGAGCTTAATAGGAGTTTTAGACATCCAAAAATCATGAAATCTGTCTTGAATGAAAGCTTAAAGAAGTGTCCATAGTTACAAAGCAAGAGCAGACTATAAATGGGATGTTTAGGACTCCTAAAATATCTCAAAAGATGAGATAGTGTTGTTGACGTGGAATTTGCACAGTGTGCAGAGATCCGGCCATATCTTGAGATACAGAAGTCATATTGAGATGAAATTAAATGTGTTGGACAGATAAGCTCTGGGGCTACAAATTTTGTTAAGACGTGAAGCTCTAATTCGAACACGTGAATATCCGAAATTGCGCTGCAAGTAAGTCAAAATTGTTGTGCTCATTGGTGACAAAAATTCAGAAGTGTAGAAAATTAATATCCTAGTTGGTGACTTTCTGAAGATGATGCCTCAAAAATCCTCTATAAATAGAAGGGTTTACAAGAGGAGAAACACAACTCTTGGATATTAACTCCAATACCATTTTCCATCTTTCTTTCTTGTTAGTTTGCCTCCTTCATTGAAGGCTAAGTTTTTCTTATTTCTTGTTAGTTTGCCTCCTTCATGGAAGGCTAAGTTTTTCTTTATTGTTAGTTGCCTCCTTCATGGAAGGCTAAGTTTGTAGTTTCAATTCAAGGATTCAAGCTATTTTTATTATAACTTTGAGGTCTTGATCTTTATTTACATGTTTATTGAGTGATTTCTACTCTGCTTCACTATATTCTTCAATTTTATTCTTTTAATCAAAGTTTGTTCGGTTGACGTATTTTGATTAATGTATAATTGATTAATAATTGGTTTTTGATTGGTAAGTCATTTTCCAAAAGTTTGAAGAATAGAAATTAAGTAATTGAATTGAAGGTTTTCATTTTATTACTTACTTCAACTGAATTCTGATTATGAAATTGGTTTAGATGAAAGATTAAGTGGTTACTAAATTTTGTTGATCATAATCAATTGAACCCTGAGAGTTTTCTCAGTAGAGAATTCAAGGATCATTTTAGGGGTTCCAGATGATCCTAGGTTGATAAACACAATGCATGATTTTAGTGATCAATGATTAGTTAAGAAAATAGCCTCTGAATTCCTTGAGTTGATAATTGTGATAAGCATAGATTTCATAAATAATTATCTCTCACTTTTATCTCATTAAGACTTCTTATATGTTCAATTAAGTGATCTTTGTCATATTTTATGAGTTTGGGTTCATATGAAGTTTAATTGAATTTCTTTGCTTACCCGATTAAAATGACACTATTATAGTATTTTGAGCATAATAGGAGCTTTAGACATCCAAAAATCATGAAATCTATCTTGAATGAAAGCTTAAAGAAGTTTCCACAGTTACAAAGCAAGAGCAGACTCTAAATGGGATGTTTAGGACTCCGAAATTATCTCAAAAGATGAGATAGTGTTGCTGACGTGGAATTTGAACAGTGTGCAAAGATCCGGCCATATCTTTAGAGACAGAAGTCATATTGATATGAAATCAAATCTATTGGACATCCAAGATTCGGGGCTACAACTTTTGTTCAGAAGTCAAGCTCTAATTCGGACATGTGAACATCCGAAATTGCGGTGCAAGAAAGTCAAAATTGTTGTGCTCATTGGTGACAAAAATTCAAAAGTGTTTTGCATTTTCAACAAAGCCCATGTGAAAGAAATAAAAGGGTAGAAAAGTAATATCCTAGTTGGTGACTTTCTGAAGATGATGCCTCAAAAATCCTCTATAAATAGAAGGGTTTACAAGAGGAGAAACACACCATTTTGGAGATTAACTCCAATACCATTTTTCCATCTTTCTTTCTTTCTTGTTAGTTTGCCTCCTACATGGAAGGCTTAGTTTTTCTTTCTTGTTAGTTTTCCTCCTACATGGAAGGCTTAGGTTTTCTTTCTTGTTAGTTTGCCTCCTACATGGAAGGCTTAGGTTTTCTTTATTATTAGTTGCCTCCTACATGGAAGGCTTAGTTTTTCTTTCTTGTTAGTTTGCCTCCTACATGGAAGGCTTAGTTTTTCTTTATTGTTAGTTGTCTCCTACATGGAAGGCTAGGTTTGTAGTTTCAATTCAAGGATTCAAGCTATTTTCATTTTAACTTTGAGGTCTTGATCTTTATTTACATGCTTATTAAGTGGTTTCTACTCTACTTCACCATATTCTTCAATTTTATTCTTTAATCAAAGTTTGATCAGTTGACGTATTTTGATTAATGCATAATTTATTTATAATTGGTTTTTGATTGGTAAATCATTTTCCAAAAGTTTGAAGAGTAGAAATTAAGTAATTGAATTGAAGGTTTTCATTTTATTACTTACTTCAACTGAATTCTGATTGTGAAATTGGTTTAGATAAAAGATTAAGTGGTTACTAATCTTGTTGATCATAATCAATTAAATTCTGAGAGGTTTCTCAGTAGAGAATTCAAGGATCATTTTAGGGGTTCCAGATGATCCTAGGTTGATAAACACAATGGATGATTTTAATGATCAATGATTAGTTATGAAAGTAGCCTCTGAATTCCTTGAGTTTATAATTGTTAAGTCAAATTAATTTCATTCTGTATTTTGTATTTAGCACTTAATATCACATATTTACAAAACCCCTTTTTCTAACTTTCTCCTAATTTGCTTAAGAATATGAAATGGTCTTTCGGAGATGACCTAGGTTTCACCTTATACTATACCAATAGTTTGGGGGAAATCTAGAAATTATTTTTGCACGTTTGCGATGAGCGTGTCAAATTGTCAAGTGAAATTAATTTCATTCTGTATTTTGCATTTAGAACTTCATATCAAATCTTTCCAAAATCCCCTTGTTCTAATTTTATCCTTATTTGCTTAAGAATTGAAATTGTCTTTGGGAGATGACCTAGGTTGCACCTTATACTATACCAATAGTTTGGGGGAAATCTAGAAATTATTTTTGCGCGTTTGCGACGAGCGTGTCAAAAATTTGGCGCCGTTGCCGGGGACCATTTTAATTTCCTAGGCTCATTTAGGAGTTTGTATAAAAATTTTAATCTTTCTAACAATTTTTTTTTTTACTTTAGGTATATATTCTTGGATTTTCTATATGAATTCACCTTTTTGTGTATGACCCGATCCAATCCTGAAAATTTATATGCATATGATCCTGAGATTGATAGAACATTCCACCATTTGAAAAGAGCACATAGAAGGCATTCATTCAGTAATAACCAAGAAAGTAACAGTAGTTATTTTTCATCTTTAAATTTTGATAGTTTTAAATATTTTGCTAAGAACATGGCTGATAGAACCCTAAAAGAATTAACTGCACCTGATGTTGCTTATCAACCGTTGTGTATTCAATACCCTGATATTGATGCACCATTTGAACTGAAGTCTGGACTAATACATTTGCTACCTAAGTTTCATGGCCTTGCAGGTGAGGACCCTCATAAACATTTGAAGGAATTTCACATTGTGTGTTCCACAATGCGGCCACAAGGAATTCCTGAAGATCATATCAAGTTGAAGGCATTTCCTTTCTCCTTAAATGATGGAGCTAAGGACTGGTTGTACTATTTACATCCAACATCTGTTACAAGCTGGAATGATATGAAGAGATTATTCCTGGAGAAATTCTTCCCTGCATCCAGAACAGCAGCTATCAGAAAAGAGATTTGCGGCATCAGACAGAACTCCCAAGAAACTCTCTATGAGTATTGGGAGAGATTCAAGAAACTATGCGCCACTTGTCCACACCATCAAATCAGTGATCAATTACTGATTCAGTATTTCTATGAAGGACTCATGCCAATGGACAGAAGCATGGTTGATGCAGCTAGTGGTGGAGCACTTATGGACAAAACTCCTACAGCAGCTCGAGAATTGATTGCCAACATGGCAGAAAATTCTCAGCAATTCAATTCTCGAACTAATTCCTTGTCTAAAGGAATCCATGAAATGACCACTAAGATAGACCATACACGATTGGAGAACAGAATTGAAGAACTAACCTCCATCGTAAGACAGTTGGCCATCGAACAACAACAACAACTTAATGTTTTTGACAAAACCAAAACATGTGGCATCTGCACTTCTGCAGATCATCCTACTAATGCATGCCCAACATTGCAAGAAAGTGAGATACCTAAGGCTGCAGTAAATGGTATTTTTGGCACAGGACAACAATACAGGCCTCCCCAACATTATCAGCAACAGAAGTTTGAACCACCTTCTGTAACATACAATCCTAGTTGGAGAAACCATCCTAACTTGAGATATGGTCCTCCACAACAACAAAGGATTCAAAGATCTGACTCCCAAAATAAATGCCAACCACCGCCATTCAGACAACAACAACAGCATATGCAGCAATCTGTACCTTCTAATGCTTCTAAACCCTCCTTGATGATTTGATGAAGCAATTAGCTACCAGTAATCTTCAGTTTCAACAAAATGTAAGTTCTACCATTCAGGATTTACAAACTCAAATTGGGCAGTTGGCTACCACTGTCAACCAATTGAAATCTTAAGGTTCTGGTCAACTACCTTCTCAACCTGTCATAAATCCCAAAAGTGTGAATGCCATGTCCTTGAGAAGTGGGAAGAAAGTGCAGACAGACCCTACATTTTTAAAGCAACAAAGCTTCAATCAGACTAATCAACACCAAAAAGAAGCATTTATCTCTACACCTGTAGACATCTCTGATGAGCCATCTGAATCAGAGGGAAAGTCTGATGAAAAAAGTACACCAGCCTTCGATAAGACATCGAATGATCAACAAAAAGAAGCTTGCCACAAACGATCTGCACTTGAAGCATCTGATGAGACAAAAACCCCAAATTGTGCTGATAAGAAGGTATCTTTACCTTTTCCAAATAGAATGGTCCAATCCAAGCCCAATGTTCATACAGAATTGGATAAGGAGCTTCTAGATACTTTCAGGAAAGTGGAAGTCAACATACCACTTCTAGATGCTATCAAGCAAATTCCCAAATATGCCAAATTTCTAAAGGACTTGTGCACGCATAAGAGAAGACTCAAAGGGGATGAGAAGATTAGTGTGGGACGCAATGTTTCTGCCTTAATTCAACCCAGCCTCCCTCAGAAATGTAAAGATCCAGGAACTTTCACCATTCCTTGCACAATAGGAAACTCTACATTTGGTGATGCATTGCTGGATCTAGGTGCTTCCATTAATGTTATGCCCTCATCAGTTTATAAATCTTTGAATCTGGGAGAACTGAAGCCAACTGGTATGGTGATTCAATTAGCCAACAGAAGTACAGCACATCCAGCTGGAGTACTTGAAGATGTGCTAGTTCAAGTGAATAAGCTGATCTTTCCAGCTGACTTCTACATTTTGGATATGGAAGACGAGTCATCCATCAATAGAGCAACCTTGATCCTAGGGAGACCTTTCCTCAAAACTGCAAAAACAAAGATAGATGTTCATACGGGGACTCTCTCTATGGAATTTGGAGATGATATCATCCAATTCAACATATTTGAAGCCATGAAGCATCCCATTGAGAATCATTCACTCTTTCAACTTGATGCCATAGATCTTCTTGCGAATGATTATTCTATTGACAATCTACTTTTTGAATTTTTTGATTTTGATTTAGATTACTTAGATAATTTTACTTGCACATGTGATGAATTTGATCCATGTATTGTCTGTTCCAGGATTAATGCTGCAGACCAAACTTCGTTGAAAGATGACATGTTAGATGCAAGTGTTGCAGACATTTCAATCTCAGATAGATCCCTTCCTTCCACAATAAAACCACCTCTTTTGGAATTGAAGCCTTTGCCTGAACATCTAAAGTGTGCTTATTTGGGGGAAAATGAGAAGCTTCCTGTCATTGTAGCAAAGAACCTTCTACCACAACAAGAAGAAAGGTTGCTGCAAACCTTAAAAAGCCATAAACAAGCAATTGGATGGACTTTGGCTGATATTCCAGGCATTAGCCCATCTACTTGTATGCATAGGATACTGCTGGAGGAAAACACCAGACCTGTTAGACAACCACAAAGGCGTTTGAATCCAACCATCCTAGATGTGGTAAAGAAGGTAGTAGGTAAGCTTTTGGCAGCTGGTATCATCTATCCCATCTTAGACAGTGATTGGGTAAGCCCGGTGCAAGTAGTTCCTAAGAAGACTGGCATGACTGTAGTCAAAAATCACAATGATGAACTAATCCCTACCAGAATACAAAACAGTTGGAGAGTGTGCATAGATTATAGGAAGCTTAACCAAGCTACTCGCAAGGATCACTTCCCTTTGCCCTTCATAGACCAAATTTTGGAAAGATTAGCAGGAAAATCTCATTATTGCTTTCTAGATGGTTTTTCAGGTTATTTTCAAATACATATAGTCCCAGAAGACCAGCATAAGACCACCTTCACTTGTCCTTTTGGTACTTTTGCCTATCGAAGGATGCCCTTTGGTCTATGCAATGCCCCTGGAACCTTTCAAAGTTGATGGTAAGCATTTTCTCTGATCTCTTAGAAAGTTGCATGGAAGTGTTTATGGATGACTTCACTGTATATGGTTCTTCTTTTGATGCATGCTTAGAAAGCCTCTCTAAAGTTTTGGACAGATGCATTGTGACTAACCTGGTTTTGAATTTTGAAAAATGTCATTTCATGGTAACAGAAGGTATAGTCTTAGGACACTTGGTATCTAGCAAAGGTTTAGAGGTTGATAAGGCCAAGATAGACATTATTACTTCTCTACCTTACCCCACTTCTGTGCGAGAAGTACATTCTTTACTTGGTCATGCAGGTTTTTACAGAAGATTCATCAAGGATTTTAGCAAGATTGCACAACCTCTTTCTAAACTACTACAAAAAGATACCAAATTTGTGTTTGATCAAGCATGCAAGGATTCATTTGATGAACTAAAGAAGCGGTTGACAACCACTCCCATCATTCAACCACCTAATTGGACGCTTCCATTTTAATTAATGTGTGATGCATCTAATTATGCCCTTGGTGCTGTACTGTCTCAAAGAGTTAGCAAGAGATCTCATGTCATTGCATATGCCTCTCGCACACTTGATGCAACCCAATCCAATTACACAACTACTGAGAATGAGCTTTTGGAAATTGTGTTTGCATTAGATAAATTTCGCTCCTATTTGCTTGGATCTAAAGTTATTGTCTTCTCTGACCATGCAGCTTTGAAATACTTGCTTAAGAAGGCAGATGCTAAGCCAAGACTGATTCGCTGGATGCTTCTGTTGCAAGAATTTGATTTAGAGATTAAAGACAAGAGTGGTGCAGAGAACCTTGTTGCAGATCATTTAAGTCGAATCCAGCAACCTTGTGAAGAAACTTTAATTGCAGATTCATTCCCAGAAGAGCATCTTTATCATTTGCACGGGAAGGATCCTTGGTATGCAGATTTGGTAAACTATCTGGTTGCTAAAGAAATACCCAAACACTTCACCAAATCGCAAATTGCCAAGTTGAAAAGTGATGCCAAACACTACAAATGGGATGAACCATACCTTTGGAAGACATGTAGTGATCAAATCATTAGAAGATGTGTTCCAGATCATGAAGTTCAGTCTGTACTTACCTTTTGTCATTCCCTAGCTTGTGGTGGACACTTTGGGCCACAACGGACAGCTAGAAAAATACTAGACTCAGGCTTTTATTGGCCTACAATATTTCGTGATGCACATAGGTTATGCATAACTTGTGAGCAGTGCCAAAGAATAGGGAGTATTTCGCGTAGAAATGAGATGCCCAAGTAACCACTTCTCTTTTGTGAGGTATTTGATGTATGGGGTATAAACTTTATGGGTCCATTCCCTGTCTCTTTTGGCTTTGTTTACATTCTGCTAGCTGTTGATTATGTTTCAAAATGGGTGGAGGCAAAAACCACTCGTACTGATGGTGCTCGAGTTGTTGCAGATTTTATCAGGTCTAACATTTTTAGCAGGTTTTGGCATTCCTAGAGCTCTAATTAGTGACCAAGGCACTCATTTTTCCAACCGCACAATGGAAGCCCTACTCCGCAAATATGGAGTCATGCATAAAGTCTCCACCCCATATCATCCTCAAACAAATGGTCAAGCTGAAGTTTCTAATCGAGAGATCAAGAAAATCTTAGAGAAAACAGTTCGGCCTAATAGGAAGGATTGGAGCTTACGCCTTGTTGATGCGTTATGGGCATATAGGACAGCCCACAAGTCACCCATTGGCATGTCTCCCTACAGGATTGTCTTTGGTAAAGCATGTCATCTTCCAGTTGAATTAGAGCATAGAGCATTTTGGGCAGTAAAGAAATGCAACATGGATTTAGACCAAGCAGGAATCCATAGGAAGCTTCAATTGCAGGAACTTGAAGAAATTCGATTAGAAGCATACGAAAACTCCAAAATTTACAAAGAAAAGGTCAAAGCTCTTCATGACAAAAAGTTGGCAAGAAAGGAGTTTTCCGTTGGGCAAAAAGTTCTCCTTTTCAATTCTCGGCTAAAGCTTATGCCTGGTAAGCTACGCTCTAGATGCTTAGGACCATTTGTAGTTACTAATGTTTTTCCTTATGGTGCAGTGGAAATAAAACATGAGGTAACTGAAAAAATCTTCAAGGTGAATGGACATCGTCTTAAACCATTTTTCGAAGGTTTTCAAGAGCACAGGGTAGAAGAAGTGCATTTGCACAATGCCACATACTTGCAATAAATTCAAGAGAAGTCTCTCTCTCTCTCTCTCTTTCTCTCTCTCTCTCTCTTTCTCTCTCTCTCTCTCTCTTTCTCTCTCTCTCTCTTTCTCTCTCCCTCTCTCACATTCCTCGCTTATAAGTTTCAACTAATCTCTCAACTTCCTTCTTCACCTTTTAAATCATCCCAACTATTACACCACATTGAGCTTGCAGGAATAATAACTTGAGTGTTTTAAGAAAAAAATGGAGAAAGCTCTCACCAGGATCAAAATTTTGTTCCCTACTCTCCCCAGAAATTTTCTTAAAGACATTTACAATTGCAGACTTGAACGATTGAGAGCATTAACACTCTTAGGCCTTCCAGAAGATGTCTGTTGGATCATTGAAGCTAAGGTACGTTTAGCAGGTGAATTTCAAGAATCATTTGTTAAAAACATACCAGGTATGGGAAGAAGTTCCTATGCAAAGAAGAGAAGGGCAAAAAGAATTGGAGTTTGCTATAGGTGTGCAAGATGGACCTGTAACACAAGATGCAAGAACCCTGGAATGGTTTCAAGAAATCGAGAGGACAAAATTCAATTCATAAAGGATGGACTGAGTAAGGAGTCATTGGATGATATCATTCAGACTCTTGAGACGCATCCTAGTGGGCATGTTCAAGGAGTTCTTCTTGATTTGTTTGAACTGTTCTGTAAGGAAAAAGCACGTTATAGTCTTGGGAATCTGACTTTAAAAGACCCTGTTGTCAGTTTACAAGAAAACTAAATGGGAAGCACATCCTCGACTCTTAGAAGGCGTTTCAGCCGTTACTGGACGTAAAACCAGAGGAAGATGTGAGCCACAATCACAACTACTGTTCATTCTCACGCGTGTATATTTGTCATTTACATTGTCCTTTCAATTTATTGGGCCACCATTTTTTGAAATTTTCACCCCTGCTTAAAGTCTTTCCCTTCTGACATTTACCTTTTTCCTTGAACAAAAATTCAAACTTTTGCAACAAAAATTCAAACTTTTGCAACAAAAATTCAAACTTTTGCTACCAAATCCTGATCTCGCACTATTCAAGTGATCTCCTTGTCTTATATTGAGTCCCTATAAATTATCAACCTCTATGACATATTTTTTCAAAAAAGACAGAAACACCGTATATGGATAGGATCAATACTATCTGTGTTTTTGGTGGGTCTAACCTTGGAAAGGATGGAGAATTTCAACATGCAGCTTATACCCTTGGTAAGGTATTAGCTGCAAGAAAAATCAATCTTGTTTATGGGGGAGGGATTCAGGGTTTAAAAGAATGTGTTGCAGGATCTGCACTCACAAAGGGGTGTAACGCCTTAGGTGTTGGCTTAAAAAATGGGAGCACCTCATACTTCACCCTCGGTACTAAATTGAAGGTTGCAACCATGCATGACCGTATGAGACACATGTTGATTAATTCTAATGCATTTATTGCATTACCTGGTGGTCTTGGAACAATGGAAGAAATTTTTACCATTATATTTTGGGCCTATCGGAATTTTCATAAAAAACCTTTGGGCTTATTGAATATTAATGGCTTTTATAATGGTTTGATATCCTTTTTAGATCATGCAGTAGAGCAGGAGTTCATGCCACAATCCATGCGCAACATCATAGTATCTGCTTCAACTGTTGAACAGCTACTTGAGATTTTGCAAAATCCTACATCTGAGCTTAGTCAAGCAATGCAGCTGGTGAACCAACCAAATCAGGATGGCAGAGACAAAAGAGAACCAAATACCACTCTTCGGTTATAACTTTTCCTTACTTTGGTGGTTTTCTCACATTTCTTTGCCTGTCATATGAAATTCCATCTAAGACATTGGGGACAATGTCTTGGATAGGTTGGGGGGAGGATGGTCCGATATAAAAGAAAAAACCCAAAAAAAAAAAATTAGGTTAGAATCATAAACTTGCTTTGAGTAAGATGGCTGAGTAAGGAGTTACACTTGACTCTTGATACGCATCTTATGATTAAAAAAAAAATTGAATGTGGAAGTATGTTTTTCTTTAGATTTCATAAAATAATTGAAGGAAAATGATTTACATTTCGAGATTAATTAGTTTGGCAACACATATTTGAACTGGATAGATTAGATTTGATAAATATATTACCTGTGAGATTTTGAGCCTTATTATTATTTTCTTTCTTGTGTGATTTTCATCCATGGAATATGTTACTTCAGAACTTGCATTGATTCTTTTTGAAGCTACATTTTCACATGAATTGTACAAAAATGATTGAGGCACTGTTTTTCTTGAACAAACCACTTGGCCAAATAACCAAACCATATAATTTTATCCTTTGATCAGCCCTTTGAGCCGATTAGCCTTTTCTTCTTTTTAGCTCACCACAAATCAAACAAAAAAAAACAACTTTGTCTGACCATAGAAGGTGAGGAATACTGGATTTATCATACCATAAGTGTTTCAATAAGTGTGGGGGAGATTATTGTTGTGTTCATCGATATCATGGTTGAAAAAAAAAAAAATAAAATATAAAAAAATAAAAAAATTGAAGCAATAAATTAATAAATAAACTATTATATTGAAAAAAAGAAAAGAAAAAAAAAGAATGAAGAAGTGATATCTGTTTCTCACACTTGCACTTAGACTCAGTTCTCAATCCATACCATTTTCCTTGGTCTAACATTGTATCTCTTCAATATATCATTTCATCTTTCTAATCTTGTTATAACCAAAATAAAGACCTCTTGATTTGTGCATTGCATGTGTACATAGTAGTAGAGAAGTAGAAGATATGCAAGCCTATGATAGTTCATCTTTCATGGATTGAATTTGAGAGAAACACTTACCAAATCAAACACTTGAGAGATTCAGAGTATATCATATGAGGTTTTATCTTTCTCAATCTATGTTTTTCAAATTAAAGTTGCCTTTCTAAGTAATTTCAAAAATGTGATGAAAGAATGCTTCATGAAATTTTGTGAATTCTTGAGAAATCAACTCAAAACTTTGATGTTCTTTCAAAAAAAAAAAAATAGTCACCAATCCTTAACTTAAGTTTGCCCGAGACGTGCAAAAGATAAGTGTGGGGGAATTTGATAAGCATAAATTTCATAAATAATTATCTCTCACTTTTATCTCATTAAGACTTCTTATATGTTCAATTAAGTGGTCTTTGTCATATTTTATGAGTTTGGGTTCATATGAAGTTTAATTGAATTTCTTTGCTTACCCGATTAAAATGACACTATTATAGTATTTTGAGCTTAATAGGAGTTTTAGACATCCAAAAATCATGAAATCTGTCTTGAATGAAAGCTTAAAGAAGTGTCCACAGTTACAAAGCAAGAGCAGACTATAAATGGGATGTTTAGGACTCCGAAATTATCTCAAAAGATGAGATAGTGTTGCTGACGCGGAATTTGAACAGTGTGCAAAGATCCGGCCATATCTTGAGATACAGAAGTCATATTGAAATGAAATCAAATTTGTTGGACAGATAAGATCCGGGGCTACAACTTTTGTTAAGACGTGAAGCTCTAATTCAGACACGTCAATATCCAAAATTGTGCTGCAAGCAAGTCAAAATTGTTGTGCTCATTGGTGACAAAAATTCAAAAGTGTTTTGCATTTTCAACAAAGCCCATGTGAAAGCAATAAAAGGGTAGAAAATTAATATCCTAGTTGGTGACTTTCTGAAGCTGATGCCTCAAAAATCCTCTATAAATAGAAGGGTTTACAAGAGGAGAAACACAACTCTTGGATATTAACTCCAATACCATTTTCCATCTTTCTTTCTTGTTAGTTTGCCTCCTTCATGGAAGGCTAAGTTTTTCTTTATTGTTAGTTGCCTCCTTCATGGAAGGCTAAGTTTGTAGTTTCAATTCAAGGATTCAAGCTATTTTCATTATAACTTTGAGGTCTTGATCTTTATTTACATGTTTATTGAGTGATTTCTACTCTGCTTTACTATATTCTTCAATTTGATTCTTTTAATCAAAGTTTGTTTGGTTGACGTATTTTGATTAATGTATAATTGATTTATAATTGGTTTTTGATTGGTAAATCATTTTCCAAAAGTTTGAAGAGTAGAAATTAAGTAATTGAATTGAAGGTTTTCATTTTATTACTTACTTCAACTGAATTCTGATTATGAAATTGGTTTAGATGAAAGATTAAGTGGTTACTAAATCTTGTTGATCATAATCAATTGAACCCTGAGAGTTTTCTCAGTAGAGAATTCAAGGATCATTTTAGGGGTTCCAGATGATCCTAGGTTGATAAACACAATGCATGATTTTAGTGATCAATGATTAGTTAAGAAAATAGCCTCTGCATTCCTTGAGTTGATAATTGTCAAGTGAAATTAATTTCATTCTGTATTTTGCATTTAGAACTTCATATCAAATCTTTCCAAAATCCCCTTGTTCTAATTTTCTCCTTATTTACTTAAGAATTTGAAATGGTCTTTGGGAGATGACCTAGGTTGCACCTTATACTATACCAATAGTTTGGGGAAAATCTAGAAATTATTTTTGCGCGTTTACGACGAGCGTGTCATATAGCCAAGTTTTAGGTTCTGAAATGGAGAAAGAAAAAATCATGCAATCATATGAATTGCTGCTACTGAAACAAAATGCAGATTAAGCTCTTGTTTCATGATCGCCTCTGCTCAACATCGCATGCATTACCTTTCCATACTATAATTTACTTGTGAACATAAACTCTTATATTGAGGTGAATGACGATATCACTGTGCGAAAGATTTCCAGGTTTGTTTCACAGTAACGAAACCTAAATCAAATCAAGAATCTGAGATATGCGCATCGATGCTAGTAATTGCATGCTAAGATATGAATCGTGACTTAAGATAGTTGGAGCATTCAAGATCCTACCTGTGACATGCAGAGGGGAGCATCTCTTCAGAGCCTCTTGTGATTTTTGTATCTAGATCTTCTCTTCAAATCTAGGTTCCAAGGTACCTTCAATTGAGTCATAGAGAGAGCTATTATTCTGTTTTTATTTATTTCTTCTTTTGTCTTTTATTTTTTCTACTTTGCTATTATTGTTATCTTTTGTTTTTGTTATTTCTTGTTAATTAAGAAAAATTCTTCTTTTTTCTTTTTTTATTATTATTTGCTTCATATTTCTTTTTTTGTTATTTTCTTTTTTCTTTTTTCATCTTACTCATATTTTTATATTTTATATTTTCCTTTATTCTTCTCTTTCATTTTTGTTTTATTCTTTGTGATTATTATTTTTATTTTATTATTTGTATTGGTTTTATTATTGCTTTTGATTACTAAATTTGATTAATTTAATCTCGGACATAATTAGGTTAGTAAAGGAGGGAAAAACATTATATCACTTTTGTAGATAATTACACAAGGTATATTGAGATTTTTCTCCTAAGATCAGAACATGAAACTAATTAGACTGATGTAGAAAACTAATTAGACTGTAAAATAAGATAGATATAATATGGTTTTTTCTAAATCAATCACATTATATTAACAAGTTAAATAAATTCAATAGTTTTCATGTAATGGCTACTAAAACTCCATATGATGCAAGTATATGATTGAAAAATAATATTATTAAAGAGAGTGTATCTTAATTATTAGTATTATTAGTATAATAATACAAAAATTATTAGTATTATTATATTTTTAATTAAATATTCTAGACCTAAGATTACATGTGCTTTGAGAAGATGAAGTCAATATACTTATAATCCCAGAGATAAGTGGTAAACTACTTTTAATTGTCTATTAAAATATTTAAAAGGAACTATAGATTAGAGATTTAATTTTTGAATTTTCCTTTATGATGCTGAGATCACTACCCACAACATCGTAACTGAGACTTCATCAGCTAAACGCATTGGGCCAATTGGGCCCATCACCAGGGCCAAAGCTCGGAAGTTGCTAAAGCGGTGGATGCCTTGTTGAGCTCTCAGGAGGACCTACCTCAAACCCACCTCCCTCCCATGGCTCTACATGTTCTAGACTAGGCTTTAGGTTTCTTCTTGTGTGCTAGGACCTAATAAACCCAAACTGTATAGGAATAGACTCAACTTTGCTATATTTTTAGGATACCTTCTTGGGCATGTCTTGGCCTATTTTTGGGGTTTCCTCCAAGGGGAATGAAGGACTTTTTTGGGCTCCATGCCAAGCCTAAAACCATGGATCCATGCATCTCCATAATTCGCTTCATGGTTCCTTCACCTTAGGTGCCACTTTTACCTATATAGATACCCTGGTAGCTTTTTCCACACTCTTGAATCATAATTCAAATGTCTTATGAGTGATTGAGAGTTTCTCTCTTCTCTTCACCTCCCTCTTTGAGCTAGAGTGGTGGTTCTCTTTGTTATCCTTGGCTCCTCCAAGGTGGAAAAAGCTAGTAAGCTTATCCAAACTTGGTGATGTCTCACCTTTGTGTTCTTCATCATCTGGATCCACTTTCATCTTTTCCTACTATACACTGCCTCCATTATCTAGGGATTTACCACCAACTAACAGCTACATCAAGTGGTATCAGAGATCCATAATGGAGGTAAGATCCATATCCAAATATATCTTTTAAATCTGCATGCATTTCTTCTTCTTCTACTCCATTCTCCTTCTAATTTAATCAATCAAATGTGCTTCAATTTTCATGATTCTTTTTTATGTGTATTTATTTGTATGCTTACATCTTAGATCCAATTTGTAACTACTTTCTATTTAGCCAAAGTTGTTGCAATTTTACAATCTATCCTTGATGCTCATGTCAGGCACCGACCTTGGTTTAATTTGATCATATCTTATGCAACTCTTGTCCAATTTGCTTCAAATTTGATTTGGGTTGTAAGATATTAGTGTTATATTTCATTTAATTAGTTTAAATTATTAAGATCCTTGGAAATTTTTCAAAAATATTTTTGAATTTCAGATTTTTTCTTGGTGCCAAAATATTTTCAAATTTTGGTGAAATTTGAGTTGAATTCAATGACTAGATCTTAGTGTGCTTGCTTAAGTGTGGTTCATCTTGTTTTGATCTTCTAAATTTGTGTTAATAATGAATTATTCTTGTTTTTCTAAAAATTCTTTAAGAGATGCATGATCATGTGTATGTATGCTATGATGTGAGTTTTGCCTAATCCATGCATGCATTAAGTGTTTAAACTTTAAAAGTTAAGTGAATGCTTAAACAACTCTTAATTAAGGTTTTAAATGCTTGAAAACAACTCTGGACCTTGATTACCAAAGGTGGACTTTTGGAGAAATTTTGAACAAAAGGACTTGAACTTGAACATTACCTAAGCTTGGAAGAAGTGAAAAATTGCACTTACGAACCATTCAGACTTAGAATATTTTAGGACCATGAAAAAGCTATATGAAAGGACTTGAATAAGGATCATAAGACCTGGACCTTGAGGATCAAAGTACATAAGAATAAAAGTGAAAGGCAACAAAAAGAGAAGAAAACAACAAGAAAAAAAAATAAAAGAATAAAAGAAGAAAAAGAAAAGTGAAAAGGAAAGAAGCATTGGTGTAAAAGGAATGCATAATATGGTCTAATTGTTGCTCTTAATTATGTGCTTCGTTTATTATGTTCATTCTAGTAATATAGGTCCTAATTGTAGGTTTAAATTATTAATTGATGCATGATTAGGATCCTTTTAATTCAGTTAGTCTTATAGTGTATGCATAAGCATGTGCATGCACATCTCTTAAGTTTCTATGATCATTCATTAAATGCCTTCTCCTTTCATTAGCTTTAATTATTGTTTGTCACTTTTTTAGCTATAGTGTTTCATCTTCAAACCAAATTCTTTTGAGTATGATTTCCTTGTGTTATGATTTTCTTATTTGTCCCTAAACTTCCTTGGTTGTGTATGCACCCTTACACTTCTTTAAGCTCCATATTTTCGTTACCTTGAAAACATCAAGAGTGTTGAGGTTATAAGTTTATTGGACCTTTCTTTCCATCTTCTTTGAGGGCTGGATTGAGTGTTCTTTGGTGAAATAAGGTTGTTCTAAATGTGTGAGATCATTTGAGGGGCATGAGTGATACACTTAGTAAGGTGTGAGTGATTTCTCTTGATTTTGAAACTTCTAACCAAGTGAGGGAAGTAATATTCCTCCATTTTGTGTGATTTTTATAGGCTAAATTTGGAGGAGAAAATTCAAGGAGGAAAAGTATACAAGAAAGCTTGAGCCAAGATCTTGAAGACTCTAAGTTGAAGACTCAAAGTGGAAGCATTCCAAGACTAACTTTGTAATTTTTCATTTAGAGTTGGGGTTGTAAATTTTAGGAAAATTTTTGTGTAGGTTTAGGAACCTTATGCTTGTAGTAGGTTTTTTAATATTACGTAATTCAATTTTCATTTCCATTTGGGTGCAATTAGCCATTCGGTTGCCTTGGTGTAGGATACTTTCCAAATAAGGCATTTTCTTATGTGTGTGGTGGTTTGTATTATTGCATGAAATAAGGTATAAAAGGGTGCTAGATTTTTGAATTCATTTTTGTAGCCTTAATTGTTAGCACTAACTTGTTTCCTTTTTTTACAAGGTCAAGAAAGCTAGGTATCTTCTTAAAACTTTTGAAGTGTTGTGTGCTACTTGATCGACTTGTTTGTAGTTTAACAGTAGTATTCAAACTGAGTTTGAAGATTTTTTTTTTTTGCAAACGAGTTCTTGTAACACCCATAATTCTCATGATGGAGTCCCTAAAGCTAGAGAAATTAGAGATTTTTAAGCAAATCATGAAAATTCTCTTGCATTAGGATGACACAAATGAATGTGTAGGAAACCCAACAAAAAAATTTAAACCATATTTTAAAGGATTAGAATCCATCAATTATGATTATAAAGTCATAAGAAAAAAAATTGAAAGAAAGAGAGGACGAAAATTTCACTAGAAACGCTCGAAAATGCTCAAAACATCCTTAGAAAGCTTTGTGTTTTGTGAGGGTTAAATTTTTTTTGAAAAAATAAAAAATGATATAAGAATGATTTGGGAATGAACCAATAAGTATTAGCAACATCGAACGAATAATTTAGGAACTTTCTAGGAAATTCTTGGAAAAATTTTGAAAATGCCCTTGGAAGACTAGTAGGACAAGAGAATCGAAGTAGAAGTTGTGAAGTGGGCCCCACCCATTGAGCACAAAATTGGACATGTGGAAAATGAGGTGGTGACTCACCCTATGAGTTATCACTTTATTAATGGCATATAGGAAAAAAATATTAATGAGAAGAGATAAAATTAACCATGGTTAAAGTAAATTAATCAATGCTTAGAATAAATTACCTTGACTGTAACATTAATAATTTCTCATAATCAACTCTATGGGATAAAAATAACCTCTAGTAATAAATAAAGTAGAAATAAGAACAAAATCAAGAGAAATTAGAAAAATATTAGCGAATAACGAAAATGCCCTTACATTAGGATAACACAAATAAATGTGCAAAAAATACAAAAAGGAAGTTAAGATACATTTTAAGGGATTAGAATACCTCAATGATGGTTAGAAAGTTATAATAAAATAATAGAAACAAAGAGAGGATGAAAAAACTATTAGAAAACTTCAAAAATGCCCAGAACGCCTTTAGAGAGCTGGGCTAAACTGTTCTTAGAACAAAGGTAAATGACATAAGAATGATTTGGGAACAAACTAATAAGTGTTAGAAACATCGGAGGAACAATTTGGGAACCTCCTGCAAATGTTGAGAAAAATTACCAAAATACTCTTGGAAGGTTGGTGGGGGAAAGAAAATGCGAAGCAAAAGTAGTAAGTGGGCCACACCCCTTGTGCATGAAAATGGTATATGAAAAATATGGTGGTGACTCATCATATGAGTCATCACTCCATTAATATCATATAAGACAAAAATAATAAATATGAGATATAAAATGCTTAGAATAAGTTAATCTTGATTAGCGAAAAATTCAAAATAATTAGCATTGAACTAATACTAAAAGGATAATTTCTTACATTTATATTTTTTTAGAAAATGAAAATTACATGAAAATTTACCAAAATACCCTTAAGTGGGAATTTAATTCCCACATGCCCTAAAGTGCAAGAAATTGATCTAAGGGATTAAGGAGGTTCATTTGCTTCATATTACATCCCCTAAACACTTAGACAAATTATCTAAACTCTCTCTCAACTCAAACTATTCCTAAAATCCAAAAATTTACACTTAGCTTATTAAACTTCCATTTTTGAAGTTTAAATTAAATTAAGACAAATCTACCAAGCCCCACCACCAAAAATTAGAGATCTTGTGTGGACCATCAAATAGGATGAAGAGAAGCCATAAAGACCCACCAAAACCATCACAAAAGTCTTCAACAAGTAGGATTTTATCATGTTTCTCTAAGCTTTAAATCTTGTATTTATGGTTTGATTTTCTTCTTTTAAGGTGGATCTCTTTCTAAGATCTATGGATATTTTTTATTTGAGTTGGTTGGAGCTCAAAACTTCCATTTATATTTAAATATGAGAATCACAAATTTTTTAGTGATTTTTGAAAGTTAAAAAGAAGTTTTGATGGATTAAAGTGCTTCTAGCAACCTCAGAAGCAATTTAATTTGTTGAAATTTTTTAAAACAAATTTTTGATTCTTTGAGGAAGATTTGATAGTTTATAAGAAAATTTTTAAAGTATTCAATGTTAGGGATGAACGGATCTTGGAGTAGATCTAGTACATCTACACTTGTTTGTCATGAAAGATGCTTTGTTTAAGATTTTTATGTTCAAAGTTGGACACTTGGTTATTTCTTTTCTTAAAATCTTTGATCATGAAGTTGTCTTTGTTAAGAGTCCAGATTTGGACTCATGTATTAATTTCTTAAAATACTAAGAAAGATTATATAATAAGATCCATAAACTTAACTTGGACTTAGACTTAAAAACTACTAAGAGTAAAGGTGAAATTTTGGACCAAAAGTTGAACAAATCACTTAAAACCTTCCATGACCATGACCAAAGCTATGGAGTAAGGACAAATTATGAATGGATCTAAGAATATATGGTGTACCAAGTGCTAAATTTTATGACACTAAGGTCATAAGGCAAGAAATTTGGAAAAGGACCTTAGTTTAAGTCACCTTAAGGATTTGACCACTTCCTAGTTAATTGGGGAATCTTGAGTTTAAAATTTTGATTAGGGTATAAAGACGAACCTAATCAAGTATAACTATGGAATTATAAATTTGGAAAGGGCTTGAAATTAATAAAGTTCTTGTGAACACTTAATTATGTTCGAGACTAAATTTATAAATAGAAAGCACAAAATAAAAATGTTTGGTCCAAAATCATTCCAAAAAAAATAAAGTAAAATAAAATAAAAATAAAATAAAATAAATAATAAGTAAAAACAAAAAAAAAAGTAAAAAAAATATACAAAGGGGGGGAAGAAGCCCAATAAATTCCCAAAATAATAATAAAAATAAAAAAGAAATAAAGGAGAAGAGAGAAAGGGAGGAAATTATTTTGAATGTTAGTTAAGAATTAGTTGGTGGTTAGTTAGTTAGTTAGGTGAATAAGACCCTAGGAGAATTAACTTATGGAAGGTATAAAATATAAATTGCAAACGAAAAGAGGGGGATTTTGGAATTTGATAGGAAAAAAAATTCATTAAAGCATTTGAGCATTTCAGATCTCTCCTCATCCCTCTTGATTTTCTTTCACCTCCTTTTTACTTCTCTCAGCTTTCTCTATTGTGTAGAAACATTCTGATGCCTTTCTTGGCTTCAGTCTCTGTTTTTCTCTTCAAGAACTCTACCAAACTTCTTCCCCTCCGGTTGGCGAGTTGTTTGTGGCCATCGGAGGAGCTTGGATTCCACGATTGTTAACTGAAAGTAGACACTCTAAATTGAAAAGAAAGGAAGAAGAAGGAACAAAGGTTTGCTCACCTTCTCACGCACCAGAAATCGCAGAGGAACCTCAAGAATCTAGTACATTAGGAGGTTTGTTAATCAAAGATCATTGTAAGCTCACCAGGTAAGATCATAAACCTTAAGGCTCTCCTATATGCTTGTGATTTGAATCATAGTGTTACAATGCAATGAAAGAAGTTTTGAAATATAGCCAGATGTTATACTGTGATAGCCTTATTTCACATGATCTCTTATCCAAATCAGGAATTAGAATATGTTGCCTTGAAATAGATCTAAGATTTTCATCTCCCAGTTCTTTTGTGCAAACTCCCGATAATGTCTCCATCACTACCCCACAAATGCTAGTGTTCTTTCCTGAACTATGGAGTATTGCCTAAGTCAAAGGCTAAGGCCTTCTCCACACAACATGTTTCTTTAGCTTGAGTAATAGTTCGTATGGTTGGATTATTAGAGGTAATCTCAGGATGGATGATTCCAACGCACAAAATTGTTTCAAGGATATAAAATTGAAGCATGAAACTCGCTGTACTAGGACAGGAATAGAATACATCTCCATTTTTTTTTTTGGACTTCCAGTAGCAAAACTCCTAAATCAACATGCATTGCTTGAGTCACCTACACTCCTGAATCTGAGCTTCGGGGGCTAGGACGTAGATTCTCTCTTGAGATCATGCAGTGGCCACATCATGAAACAAGATCATCTTGATCCCTCACTTAACCTGAAAATCCCGAATCCAACTGCTTAATGTAGGGATGGAGTTGACGAAGTGACGTTGAATCTACTTAGGCAAAGCAATGGTTAGGAGCATAAGATCAATGGAGTTAGTATTGGAGGAGATGATTTGGATTCATTCATTTATCTACTATTTTAGTTAAAATATTTAATACTTGGACAAATATCATAATAACCATACTATGAGAATAGCAACCTATGCTAATCCTCTCGGTAAAGGACCCCAAACTGAATCAGTTGCAGTACTAGCTTTACTCCTTTTTCAATCGAATGGTTACACACCTAAAGGTTCACTTAATGGCTACGTGTCTCTCCCTTCACATACAGTCCTATATGAATAACCATTCCCAAGAAGATTTACAAGTATCAAGAAAGAGAGAGAGAGAAATGTCTGACAAGGCATGTGAGGAACCACAAAACAGGAGGGGCATGGATCACCTTCTCAAGGTATAAATAACGTCCCCGAAAGGCAATAATGCCAAGCTTGTGCAATGCCGAGAGAAAATTTTTCGAATGAAAGAGATGCTTGCCGAGATTGTCGTGAGGCATGTACTCTGCGGCCAGAAACCTCACCACCTCTTCCCCGAATTAATTTCTAGCCGGTTCAGAAGTTTCATGTTGAAGCAATAACATCGACTGTGTTACTTCAGTTCCATTTGAGAGGATAGAAGAACCTTTAAGGGGCTTTGTTTGGGGAGTGTGATGAGAGATATTTTTGCCATTGGATTGATCTTTTTAATCATCTTGATTCACCTATTGAGAATTATGTAAAACCAAGGAAGGATCTACAAATTGAGGATGACTTTATGGACTTGGATCCTCCCTTCCCTAGAGGAGTTGTCCCTCAAATTCATCGTGTCATCAGAAGAATTTTGGATGAGCATCACCTTTCAGCATTGCTTGCTTCTACTGATCCGGAGGAGGTTAAGGCTAGCTTTGACACTTCAAGTACCAAAAACAATCGTTGGAAAGTACTACATAAAAGATGCTTCCTTGAATTCAAAATTGTTTGCTCTTGTGCAAGAAAGGGGTGAGAAAGAAGAGGGTCTTGGACTGATCGCATCAATTTCACTTAAGGGCAATGACCTTATTGCTTATGAATTGGGTTGTACCTTTCTTTTGGAGTTTTATACAACGTAGTGAAGATTATATTGACTTCATGATTTCTAAGATCAAAGCTTCTACTTCTGTTGACCCTGAATTGCTCCCTCGTGCCACCAAGGTCTTCTGCAGTGGCGGTTTTAGCAAGACTATGGAGCCAATAGCTTGCTCAACAATGGATATCATGAAGCCTTACAGCAGAAAATTAGAGATGCATTATCCTCCCTAGTTGCACTAGTTAACTCTTCGATTTTGGAAGTGGCGGAGTTGGAAACCTATGTTGTGGCAAATCTTATTTTGGATAGTGAAATTGCTGAGAAAGATGTTGCACAAGAAGTTATCTTGCCTGCTACTTGAGTATTACATAAAGGAACAATTTTTGGAAAGAAGCATGTTGTAGGAGCAATTACTCGCATCTTACATTCCAAGCAAGTTGATTGTGCTATAATTGATGAATCATCCTGGTACCGTTCTTGCATTAGTTTCTTTATTAGACTCTGCTATCAATGGACCTGGTTCTACCTCAGAGGCTCTGGAAGCACTTTCCATGTCCAGGTCGCACGAGACTAGTGCACACAATAAACCTGCTTGGGCGGTTTTGGTTGAATTCCCTAAAAGCATAAGCCCAATAATTAAAATAGTAATTGTTTTGTCAAGTAATGGGGAAAGAAAGGGAGAAGTTGATGACATGGTATTTACTGGCACTTGGTTTTGATCATAGTCTTGAAGCTTAGCCTAAGTGGTTAATTGGTGAGATAACCTACATGCAAGGGACTTCGAGACTTGGCAAGGTAAGTTTCTTAATTTTATTTTGTTTTGCTAATTGGGCCAAAATCAATAATAGAAGAAACAAGTTTCTCTTTAATGGGGCTAAAGTTAATGATAGAAAAACAAGCTGCTAAATTATTGAATAATGGATCCCAACATATGTTTTTGAACAAAAATATATAATAATCAAGTCGTTTTCTTTAAAAAATTAATATGGGTGAAACCCATTACCTTTAATTTTGGGTTGAGCCCATTGCCTTCGATTTTGGGTTTTCATTTATTGTTAACTTGGGTCAAACTCAATATGCCTCATGAATCAAAATTAGCTTAGAACATCACTGTTTTAATAAATTTTGTCAGGAAACGTCTATTTTCGAATTTTCTAAAATTCGTGTAATGGGTTCTATTACAAACAGGTAGTGTTCTCTACTGTTCCGTATTTTAATTCGTGCAGATTCAAGCGTGGCTTACGTCGGTTTGAATTTTGCAAGCACGTGATTTTAGAAAATCGTTGTTTTAATTAATTCCATTCAGAAAACGTCTGTTTACAAATTTTCTGAAATTTGTGTAACGGGTTCTAATACGAACAGGTAGCGTTCTCTACTATTCTGTATTTTAATTCGTGCAGATTTAAGCACGACTTACGTCAATTTTGATTCTGTAAACATGTTGATTTTAGAAATTGTTGTTTTAATTAATTTATTTTAGAAAAGTCTATTTTTGAATTTTCTAAAATTCATGTAATGAGTTCTAATACGAATGGGTAGCGTTCTCTATTGTTCCGTATTTGAATTCATGCAGATTTAAGCGTAGCTTACGTCGGTTTCAATTTTGCCAACACATGATTTTACAAAATCATTGTTTTAACTAATTTCGTTCAAAAAAGTCAATCTTGCTGGGGATCACTCTTATCTTCTTACAGAATTCTCAGTTTAACAAGTTCTTTTTATTTTCCAATAGATCAAGTCTCTTAACCAAAACTATGTAGTCTTGAATTTCCCATTGCACTAGAGAATACATAGGAGTAGGATCAAGTCCGGTTAGGCTATTTTCCATAAACCTATTTATTCATATTCTATTTAAAGGGATCAAAAAGTTTTCAAAAATATCAAAATCACACACTCAGTTTAAGGGTATTGTTCTTCGGAACAAGCGAATAGGGTGCCTAATACCTTCCCTACTCGTAATCGATTCTCGAACCTAGAACTCTTCCTCAAGTTAGGGTTTTTCCAAATATTTTCCCTTTAAAAATGAAATTTGGTGGCGACTCCACAACCAATACATTTTCTTTCTAAAATTTTCAAAGAGTTCGTCATTTCATTGTAATTACGGTTACAACAGTGCTCATTCGGCCATATTGGTTGAAATAGGTAAAAACATACTAAAATATTTCTAGAACTTAAGGATGGATCTAAACATGCTTAAGATGATTATAAATTAATTATGGGGTACAAAAAGAAAACTAAGCATTCGGCCATGCTCACCAAATAAGGAAGAAAAACCCTTAAAATATCTAAGATTGGTGTTAACTAATAGACTAAATCCTAATTAGTATAAATCACCTTTTTAAGAAAAGAAAAATTGAACCATAAGGCCCTAGGACTAGAGGATATGAATTCGAGGACCTAGGTAAATAATAAGCAAAGGAAGCTATTTTGATTGTTTAAGGATAGCTAAATAAGTCAAGAGTATAAAACTTTAAATTCATGAGCAAGGAAGCAAGGAAGTAGGTTCACTAATGGAACAAATATAACTAGCTAAGTTATTAGTCAAAATGCATAAAATGTATAACATTTAAACTTGAACTAAGTTAGTTGTGCATAAAACATTCAATTTAAGGAACACAAAGTGTAAAAAACTAAGAAAGGTCATTCGACCAACTAGAGAAGAAGTTCAATATACCGTAAACATACATTACAAATATGAACTTAAGCTTTGAGAAAAGGAAAGGTTAAAAGTTAACTTAGAACGATGAGTGGAATAAGATCCTATACTCATGAATTAAGCAAGTTGGACAAACTATGGGAGTAAGTATACATGCTTCCCAAGATAGTAACATCAAACTTATTAACAAAGTCTTGATTAAAAGATTAGTTTCTATCTAGAAATGGCATGCCAACTTGTTGTATGGATTTGTGAGTACAAAAAGATGTATGTAAAGTGTATGGATAATAATCTTGGTTGTTTAAAAAGTAATGCATTATGTGATGTGAGTACATAAAGATGAATGTAAAGTTTATAGATAGATAATAATCTTGATTGTTTAAAGAGTGATATGAGCATGGAAATTGGATTTCAAGAGAAATTTTTAGCTTAAGGATAATAAAATTGAAATTTTTCCTAATTTTAATTTGGTTGTATTTTTCTTTAAATTATAAAAGTGGGAATAGCTTATTCCAACATGGAATAAGAATAGGTTATTTAGAATAGGAACAGGCTTAGGTTAAGAGCTTGGTTGGCTAAGGGCAGCCCAAACCCACAACCAAGCAGCCCCCTTCCTTTTTTCCTATAAATAAGGGCTTAATGTAAGCAAATGGACCTTTGGTCATTTCATGCTATTGGAATCCGAAATTCCCTTGAGAGAGCAGCTTTCTCTTCTCTTTCTTCTCCTCTTACTTGTTCTTGAGGTTAAGACCCTTTTCCTTATCATTGGAGCCTCCAATGTGGTGGAACTTGACTTATCTTCCTAGCTTCCTCTAGCTAGTGGAGTGGCACCTAGCTTAGGAATTATTTTTCTGCAATTTACATCCTGCCATTTACCTTCTTGCAATTTACAATTCTGGTTCTTAGTTTATGCTTTAATTTTCAGCCCCTTTCCCCTTTAATTTTGGTCATTTTCGTTTTGCCTTTTCTTCCATTTCTGCACTTTATTTCCAGCCTTTAATTCTTGCAATCACCTTCCCGAATTCCCTCTTTACATTCTGCAAATTTATGTTTCCTCTTCTTTTCATTTTTATGCACAATTTTGTGCTACATTGAACATAATTTGAGGAGCTCCCAAAACTGCTCTGAATTTTGAGCTTCAATCCTACCTCTAACTAAGTCCATCCTCCTCCTCCCAAGTGGGTTGTATTAAAGAGTAATGCATTATGTGATGTGAGTATACAAAGATGTATGTAAAGTGTATGGATAATAATCTTAATTGTTTAAAGAGAAATGTATTATGTGATGATTATGTATGGATGATGATATGAAGGTAGAGTGGATTAAAGACTATATGTATTCTTTTGAATGGTGTATAAAAATTGGTGTGAATTGTGGTTCCATGAGTAGATGAATTGAGAGCAACTGGATGATTTTGATGCTACTTGTGCATACCATTTTGATTGAACATTGAGTACGCATCCTATTTTAAAGACTTAAAATGGAACCTAATAAGTCAAGGGGACACTAAAGAAAATCATATGTGAAAACTTAACAAGTGCATACTTGAAAAGTGCCAAGTCAGGGACTCATGCATGTGTGGAAGTCTAAGACTATCTATGTTAGAATCCATAGGGCTTCAAGCTAAGGTGGTGACGACCATCACGAATGAGCTCATATTTTAATGAAAATTGAGTATGTGTGTGTCGCAACCGTAATTCTGACGAGACATCAAACTCGCTAAAATTTTGAAATAGAATTTATTTGTGTAATGTGGAGTCGCCCCCAAATTTTTATTTCAGGGAAAAAGATTTGGAAAAACCGTGACTCGAGGATGAGATTCGAAGTTCGGGAGTCAGTTACGAATGGGGAAGGTGTTAGGCACCCCACTCGCCTGTTCCGAAGAACAGTACCCTTGAACTGAGTGTATGATTATTTGAAAATTGTTTGATCCCTTTAATTAGTGTGAAAATAAATACTTGATGGAGTTTAGCCTCACAGGACTTGATCCTGCTCCTACGTATTCCCCGGTGCACTGGGAAACTCAAGTTTATGTAGTTCTGGTTTGTAAAGGCTTGACCTTCAGAGGTGTTTAAAGGAAAGACGACATTTTGAAGAGGTTTTCATTTTTTGAAAGGATCTTTAGTCCACTCATGCGCAAGACCCGAGGCGGCTAAGGCAGCACGAGGGCCTATACAGACTACTAAACGTTGGACAACATGTGAACCGTCAGTCCCCCATTTAGAGTCCATTGTGTGAGACCAAGAATCCTAAAATATTTAAAAAAGAATTTTATTTTAAACATAATAAAGGTAAGGAAAGACATGACTTGATATGAAGAAGGAATTTGTTGGAAGTGAATTTGATTTGAAAATAATAATGAAAAGAAATGGTCTGACTTGAAAGGAATTTGTTTGAAGGGAACTTGATTTTTGAGTTTTGAAAATAAGAATTTAATTTGAATTTTGGAAAAAATAATTTTAATTTGAATCTTGTGGAAAGGATTTAATTTTGAAGACAAAGACTTTATTTGAATTTTGGGGGGAAAAGAATTTAATTTAAATTTTTGGGAAGTTTGGGGGTTTAATTGTGATTTTAGAAAGAGTAGGGGCTTGATTGTAATATTGAGAACTTGAGAGGGCAGTTTTGTAATTAATGGAAATTAGGGGCAGTTTTGGTGTTTTTGGAAATTAGGGGCAGATTTGTAATTTTTGGGAACTTATGGGCAGTTTTGTAATTTGGACGTTTGGGAACTTATGGGCAGTTTTGTAATTTGGACGTTGGGGCATATATAGAATTGATGGAAAAGTCAGGGGGCATTTTGGTAATCTGTGACTTTGGGGTTTAAAATGGGAAAGGAAGTCAGAAATGTCATGTATGAGATTCGAACGTGGGTTTCGGGGTCATGTCGGTGCGCGGTTTAGCCACTAGGCCAAGCACCTGGTTGGACATGTAATGCCCTCAATTAAAGTTTAGGCAACACTTCAGGGTGCATGGGATTTGCATGGTGGCTTTGTAATCGTACATGCAGGCCCAAGGCGCTTATCAAGGACTAAGATCTGCCCTACAGGTTTGTTGCTTTTTCCCTAATGGGGTTGTGACACTTCATAAAGCCAAACGTATTCTTTTAAGGAGAGAAACCTAACCATCAAATACCCCTCTACTTTATCTGTGCCCACTTAAGTAAGTCAAATTATGGAATAGCTTCAAGCACAATAGCATATAAGACTTATGGAAGCCTATAATACCCATGCACTAAAGAATAACCTATTGTTCAACCAAAGGTCAGGTCCGGATCCTTTATCAATAACACTAACCCTTCAGGAAACCTCCCAATTCCTTTTGCTGCCCAAAAGAGCTTCTTGAATTATAGAGATTTCAATATTACGAACCGAAGGTAAAACAGTAGGGTCCTCCACAATTATGTCATCTCCTTGTTGAAATATCATTACCTTAAATATCAACAAAAGTAAGTCATGCTTTGGAGGCGTATTTAATTATCTCTTTAGATGCATCTCCTGCTCTATGAATCGTGCTTCTCCTGTTACACTGAGGCAGTTATTTGGTCATGTTGTGGCTTCCCATTTCCAGTTCTGCCCTTTAGAGTCTCGCCCTTTTTCAATCAAGAATTGTGCTGCCAACTAAAAGATTCGCACAGCCAAAACCCAATCTCACTGAGAACAGAGGTCTGTAGGATTGAGAAAGAAAGGAATTTCAGAGCCTGTGTTTTCCATCGAATCTTGGTTGATCACTATATGCATACTTGATCACTGCTCCTATTTCTATGGCTTGGCTACTGAACCTTGTGGCAGTTTTCACCGTTCTCACCTAATTATGCAGAACCTGTTTAGGCTTATGAAGAATAGAGATGATCATGGCATTCTGCCAAGCTCTGTTTTTTCAGAACCAAGACTGCGTTAGAACGTTCAAATAGCTCCTGGCCTGCTGCCTCAAGTTGCTCAAACCTCACCCTTGTGCTTGAAGGTTCTTTCCCACGTGCATGTGGGTTGTATAGGATGGACGTGATCCCATTGAAGCCGGACCTCAAGCCTTTTGAGACCGCCTGGTCCGCGATTAGGTTGGGCTATTTTACTACCTTACTTGGTAACTTCCTCCACTGCTATGCCTACTAGACGGTCGCTTGCCCCTGGGGTTTACAACCTACCACGTTGCATGCGAGAGGAACCCACCGACTGTGATAAACCAGCCACCATGTATTTTGGGGTACATGATCCATACACAAACTGCATAGGCCCTGTGCTTTTTGTTGCATACAAGCTTATGGACAAGGTACCACTCAGTGCTATGAAGTTCTAGTTCAAGGCTTAACTCTCATATTATCAAATCTGACCTCCAGTCCTCGAGTGAATTAGCAGCATCTATTGGAAGAGCCAAGAACAGAGCTTGCAAGAATTTGATCAACCTCAGCCTTCCAACCATCATGCTCTCATAGTCGGTCATTACCTTGCAAGATTCTCTCATGCCAGGACCGAACTAAGCTCATGTTGTTAATTCCGTGCTATGCAATTCTATGCTAGGCTAATCGTATTATAGTAATGCATGCATGTTTCAGTTCTACATCTAATGCGGTACAGGCTTTTTGTCATGCCTATAAAAGGATTCACCATGAGCCATGCAAAAATGCAAAAACAATCAATTCGAATACATTTGTTATGCATGTGACTAAGACAATGATTCTCAGATTCAGCAATAGTTAACAAGCGAATACTGAATTTCAATATTCCAACTCTAATCCAGAAACTTCAGAAATTGCAGTGATCGATTGGAGCCTTAAATTTCTATTCTATCTTGCATGAATTCACTTTCAATTGATCATTCCATCGATCAGAAACGGATTCACGAGGTAAATTGCATGAGAGGAGTTCTGAACTTAATTGATGAACTCCTGCAAGAAATTGAGTGCTCTGACTCTCCTCCTTCCTTTGGGAGTCGTCTACATGCTCAATTTAGGGCTCTTTTTCCCTTTCTTTTTCTCCAAGCAACTGAAGCCTTCCCTGATCGAGAGAGAAGCCGAGAGGTTTCAAGTCCGATTTTTCAAGAAATGCTCCTGCCAATTCTCCAAAATGAAAGAAAAATCCCCCTTCACAATTGCATGGGTGCATCTTTTATAGGTTCATTTGAAACCTTGGGCGGGTCCTTTCTTCTCTCCCCCCTTTTGCTTAATGCAGAGTATTTCTTTTTATACCCGTTTCCAAAATTTGAAATTCCCGCCTCTTCTCTTCTTTTCCGTTTTTATTTCCGGATTTTAGCATTTTTCTTTTTATTTTAGCTTTTTGCTTTTCCCTTATTTTATTTTTAATTTCTTCAGATTTTAAATTTTTTTTCTTTTTTTCAGATTTTAATTTTTTTTTCCAGATTTTAAATTTTATTTTAATTTCCAGATTTTAAAATTTTTTTTATTTCTTTTTTCTGATTTTAAATTTTCCTCCTTTTCTTCTTTTTTCTTTTTTCTTTTTCCATTTATTTTCTTTGTTTATTCATTTTGATTTTTCTTCTATTTTCCATTTTTACTTTTTATCTTGTTTCATTCCCTTTTTTCTCTTTTCTTTATTCCTTTTTTCCTTATATTAATTTATTGTTTAAATTATTTAATTAATTAATTTTGAAAGAGGGGTCTTGGACATAATTGGGTGTTTACAGTGTGGAAGTGAGAAGATTTTTCTGGAAAATGTTTAATAATGTGGCATTGAGTATAATGGTGTGCCATATGTTAAACTGTTACTGGAAGGGCGACTAATAAATAAGCATGACTATGAGTATGGAAAGAGATGTTAAGGTGTCAAGTAGTATCTTTGGCATTATGTTTCATCATGTTAAAAAGGTGACCCATGAAATGAATGATATGTATGATTATGTTTAACATGAACTCTTTTATAATTAAAATAAAACCACTTTAGAAAAGATACTATTTTGAAATTGAGAAATGAACTTGTATGCTTGACAAATTTTCATAAATAAACTGAAGTGGTTGAAATATAAATGATGTCACCAACCCTAGGATAGACACCTACTAAGAAATTATGATTTCTCATTCCATACTTTTTGTTTCTCTTCCAAACCCTGATTATATCATTCATGATGGTAGTAATTTACCATGAACTGTGTAGTGTGGATTGACTCTGTAATGATCATGGGTTGGAACAAACATGAAGGGGAATATGACATTAGTTTGTGAGAAGATATCCCATGAATCACTAAAGAGAATTATGTTTTGTTTATGTGCACTTTACATGTCTTGTTATGGATGACTGTAACTTATAATGGGTACTGATAACTTTGCCTTGTTTTAAAGGATTCACAGAGAGCCTCGACTTACTATTTCTTATGTGTTGTACTACTCATGGAATTAATTATGCAAGTATTGTGGTGGAAATGAATGTATTAATATGATAAGTAAATAATTCAACTTTTCAAAATTAACGTGAGTGACATTATCATAACGTTTATCTTCTACTGCGTTAATCTCTACGATGAGGCTCACACATCCAATAAGTGTTCTTTCTTTTTTAAAAAAATTATATCGTATTTTTAGTATTAGTAATTTTACTTAAAAAAAGTTCTGCATCATGAAGTAACAAACTGATAGTAAATCCAGGATACAACTTAAGCATAGGACGGGTATCATTATTAAGGTGTTACATTATGGTATCAAAGAAATTCATCCTTAAGGAGCCTAAGCATGGTCTAACCATGCTTCCAAAGTGTCACAATCAAGGTCGCAGCGAGACGGCGAACAAAATAAATCAAATATTTTTAAGAAAATAAGAAACAAAAGGCTTGATGATTTAGAAAATATCATGGAGTTGCAACCAATTTTATTTAATTTGGAAAAAAAAAATTGGAAAACCTTTTAAAAAATAATTTTGAAAACTAGTCTGCGAATCAAAGTTGAGTTCAAGAGTCATTTATAGGTAGATAAGGTATTAGCACCCTACACTGTCCATTATGACAATGCTTACCTTAAATTGATTACAAAAATTTATCTTAACTTCAAAAATATTTTTTTTAATCCCTTAACTATATATATATATATACATATATATATATATATATTAAAAAATAGAAGAAATATTTAAGAGCAAATAATTAAAAAAAATAAGTATTTACAAACCAATAAAAAAGGAGATATTAAACAAGATAAAAAAATTAATAAAATGAATATTAATAAACAAATGATAAAATTTATAAAGAGGAAAGAGATATTTACAAAATTTAGCTTATGCAAATAATTTGTGCCTATGTATCCCTAAGTTCAATAGGAACTCAAAACCAATGTAGTTCTACCCTTAATTGTTTGAAAATAAATTGCAGATACCTTTAAGAAATATTCATATTTTAATTAAATTTTAGAAAAAAATTAAGAATATTCATGTTTAATTTCTTTGAATCCACATGTGCACAAAGTTTAAGATAAACAAAGATTGCACTTAAACTCATACGAATTTTCAAATATGAAAGATAGTAATTTATACATATGCATATAAAGTTCGTTGCATGAGATTTAACGTTAAAATATTTAAATGAAAAAGGTAAAACGATAAATTTAAAGAAAATTTATGTTTTTTATAAAATATTAATAATATTCTGGATCCACGTATGTACCAGGTTTAAAGTAAATGTAGGCTGCACTTAAACCCACACAATTTTTCAAACACGGTAAGATAGAGTGATCTATACATACACATATAATGTTTGTTGCGTGAGATTTAGAATTAACTTAATTAAATTGAAAATATAAAATGATAAATTTAGAGTCAATTTATTTAAAATAAAATATTTACGAATCCACTCATGCACCAAGTTTAAGATAAATGTAGGTTGCACTTAAACTCATACGATTCTTCAAACACAATAAGAAAGATTAATCAATACATCCACATCTAAAGTTCGTTACATAAGATTTAGAATTAAAATATTTCTTTTAAAAAAATTAACTAAAAAAAATATTTCATCAAAAGAGAATTATACTTTGAGCCATAAGAAATAAAACAAGCAAAAATAAAAATGTAATATCCCAATTTTTCTATGATAAATGTTTGAGGCTACAAATAGTTTATAGAATGAAACTAGGTGAAACTAGAAATCAAAAGCAGAGAAATTAGGAAGTTTGGTATAAATGACGAAAATGCCCCTGCACCTGGGCAGCTCAAATAATAAGCCAAGAAAATGGATATATGACACGCTCGTCGCAAACGCGCAAAAATACTTTCTATATTTCCCCCAAACTATTGGTATAGTATAAGGTGCAACCTAGGTCATCTCCCAAAGACCATTTCAGATTCTTAAGCAAATAAGGAGAAAATTAGAACAAGGGGGTTTTGTAAAGATGTGATATTGAGTGCTAAACACAAAATACAGACTGAAATTAATTTCACTTAACAATTATCAACTCAAGGAATTCAGAGGTTATTTTCATAACTAATCATTGATCACTAAAATCATGCATTGTGTTTATCAACCTAGGATCATCTGGAACCCCTAAAATGATCCTTGAATTCTCTACTGAGAAACCTCTCAGAATTTAATTGATTATGATCAACAAGATTAGTAACCACTTAATCTTTTATCTAAACCAATTTCACAATCAGAATTCAGTTGAAGTAAGTAATAAAATGAAAACCTTCAATTCAATTACTTAATTTCTACTCTTCAAACTTTTGGAAAATGATTTACCAATCAAAAACCAATTATAAATCAATTATACATTAATCAAAATACGTCAACCGATCAAACTTTGATTAAAGAATAAAATTGAAGAATATAGTGAAGTAGAGTAGAAACCACTTAATAAGCATGTAAATAAAGATCAAGACCTCAAAGTTAAAATGAAAATAGCTTGAATCCTTGAATTGAAACTACGAACCTAGCCTTCCATGAAGGAGGCAAACTAACAACAAAGAAAGAGGAAAACTAACAACAAATAAATCCTAAGCCTTCCATGTAGGAGGCAACTAACAACAAATAAATCCTAAGCCTTCCATGTAGGAGGCAACTAACAACAAATAAATCCTAAGCCTTCCATGTAGGAGGCAACTAACAATAAAGAAAAACTAAGCCTTCCATGTAGGAGGTAAACTAACAAGAAAGAAAGAAAGAAAGATGGAAAATGGTATTGGAGTTAATCTCCAAGTGGTGTGTTTCTCCTCTTGTAAACCCTTCTATTTATAGAGGATTTTTGAGGCATCATCTTCAGAAAGTCACCAACTAGGGTATTACTTTTCTACCCTTTTATTGCTTTCACATGGGCTTTGTTGAAAATGCAAAACACTTTTGAATTTTTGTCACCAATGAGCACAACAATTTTGACTTTATTGCACCGCAATTTCAGATGTTCACATGTCCGAATTAGAGCTTGACTTCTGAACAAAAGTTGTAGCCCCGGATCTTAGCTGTCCAACAGATTTGATTTCATCTCAATATGACTTCTGTATCTCAAGATATGGCCGGATCTTTGCACACTGTTCAAATTCCACGTCAGCAACACTATCTAATATTTTGAGATAATTTCGGAGTCCTAAACATCCCATTTAGAGTCTAATCTTGCTTTGTAACTGTGAACACTTCTTTAAGCTTTCATTCAAGATAGATTTCATGATTTTTGGATGTCTAAAACTCTTATTATGCTCAAAATACTATAATAGTGTCATTTTAATCGGGTAAGCAAAGAAATTCAATTAAACGTCATATGAACCCAAACTCATAAAATATGACAAAGACCACTTAATTGAACATATAAGAAGTCTTAATGAGATAAAAGTGAGAGATAATTATTTATGAAATTTATGCTTATCAAATTCCCCCACACTTATCTGTTGCACGTCTCGGGCAAACTTAAGTTAAGGATTGGTGACTATTTTTTTTTTTTTTTTGAAAGAACATCAAAGTTTTGAGTTGATTTCTCAATAACTCACAAAATTTCATGAAGCATTCTGTCATCACATTTTTGAAAGTACTTAGAAAGGCAACTTTAATTTGAAAAACATAGATTGAGAAAGATAAAACCTCACATGATATACTCTGAATCTCTCAAGTGTTTGATTTGGTAAGTGTTTCTCTCAAATTCAATCCATGAAAGATGAACTATCATAGGCTTGCATATCTTCTACTTCTCTACTACTATGTACACATGCAATGCACAAATCAAGAGGTCTTTATTTTGGTTATAACGGGATTAGAAAGATGAAATAATATATTGAAGAGATATAATGTTAGACCAAGGAAAATGGTGAGGATTGAGAACTGAGTCTAAGTGCAAGTGTGAGAAACAGATATCACTTCTTCATTCTTTTTTTTTCTTTTCTTTTTTTCAATATAATAGTTTATTTGTTAATTTATTGCTTCAGTTTTTTTTTCAACCATGATATTGATGAACACAACAATAATCTCCCCCACACTTATTGAAAAACTTATGGTATGATAAATCTAGTATTCCTCACCTTCTATGGTCAGACAAAGTTTTTTTTTTTTTGATTTGTGGTGAGCTAAAAAGAAGAAAAGGCTAATCGGCTCAAAGGGCTGATCAAAGGATAAAATTATATGGTTTGGTTATTTGGCCAAGTGGTTTGTTCAAGAAAAATAGTGCCTCAATCATTTTTGTACAATTCATGTGAAATGTAGCTTAAAAAAGAATCAATGCAAGTTCTGAAGTAACATATTCCATGGATGAAAATCACACAAGAAAGAAAATAATAATAAGGCTCAAAATCTCACAGGTAATATATTTATCAAATCTAATCTATCCAGTTCAAATATGTGTTGCCAAACTAATTAATCTCGAAATGTAAATCATTTTGCTTCAATTATTTTATGAAATCTAAAGAACCACAAACTTCCACATTCAAATTTTTTTTTTAATCATAAGATGCGTATCAAGAGTCAAGTGTAACTCCTTACTCAGCCATCTTACTCAAAGCAAGTTTATGATTCTAACCTAATTTTTTTGCTTTTTTTTTGCTTCTTTTTTTGTTTTTTTTTTGGGTTTTTTTTTTGTTTTTTTTTTGTTTTTTGTTTTTTTTTTTTTAGATATCGGACCATCCTCCCCCCAACCTATCCAAGACATTGTCCCCAATGTCTTAGATGGAATTTCATATAACAGGAAAAGAAATGTGAGAAAACCACCAAAGTAAGGAAAAGTTATAACCGAAGAGTGGTATCTGGTTCTCTTTTATCTCTGTCATCCTGATTTGGTTGGTTCACCAGCTGCATTGCTTGACTGAGCTCAGATGTAGGATTTTGCAAAATCTCAAGTAGCTGTTCAACGGTTGAAGCAGATACTATGATGTTGCGCATGGATTGTGGCATGAACTCCTGCTCTACTGCATGATCTAAAAAGGATATCAAACCATTATAAAAGCCATTAATATTCAATAAGCCCAAAGGTTTTTTATGAAAATTCTGATAGACCCAAAATATAATGGTAAAAATTTCTTCCATTGTTCCAAGACCACCAGGTAATGCAATAAATGCATTAGAATTAACCAACATGTGTCTCATACGGTCATGCATGGTTGCAACCTTCAATTCAGTACCCAGGGTCAAGTAGGAGGTGCTCTCATTTTTTAAGCCAACACCTAAGATGTTACACCCCTTTGTGAGTGCAGATCCTGCAACACATCCTTTTAAACCCTGAATCCCTCCCCCATAAACAAGATTGATTTTTCTTGCAGCTAATGCCTTACCAAGGGTATAAGCTGCATGTTGAAATTCTCCATCCTTTCCAAGGTTAGACCCACCAAAAACACAGATAGTATTGATCCTATCCATATACGGTGTTTCTATCTTTTTTGAAAAAATATGTCATAGAGGTTGATAATTTATAGGGACTCAATATCAGACAAGGAGATCGCTTGAATAGTGCGGGATCAGGATTTGGTAGCAAAAGTTTAAATTTTTGTTGCAAAAGTTTGAATTTTTGTTGCAAAAGTTTGAATTTTTTGTTCAAGGAAAAGGTGAATGTCAGAGGGGAAAGACTTTAAGCAGGGGTGAAAATTTCAAAAAAAAATGGTGGCCCAATAAATTGAAAAGACAATGTAAATGACAAACATACACGCATGAGAATGAACAGTAGTTATGATTGTGGCTCACATCTTCCTCTGGTTTTACGTCCAGTAACGGCTGAAACGCCTTCTAAGAGTCGAGGATGTGCTTCCCATTCAGTTTTCTTGTAAACTGACAACAGGGTCTTTTAAAGTCAAATTCCCAAGACTATAACGTGATTTTTCCTTACGGAACAGTTCAAACAAATCAAGAAGGACTCCTTGTACATGCCCACTAGGATGCGTCTCAAGAGTCTGAATGATATCATCCAATGAATCCTTACTCAGTCCATCCTTTATGAATTGAATTTTTTCCTCTCGATTTCTTGAAACCATTCCAGGGTTCTTGCATCTTGTGTTACAGGTCCATCTTGCACACCTGTAGCAAACTCCAATTCTTTTTGCCCTTCTCTTCTTTGCATAGGAACTTCTTCCCATACCTGGCATGTTTTTAACAAATGATTCTTGAAATTCACCTGCTAAACGTACCTTAACTTCAATGATCCAACGAATATCTTCTGGAAGGCCTAAGAGTGTTAATGCTCTCAATCGTTCAAGTCTGTAATTGTAAATGTCTTTAAGAAAATTTCTGGGGAGAGTAGGGAACAAAATTTTGATCCTGGTGAGAGCTTTCTCCATTTTTTTCTTAAAACACTCAAGTTATTATTCTTGCAAGCTCAATGTGGTGTAATAGTTGGGATGATTTAAGAGGTGAAGAAGGAAGTTGAGAGATTAATTGAAACTTATAAGCGAGGAATGCGAGAGAGGGAGAGAGAGAAAGAGAGAGAGAGAGAGAGAGAGAGAGAGAGAGAAAGAAAGAGGGAGAGAGAGAGAGAAAGAAAGAGAGAGAGAGAGAGAGACTTCTCTTGAATTTATTGCAAGTATGTGGCATTGTGCAAATGCACTTCTTCTACCGTGTGCTTTTGAAAACCTTCGAAAAATGGTTTAAGACGATGTCCATTCACCTTGAAGATTTTTTCAGTTACCTCATTTTTTATTTCCATTGCACCATAAGGAAAAACATTATTAACTACAAATGGTCCTAACCATCTAGAGCGTAGCTTACCAGACATAAGCTTTAGCCGAGAATTGAAAAGGAGAACTTTTTGTCCAACGGAAAACTCCTTTCTTGCCAACTTTTTGTCATGAAGAGCTCTGACCTTTTCTTTGTAAATTTTAGAGTTTTCGTATGCTTCCAATCGAATTTCTTCAAGTTCCTGCAATTGAAGCTTCCTATGGATTCCTGCTTGGTCTAGATCCATGTTGCATTTCTTTACTGCCCAAAATGCTCTATGCTCTAATTCAACTGGAAGATGACATGCTTTACCAAAGACAATCCTGTAGGAAGACATGCCAATGGGTGACTTGTAGGCTGTCCTATATGCCCATAAAGCATCAACAAGGCGCAAGCTCCAATCCTTCCTGTTAGGCTGAACTGTTTTCTCTAAGATTTTCTTGATCTCTCGATTAGAAACTTCAGCTTGACCATTTGTTTGAGGATGATATGGGGTGGAGACTTTATGCATGACTCCATATTTGCGGAGCAGGGCTTCCATTGTGCGGTTGCAAAAATGAGTACCTTGGTCACTAATTAGAGCTCTAGGAATGCCAAACCTGGTAAAAATGTTAGACCTGATAAAATCTGCAACAACTCGAGCATCATCAGTACGAGGGGCTTTTGCCTCCACCCATTTTGAAACATAATCAACAGCTAGCAGAATGTAAACAAAGCCAAAAGAGACAGGGAATGGACCCATAAAGTTTATACCCCATACATCAAATACCTCACAAAAGAGAAGTGGTTGCTGGGGCATCTCATTTCTGCGCGAAATACTCCCTATTCTTTGGCACTGCTCACAAGTTATGCATAATCTATGTGCATCACGAAATATTGTAGGCCAATAAAAGCTTGAGTCTAGTACTTTTCTAGCTGTCCGTTGTGGCCCAAAGTGTCCACCACAAGCTAGGGAATGGCAAAAGGTAAGTACAGACTGAACTTCATGATCTGGAACACATCTTCTAATGATTTGATCACTACATGTCTTCCAAAGGTATGGTTCATCCCATATGTAGTGTTTGGTATCACTTTTCAACTTGGCAATTTGCGATTTGGTGAAGTGTTTGGGTATTTCTTTAGCAACCAAATAGTTTACCAAATCTGCATACCAAGGATCCTTCCCGTGCAAATGATAGAGATGCTCTTCTGGGAATGAATCTGCAATTGAAGTTTCTTCACAAGGTTGCTGGATCCGACTTAAATGATCTGCTACAAGGTTCTCTACACCACTCTTGTCTTTGATCTCTAAATCAAATTCTTGCAATAGAAGTATCCAACGAATTAGTCTTGGCTTAGCATCTGCCTTCTTCAGGAAGTATTTCAGAGCTGCATGGTCAGAGAAGACAATAACTTTAGATCCAAGCAAATAGGAGCAAAATTTATCTAATGCAAACACAATTGCCAAAAGCTCCTTCTCAGTTGTTGTGTAATTGGATTGGGTTGCATCTAGTGTGCGAGAGGCATATGCAATGACATGAGATCTCTTGCTAACTCTTTGAGACAGTACAGCACCAAGGGCATAATTAGATGCATCACACATTAATTCAAATGGAAGCGTCCAATTAGGTGGTTGAATGATGGGAGTGGTTGTCAACCGCTTCTTTAGTTCATCAAATGAATCCTTGCATGCTTGATCAAACACAAATTTGGTATCTTTTTGTAGTAGTTTAGAAAGAGGTTGTGCAATCTTGCTAAAATCCTTGATGAATCTTCTGTAAAAACCTGCATGACCAAGTAAAGAACGTACTTCTCGCACAGAAGTGGGGTAAGGTAGAGAAGTAATAATGTCTATCTTGGCCTTATCAACCTCTAAACCTTTGCTAGATACCAAGTGTCCTAAGACTATACCTTCTGTTACCATGAAATGACATTTTTCAAAATTCAAAACCAGGTTAGTCTCAATGCATCTGTCCAAAACTTTAGAGAGGTTTTCTAAGCATGCATCAAAAGAAGAACCATATACAGTGAAGTCATCCATAAACACTTCCATGCAACTTTCTAAGAGATCAGAGAAAATGCTTACCATGCATCTTTGAAAGGTTCCAGGGGCGTTGCATAGACCAAAGGGCATCCTTCGATAGGCAAAAGTACCAAAAGGACAAGTGAAGGTGGTCTTATGCTGGTCTTCTGGGGCTATATGTATTTGAAAATAACCTGAAAAACCATCTAGAAAGCAATAGTGAGATTTTCCTGCTAATCTTTCCAAAATTTGGTCTATGAAGGGCAAAGGGAAGTGATCCTTGCGAGTAGCTTGGTTAAGCTTCCTATAATCTATGCACACTCTCCAACTGTTTTGTATTCTGGTAGGGATTAGTTCATCATTGTGATTTTTGACTATAGTCATGCCAGTCTTCTTAGGAACTACTTGCACCGGGCTTACCCAATCACTGTCTGAGATGGGATAGATGATACCAGCTGCCAAAAGCTTACCTACTTCCTTCTTTACAACATCTAGGATGGTTGGATTCAAACGCCTTTGTGGTTGTCTAACAGGTCTGGTGTTTTCCTCCAGCAGTATCCTATGCATACAAGTAGATGGGCTAATACCTGGAATATCAGCCAAAGTCCATCCGATTGCTTGTTTATGGCTTTTTAAGGTTTGCAGTAACCTTTCTTCCTGTTGTGGTAGAAGGTTCTTTGCTACAATGACAGGAAGCTTCTCATTTTCCCCCAAATAAGCATACTTTAGATGTTCAGGCAAAGGCTTCAACTCCAAAGGAGGTGGTTGTATTATGGAAGGCAGGGATCTATTTGAGATTGAAATGTCTGCAACACTTGCATCTATTATGTCATCTTTCCAAGAAGTTTGGTCTGCAACATTAATCCTGGAGCACACAATACATAGATCAAATTCATCACATGTGCAAGTAAAATTATCTAAGTAATCTAAATCAAAATCAAAAAATTCAAAAAGTAGATTGTCAATAGAATAATCATTCTCAAGAAGATCTATGGCATTAAGTTGAAAGAGTGAATGATTCTCTATAGGATGCTTCATGGCTTGAAATATGTTGAATTGGATGATATCATCTCCAAATTCCATAGAGAGAGTCCCTGTATGCACATCTATCTTTGTTTTTGCAGTTTTGAGGAAAGGTCTCCCTAGGATCAAGGTTGCTCTATTGATGGATGACTCATCTTCCATATCCAAAATGTAGAAGTCAGCTGGAAAGATTAGCTTATTCACTTGAACTAGCACATCTTCAAGTACTCCAGCTGGATGTGTTGTACTTTTGTTGGCTAATTGAATCACCACACCAGTTGGTTTCAGTTCTCCCAGATTCAAAGATTTATAAACTGATGAGGGCATAACATTAATGGAAGCACCTAGATCCAGCAATGCATCACCAAATGTAGAATTTCCTATTGTGCAAGGAATGGTGAGAGTTCCTGGATCTTTACATTTCTGAGGGAGGCTGGGTTGAATTAAGGCAGAAACATTGCGTCCCACACTGATCTTCTCATCCCCTTTGAGTGTTCTCTTATGCGTGCACAGGTCCTTTAGAAATTTGGCATATTTGGGAATTTGCTTGATAGCATCTAGAAGTGGTATGTTGATTTCCACTTTCCTGAAGGTATCTAGAAGCTCCTTATCCAATTCTGTATGAACATTGGGCTTGGATTGGACCATTCTATTTGGAAAAGGTAAAGATACCTTCTTATCAGCACAATTTGGGGTTTTTGTCTCATCAGATGCTTCAAGTGCAGATCGTTTATGGCAAGCTTCTTTTTGTTGATCATTCGATGTCTTATCGATGGCTGGTGTACTTTTTTCATCAGACTTTCCCTCTGATTCAGATGGCTTATCAGAGATGTCTCCAGGTGTGGAGATAAATGCTTCTTTTTGGTGTGGATTAGTCTGATTGAAGCTTTGTTGCTTTAAAATTGTAGGGTCTGTCTGCACTTTCTTCCCACTTCTCAAGGTCATGGCATTCACACTTTTGGGATTTATGACAGGTTGAGAAGGTAGTTGACCAGAACCTTGAGATTTCAATTGGTTGACAGTGGTAGCCAACTGCCCAATTTGAGTTTGTAAATCCTGAATGGTAGAACTTATATTTTGTTGAAACTGAAGATTGTTGGTTGCTAATTGCTTCATCAAATCATCAAGAGAGGGTTCAGAAGCATTAGAGGGTACAGATTGCTGCATATGCTGTTGTTGTTGTCTGAATGGCGGTGGTTGGTATTTATTTTGGGAGTCAGATGTTTGAATCCTTTGTTGTTGTGGAGGACCATATCTCAAGTTAGGATGGTTTCTCCAACTAGGATTGTATGATCCAGAAGGTGGTTCAAACTTCTGTTGCTGATAATGTTGAGAAGGCTTGTATTGTTGTCCTGTGCCAAAAATACCAAATACTGCAGCCTCAGGTGTCTCACTTTCTTGCAATGTTGGGCATGCATCAGTAGGATGATCTACAGAAGTGCAGATGCCACATGTTTTGGTTTTGTCAACAACATTAAGTTGTTGTTGTTGTCCGATGGCCAACTGTCTTACGATGGAGGTTAGTTCTTCAATTCTGTTCTCCAATCGTGTATGGTCTGTCTTGGTGGTCATTTCATGGATTCCTTTAGACAAGGAATTAGTTCGAGAATTGAATTGCTAAGAATTTTCTGCCATGTTGGCAATCAAATCTCGAGCTGCTGTAGGAGTTTTGTCCATAAGTGCTCCACCACTAACTGCATCAACCATGCTTCTGTCCATTGGCATGAGTCCTTCATAGAAATACTGAATCAGTAATTGATCACTGATTTGATGGTGTGGACAAGTGGCGCATAGTTTCTTGAATCTCTCCCAATACTTATAGAGAGTTTCTTGGGAGTTCTGTCTGATGCCGCAAATCTCTTTTCTGATAGCTGCCGTTCTGGATGCAGGGAAGAATTTCTCCAGAAATAATCTCTTCATATCATTCCAACTTGTAACAGATGTTGGATGTAGATAGCACAACCAGTCCTTAGCTCCATCATTTAAGGAGAAAGGAAATGCCTTCAACTTGATATGATCTTCAGGAATTCCTTGTGGCCGCATTGTGGAACACACAATGTGAAATTCCTTCAAATGTTTATGAGGGTCCTCACCTGCAAGGCCATGAAACTTAGGTAGCAAATGTATTAATCCAAACTTTAGTTCAAATGGTGCATCAACATCAGGGTATTGAATACACAACGGTTGATAAGCAACATCAGGTGCAGCTAATTCTTTTAGGGTTCTATCAGCCATGTTCTTAGCAGAATATTTGAAACTATCGAAATTTAAAGATGAAAAATCACTACTATTACTTTCTTGGTTATTACTGAATGAATTCCTTCTATGTGCTCTTTTCAAATGGTGGAATGTTCTATCAATCTCAGGATCATATGCATATAAATTTTCAGGATTGGATCGGGTCATACACAAAAAGGTGAATTCATACAGAAAATCCAAGAATATATACCTAAAGTAAAAAGAAATTGTTAGAAAGATTAAAAATTTTATACAAACTCCTAAATGAGCCTAGGAAACTAAAATGGTCCCCGGCAACGGCGCCAAATTTTTGACACGCTCGTCGCAAACGCGCAAAAATACTTTCTAGATTTCCCCCAAACTATTGGTATAGTATAAGGTGCAACCTAGGTCATCTCCCAAAGACCATTTCAAATTCTTAAGCAAATAAGGAGAAAATTAGAACAAGGGGGTTTTGTAAAGATGTGATATTGAGTGGTAAACACAAAATACAGACTGAAATTAATTTCACTTAATAATTATCAACTCAAGGAATTCAGAGGCTATTTTCATAACTAATCATTGATCACTAAAATCATGCATTGTATTTATCAACCTAGGATCATCTGGAACCCCTAAAATGATCCTTGAATTCTCTACTGAGAAACCTCTCAGAATTTAATTGATTATGATCAACAAGATTAGTAACCACTTAATCTTTTATCTAAACCAATTTCACAATCAGAATTCAGTTGAATTAAGTAATAAAATGAAAACCTTCAATTCCATTACTTAATTTCTACTCTTCAAACTTTTGGAAAATGATTTACCAATCAAAAACCAATTATAAATCAATTATACATTAATCAAAATACGTCAACCGATCAAACTTTGATTAAAGAATAAAATTGAAGAATATAGTGAAGTAGAGTAGAAACCACTTAATAAGCATGTAAATAAAGATCAAGACCTCAAAGTTAAAATGAAAATAGCTTGAATCCTTGAATTGAAACTACGAACCTAGCCTTCCATGAAGGAGGCAAAGTAACAACAAAGAAAGAGGAAAACTAACAACAAATAAATCCTAAGCCTTCCATGTAGGAGGCAACTAACAACAAATAAATCCTAAGCCTTCCATGTAGGAGGCAACTAACAATAAAGAAAAACTAAGCCTTCCATGTAGGAGGTAAACTAACAAGAAAGAAAGAAAGAAAGATGGAAAATGGTATTGGAGTTAATCTCCAAGTGGTGTGTTTCTCCTCTTGTAAACCCTTCTATTTATAGAGGATTTTTGAGGCATCATCTTCAGAAAGTCACCAACTAGGATATTACTTTTCTACCCTTTTATTGCTTTCACATGGGCTTTGTTGAAAATGCAAAACACTTTTGAATTTTTGTCACCAATGAGCACAACAATTTTGACTTTCTTGCACCGCAATTTCGGATGTTCACATGTCCGAATTAGAGCTTGACTTCTGAACAAAAGTTGTAGCCCCGGATCTTAGATGTCCAACAGATTTGATTTCATCTCAATATGACTTCTGTATCTCAAGATATGGCCGGATCTTTGCACACTGTTCAAATTCCACGTCAGCAACACTATCTCATCTTTTGAGATAATTTCGGAGTCCTGAACATCCCATTTAGAGTCTGATCTTGATTTGTAACTGTGGACACTTCTTTAAGCTTTCATTCAAGATAGATTTCATGATTTTTGGATGTCTAAAACTCCTATTATGCTCAAAATACTATAATAGTGTCATTTTAATCAGGTAAGCAAAGAAATTCAATTAAACTTCATATGAACCCAAACTCATAAAATATGACAAAGACCACTTAATTGAACATATAAGAAGTCTTAATGAGATTAAAGTGAGAGATAATTATTTATGAAATTTATGCTTATCAATATACAAGTAATACATCCTAAGGGATTATAAACATCATTAGGGATGGAAGTAGGCCGAGTCGAGCTAGGCTTTGAGTGTTCAAGTCTGGCCTGTTTAAAAATTTTGAGGCCTCAGTTTGAGTCTGTTACCTGTTAAAGGCTTTTTTTTTCTATCATGGTCTGGTCTGATTTAAAGCCTATAAGGCCTGCAACCCTGTTTAAAAGCCTACATAACAAAAAAAATCAATAAATAGACTTAAAACATATATAAATAATTGATTAAAAATACTTGCAAACTTAAAGCCTGTAAGATAAAAAGGCCATTAAAAAGGCCTAAAACATATATATATTAATATTATGTAAATAAAATTAAAATAAATATTATACAAATATAATATATTAAAATAAATATAAATATATAATATATAAATATAAATAGGTCCCTGAATAGGTTAAATAGGCTTTTATATAAGCTTAGGCCTGTCTTGTTTATCTAAAAAGGCTTTTTAACAAGTTTGAGCCTATCTATTTATTTAATAAGTCGAACCATGCTTGGCTTTAAACGAGCCGAGCCATAGGCCCCTGTCAGACGCCCTTGTTCACTTCCATCCCTAAACATCATGTATGGTTAGAAGTAGTGAGAAAAATTTAGAAACCTGAGAAGGAACGAAACGCCTTCGAAAACCTCAAAAATGACCAAAATGCCCTTAGGAGCTATACTTTTTGCACAAAGCTAGTCAGTTCCTATAAAAAAAGCAAACGACCTTAGATTAACATGGAAACAAACCAAAAAGTCTTACAAATGTCAAAGGAACAATTTGCAAAATTTTTTGACAATGCTGAGAAAAATTATGAAAATGCCCTTAGAAGGTCGAGAGGGCAAAATAATGTGATAAACATGCCAAGAGTGGGTTCCACACCAATGTGCACTAAATTCAACAGCTAGAAAGGTGGTGATGAGTCATCAAAGTGAAGTCAACCAAGTCTTCCACAAAAAGACAAAAGTAAATAGTAAAAAGGTTTCTTTAACCATGGTTAAGACTAATTAACCTTAGTTAATTAAAAGTAAAGCATGCTTAGGGTAAATTAATCATAATTAGAGGAAATATCAGCCTAATTAACACTAATCTGATCCTAAAAGGATAATTCCTTAAATTTTGATTTATTTTGAAAAATAGGAAAATCTAGACAAAATTACCAAAATACCCCTAAGTGCAAAACTAATTCCACTTGGCCCATAAGAGTCTGAATATTTTGGGACCCTTGGGACCCTATTTGCTTCATATTTTTCAACCTGGAAACTTATGAAAATCCTCTCCATCCTCTCTAAGCCTACCATAACTCAAAACACCCAAAACTTACACTTTTAAGCCTAAGTCTTCATCTTTAAGACTTAAGCTATATTAAAGTCATAAACACTAAAGCCCCACCACCATCCTTTGTCCACATCCAGAGCAGACCAGAGGGGACCAAAGGCAGCCTTTAAAGCCCCACAAAACACTAAGGAGGTCTTCAACAAGTAGGATCTTTCTACTTGTGTTTTTATGCTTTTAACTTGCCTTTTTATGGTGTGCTTGTTTTCTTTCATGCATCTTTTCTCCAAGATCTGTGTGTCTTCTTTTTTTTTTCACTTGTGAGAGTTTAAAACTTTATTTTAACCATTCAAAATCAACCCCACCCATTTTTAGTGATTTTTGAAAAGAAAAACAAAGTTTGTTCGGTTAAAAGTGCTTCTAAGGCACTTAGAAAAAATTTAATCGGTGGATTTTGTTTTAAAATTATTTTCGAAGCTTTGATCAGTTTTATGCTCTAATGAGAAAGCTTTGGGCATTATTTAGAAAGTTACCACGCAAAAGATGTAATTTGTAGCCCAAAAGTGGCTAATCCTTGTATGACAGCCAAGACTCATCACAATCTGGACAAAACAAGCATGGACCAGAGGAAAGAGGGGCTGTAAAAGCACAACACCACTGAATCAAGGTGGTGTGAGGTGAAAGCTTGGAAGAAATCACCTTGGCTAACAAAGGAGGGCTTTCGGCCACCACTCCAAAAGCACAAGTATAATTTGGCTAAAATTTTTATAAGAAAATAAATCACTGCAATTAGGTTTTAAATTAACAAAATCAACCTTTGAAAAAAGTAAATCAAATAAAAAATGGATAAAAAACCTCTAGGAGTGCATTCAGCCACCCTAGAGAGATTTTGGCAAAAATGGGTTAAAAATGTGGTTAGGGATAAATCTACCATTTTAAGCAAATAAATAATTTAATTGGAGGTTTAATCAACATTGAAAATTTTAATTTTCAGAATATATGGCCTAGGTAAGCTTAGGGAAAAATCCAAAAATTACTAAGTGGTGAAATTCCCAAATTAGTTTAAAATTGGTAACTAGAAAATTTACCATAACTTAAGCAAGGGTAAATGTCAAATTCCGCCATCTCATTAATTTTTGAGTAAAAAGGACTTAATATTTCCTTAGAATATGTCAATTATGAAGTATAAACTTGGCCCCCAAGTAATGGTCAACTTAGGTCCACAAGGGTTAAGAAATTGTCAACTTAAGTCAACTAGGGTTAGGAGAAGGAAACCCTAACCTTGAAGAGTGGCATTCAGCCACTTAGTGGTTAATTAACTTAAAGGAGATTTTAATTTACAATTAGGGTTAATTAAGGACCATTTTTATATGAATAGGATGAATTTAAAGTATGAAAATGTTTTAAGGTGGATAAAGAGACCTATTGATTTTTTAGGCAAATGATCTTATAATGAAGAAGGAAACTGTTGAAACTTAAGTCTAGGAGCTTGGAATTTGGCTACCATGTTTTACATTAACTAAGAATGAGTTTCAATCCTTAACTTGGCCCAAATAATGATCCTAAATATGTAAGAAAAATATAATTAAGGTGTATGAAAGGTGGAATTTGAGGAAGTAGGTCATTCGGCCATTTAGGAATAAATTGACCTAGAAGATTAATTAATTTCTACTTAGATATTATTTGGTTTAGAATAAAAGAGAATTTAAAGGTTTAAGAGTCAATTAGACCTAATTATTAAGGTAGTAGAAAGGAGAACAACACAAGGTAACATATGTCAAAGATTTATTAAGAAGGATGATTAGGACTTAAATATGAAGTTAGAAGTACATTAAGTAGATATACCCTAAGGATAAAGAAGTTTTAAAAATGTCTAAGATGGATTCCAATTAATGAGTTAGACTCCAAATGACCTAAACTACTTTAGTAACTAAGGGAAAACAAAATTAGAAGAAGTTAGAATTCTAGATTTTATATTTGATCATATAAGGATAATAAAGAGAAGAGGAATTTAAAGATCCTAAAGTGGATAACGTAGGAATTAAGGATTAAAAGTTTAAAGAAAAATAGATAAATGTAAAAATTTCCATTCGGTCATGTTTAATAAAAAATGTCCTAAATGAGTTAAAATTTTTGTAAATACTTAATACTTGAACTTAGAATATTTAGGACATGCATAAGATTTGAACAAAAGAGAATACAAAGAGTAAAGAACTTGAAGAGTGTCATTTGGCCACCTAGATTAAGATGCTAAGACGTAAAATCTTAATGAACAAATGTAAATTGAGAAAAGGAAAGGATGAGAGGTAACGTAGAAGGATGAGTGATGTAAGTCTCTTGTGTGATTTCAACATCAAACCGAATTGAGGCATTGGATTGGTTGTGTAAATGTGACATTATGCTATGTGATTTACCAATCAAATTGTAGTATTAGTTATGAATGTTCACTATCTATGAATGAATAAATGATGGATGCTCATGAATGAGAATGGTTTATGTTGACGATTGAGATGAAAATTCGAAATCTATATGTGCATTCCATATTGGTTGGGAATTTGTTTGAGCATGCATAATTATCTGGAAGCTACTAAAATGAACTTAGAAAGATTAAGGGATCACTAAAGCAAACGTTATGGGAAAACGTAAAACTACTCTCTTTATGCCTTATGCACACTAGTATCCAGAGGGCCCTAAAAAGCTCTACTGAAAAGAGCCAAAGGTTGTTTCTTAAAGCTAAAGTTTACTTCTAGGAGACAAAGGTCGCTCCAAAAATCCTTCTACAGTGAAGGCATTGAGTCCTTCACCCTTTATGTGGTGGTGACAATCACCTAGGAATGAGTTCACATCCTTAATTTTTAGTAGGAGGTGGGAGTAGAGTCAGTGAGAAGATATTGTTTGACAAATTTAATACATGTATATGTCTTATTGTTTCTCCCTAAGATGATGAAACTAGATTCATAAAGTTTCTTAAAAGTTGGACAAAGGAATGATAAAGACAAAGAAAGGTAATAAAGAATAAAGTTTAAGGCATAGAACAATTGTATGTCAAATGACATCTTATGTGTGATCCGAAAGTTATGAATGTTAGGAAGAATGTATGATGAGATACTAAGATGTATTTTTTGAATAAAATTGATCCACTTCATAGAAATGTTTACAAAGAATTAAAAGTAACCTTTTATGCAAGAAATGATTTTTTGAAATAAACTGAAGTGGTTGAGATTTAAGTGATGACATTAGAACTAAGTAGAAAGCCTACTAAGAAACTTAGTTTCTCACTCCTACTTCTTCCCACTTTCTTCCCAGACATTCCGGACGTTGTTCGTCACGATAGCAGATCTCGTACTTGAAGAGGATGCGAGGCACTCTATTTTAAAGAAGATTTACATCATACGAATATTAGGAATAGAATGATGCAAACATCATAGATATTAGTTAGTGGAAATTTTCTATGTATTTACATATATAATGTGTATGATAGAATATAGTAAATATGTATGTAAATAAGAAAGGTTAACTATGTTTGTAGTAGCTATATGATAAGGCTCACGGGCCTAAGACTTATGGTCTATATGATACGTTATTTATAATTATTTTATGATGTGTATGATATGCTTGAGTCTTGTGTATCTAATATATTTAAATGATAAATGAAAAGAACAATGTGAATGCTTAGTATTCCTAAGGTTTTGAACATACGTAAAAATTCGCTTAACGATTTATTCTACCACTACGCAAGTTCCATCGACAAGGCTCGCATTTTATATCAAGCAGTTTTAAAAAAAAAATTACCGTATTTTCATATAAGTAGTTTCTAAAATGAATTCCGCATCATGGGATAACAACCTAAAAATGGAACTGAATGATCGACTTAAGCGTGAAATCGATATTTGTTTTTAGGGTGTTATAAAAAAATGTATAAAGATAATGAAACAGGATGAATTAATTACTTAAGTATACTTTTATCATAGGTTTTAATTAAAAGTAATAGTAACGAATAAATTATTCAAAACTTTCCCTACAACATTAAGCTAAATTTATAACAAGAGAAATTTGGTTTCATCAATTTTTCTCTCAAAATATATCGATAATAATTTTTTGACAATTTTATTTTAAATTTATTCTATCAAATTTGAAGGAAATTATATTAATAAATTTTTGTTTTATCATTTTAAAATTATAAAAAACAAGAGTTTTATGATAAAATATTTTGAGTTTATTCTATAAAATATAGTTTGAGTTTAAGTTTATTAAAAGTAATGGACTCACTTTTTTTATTTAGCACGCTCATTTTTTATTATTAATTTAAACACTTGAACAAAGCCTTAGATGTGTAATTATTTTTCAACAAATTTTATTTTAAGGAAAAATTAGAAATTAAAGATGTTTTTTTAAAACTTGGGCTAAGAGCACTCAAATGACCTATGTTTATGTATTTTGAAAATTAGGTTTTCTAAGAGAGGAATAGGATTAGGGTTCCTGAGGCCACACCGTTAGGAGAAAGGAGAGAGAAGTGAAAGGTGAGGAGATATAGGAAAGCCACCACTGCCGTTGGAGAAAGGGAGAAAGTTGATGCTAGCCACCCTGGCTTTTATTTGTTGTGGGAATATTTGGGGAAGGGTGATAGTGTTAAAGTGAGATGGAGAGAGCATGGAAGCCCACTTTCCATCCGCGGCAACGACGATCGGAAGAGAGACATAATGATAAAGGTGATGACTATATGGTTATGGAGGAGAAGATGAAGGACTTGGGTGTGGCAATGATGGGAAAGTTGAGAGCTAAAGGAGGAGGGGAAAGGCTTAGATGATGACACTGTTGGAGAATCTTGGCCATGGTTACAATGGTGCGGAGGAGACCATTACCCAGGCGGTGCTCTAAGCAACAAAGAAAAAAAGTGAGAGAGCCATTGCCATCGAGGACAACATTGTGCTTCGATGATGAATTCAAGTTGAAACAAAACTTAATATTTTATTATTTTTAAATTTAATTTATGATAAATTCTTTGCCTAAATTTCTAATCTCTTATTATTTTGTGTTGAGAGAGATTGGGCTTGAGTGGTGAATCTGGTGACTAGTGAAATTGGAAACGGTAGCCGTGGTTGATACTAGAAGAATGAAGAAGAAAAAAAGGGAATAGTCTTAGGGTTTTTATTTTGATTTTAATTTTTTTGAAATTATTCCAAACTAACGCTAAAACTATAGCCAATATTATTACATTACATTGGAGCAGACCATGAATGTAGTGAGTTATAACTGTGTGAATGTTATTATTTTTAGGCTAATGGAACAACAATTAAAATAGAGTAATGTAATGCATAATGCATAAGGGTTCAAGCATTAGTTTCATGAATTATGGAATGCACATGAAGAGTGTGATGAAGTTCATAGAGCTCTTTTTTTTTTCCAGGAACCAAATTCTTTCCTTCCTTCTAAAAATGAAAAATCCTCCCTTCTCTTTTTAGATTTTAATTATTTTTTTTATCTAAAAGCTAATATAATTTTTTACTAGCAATTGAGGCTTTTTCTCACTACAATTTGAACTTACCTCTTTAGGAAATCCTACACATAACTAACCTGCTTTACCTTTTTTGCATTGGCTTTATTCCCCTTTCTAATTCTCAGATTGTAACTTGTCGCAACCGTAATTACGACGAGATGACGAACTCGCTAAAATTATGATAAGAGAATTTTATTTGGATTAATGTGGAGTCGCCACCAAGATTTTATTTAAGGGAAAATACATGGAAAAACCCTAACTTGAGGATAAGATTCTAAGTTCAGGAGTCGGTTACGAATAGGGAAGGTGTTAGGCACCCTATTCGCCCGTTCTGACGAACGGTACCCTTAAATTGAGTGTATGATTTTTGAAAATGTTTGATCCCTTAATTAATGTGAAAATAAATAACTTGATGGAGGTTAGCCTGACAGGACTTGATCCTGCTCCTACGTATTCCCCGGTGCAATGGGAAACTCAAGGCTTACGTAGTTCTTGTTTGAAGGCTTGACCTTCGGAGAAACTTGAAAAGGAGTGTTTGAAAAAAGCGCTCAAAGGCTTGACCTCTAGAGCTGCTTGAAAAGGAATATTTGAAAATGGCTAGAGTGTTTTAAAAATATTTTAAGGAGAATCCTTAGTCCACATATGCACAGGATCCAAGACAATTACGGCTGCACTGGGATCAACACGAATTCCTTAGCATCGAATAGTAGAAAAAGCTACCAGTTCATGCTTAGGGTTCGTCGCACGAGACTTAGGGTTCTAAAATGAAGTTTTTATTGAACTTATTTACAAACGAATTCTCAGTCCACATATGCACAGAGTCCAAGACAACTACGGCTGCACTTGGGACCCAAACGAATCCCTAAACATCGAACAACAGAAAGAGCTACCAGTTCGTGCTTAAGGTTCATCGCGTGAGGCTAGGAATTCCAAAATGAATTTTTTCTTGAAATTATTTAAAAGGAATCCTTAGTCCACATATGCACAGGATCCAAGACAACTATGGCTGCACTTGGGACCCATATGAATTCCTAAACAGCAAACAACAGAAATAGCTACCAGTTCGTGCTTAGAGTTCATTGCGTGAAACCTAGAATTGATGAATTTAATCGATTTGAACAGAAGGAGGAAAATAATTAAGATAAAAAGTTAAGATTGATTTAAAATAAAATGAACTTGATAAAAAGAAATTAAACTTGATTAATTTGCAATATAAAGAGATTGAACTAATTTTGAATTAATGAGACGTGATTTAAAAGGCTCGACAGAAAGAACTAAACTTGATTTAAATTAAAAGGGACTTGATTTTATTCAAGTTTGATTTTGAATTTTACGGACCTGATCCAAATTTGGCTTCGAAGAATTGAGCTCAATTTGAATTTAAGATAAAACGCAGTTGATTTCAAATAAAACGAATTTGTCTTGAGTGTAGGAGAAAAAAAGGGATTTGGTTTGGAAATGAATTTAATTTCTATTTGAAAGTGATTGTGGATTTGATCTTAAATAATCAAATTAATTTATGATTTTGAATTTTACGGACCTGATCCAAATTTGGCTTCGAAGAATTGAGCTCAATTTGAATTTAAGATAAAACGCAGTTGATTTCAAATAAAACGAATTTGTCTTGAGTGTAGGAGAAAAAAAGGGATTTGGTTTGGAAATGAATTTAATTTCTATTTGAAAGTGATTGTGGATTTGATCTTAAATAATCACATTAATTTAAATACCTCGATAAAAATTCGACTAAAACTAGGCCAAACAATCATAAAGGGATTACTCGGAAGTCCTCCTCCCATTTTGACTTACTTGAGAAGTGTGAATAAAGTGGCATCAGATCTGGCAGGGAGTTACTTGAATGGCCACCCATCCTGGGGTCTTATGGTGGTCATGTGGGGGTCAATTGTGAAGTTCACATGCAACATTCAATCTTAATTTCCAATATTTAAGTTAAAGACAGAGGGAGCCAAGGACAGGGGTAGCATTGCAGTGTTCGTTTGGGAGTTTAAAATAATGCGACGAGTGAGGATCGAACCTGGGGTCCTATGGTAGGGGATAGTGTATGCTCACCACCAGACCAAGTTGCTGGTTGGAGTTTCTAAAACGCTGCATTAATTTTAAAGCACACTCTATATTTAGGGGGTATGTACGGTTGCATGTCATGCATGGAATTCAGACGCTACCACGACTTGGTACGCTTTTGGGGAATTGTTAATGGTTGTGCACGTCAATGTATCAACATGCATGCATTGTCTAAGCATCTCTTGACCTGGTATGAACCCCGTTGAGGCCTGTGGAGTTTGGATTGACACATGCATTGTTCATCTATTGGATCTGACCTTGGGAAAAAGAAGAAACTAAAGGGTCTCTACCCCATATGTAATGTGCCCACTCGTACGACGAATGTGGCTTACGAGATGACCAGCTAAGAGTGTATTTGGTATCGACATCACTGGCCAATGGGTGAAAAAATTCCTTTTGTTTGGTAACGAGCATGTGGAGTGCATACTATAATCAACGACGATCCCACACAGCATATAACTTATCCATCACGACTGCTGCATGCCTAGGCATAGGTTTTGTACGACCTTCCTCTGCTGCCTAGACTGCATGTGGTGGACAATCTGAAGATTAAGGGCATGACCCATTACTATCCTTGCCTTCCATAGTGGTAAACGTACAATTATAATCACATGGGTCAATTCTTGACTATGTTGCACTAGGGAAATTATTTGCTGCCCTATCAATGACATACATGCAATTAAATGGACCTTGAATTTTGTTTTACATGCAGTAATGCTTTGAAGTTCTAGCATGCGGTCATGGAGTGCGAAGCACCCAAGGCTGCTGGGCAGCTAAGAGGATGCATTATCTAGTTGAGGCGTCATTTTCCTGGGAATTAATGTACTTTCAGGGGGTAGCAAAGATGACGAGTGACCATTGTGGTTCACCAGAGTTTTCTCACTCGAATTGATTGCATCTGATCTTGGCCAACCATTTCTAGTGATGTCATAGAACCCAACAGAACACATCAATCCTCAGACCCAAACCTTCACCCCAAGAACTCAAAGTAGATGTCAATCTCTCACGCATGGAAACAGATCGGGATCACGTATCCTTGGAGGTTCCATGTACAAAAGAGGCACGGGCCGCCATCCTATCTCGTATGCTCGGGAATCCAACCATGGGTTCTTGCTCTTTCAATGCTCGCATGAGTTTTGGTCACCCTATTATGGCGCCTGACGTTCTTGTTTATGGGACTTTGTTGCCTATTTCACTTGCCATGCATGGGCCTGTCTTGATGAAAATGGCGTAGCAGGTACAGGTGCACCTAATTCGGCTACCTTGATCTTCATGCATTGCTACCCTTAGTGAACTGATTGGTCTTTCTTTCTGACTAGAATCAAATTTATCATGCCTTTTTTTTTTACCTTCTGATGGCCATTCTTTTTATAAAATGAGTATGGCATAGCTTCCATCATAAATTCCTGATGGCCATTTTGTGAGCCCATGCAACATATTATAGTGCACCTTATTATCAGGTATAACAAGTGACTCTGTTTCTCTATCCACATAAGTCACTGCCTCGGGTTCTGCCACAATGGTTTCCACATAATTCCCTAGCCCTCATACTAATTTACTCCACATATTCTTATTTTTTAGGGATCGACTTGCATAATACACCTACGTCTCTAAACACTCAATTATTTCTGATGCTCCCAATTATTAAAATTAATCAAGAAACCAATATTAATTTAAAGAATAAATAAATAGACAAAAATAAAAAGCAGAAAAAAATAGAAAATAAAAAAATGCAAAAAAAAAAAACAGAATGAATAGAAAGTAGGATAATAAAAAAAGGGAAAAACTAAACAAAATTTAAAAAATAAATAATAATAAACAGAATTAAATAAAAATAAATACAGAATAAAAACAAAATTTACCAAAAAATAAAAAATAAAAAATAAAGTTAAAAGAAAAAAGTAAAAATGGAAAAATAGAAAAAAAAGAAAATATATAAAAAATAAAAAAAAATCAGAATAAATAAAAAATAATAAAAAATAAAAATAATAGAATTAAAAAAAAGGAAAAAATATAATAGAATTAAAAAAAACAAAAAACAAAAAACATATAAAATAAAATAAAAGGATTGAAATGAAGGAAAACAAAATTGGAAAAGGGAAAAAAATAGCGGAAATTTCTGAAAAGGGCTATAAAAGAAGGAAAATGCTCGGTTGAAGGGGGATTTTTTTTTTCTTTTTGAGTTTTAAGGGAAAAGACAACGAAAAACTCTGAAGGTTCTTGGTCTCGCTCTCTCTAGAGACTTGGATTCCCCTCCGCGGCTCTGAGCGTCGGGATTTTCGTAGAAGATTGAAGGCCATTGAGTTGTGTACAAAGAAAAGAGCTTGCTACAAATAACCAGGTGAGTGTCTTTACCTTGATTGCTCTCAGGAACAATGGCTTTGGCGAAAACAATCCTTGGACTCTGATTCGAATTCTGTTAATGATCTTAATTCCTATATTCGGATCTTTGATTATGACGCAAACTTCAATGCAATTAGATCTAAATTAAACCTCCTCCAAAATCACAATGCATGTGTTTTCAATTCTATAAATCGTGATATCGTTCGGTTATCAACATAAAATTGTCCAAGAATCCTCGATCAAACGTAACTACCAGAATTATTGGTTGTGCCTACGAAGCCTGTAGCATTCAGGGGGCAATAGTCTGCTCAATTTTCGTTTAATTCAACCGGGATTTTCCATTATATCCATGCGTATTGATATTAATGTCTACGCCGCATAAGTAAGACGTTGGTTTGGGAGTGCCTGGTCTCAAGTTTGGTGATCCTTGAACATATTGGAAAGAAAAGAAAGTTCTAGTAAGTGAGAGTTATGGCATGTACCAGCCCTTCAAGAACAGGCTGAGGTTAGTTCAATCATATTATCAAGAAATCTAATGAAAGAAAGGTTTGGGACTCAAATGCTACACATGAATTGTTGCACCTCTTATACATGATATACTCATGAGGATGTGAGCGGTTGAAACTGATCAATGGTAAAAGTTCGCTTAACCAGGTGCAGGCTCCGTTAGGGTTGTTTCCAGCAAGGACCTGTGCTCAAGAGGGCGATTAGCATAGAATCGAATCTGCCTTCTTCAAGGATAAAAGATTTCACTTCGGCTGATCTTGATTATTGCATGAAGAACCGGATGTTCTAGTCCCTAGAGTTAGAAGAACCAACCTCGATATGTTGAGCCCCATTCAGCAGTCGGTAAAACCGTGCATAACGATGCATAGTTTGGCTTGTATAAGATTCAACGAATCCTACCCTTGCTGTTATTATGCTCGAGATTTGTGTATGAAGCTTCTGAAAGGCCCTGCTCAACCATGCATAGTTTGGCTCACGAAAGGTTCAATGGTCCCACATAGCTGTTGTTATCAAAACGTGCAAATTGCTCCAAGAAGTACGTCGTGGATAATGTGGCAATTCTTACCGATCGCTTGAAGCAAAAAGCAGGCCGAGGTGAAATCTCTCTAGGGGTGCCAAGGGGTTCTGATGAGTTGAATCATGTGAGCATATTGGACACTCTCAAGCACTTGAGATATGAAGTCGTACGTTGTAGGGGGTATCCAAAGCCATCAATAAATTCGAGGTGCTCAGCTTCCTAGTCTTAACTATGCTTACATCTAAAAATGACCAGGAGGGTCCAGCGCTAGTTCATTCGTTAAGTCTCATTCCGCCTATACCTGAAGGACCATACCTTAGAGAAAGTGATGCTGCATGCAGAGTGACGTAATCAAGCACTATGGAGGAAGGTGGCCAAACAGCATCGTGACTCTGGGATGGTTCTAGTCTCCAAGCCCAACTGCTTGCGGCATTCCAAAAGCCATTCCATGCACAGTAATTCCATAGACGGATCAGGTTGGCTTGGTTTGAAAAGCAGGTTGCAGCGCATGTCCCTGGTACAGCTGAAAAGCAAGGCCAAATTCTGATATCCAAACACCGAGCCATCAACTGCTGGATCAAGTCTTCGGTTCATAGTCAAGGAAAGTTGGTATTTTGCCATTTGGAACCTGTAAACTTGGAATCATGTAGCGCTACAGTGCTCTCGTAGCTCCCTCGAAATCTCTTGCTTGAGCTATAGTGGATAAACATTTGCACAAGGATTTGCCAGTTAATTGTTACCAAGATGGAGGATTTGCACAAGCTGCCCTCATGAGCTCGATGTGTAGGATTTTCTTTTGGCACAGTAGCAAAAGTAGCATCAAAAGAACGTAGTGATCCATGTCTTCCCCTTCTGATAACATAATTTTGCAACAAGTGGTCGCTTTATGCCACGAGGAGCAGTGCATGCATGCACGTTCAGGCGGCCTCCTCTCATTTATTAAAATGACAAGTATTAATTCCAACCATGGGTCAGGCGCAGTGGTTCCCTCGCCACACACTAATTACCACGTCCTCGGGTTCGAGTCCTGCCCACGCCTATGTCCTTTTAAGCATATTCACCTTACCAAAATTTAACAATAATGGGCCAACTTTTCTTTCGAATAGGCCACCTATCCTTGGTCATTACCTCCAGTGCGGTGTGCCCAATTTTACTTCCCAGAGGGATCTTTTGCTTTTAATTTACCTAGCAAATCCAACTTTTGACCATATTTAAATTTAGCTTAAATTCTTTTGGCTCCAATCCAATCCTCTTCGACAAGTTTCAAATAAAAATCATTCTCTTATATATCGATTTGGATTTAATTTCTCAAATCCTAACCAAATTTTTCATAAGTTTTTTTTCCCAAAAATTAAATTCCTCCTCATAATTCTTAACTAGTTTTTTTTTTTAATTTAAACCAAATTCTTTTTCTTCAAAGTTAAATCAAACTCCTTTCTTCTAAAACCAAATCAAATTTAACTCTTTTTCCTCAAAAGAATTTTTCAAATCAAATTTAAAATTTTCATTCGATTTCAATCAAATTCTTTTTCCTGAAAATTTCCAAATAAAGTTTAAGGTTTTCATTCAATTTCAATCAAATCCTTTTTCTCAAAAATTTCTAAATCAAGTTTAAATATTTTCCCCAATTCCAAATTAAACCAAGTCCCCTTTTCCTCTAAAATCAATTCAAGCTTAAATCTTTTCCTCAATTTCAAGTCAACCCAAAGTCAACTCTTTTCCTCAAAGTCAAGTTTCAAATAAAATTCATGTTAGTTCAAATCCAATTTAATTCTTTTCTTCAAGTTTTAAATCAAATCTCAAAAATCAAGTTCGTTTCAAATCAAAATTCATTTTGTCGAGTCCAATTATCTTCTTCCTCCTACTTTAATCAAGACAATTAAACTCATAAATTATGTAGTCTCACGCAATGAACCCTAAGCACGAATTGGTAGCTTTTTCTACTCTTCGATGTTTAAGAATTCATATGGGTCCCAAGTGCAGCCGTAGTTATCTTGGACCCTATGCATATGTGGGCTAAGAATCCATTTCCAATAACTTCAAGAAAATTCTTTGGTTCTAGGTCTCACGCAATCAACCCTAAGCACGAACTGGTAGCTTTTTTTGCTGTTCAATGCTTAGGAATTCATATGGATCCCAATGCAGCCGTAGTTGTCTTGGACCCTGTGCATATGTGGACTAAGAATCTTTTTGTAAGCACAAACTGGTAGCTTTTTCTGCTGTTCGGGGTTCAGGAATTCGTATGGATCCCAGTGCAGCCGTAGTTGTCTTGGATCCTGTGCATATATGGACTAAGGATTCTCCTTAAAATATTTCCAAAACACTCTAGCCCTTTTCAAAATATCCTTTTTTCAAATAGCTCCGAAGGTCAAGCCTTCGAGCACCATTCATTTTCAAATGCTTCTTTTCAATCACCTCTGAAGGTCAAACCTTCAAAAAACCAGAACTACGTAAGCCTTGAGTTTCCCATTGCACCGGGGAATACGTAGGAGCAGGATCAAGTCCGGTCAGGCTAACCTCCATTAATCTATTTATTTTCACATTAATTAAGGGTTCAAACAATTTTCAAAAATCACATACTCAGTTTAAGGGTACCGTTCTTCGGAACGGGCGAATGGGGTGCGTAACACCTTCCCCACTCGTGACCGACTCCCAAACCTAAATCTCTTCCTCGAGTCAGGGTTTTTTCCAAGTATTTTCCCTTAAATAAAAATTTGGTGGCAACTCCACATAACCAAATAAAATTCAATTTTCAAATTTTAGCGAGCTCGTCGTCTCGTCAGAATTACGGTTGCGACAACGTCAGGAAAGCCCATTACATTTGATACATTCGTTTCCTGCCTGAGTGATTTTGACCAAATGTGTGAAGCCACACCAGCTGCCCATGTATAATTTTGGGACGTATGAATAACCTGTCCTGGTAAGATTGTTTAATGCTAGACAGTATCCTTTCTTCTGAAACTTGGCCAGCTGTTTACACACAGAGTGGGACTTAACAAGTAAATCAACTGCACAAACACTTCGGTCTTTGTTTTCATCATACAGCCCATTGATATAACTGAATCTTGGCATTGTTTATCTTGATTACTTATTCAATCAAGCATTTAGAACCGTGATACAAGTATAGACGCCAAGGTACAGTTGCAGCAACTGTCTTGCTCGGGTGGACGTAATTTTGCCTCCTCTTCCATACATCATACACTCGGATATGCCACACATCATTAGATTATAAAGCAATATCGGTTCTATACAAGTTATCATCAGCAAAGAACATTAAATTGTACACACGGTGATTGCATTATTAATCCTCCAAGATTTTTTAGGTTCATACACAATAAGAAGAACTCAAAGATGGCGCCAACTGAATTTACCCTCAGTTACATTACATCCACCTTGAAGAAAATAATTAGAATCCATCTATATCAGGCACCTATTCCACCAAATAGGATATTGTAAGGAAGGAAAAAAATGCGTGAAAAATCTTACCTGGATGATGATGAGTATAACGGATGCGGACGTTTTCTCTCTGCTGAAGTGCTGATGTCCGAATGATGATCGTTTCCAAGAAAGAAAATGAGGGGGAGAAAACGCCAAACTTTCCTTTGCTTCAGTGTTCCTTTTCTTCGATCAAAACCCTAAAGAGCAACCGAGAGGTGTGTATATAGATGAAGAGCTTTCTAATTGCTCACGATCGAAAAAACCTAGAGGAGCTCCAATAGCCTCCTCCTTCTGCACACACGCCTTTCTTTCTTCTTGTTAGAATCTTCCCCTTTGAGTCAAGACCCAGCCCCTCCTTGCATGCATGCATGCATTTTCCTTTTCTTCCTTTTTTGTTATTTTTGTTAATTTCTTTTAATTTTCTTTTCTTCTTTTCCTTTTAATTTCCATTTTTAATTTTCTTCTTTTTCTTTAATTTTTCTTTTATTTTATTTTTCAGATTTTATTTCCTTCCTCTTTTTTCGGTTCTGTTGATTTTGGTCTAATTAATTAATTTATTTTTATTTAATATTTCACTGTTTTTATTTCTTTTATCCCTTTTTTTGTTTTTTATTTATTTTGATTTTTTCATTTTTTATATTTTTTTTCCATTTTTACTTTTTCTTTTAACTTTATTTCTATTTTCTATTTTTTTAAATTCTATTTTTTCTTATTTTGTTTTTATTCTGTATTTATTTATTTTTTATTTAATTCTGTTTATTTATTATTTTTTTTTATATTTTTTATAATTTTTTTATTTTTTTAGTTATTTGGCTATTTATTCCTTTTCTAGTACTATTTATTATTTATTTTTCTTTGATTTTTTGTAAGTTTTATTTGTTCTGTTTTTATCTATTTTTCTAGCTTTTCCAACATTTCTCTTTTATTTGTTTTTATTTGATTGTTTTCTGTTTGTTGATCTTGATATTTACTTTTCTACTTTTTGTTTCTCTTGTTTAATATTTATTTACTTCAAGTTATTAATGGTTTCTTGATTAATTTACTATTTACTTAATTTAAAAAATGAGGGGCCTCAGACATAATTGAGTGTTTACATAACTTCCACATTTGTAGCCTATATTTCCATATTGCCTGGTACTATGTTTGTTGTTGCTTTCTTGTCTTTTAACTTTTCCCTTTTTTTAATTTTTATTTAAAATTTTAATATAATTAATAAATTGGATGCTGACATAGAGCATGTGTATGTTCTTTATGTCAGAATTATTAGTCATGCTTTGAATCTAGTTAACTATGTTGGTGCATGACTGCATTTTATGCTTTCTAAGATTAGTTGTTGACATGCTTGATATCAGTATTGAGTCTAACCACCCCAGTTTCTGTGCATGTGTGTTTAGGAACCAACGTAGGAGGCAAGGCAAGGTAGAGGCCGCACCAGAAATGTAGAGACTCTAGAAGTCCCAGTAGATTTAAGTACCATCCCGAGAGATATAGAAACCATCATGCAAGCCATGATAGATAGGATGGATAGACAGTTTAGAATAATGGGGGTAATGCAAACACCTTTGCAATAAAAGCAGATTCTCATAAGTTTACAAAGTTCTAAAAGGCAAACCCACCAAGCTTTTGAGGAGCTCTAAATCCTGATAAGTTCGATGAATGGGTCAAGGCCATGGAAAAGATTTTTGGAGTCACAGACTATAATGAGGAGCAAAAGGCAACCTATGCTGCCTATATGTTAGAAGTAGATGCTGATTTTTGGTGGATAGGCACTAGAAGATTCTTAGAAGCTGGTGAGAATCCTATCACGTAGGAAGTCATCAAGGAGGATTTTTGTGAGTGTTGCAACCGTAATTACGACGAGACGATGAACTCGTTAAAAATTTTAAAAATAGACTTATTTTGATTATGTGGAGTTGCCAACAAAATTTATTTAAGGGAAAAACATTTGGAAAAACCCTAACATGAGGAAGAGATTTTAGGTTCGGGAGTCGGCTATGAATAGGGAAGGTGTTAGGCACCCTACTCGCCCGTTCCGAAGAACGGTACCCTTAAATTGAGTGTGTGATTTATTTGAAAACTGTTTGATCCCTTTAATTAGAATAGAAAATAAATAAGTTGATGGAAATATAGCCTGACAATACTTGATCCTATTCTTATGTATTCCCTAGTGCAATGGGAAACTCAAGGCTTACGTAGTTCTAGTTTGAAGGCTTGGCCTTCAAAGGCAGAAAGAATTTGAAAGATGATTTTGAAAGCATTTTCAGTATTCAGGAGGGATTCTAGGTCCACATACGCATAAGTTCCAAGGAAACTGAGGCTGCACTAGGGCCTATATGAATCTCTAAATATTGAACAACAGTGAAATCGCCAGTTCCTATTTAGAGTTCATCGCGTGAGACTTGTAATTCCCAAAAAGATATTTTTTGAAATATTTTGTTATTTAAGAGGATTCTCAGTCCACATATGCACAAGGTCTAAGGTAATTGAGGATGCACTAGGGCCTATATGAATTTCTAAATATCGAACAGCAGTGAAACCGCCAGTTCCTATTGAGAGTTCATCGCGTGAGACTTGTAATTCCCAAAAAGATATTTTTTGAAATATTTTGTTATTTAAGCGGGATTCTCAATCCATATATGCATAAGGTCCAAGGCAACTGAGGTTGCTCTGGGGCCTATATGAATCTCTAAACATCGAACAATAGTGAAACCGCCAGTTTCCTATTTAGATCTCATTGCATGAGACTTGTAATTCCCAAAAGATATTTTTAATTTTAGAAATTTTATTACTTGTAAGAGATTCTTAGCCCACATATGCACAGGGTCCAAGACAACTAAGGTTGTACCGGAACTCATATGAACCTCTAAATATCGAACAACAGTGAAACCGCCGTTCCTATTAGAGTTCATCGCATGAGGCCTAAAACTGTAGGTGAACTGGATTAAAATAAAGTAAACTTGATTTGAAAACTAAACTTGATTCGGAATTTAGACTCGACCTAGATAATTGAAAAGTTTCATCTCAAATTAAAACTAATCACCTTAATTGTAAGAGGATTGGTTGGACATTTTTGCTTAATTTTATGGAGTTCAATTAAAAAATTGTAAGCAGCATGGTTTGAATCGATCCTTGGAAAAGCAGCATCCTCCAATTTTGGAGTAACAGGCGTGGCCCAAGTGATGTGGCAGCCCTACTTGTTTAGACCACCATCCCACTATCAATCAGCTGGGCCTATCCATCATGACCCAAGTTAGGAAGCCTGAAACCTATTCATATCTCACCTGGAAGAACTGCCTATGGAGCGATCAGAGCCTTTTTATGATGTGATGCGTAGAACAGCCTAGCGATGCACAGGACAGCCCAACTTGTGGTGCTTCACAATATTCGAATAATCAACAAAGTTTAGTAATAAGGCTGCTGCCCAGTAAATTGAACTAGCATGCAAGGGGTTGGCTTTGCCCAATTATAATCAAAGCCCCTCAGTGTATGACATGGCCAGTATTAAGTGATAGTTGGCCTACCGTCATTGCTGCCCAAAAACCCATGCATTCAAGGAATAAAAATGATGGCAGTGTGTGGACGTTGAACCCGAAGCCACGCCATTGCATACAATCATGTACCCATTGCGCCTGAGTTCACTTTTAGGCTTAATAATCCTTCTAATGCATTATGGCCCACCATTTGTGGATATGAGAATTTTAGTGCAAATTTGAGTGAGAGGGCGTGCATGTACGTGATCTCTTCAGCATGCTCCAGATTTTATTCACGATCAAATTTTCTTGTCTTATTACGAGGATTCGTTGTTGTTTGAACCGTTTTGAGCCGATTCGGAGGAGCTTCAAAGCTTGCTTCTAATAGAAGGTCCTTATGTCACCATTTTGATCATCACGTCTTGTGCTAAGGGAGACAGCTTCTGTTATTGTCATGGGCTTTGACGTGAAAATCCTTTGGACTTTCTCCTGGACACCACCCGCATCCGTAGCCACCTTCAATAATAAGGGTTCTCATTGCTCTTGGCTAAACAAAAAGGAGTCGACCCTTCATTGATACAGCGAGAGGTTCTTATTCCCTAAAGCAGCTGGCTGGTGTCGCAATCCAGAGGCGATGAAGTTTCAGGCTTAGGTCAGGATAACATAGACATATGTTTTTGCCAAGGTCATGCCTAAGTGTAACCTTTTTGAGACAGGTGCTGGTATTGGGCCCATGCATTGGTATCCTTTAGCTGCCATAGCTAGCCCATACTGCTGCTACTGTTGGCATCTTCCGTTGGGTCTAAATTATTACGAGAGTTTTTTGTTTTTCGGAATAGGAATCTACAGAGCCAAGGTCATGGTGATTGCACCTCAATCTTCCCTTAAAAAGAATCAATCATGGGCATCGGTGTCTACTAATCCTGCTTAGTGATCATGGGACCTGCATGTAAGCCGCATGCATGTAGCTGAATGGACATGGAAGATTTGTTAGAAACAGCAACCTAGCCTTCGGTCAGCATACGGGTCATGTATGTGAGGACATCCATCGAAACTGTTGATGTCATTGAAATGAGTTGAACCCGGACCTATATCAACCATTTGGGTGCAAGTGATTCTGTTACTTTTTTCAGCATATCATGTGTAGGTTCTAACTGTCCTCATTATCACAGTAGCCTGAAGATATAAACCAACAATAGCCTCATTATGCATATGGACCAGCTTCATATGAGAGGGTCTGTGTTTTGCGCTCGTCACTTACTGCACAACGTCTATGAAAGAAAGTCATCTTCAAGCGTTGTTCAGCCACCCAATCACTGGAACATTGCTCAGTCTTTATAGGGAATGCACATAGGTGACTCACACCTTCTAATTGCTAAATTTCACTTCAACATGCATGAAAGGTGGCAACACTCGTTCAAGATTTGGAAAGGCATCGACGACCATATCAATTATAATGGTGCACAGTTAACTTTGGCAGCCCGTGCTTCCACTTGTTTCATGATTTACAAGGGGTTAAAGAGATCCATTTGCACGCTCTCGATGATCATCAATAGCCAATCTCTAAAGATGAACACAGAGTATCTTCCCCTGCCTCCCCTTCATGAATGCAAGGATATTGGTTAGACCAACCAGAACTTCTTGAATTCAGCTCCGAAAGACTCTTGCATTATCAGTTAATGGTTTGACTATTCCATTACTTCCCATAGAGAACGGGCAGAGGTGGTATGAAAGCTTAAAGACAGTGATGCATTTTGTTCATAGCTAGTGAGCAATTTGCGATATGATATATTGCCTATAACCGTATTTTCTTTCAAGCCAGAGGATTGATCTTTGCTATGACCCAACATTCAACAAGATCGCCTTTAATTCTATGACCAATTTCTCCTCGAGCTCACATCAAACACTTAAACATCTAATTACATTAACCTTTAACCGATCATAAATTCCTCCTAACAATCTGATTCTCATACAACATTTCCATCGCATCAATTCATCGTCTTCTAAACAAAATTGTCACATGATTCTTGATTTAAACCACAATATTCAATGCTACAGTTCTTGATTATGTGATTCTTGATTTAAATCGCATTATTCAATGTACGATTCTTGATTTAGAAACACTGCAAAAGAATATAACTAACCTGTATTGATTGAATGGAATTTTTGCACCGGTACTCTATACTAGAATCGGTGAAGCTCGTTGTGGTTCTCTTCCTAACTTGCGGAAGGATTGCTTGCAGAAGCATCTCCGAGAGAAGAAAAACTGAGGATCTCCCTCCTTCGGCCAATGGATCCAGAAATCTCTAGGAAGACCAGAGAGTTTCAACAAGAATTCTCATGGCTTTTCCACTTTTTCTCCCGAATCTTTTCCAACCACTTTTTTGTGCCAAGCATCCCCTATATATATATATATATATATATATATATATATATGACTTATCCGTGTAGAGATTAACACTAATCATTCGTTAACTTTTATTTAGCCGCCTAACTGCAAGCTAACTAACCCACCAATACCTTTCTTCTTTTATTAATCTTACTCTTTTATTTTTCCTTTTTATTTATTTATTATTATTATTATTTTATATTTTTATTTTCATTTATCTTTTTTATTGCTACTGTTTTTTTCAGATTTTATTTTTTCCTTAAATTCTGTGCTTTTCAGTTTTATCATTATTTTTATTAGTTTTTTATATTATTATTATTATTTTATTTTATTTTAATTTTTTAATCTATTTTTCAGTATTTATACATATATATTTGTCATTTCTGCCTATTTGTTTTCTCTGTTCTCTGTTTATTTGTTTTTTCTACTTTCTGTTTATTAATCTCAATATTCATCCATTATTTAACTTACTGTTTATTTACTAGTCAATTTAAAATAGGGTCTCGAACATGATTGGGTGTGTACAATGAGAAGAATTTTCCATAATCAGTGCAGGATGCTAAGGAAGCAGAGTTCCTTCACCTACAACAAGGAAACATGTTGGTGGTAGAATACATAATGAAATTCGAGTAGCTATGCAAATACTCTGCGTTTTATCAAAGACACTCGAACGAAGCATGAAAGTGCAGGAAATATCGAAGGGGTTTGTGGGAGGATCTTCTGAAAATAGTTGGAGCTATGGAGATTGAAGAATTTTCTCAACTAATGAATAAAACTCGGTTGAGCGAGAAATACAATAAAAATTTAGCAACTACAAAGGTCAAGGCGTATAAGAGAAGGTTGATGCCTCAAGGGAATACATTCAAGCCCCAACGAGGGAGGAATTTATTTCATCAAGGACGAAACAAAAGGATTCCACCTCACAAGCAAGCATTAAGTGCCCTAATATATTCTGTCAATGTACACTACCAAAGATGTGGAAAGAATCATGGAGACAAACCGTGTTTATAAAGGTAGAACGTCTACTATCATTGTAGCAACGTTGGACACTTCACGAAGAACTGGCTGACAAAGTTACAAGCCTAGCATCAAAGTACGATCTTTACTCTAAACACCCAAGGAATAAGTCACTCTGCCAATATTACTCCAGGTAGGTGTCTCTTAAACAATAAAAAATTAAATGCATTGCATGATTCTAGTACCATGCATTCATTTATTTCTCTTGACTGCATGAAAATACTGGAATTATATGTGTTTGAACTTCCATATGATTCATTAATTTCCATTCCTACCGATAAACCGATAAAGACTTTCTTATGTTGCTTAAATTGCATTTTCCATTGGTTTGATAGTGTATTTGAATAAGATTGTAATTATTTCCTCTGGATGGATTGGGTTTAATATTAGGAATGGATTGACCCTCTAAAAAATTAGGTGTATATTGATTGCATCAATAAATCTATGGTATTTTTCTCCATTATAGATACTCTTGTCAAAATTGCTGAGTTGCTTCCAAGTTCCTTAAGTATGAGAAGTAGGAGGAAGAGAAACAAGAATATGTTTTCCCTCTCTGATAGTGAAGTGGAAGTAGAATAGAGACTTGAAAACATCCCTATAGTGAGAGAATAACCTAAGGCACTCCTATAGGACAAAAGACTTGGTATATAACCTATAAGATTTTTGGATAAGGATTGAGCAAATAAGTCACTCAAATATTTAAATTTATAAGATAAGTTTAAATAAAGAAAAGATAAATTCATGACTTGGGAAGAATAATAAAATTCATTTGGCCATGAATTTTAAAATGAGAATAAGAGGATTTAAATTCATAAGGTCTAGGTAATTAACTCCTTTAAGTTATGATTTGGAAAGAAATAGATTTTTGAATTAAGGAAATTATATTAAATAGACTTACTAGGAAGCTAAGTGCCATTAGGATATAAGTTTAAAAATAAATGGGTATGAAAGCAATTAAAATTAAAAGATTTAGTTATTTTGTTCCTTTAAAATATGACATTGAAAGGAGTAATTGCTCGACTTGAGAAAAATTGATCAAAATAGGCTTATAGGAAAAACAATATCGTTCAACTTAGGCATCTTAGGCAAGTAAGGAAGGATGTAAAATTTTTAAAAACTAAGAAATTTGAACCACTTAGGTTATGACTACTTGGATATGATAAAAGCAAACAAAGTTGGTTTGAGGAGAAAAGATATCAATTTAGCCATGTACTTATAAATAGGTGTAAGTGAGTTTGAATTCATAAAATTTATACATTTACCCTCTTAGATTATGATGCTTGATGGTTAAAAATGGGCATCACCAAGTTTCTAGTGATTTTTGGAAGTTAAAAGTAATATTTGATGGATTAAAGTGTTTCTAGTAACCTTTGGATTAATTTAATCAGTTAAAATTTCTTCAAAATAATTGGGCATCACCAAGCTTTGATTTTGAAGTTAAACTTGATAAAAGTTTATATCTGGACTCATATGTTAAATATCCTAAAAGACTAAAACTATATGTCATAAAAGCTATGAACTTAACTTGAAACTTGGACTTTAAAACTATTAAGAGAAAATGTGGAATTATAGACCCAAAGATGAACAAGACATGTAAGACCTTTTGTGATCATGACCAAAACTATGGAGTAAGGACTAATCATGAATGAATTTAAGGACATATGAAGTACCAAGTGCTAAAATTCATGATATAAAAGTCAAGTGAGAAGAAATGGAGAAAAAGACACTTGTTTTGGTCATCTAGTGGATTTAGCCACCTCCTATATAATTAAGGAAACATGAATTTAAAATTTTAATTAAGGTGTAAAGAGGAGCCTAATCAAGTATAAGAAAGGAATTATAAATTTAGAAGAGACTTGAAAATGGTTAGGTAACCATTCGATCATGTTGGTTAAAATTGGTGAAAACAAATTGAAATCCCGCTAGAACTTAAAAATGAACCTAAATATGTTAAGGTGATAATTAGAAATTAATTATGGAGTAGAGGAAGGAAGATGAGCATTCGGCCATATTCACTAGACAAGGAGGAAAAGCCTTAAAAATTTCTAAGGTTGGTGTGAATTAACAACCTAAATCCTAACTAGTGTAAATCACCTTTTAAGGGAAGAAAAATTAAACCTTAATACCTTAGGACTAAAGGATCATTCACCTATGAAATAAATAGGAAAAGTAGGCTAGTTTGGATGTATAAAATTTAAAATTTATGAGCAAGGAGGTAAGAAAGTAGGTTCATTAGTTGTTTCAATTTAATTAGTAAAGTCATTAATCAAAAAGTATAAAACTTATAACATTTAAACTTGAATTAAGTAAGTTGTGTATAGAACATCCAATTTAATGAACATAAAAAGTAAACAACCAAATAGGTCGTTCAACCAACTAGAAGAGAAATTTAACATATCACATTCTTACATTAAAGATATTAAGAAGAACTTAATCTTTGAGAAAAGTAAAGGTTGAGAGGTAACTTAAAAGGATGAGTGGACTAAGTTCCTATGACAGATTTCTCATAAATCTTATGAATAATGCAAGAATGACAAGCACTTGGAGGAAGGTTACATGCTGCCCAAGAAAGTTACTTCAAACTTAATTAAGAAATTCTTTATTAGAAGATTAGTTTCTATATAGAATATTTTATTCCAATTTGTTCTATTACCTTATGAGTACAAAAATATGACTGTAAAGTGCATGAATAATACTCATGATTGTTTAGAGAATGATGTATTATATGATGTTCATGTGTGGATGATAATGTGAAAGTAGTTTCAAATAGAGATTATATATGCATGACATATCACTTGGAAGGGTAAGAGTAAGTACACTGCATAAAAACCTTCCACACAAGACTCTTGGAAGGATAGGTAGAAAGACTCTAGTTTTAAACCTCAAGATCCAAAAGATGCCAAGAACTCCAAGGAGTCCAAAGGAAAACCTCCTTGCTTTCCCTCAGGAAAATAGTATTCCATTAAGTATTTTAAGTACCTAGGGAAAGGCCATACAGCCTCCCAATGCCTAAGAAAAATGACCATGGTTCTCAAGAACAATGGCGATTATTCATCCCTAGAGTCTATTAGCTCTAGCTTCTCTTCCTCTTCATTTGAGGATAAAGCCCTGGAGTATGCACTTGAGGGAGTCCTGCTAATGGTTAAGACGTTACTTGGTAGTGTTGCTAAGGTGGGGGGGGGGGGAAGAGATCCAGAGAGATAATATCTTCCACACTAAATGTTCCATCAAGGGGAACACATGCTCCTTAATTATTGATAGGGGTAGCTATATTGATGTTGTTAGTACTAGGCTAGTCATAAGTTAGTACTAGTAACCATACCTTACCCTAAGCCATACAAACTTAAATGGCTTAACAATGTGAATATGAGCACCACATTATGGAAGAAAGATCATTTAAAATATTCTCTACAAGGAATGAGAGGTCCTATGACGAGAAATAAGACCAAACGTATGGAGCAAGCACTTCAAGGTCTCATCAAGGAAGTTCAACAAAAAGACTACATTAATCCAAACCCAAACCCAACATATGTTAATTTATGTAGTCATATTATTGTGGATCTTAAGTGATAAGGTTTATGATTTGTAATTGATTTTGTGACACCCTTTGATATTAACCGTATAAAATGGTTATTCGTATAACCAATACAAAAACATATGGTTGTTATTTTAATACTTATTCATCATATAACCATCCATAGATTAGTGTATGTTTCTCCATCTTAATAGTGAATATCACATTTTTCATTGCACAAGTATGATAAAATGCTAACCACACACACAAATACATACATATGCATAAGATAGTGTTTAACACATCACTCATATACATAATTCTCTAGTATTTAAAAAAATTGGATGTGAAATCCTACAAACCTGACTGGTCACTGAGGGTCACTACTAGAGCATACATATATATATATATATATATATATATACACACACATACACAAACATATTATTTAATTTCTTCAAAACAAAAGCTTGTTTTACTTTACGTCAACGCATGAATCCCCTTGGATGTGAAATGGTAGTGAAGTCATATTTCTGTGTGGATAGCTGCTAGAGAGAGTTAAATAACAGAAATGAAACAAACAAAGGGAGTGAGAATTCTTAAATATCCATGTAAATGAATAGTAGAATATAAGGTTAGAGTATCTGTAACCATACCAACATAAGTGCTTATTCTAACATCTTCATGAGTAGAGTTAATTTAACAATTAACACATGTAGGGGTTAATACAATGTTTATTCCATGCATGAATGCATATAATAGACCTTTATGTTCTCAGAAAGCTCAAATTCATAGCAACTATTATTGAGTCTCCTTAAAACTTCAATTTATCTTAGATTCAAAATGTTATGAATATGGGCCTATGTCTAATATCTTTGGAAGTTATCAAGATCCTGAATTTCCATGCAGAGTCTCATTGCAATTCATCAAATCTATTGTACTTCTTATTAGACCAAAGATTAACACCCATTTGGAAAATTAATAAAAAATTGGTTCTCTGACCGAGATAATCCTTGAGGAAAGTTAAGACGGCTAAGTTTTCAAAACGTGATGACCTTAACATTGAAGAGATACCTCCGATCTCTTATAAGTCATCATAGTCAGCCACTAACCCTTTAGGCTCTTAATCAACTAACCCTTATGATTTCTTAGCATATACAACCATGACTTTCGAGCTTTATTACATTTAATATGCATAATGCATGCTTACAATAAATTTCATACATTCACTCAACATATCACAGATTCCCAATCCACTTTCTTTTTACCTTCAAGTCAAATTCCTTTAATGGTTCCTAGAACAATTCGGTAGATCTCCATCTATACCCGAACACTTCTTTATCTCTTACAAGATATCATTTCAGCACATAGGCAATTCAAGAAAATTCCATATAAACCATTTCCCTATCACATACAATATAAACAATTCCATATATACATACATATATATATATATATATATATATATTAATTCTTAGTTATCACAATTCACATACAATATGGAATATTCCCATTCAAAAGATTGTCAATTCCATTAGTAGTTTTTTATCCTAATATCTATGGCCCAATTAGGCTCAATGTGGCCAAACATACAATACCTCAATTCAGATTCATGAAAACAAATAATTTTTATATAATTCAGCATCCTCGAAAATTTTAAATAACTTAACAGACAAGATTTAATGTACTCCCAAAAATCAGACTTAGTCCAAATTGCTCTCAACAAGGAATTTTTAAATCAATTACAACATATAGAGCTAAATATATTAATTATGCATAGTCCTTATAAATTATTAACATAAATAATATCCTTAGAGCCATTTTAAAATTAATTATAATATATATATATATATATTTAATTCATAGAATACTCAAACTGTCCTCATAGGCCAATTTTGGGTCAAGTTCAACTTTTAAGGCTAAGTACCTATATTTTAATTAATTTTCTTAGCTCATAATCAATCACTTCATTATCAAGGAATATCTTAAAATAATTAACTTAACAATTAAATTCTAAAATAAAAGGGGATGGCCAAATTTCTACCCTTGAAAACATTTCTCTGAAGTGGATAAATTTTATTAACAAACATACATGTGAGTGCTTAAATATACATTTCTCTTAACATTCATAAACTTTATGGTCACAAATAAGATATCATTTAACATACAATTATTTTATATCTTAAACTTTATTCTTTACTACTTTTCTTTGTCTTTCTCATTTCTTTTGTCCAACCTTTGAGACACTTTATGAATCTAGTTTCTCCACCTTTGGGAGAAAATAATTAGATATAGACATGTATTAAATTTTTCAAACAATATTTTCTCACTGACTCTATTCTCACCTCCTACTAAGAATTAAGGATATGAGCTCATTCTTAGGTGATCATCACCACCACATAAGGTGTGAAAGACTCAAAGAATTAAAAGTAACCTTTTATGCAAGAAATGATTTCTGAAATAAACTGAAGTGGTTGGGATTAAAGTGATGACATTAGAACTAAGTAGAAAGCCTACTGAGAAACTTAGTTTCTCATCCCTATTTCTTCCACTTTCTTCCTAGACGTCCCGCACACTGTTCGTAATGGTAGCAGTTCACATGCTTGAAGAGGATGCGAGACACTTTCTCTTGAAGAAGATCTACGTCATGTTGATGTTGAAAATACCTGGATGCAAGCATCCTAGCTACTACTATGTAGTGGTAAGATAACTTATATATATATATATATATATATATATATATATTGTATTAGGATATGTAGAAGATGACTTTGTAAATTATGGTTTGTAATAATTGTATGATAAGGCCACGAGCCTAAGACTGATGTATTGTAGAGATGATATGTATAACTATGTTATGGTACATATGTCATGTTTAAATCATGATTAACTGCCTACATGCTAATGAGTAATAAAGGAATAACATGAGTAATTAGAGTTCTTAACGTTCTGAATGCGCACAGAATTCGTCATGCGACCTATTTTACCATTACTCACATTTTATCGACGAGGCTTGCATTTTATATCAAACAGTTTTTAAAAAAAATACCGTATTTTCATATAAGTATTTTCTACAATGAATTCCACATCATGAGATAACAAACTAAAAATGAAACTGAAAGAACAACTTAAGTGTAAAATCGGTATTCGATTTTAGGGTGTTATAGCCAAATGGCACTTTTTTAAGTTCTTTACTCTTTGTGTTCTCTTTTTTTCAAGTCTTATGCATATCCTAATTTATTCTAAGTTCAAGTATTAAGTATTTAAAACTTTTACTTATTTACGACATTTTTTATTGAACATGGCTAAATGGTAACTTGTACCTTTGTCTACTTTCCTTTAAAATTTTAATTCTTCTTATAACATTCTAAGACTCCTTAAGATATATAAATTAGGATTTTTAAACTTTTTTTCTCTTATTAACTTAGAAAGACCGAGTATAAACTCTAAGATCCTAATTTCTTCTAATTCATTTCCTCCCTTCTAATAAGTTAATTTAGGTTATTTGAATTCTAACTCATTCATTTTAGTCCAACTTAGATACTTTTAGAACTTCCTTCTCATTAAGGTATGCCATGATCGAATTATTTAGTGAACTTCTAACTTCATGTTTAAGTCCTAACCATCCTTCTTAATCATGCCTCTAATAAATCTTTGGAATATGTTACCTTGTGTTCTCCTTTTTACTACCATAATAATTAGGTCTAATTGACTCTTAAACCTTTAAAATCCCTTTTATTCTAGACCAAATAATATCCAATTAATACAAGTAGAAATTAATTAATCATCTAGGTCAATTTATTCCTAAATGGTCCAATGCCCTACTTTCTGAAATCCTACCTTTCATACACTTTAATTATATTTTGGTTGCATGTTTAGGATCATTATTTGGGCCTAGTTAAGAATTTAAACTTATTCTTAGTTAATTTAAAACATGGTAGCCGAATTCCAACTTCCGAGACTTAGGTTTCCATAATTTCCTTCTTAACCATAAGATCATTTACCTAAAAAAAATCAATAGGTCTTTTTATCCATCTTAAAACTTTTTCATACTTTTAATTCATTTTATTCAAATGTCCTTAATTAAACTTAATTGGAAGTTAAAACCTATTTTTGGTTAATTAACCACTAAGTGGTCAAATGCCACTCCTTTATGTTTAAGGTTTCCTTCTTCTAACCCTAGTTGACTTACATTGACCATTTCTTAACCCTAGTTGATCTAAGTTGACCATTACTTGGGGACCAAGTTTAGAGCACAATTGACTTAGTCTAAGGTAATTTTAAGTCTTTTTACCTAAAACATAATGGAATGGTCGAATTTTACATTTACCCTTGCTTAAGTTATGGTAAATTTTCTAGTTACCCATTTTAAGCTTCCTTGGGATTTTTACCACTTAGTAATTTTTTGGATTTTACCATAAGATTACCTAGGACATATATTCTAAAACTTAAACTTTTAAAAATGTTGATTAAATCTCCAATTAAATTATTTACTTGCTAAAAATGGTTGATTTATCCTTAATCACATTTTAACCCATTTTTTCCAAAATCTCTCTAGGTGGCTAAATGCACTCTTGGAGGTTTTTAACCCATTTTTGCTTCGATCAACTTTGTTCAAAGGTTGATTTTGTTCAATTAAAACCTGACTGCAGAGCTTGATTTACTCAAAAACTTTAACCAAGTTAAACTATGCTTTTAGAGTGGTGGCCGAAAGCTTTCCTTGGTTAGCCAAGGTGATTTCTTCCAAACTTTCATGTCACACCACCTTGGTTCAGTGGTGTTATGCTTTTTCAGCCCCTCTTACCTCTGGTCCATGCTTGCTTCATCCAGGTTTTCATGCTTAGGTGCTGGTCATGATGAGTCTTGGGTGCCATGCAAGGGTTTTGCCACTTTTGGGCAAAAAATTACATCTTTTGCTTAGTAGCTTTCTAACTATTGTCCAAAGGGAACCTTTGGAACTTAACATAACATTATTTCACCTCTTAACATACATAATCAGAGGTGCAGATCCAGCACAGAAATCATACCAAACTCATCACAAGATCAAAACTAAATCATAAAACAAGCATGAAAACAACAATATAGCATATTTTCCCAAGCCACAAAGAGTAGATTCTCAAGATCTACTCCAAGATCCACACATCCTCTTTCAAATAATCTGAAAAAAAAAATTCTCATGAGATCATAAAATTGATCAGAGCTTCACACATAATTTTAAAACAAAGCCTACCGATTAAATTTCTTCCAAATGCCTTAGAAGCACTTTTAACCTAAAAAACTTTGTTTTTCTTTTCAAAAATCACTAAAAATTGGTGGGGCTGATTTTTAATGGTTAAAATACAATTTTATACTCTCACAAGTGAAATCAAAAGAAGAAACATAGATTTTGGAGAAAAGATGCTTGAAAGAAAACAAACATACCATAAAAAGGCAAGTTAGAAGCATAAAAAGACAAGTAGAAAGATCCTACTTGTTGAAGACTTCCTAGTGATTTGTGGGGCTTCAAAGGTTGCCTTTGGTCCCCCCTCTTTTCAGCTCTGAATGTGGACAAATGATGGTGGTGGGACTTTGGTGTTTATTGCTTTAATCTAGCTTAAGACTTAAGGATGAAGACTTAGGCTTAAAGGTGTAGGTTTTGGGTAATTTGAGATAAGGTGAGCTTAGAGAGAATGAGAGGATTTTGATAAGTTTTTAGGCTGAAAAATATGAAGAAATGGGGTCCCAAGGGTCCCAAAAGAATTCGGTCAATTATGGGCCAAGTGTAATTAGTTTTGCACTTGGGGGTATTTTGGTAAATTTTGCCTATATTTTTCCTATTTTCCAAAATCAATCAAAATTCAAGGAATTATCATTTTAGGCTTAGATTAGTGTTAATTAGGCTGATTTTAACTCTAATTATGATTAACTTAGCCTAAGCATGCTTTACTTTTCATTAACCAAGATTAATTAGTTTTAACCATGATTAAAGGAATCTTTTTACTATTCACTTTTGTCTTTTTCTGGAAGACATGGTTGAATTGAGTTTGGTGACTCATCACCATCTTTTCTAGCTACTGATTTTCATGCATTCTGGTATGGGGCCCACTCTTGGCTTACTTATCACATTATCCTGCCCTCCCAGCCTTTCAAGGGTGTTTTTGTAATTTTTCTCAACATTATCGAAAATTTTTCCAAATTATTCCTCTAACATTTATAAGAGTTTTTGGTTCATTCCCATGTTAATCTAAGGTCATTTACTATTTTTATGGAAATTGACTAGCTTTGTGCAAAAAGTATAGCTCCTAGGGGCATTTTGGTCATTTTCAAGGTTTTCGAAGGGTATTTTCGTCCCTTCTTAGGTTGCTAAATTTTTCTCATTACTTTTAACCATCCATGATGTTTTATAAGTCTTTTAGGATATCTTTTACTTGTATTTTCATTTCTCTGGCTCATTATTTGAGTTGCCCAAGTACATGGGTAATTTCGTTATTTACCCCATACTTCCTAATTTCTCTGCTTTTGGCTTCTAATTCCACCTGGTTTCATTCTAAGAGTTATTGGTGGCTTCAAACATTATTCATAGAAAAATTGGGATGTTAGACTAGTATAGGGATAACGCCCTATGAAGCCGTGTATATTAGAAAGTTTTAGTCCTGTTGTGTTGGCACAAGGTAGGAGAGAAAATCCTATTAGGCCCTGATTTAGTCAGGAAAACCATTGAACAGATTAGAAATATCAAGGATACAATTCTTACCTTTCAAAATAGACAAAAAAGTTATGCAAACCAGAGTAGAAAGCCTTTAGAATTTTTTGAGGGACAATGTGTTCTTGTGGATCTCACCTATCATAGTATAGGTATGTAAACACTCAATTATGTCTGAGGCCTCCCCCTTCTTAAGGTTAATTTATAAAGGAACAATAATGTAGTTGATAAAAATAACACGAACGAAACAATTCATAATAATAAAAAATAAAAAAGGAGAGAGAAGAAAAGTGAAAAGAAAAAAAGAAGGGAAATAAAATCCAAAAAAAAAAATCAAGATAAGGAACATCAAAATAAAGGACAAACAAATAAAATGAAACGAAATAAATCGATAGCATTGGTAAAAATGATGACCATCGAAGAATAAAATAAAAGATTACAACAAATAAAAATAAACAAAAGTATAATTAAAAAAAAGAAAGGAAAAGGAAAAGGAAAAAGAAATAATTAAATGAGTAAATTAACAAAGGTGGAAAGTTAGTTACTAATACTGTTAAGTAGTTAAAGGAAATTAGAGATAAAGGGCCCCATAGGATGCCATATAAATAAGGGAGATAAGCTTGAAGCGGGGTTGGAAAAAAAATTTGGAGAAGAGTTTCAAAAGGGAGTAACGCCATTTCTCTGACAAAATCCTCAAAAAAAAAAGAAAACTCTTCAAGACTCTCTGGACACCCTTTCCAGAGGATTCTCGATTTCATTACAACCCAACCTTCAATTCAGTTTTTCCGACGCTGAATATCTTTAAGAAAGATTTCGGAAGCTTCCAAACACTCTGATTTTTCAAGTTCGTTCGGAGACGATCGCGTGCACGATTCTGTAGAGGTTAATACTCTTACCCAGCATTATTATCTTCAGCGGTGTGCTTAATTCTTGTTTCATTGATTCAGTGATTAGATATGGTCATGGTAAGAAAAATTGAGATTTATAGGTAATTTAAATAAAACTCAATTTAGAATTGTACGATAAATAGGTGTCATTAAAAAATTCATCTTGGAATTGAGAGATATGAAGCTTAAGTATCTCCAATTCCCTTAGTTGAGTCATGACCAGAACTCAATCGGAAAATTTCATTTCGGATATGTGCTTGGATCTATGTAGAAATAAGTGTTCTCGAGTTAGGTGTTTTATGCAATGTTGTTGAATTCTGATTGGCAATACAACCCGAGCCCGTGCTTAGATAAACCAGACCAGAGTCTTGCAAAAGATTGAAAATCCATTCTCCTAAATTGATATAGTGATGAGTTACTCCCATCCAAAACCTCCGTTTAAGGAGAAGCCATAACCAAAAGCACACTTTCCCGAACGATCGCTTAAAAACGGAGGACCCCAAAGGATCTTGAGGACAAAAACGGTTCCAAGAGGCCTCGATCTCGATAGCCAAGCGGCACTAGTTAAAGAAGATCATAATGTATTCCATCCAAATGGTCTTTAGATTCCCAAGATCATAGGCGGGAAGCCAAAAAAAAAAAAGAGTAAGAAAGATGCATGATGCATGCATTTCAGTGATAAGTTGACGGAGGCATCGCCTCTCCTTGTTTCTCATAAAGGCAAGAATAGTGTGGTTAATCTGCAGAATGCGAAGAGAGATAAGCAGGGCTCATTGAATGCCAAGATTCATTAACAACCACAGTGCCCTGAGGGTGTTAATAGATCAGCCATGATAGAGACTTCACGGATTTGGGGTGCCTAAATCCTAGTGCAGTGTCCACGTAGCTTCTATAGAACCAAGGGAACTGGTTGTACCCTATCAGAAAACAAGGTACGTTCGTTTTTAACACTTGCCCTACGCTTTGAAGGATCAATGACGTGAATAAAGGAACCACCTAATTAAAGGTGATTGTGGTTTGGGTGTTTGGATCGGGTCCCAATAGCTAGACACCCCTTAAACAGCAGCACGACCAAGACGTTGCAACCATGAGCGCTGGTATATATCCTCTCTCCAAAGATAGCCACGTGTATAGTAGGCACAAAGCTAAAACTGCAAAGGAAGGATCTCCATGGTTTATTGGTGTCTGTATGAAAATGGGATAAATGGATTTGCTTCAGGGCAGTTCAGAGAAGAGGGGGCTTTGGTTTGCCATTAATAAACTAGGTTTCAGTCACGTATAACCAATTCACTTAACATCCAACCTATGAGTCTGTCAACTGTTCAGGTGAAGACCCGTGACGACCACCCTTCAACTCCTGCATGCTCTGTTTTTGGCTTCAAATATCACCTGCGAAAATGGTTCATGGCTTGGTGCAAGTCAAAACATATGCAGCTGGATCCGTCCTCATGATTAAGTGGAGCCATGCAAACATCTAATTATGTGATGAAGTCTTCAAATTTGACTCGATAACTCCAAGTCTACGTGCTGAAAGGCCATGTGCTCCTTGCCTTGGGAAGGAAAACAAGCACTCTGTAGTACGAAGGTAAGAGAGTGAACACGCCTAATATCACCCAGGAGATTTGAAGTAATGACTATAATCAGAGGATATTTGGACGATGGCGAAATCAAGCATTGACACCTAGGGTGGGATCAGCAAGTTGTTTAAACCACCGTCCGAATTTTATCTTTTGAATGAAAGTCAAGATAGGTTGAGTGTAGTGATATTAGTCGGGATTTTGCAAGGTTGCTTGGAACGCGGGCACACATGATTCAGCCTTCTTAGGATTGATCAAAGCCAGCAAAACTTTAATAATGTTACCTCCAGAAGATGATGGATCATCCATCGTGTCCCTGCCATGACGACACAGCTCTTGGCCAAAATATATTGAGATGTTCGAGTTGGTCTCGCCTAATTCCTTCTACCTCACTCAATGTAATGACCATACTTTGTATAGGTCTACATTATTCAGGAGCCTTCAAGGAAAGGGGTATTATTATGGGATTAAGGAAGTCTTCAGTACATTGCACTTGCGTACGCAAATGCCTTGCTTAAAAATCGAACATAATTTGGATTCCTAAAGGTTGTTTCAAAGTTATCATAATAATCGGGCCACAAGACCATGCAAGTAGGATTTTCATAATTAGCTCGTGGGGACTAGAAGAAGCCATGAAATCCAGAATAGGGGCCACCTATACATCACGATCGAAATGAAATAACAGATCAGCTATACTAGTCATTCGTTGAGCTTGAATTTCCCTATCAGTTAACCTAATGCATTGTATTAAATGGAGGAGGGCCCAGATGTTTTAGCCTTGTATAACCCGCCTCACTTCAATAGCAAAGTAAAGCTATGTTGAAGCCATGCAATCATGCACATAGGCAGATGTACCTCCTGAGGATGGTCTACATAAAGTAAGGCACCAATAGCAAAGTTTTAAAATTGGCTCAAGTGGTCAACGCCTCTAAACTCGCATGAGAGGTATTTGTTTGAATTTCACAAACCGCACTTTCCTTCAATTTCCCTCCCATCTAATGGACACACACTCATGCACCTTCAATTTAGTAAACTCTATTGGGTGATATTGAGTCGGAATTATGCACTCCTTAACTTGGCCATGGCAGGTATTATTTGGGCTTTGATTATAAGGTTAGGTTCTCGTTTGCCTTTCGAGGTAGCACAATGGTTTGGGTCATTTGGGTCGTGCTTAAATGAAGTCCTGTTGGGCTCAGGATTCTGGGTTGATTTTAAATACGCCGCAGAAACTACTTGGGTGGTGCCTAAATCCTCACCCCCTCAAAATCCACTAGGCCAGATGCAACCTCTAGTTGGACTTCATAAAATTATGCCGAAGCTACAATCAACCTCTTTATAATTAAATTAATTTGTTTGATTTTTGATGCGATTCCAAATATCTTGTCATTTAATTTAAGCCTAATTTTTAAAACCAAGTTTATCTTATTGCATGTCAAACTCAATTCCTTTACTTAAATCCAAATTAAGTCAGATTCCTTTTCTTCAATCTTAATTAAAATCAAGTCTCCTTGAGTTTTGGGTCATGTCCAATCCCACTTATCATATTACTTAAAAAAATAAAAAAATATCTTCTTGGGAATCATAAGTCTCACGCAATGAGCTCTAAATGGGAAACTGGTGGTTTCACTACTGTTTGATATTTAGAGATTCATATAGGTCCCAGTGTAGCCTTAGTTGCCTTGGACCTTGTGCACATGTGGGCTAAGAGTTCCTCTTAAATAATAAAATCTTTCGAAATATCGTTTTGGGAATCATAAGTCTCACACGATGAGCTCTAAATGGGAAACTGGCGGTTTCACTGCTGTTTGATATTTAGATATTCATATGGGCCCCATTGCAGCCTTAATTGTCTCGGACCCGGTGCATATGTGGACTAAGGATCCCCTCAAGACACTGAAAATACTTTAAAAAATCATCCCTCAAATTCTTTACCTCCAAATTTCAAACCTTCAAACCAAAACTACGTAAGCCTTGAGTTTCCCATTGCACCGGGGAATACGTAGGAGCAAGACCAAGTCCTGTCAGGACATATTCCATCAATCTATTTATTTTCACTCTAATTAAAGGGATCAAACAGTTTTCAAATAAATCACACACTCAGTTTAAGGGTACCGTTCTTTGGAACGGGCGAGTAGGATGCCTAACACCTTCCTTACTCGTAACCGACTCCCGAACCTAAATCTCTTCCTCAAGTTAGGGCTTTTCCAAATCTTTTCCCTAAAAATAAAATTTGGTGGCGACTCCACTAACCAAAATAAAATTCTTCTTTTTTTAAAATTTTTAGCGAGTTCGTCGTCTCGTCGTAATTACAGTTGCGACAAGGTAGAGCCATGAAAGTTAGGAAGTTGAGTCCTAGATTTATAGATCTATATGAAATTACTAAAAGAGTTGGGCTAGTTACTTACCAAGTGGCTCTTTTTCCAAATCTGAAAAATCATCATGATGTCTTTCATGTGTGTCTTAGTTGTGTAAATACAATCCCAGGCACTTTATTGAGCCAGATATAATACAATCCCTTGGTACGAGTGGTCTAGGAAAGAAAATATGGAAGAACAAACTTGGGAGCTGGAAGCAAACATGAGGAAGGCTTACCTACAATTGCTTGTAGGTGAAGAATTTTTGTGGACAAAATTATTTTTAAAAGGGTGAGAGTAATTTAACACCTCCAAATTTATATAATGACTTCTTGAAGCCACAATAATCCCTAAAATGAAACTAAGTAGGATTAGGAACCAAAAACAAAGAAATTAGAAAGTTTAGTGCAAATGACAAAAAATCCCCTACACCTAGGCAACTCAAATAATGCACCAGAGAAATGTAAAACAAGAACAAAAGACATTATAAGGGATTAAAGAATATCTATAATGACCAAAATTAATGAGAAAAACTTAAAAAATAAGGAAGGGATAAAAATGCCCTCAAGAAATTCTAGAAACACCAAAAACATCCTTAGAAAGCTTTGCTTTCTGCATAGAGCTAGTTAGTTCTCAAAAAATATCAAATGACCTTACATTAACTTGGAAACAAACAAAAAAGTGTTAGAATTATCATCAGAATAATTTGGAAATTCTTATGACAATGCTGAAAAAAATTATGAAAACGTCCTTGGAAGGTCGGGACTGCAAGAAGTGTGAGTAAGAAGCCAAAAGTGGGGCCCACATGGGGTGCACGAAATTTCCCATGTGTAAACCACGGTGATAAGTCATCAGGGGAAGCCAACTCAAATAAACCTATAAAAGAAAAAAATAATTAATACTAAGATTCCTTTAACCATGGTTAAGGCTAATTAACTTTGATTAATTAAAAATTAACCATGCTTAGGGTAAGATAAAAATGATTAGTGAAAAACTCAACCTTATTAAAAATAATCAAACTCTAAAATGATAATTCCTTGAATTTTGAATTATTTTGGAAAATGAAAAATCCATATAAAATTACTAAAATACCCTTAAGTGAAAAATTAATCCAAACTTACCCTTACTTGGCCGAATTCACTAAGCCTTGTGGGAGACCTTATTTGTCTCATATTTTACTCCTTAAACACTTAGAAAATTCTCTAAAATCACACCAACTTTAACTAAGTCCAAAAAACCTAACCTTTGACCTTAAGCCTAAGTCTCCATCTTTGATATTTAAGCTAAAATCAGCCTTAAATACTACGCCCCACCAAGTTCACTAAGGGAAATATTGTGGACCAGCCAAGGGGACAAGATCAGCCACCACAGCCCACCATCACCCCACACTAAGTCACCATCAAGTAGGATTTTCTACTTTGTCCTTTTAAGCTTTAATTTTACTTTTTATGGTTTGTTTTCTTTCTTTTGTGGATCCTTTCTCTAAAATGTATAGATCTCCTTTTGTTTTGTCTCATGAGGGCTCATTAAAAATGAGCACCACCATTTTTTTTAGTAATTTTTGAGTAATAAAATAAACTATGGTTGGTTTAAAATGCTTCTATGTAACTTAAAATAAATTTAATTGGTGAAAATTATTTTAAAACCCATTTTGATGCTTTGGAAAATTTTGAGAAGTCATGAGAAATTTTTTTTAAGTTTTCTTCGTAGGATATGGATGGATCTTGGAGTAAATCTTGTGGATCTACACTTTGTTGTTTGGAAAAAAAATGCTATCTTGCGTATTCTTATGTTTAAAGCTTGAAAGTTGTGATTTTTATTCTTTTGTTGAACTTGTGTGTTATTATATCCAAATTTGAACTCATTGACTTAAATATTAAAAAGTTAAAGAAAAATTAATCTATAAGTCCCAATAGCTTGGTTTAGGCATAGATCTAAAAATTACTAAGTAAAAAATTAAAACTTTGGACTATAAAATGGCATAAGCCTCACAAGATACTCAAGACTCATTTTGGATAAGCCTTGAATGATAAATAGTTTAAGGTGCTATAAGTTCAAAAAATTAAAGGATCAAGGTTGTATCAAAAGGAAATTTTGAAAAAAAAAAATGACCTTAGCAAGCCAAAGGAGGCATTCAACCATACATACAAACTTAAGAATAAAACTTTTCAAAAAAAATTTTAAAGATATATAACCATGTAACTAGGCTCTGATCTAAATCAACTTTTGAATGAAGAGAATTTGAGGTAAAATGGCCCTAAAATCACTAGGTGTGCATTCGACAACCCTTGTGCCACTTAAGAGAAAAGTGAGCTTAAAATTGGTTAATGGTGCATTCAGGATTTCTAATAGATAAATGGATGATTTAGAGGTGGAAGTACGGTATAAAAGTGACCAAGTAAATATTAACCAAACTAGAGAAAATAAGGTGAAGTGCATAGCTAATACTTAATCTATATTTTTAAAGGTATAAATTGGTAAGTACAAATGAACCATGGATTAAGTGGAGGAGAGGAGTGACATTCGACGATGACTATTAAAATTAGAGGACAATAAATAAAAATTGACTAAACTTGGATAATTTTATAGCCTAAACTCTATTTAGAAGAATTGGTCAACCTAGGTCAATTAGGAATAAAAATTTGGTACCCTATGTCTTAAAAGTGGCATTCAGTCACCATGAAGTTAATTAATCAAAAAGGAGTTTTAATTCTTAAGTAGGTTTAATTAAGGATCATTGGTATGTAAGTATAAGGTATTAAAGTGTAAGAAGGTTGTGAAAATAATTGAGGAACCATTCAACCACTTTAGAACAAATTGATCTAGAAGAAGATTTAATTCTTAACTAGCATTAACTAAACATCCTTAATGTATAACTAGAAGAGATTAAAATTGGGAGTAAGCCTTACAAAGGATTCGGAACCCATTTGGACATATCCATTAAGCTAGTGAAAAGGAAGTTAATAATTTATCATGAATCAATCCTAAACCTGAGCATGCATAAGATAAGTGATTAGCAATGAAACATGAAGTTGGGAGACTAAATTAGGCCATTTAGCCATAACTTACAAGGATGGAGAAGTCCTAAAAATTTCTATGGGGTATCAATTAATGAATTAGGATTCAATTGGTAAAAATCAACTACGATAAGGAAGAATAAACTAGAAGGTCTTAGGAGCTAATGGCTCACGTTCAACCACTTCAAGCTAAATAGGAAGAAAGGAGATTAAGAACTTGTTTTAGGTAACTTAAGAAGTCTTATAATGTAAAAATAAAGAATTAAAAGAAGCCTGGCAAAGGCATAGGCAATCACTCATCCATGGTTAAGTAAAATATCTTAAATAAGTTAAAAACTTGCTAAGACTTAATATTTGTACTTACCATAAGTAGGTTTTGCATAAGACTTGCAAAATTGAAGAGCACAAAGAGTAAAAACTTAAAGGTGACATTCGGCCACCTAAGATAAAAACTTCTAAATTATAAAAATCATGTGAAACTAATGAAACTTTGATAAAAGGAAAGGTTGAGAAGAAACTTAGAAGGTTGAGAGAATTAAGTCCCTTGAGTGATATTTCATAAGAAATTAAAGAGTTAAATGAATTAGAACATGTGTTAGGTACATGTAATTATGATATTCAAGTATGATTTATAAGTTGACTTGTGTTGTTTTTATGAAGACACATTGTTTATTGTGAGTTAAATAGTGAATTCTTATAAGTATTTGTAAAGATGATGCTATGTATATGAAAGATATGATTTATGATCTGATATAGTATGAGATCTCAATGTGCATAGCATATTGGCCGAATATTGTTTAAGCATGCTTATCTGTAAGATTTTAAAATGAACCTAAAAGGGTTCAAGGGATTACTAAAGCAAACCGATGTTAAAAATTAATCTACTTTTAATGTGTCTTATGCACATCATATGTAGAGGGCACCTAAAGCTCTACTGAAGAGAAGACAAATAAGTTTTCCTAGGAGATAAAAGGGTTCTCCAAAAATCCTTCTATTATGAAGACAAAAGGGTTCTTCACCTATTATAAGGTGGTGAAGACCATCTAAGAATGATCTTATATCCTTAAGAATAGAAGGTAAAGTAGTAGGCTCAAAGAGAAGATATTGTTTAACTATTTTTAATATATGTCTATGTCTAGAAAATTTCTCTGAAGTTGTGGAATAGAATAATGCAAGAGATAATTTCTATGACATAGAACAAATTGTAAGTCTAATAATAGAAATATTGTGATCCTTGATTTATGAAGTTTAAGACAAATATATGCATATGCAAAAAGGTTATCTCTATATAAAAATAATCCACTTTAGTGGGATGTTTTTAAAAGATTAAAAGCAATCTTGTATGCAAGTTGTGATTTTTCTAATAGACTAAAGTGGCTGGGATAAAAGTGATGACACTAGAGGTAGAGTAGAAACCTATTGAGAAACTTAGTTTCTCACTCCTTCTCTTCCCACTTTCTTCCCAAACAAAGATAATGTCGTTTGCAATGATGGTGGTCTACATAGACATTAGTAATGTAGGCTGGACAGCAAACCCCCATGTCTTACTGATTACTACCCAAGCTAACATTAGGATATACTTCTCATTAGGACATCTCTTTCTCACACAAGTCCTGAGCTCGAACTTCACCACCATGGGTTTTGTGATTCCCCTAGGGGCCTTTAATCCCAACGAAGATTTTCCACCTCCTCCCGAAGGTAGCAAAACGCTACAACTAAGGAAACTTCTTCCTCATAGGGGAAGATAGATCCCTAGACTCCGTCCCACTATCATAGTTCATCACATATGTGGTCCTCGCAAGGAAGCTCACCCTATCCAATGCCATACTCATTCTGCACCTATCAAGAGATGCCTAACGGGACAGTCATGTCTTTGGACTAGAGCATATGGCTAGAACGTTTTCACCACTAGGCTTAGGGGAGGTTTGTTGGTCCTACCGCTTGTATCAAGGAAGAAGAAGAGTTCGAAGACATGCCAATAATGTAAATGTTTGTAAATAGATGGATGCAAGCATCCTAGCTATTAATATGTAGTATTATGCTAAGTTATGTATGATATATGTATTATATTATGTAGCAAATATGTATGTACATGTGGTATGTAAATTATGACATGTAATAAAGTGTATGACAAGGCCTTAGTGCCTAAGACTGTTTGAATACGTAAATGGATTGTATAATTATGTGATGTTATGTGCTATATGGATAGGTTATGTTTAATTTCTTACTATGAATTGATAAATGGAGCAATGTAAATAATACATATTCTTAACATTTTGTATGCGTGCAAGAACATCTAGTAATTTATTTACTAACACATATGTTATAACGACAATGCTTGCAATTTATATCAAACCAATTTTTTAAAAAAAAAAATTACCATATTTTCTTTAATAAGTATTTGCTAAAGAATTATGCATCATGAGATAACAAACTAATAATAGAACCGAATGAACAACTTAAGCATAAAATTGGAATTAATTTTTAGGGTGTTATAAAATGAGTAAGAGTCAAATAATATCTCTGTTATGATGAGAAAGTGATCTAAAGAATGCATGAGATTTATGTCTATGATAATTTCTATGAAAAAGTTATCAAAGTATGTATGAATTTCATTTTGTATGAGATTAAATTTCTGCTATTATTAAAAAGAATCCACTTCAGATAAGTATAATTTTAAAGGTTAATAATTGAACTTGGATTCCTATCACCTTTGCTTAATAACTGAAGTGGTTGGGTTAAAAATGATTATGCTAACCTTAAGGTTGACACCTATTGAAAAATTACAATTTCTCACTTCATACCTCTCATTTCTTTCCTAGAGTCTGATATTACTCTTCTTGATGGTAGCAGTTTATGTGAAACGAATACATGGACTAGAGATGAATGTTCATGGAAGAGAATGTAGGAAGAGTTATAAAGGACCTTATTTTTCTTTGTCCAACTTTGTACCTTTTTCTTGGATGACTATAACTTGTGAAGGGAATTAAAGCTTTTGTTTTGTTTAAAGAACTTACTAGGAACCTTAACTTATTGTTGTATGTGTGTTGCATTACCTATATAACTAATATTGTAAATATTATGGAAATTCATGTTTGGTACGACAAGTAAATGAATGCAAGTTTTCAAAATTAATATGAGTGACGACATCAGAACATTCATTATATACAATGTTGATTACTACGAAGAGGCTCGCATATTCAACAAATGTTTTAAAATAAAAATTTATGTCGTATTTTCTATAACAGTAATTCTTTAAATGGATTCCACATGAAGTAACAAACTATTAGTAAACTTGCGATATAACTTAAGCATAGGACGGGTATTGTTATTAGGGTGTTACACTTTCAATCAAATTTTGATCTCTAAACTCACATGGAAAGACCTTATAGTGTTAAATTCACCAATGAATCTTGCTTAATATAGGATCTATCTTCCACGATGATTGGTTCAAGTAAATTAAGAGGTGCTTTGTATCTTTTGGATCAGCACATCCAAGTTCCATCACATCTTATGATTGTTAATAATAACATTTCCTTTTCTAATTTAGTTTTATGGCCCTTTCACTTTGGTCATGTCTCTTAGGATAGATTAGTTATATTAAAGAAACAAGTTTTAGATATTATAATTGATAAAAATGTAGTTTGTGATATATGTCATTTGTGTAAATAGAGGAAACTTTTCTTTACTTTGAGCAATAAAAAGGCTGGTCATATTTTTGAGTTACTACACATGGATGTTTAGGGCCTTTTTCACTTAATTCTTTACATGGTCATATATTCTTTTTTACAATAGTTGATGACTTTTATTGCTTCACATGGGTTGTCTTACTCAAATCCAAGTTCGAAGTAGCTTCTCATATAAGAAATTTTGTTTCCTTGATTGAAAAGTAATTTGAAAGTTCCATTAAGATAATATGAAGTGATAATGGCATTGAGTTTTCTCTAGCAACTTTCTTTGCTTCTAAACGAATAATTTGTTAGACTAGCTATGTGGCTACTCTTGAGAAAAATGGCAAAGAAAAAAAAATCAAACATCAGCATATTTTAAATATAGTAAGAGCATTGATGATTCAGTCCAAGGTACCTATGTTCTTGTGGTGTTGCTATCACGCATGTTGTATTTCTTATGAATCATCTTCCCTCTAAACTCATAGTTGACAAATCACCCTATGAATTACTTTATGAAAATGCTCCAAAATTTGCCAACATCAAAGTCTTTGGTTCTCTGTGCTTTGCCTCTACATTTCCAATAAGTACATCAAAGTTTGATGCTCAAGCTAGAAAGTGTGTTTTCCTTAGTTTTATACTTAAAACTAAAGGATATACAGTTTATGATGTGTATTCCAAGCATATTTTAATCCTATATCTTTCCTTTCACACAGAAACTAGTTCTTTCCCTAAATGGAAGTATTTTGATAATTACACTAATTTGCCAACAACATAACATCATACTTCTGTTGATCCAAATCCTACATCAGTTCCAGCTACAGCAAATGCACCCCTTTAATGATCCAGACCCAAGAATCCCCCTTCTTACTTATTTGATTATCACTATCAGCCAATAACAAATCTCTCTACTTCTTATACAACTCCTTATCCTATTCAGAATTATGTCTCGTATGCTTCTCTTTCTCCTACCAACAAATTGCTCGTTACTTTTTTATCTTTGGAAACTAAACCCTCCTCATATGCTGATGCCAGCAAATAACCTTGTTAGGTTGATGCAATGTAGGATGAGTTGAAAGCTTTAGATGCAATGTAGGATGAGTTGAAAGCTTTAGATGCAAATTAGACTTGGATAATTGTGGATCTCCCTACTGGTGTTATTCCCGTTGGAAACAAATGGGTATATAAAATTAAGAGAAAAACATATGGAAGTATAGAAAGATATAAAGCATGCCTTGTTGCAAAAGGCTACACACAGACAGAGGGAATTGGTTATTTTGGGACTTTTTCCCTGGTTGTAAAAATTATGACCATTTAATTGGTTCTTGCACTTTCCTCTATTAACAATTGGTTCATTCATCAACTTGATGTGAACAACGCTTTTCTACATGATGATGTTCAAGAAGATGTGTATATGCTCCTACTTCAAGGGATTTCTCATGATTCTCCTCACAAAGTGATAGCACCTTGGAAGATGAGGAGAAACTAGTTCAATGGAGGCTAAAGTGATGTTGAATTGGATGTGGAAATAGAGTATCTTAGGCATCACTCCTAGGAAGATAAGCCATGGTTGCTCTGCCACCTTGGAGTTCCAAGGATAAGGAGGTTCTCACCTCAAGACAAGGCTAAAGGAGAGAAAATTTCAGAGAAAATTTCACTTTGAAAATTTTGATTTCAATTAATGACTCAAAGTGTCTCAAAATGACTACAATATGGTCTATATATAGACTAAAGAAGCTGCATCAATGTGGGCTTTGAATTAGCTTCCTTCCTTCCCTAAAATGGGCTTGGATTGGCCCAAAATACAAGTCATGTTTCTAATCACTATGCAGCACCTAATTAGGCCTAGATTAGCCCAAGTTATTACATGCAAAAGGGTGCCCAAATCCTATACACATAGGGTCCTCTATTCATACTACAAGAAACCTAATCCTAAACTATACATTATGATTGGCCCGTAGGCCTAATGGTCCTTTGCACCTGAGACCTCTCCATCATAAAGTTTACTATCTTCTTAAGTCATTATATAGACTTAAGCAAGCTACCCACAAATGGTATAAGAAATTAACATCTCTTTTTCTCACTTTTGGTTACACTCAAGCTAGATCAGATTTTTTCCTTGTTCACTAAAGTGTCCTCCATCAATTTCTTAGTTCTTCTAATATATATGTTGATGAGATCATACTTTTCGGGAATTTTTTAGGTGAGCTAAAAAGGTGAAAAATATTTTACTTGCACACTTTGGGATTAAGGACCTTGGCATACTCAAATATTTCCTTGGTCTAGAACATGCTCACTCTAGCAAAGGGATCTCCCTGTGCCAGCGGCAATATTGTTTGGATCTTATCAATGATGTCGACCTTTTAGGTTGTAAACTTGTTTCTACTTCTCTTAATCCATCATCAAGATACTTGTCCCTTTTATTCAAATTTTCTAACATATAAACATCTAGTGAGCAAGTTGTTAAATCTCACCACTACCTGACCAAACACTGCATTTGCTGCCCAACAACTAAGTCAATTTTTTGGATAAAACCTATTGAGTTGCATTTCAAGGCTTCACAATGTGTGTTGTGATATTTGAAAGGTTATCCCGACCGTGGTATTTTCTTCCCTCACTCTTCTTCTATTCAACTAAAGGGATTTAGTGATGCTGATTGGGTTGGTTGTCCTGACACTAGGCACTCCATTAGTGGGTATTGCTTCTTGGAAATCCAAAAAACAACCTACAACTGGAAGATCATAGAGCTATAGTTTTTGCCACTTATGAGTTACAGTGGTTTACTTACCTACTGTGCGACATACAAATCACATGTGCTAAATAAGCTGTGTTGTATTATAACAATCAAAGTGCTCTCCACCTAGCTACAAATCATGTCTTCTACGAACACATGAAGTATTTAGATATCGATTGTCACATTGCCCAAGAGAACTTGGCCTTATGGAATTTTTTCTTCAATTTTATCATGATCAAATAACTGATATTTTTACCAAATTCTTCTTACTTTCACAGTTTTAACTTTTTGTAGAAAAGCTAGGATTGGTTTACATTTACCATCCACAGCTTGAGGGAGGGTATTAACCACTACACTATTAGTTATTTGATTATGATAGTCTGTTAGTCAGTGGTTAGTTATATTTTTTGGGTTAGTGAAATATATGGAATAAAGTTCATCTTTCACCTTTTTCTCTCATTATGGTCATTTTCTAGGTTTCTTTCTTCTTCCTAGTTTGAATATTTTTATTTTAATTCATTTAATTCCAAAATTTTGAAAGTGTTTGGTGTTTTTTTAATAAAAATATCTAATATAGTTGAATTTATTTGAGCATATATTTTGATATACAAACTCTTTTTTGAATGGTACCAATTGAAAATAAAATTTTATTCATATTACTTTCATACTAAAAAGTTATAGACCTTTTACATTCCATTTCCAGTGTGCATGTAAAGTTAGTTATATTGTACTGAATTTTGCTAATAACAAGTTATCTTTAAACATACATATCTCACACTAGAAAAAAAAATTCAGTGGAACCAATTATATTTGAAATAGATCATGAAATGGTTTGTCACTACTTATTTTCATAATTTTACATATTAGATTTATAAGTACTTCATAATGAACAAAAAATCAGAATCAAGTATGTTCATAACTCTTATATAGCATCTATCAACTTTGATTGTGCCTATCTTCGTCTAGATATTTCTAGTTCAAGAAAAAAATTATATTGTTAGAAATCTTAGCATGTCTATTTTTCTATGGTAAAACATCATACCTTATATTTAGGACTCATTCCTATATTTGATTTAAACGATCGGGTTTGGATGAGCTTTCTCTATTTTTTTTCACAAAGTTGAAATATGCATATCTAAAGATATGTTAATCTGATTGTTATGATTTATGTCATATTAGAAAGATCATATGATGTATTTTTTTATTATGCCAAAATATTTTCTCTTAATAAAAATTATGTCAAGAGTAATGCACATGAAAAGGTTGGACTTTATGTCAACAAAGGTGCACAATATGAGTAACATGAGATGGTACTATAAGAAAATACCATTATGAAAATACTTGATTTACATGCGGTGTACAAAATGATGCTTAAAATATAGTTCAATGGAAAACAAAGAAATCAAGGTATGAAACCATGGTTGAACTGTTAATTGTTTCATGCTATTTTTCTTACATTATTTTTGTGATTTCCTTTTAAATGTCAATTTCTTAATCAAATGATAAATGAGATTATGTTATTTTTGAAAAATGGTATGATGTTTCTCTCACATCTTTATATGTTTGTTGAAATTTTTTTTGGAAAATATGCTTAACCTTGATAAGCACGTAAATAATTTGATGCTAACTTAGTGTTTGATGCATAAGGTAAAGCTTTTTTTTAAAAGAAAAGATTTGTAGCATAAAAAAAATTCAAAAAGAAGAGGATAATTCTCGCTCATACATTTTATTATTGTTATTCTTAATGTACTAATGAGCTTGGTGTAAGAGAAACTAAAAGGAGAATTTGAGATGAATGTAATTCATGAAAAAAAAAAATCTTCTTTGGCTTGCAAATTATATGAGAAAGGTCTCAAATTTTTACTTATCAAGAAATTACATTAAATATCTATTGAGAGAGCTTATTATAGAAAATGCAATGTCAATGGAGAAACTATACATGTTGAATAAAACATCAAAAGCTTGTTCAAGCACGGTGTGAAACAATTATATAAGGGAGATAAAGCGGAGAAGAAGAATACAAGTGAAGGTTGCCGAGTTTCTTGAAAAATCCATAGTGTCTTGCTATGCGAGAAGGTAATCTCCATTACTCTACTCTCTACAAGTCGTATTGAAAATGATACTATTGATAACAATGTCTCTTAATAAAGCTCATTCTAGAGAAATACCCTTTTGGAATAAATATACTCCTATCTTTGTATGTCTACCATCAAGGTTTTTGAAAAATCAATATTTGACATTTTGACAATGTTTGAAAAAGAATATAAAAATATATTTTCTTTGTTAAAACTCTTTTGAGAGGAAAGTTTTTATTTTATAAGAATTAAAATTGATTTTTTTATACTCAGTTGCACATATCATGAGATAACGATTTATGTTTTAGATTAAATCTATATATAAAGAATCATGAGCTTGGGCCTAAAAGAAGCATAAATATAAGAGATGAACAAGAAAGAATTTTTCTCTCCATAGAGAAGGATGGCAGTTTTGGGGTTAACATGATTTCTATAATTGGAGAGTTGGTAAGAATTATAAAATGCTAAAAGATGAGAAAGCTCCTGGAAGTTGATTAAAAACCAGGAAAAAGTTATTACTGAGAAAGTTTAGCATAGCCTAGGTGAAAACATCAAAAATATGTTATGAAAAAAAATGTAGAGAAGACAAAGATTGATAAAGAATGGGAGCATCTTCCTTGCTTGTCCGAAATGAGAAATTTGTTTCTAGGAAAAGATGTTTCTATAACATATCCCCTACCAAAAGTTCAAATCAAATGAACTTGAATTAGCGTTGAACTTTCTAAAGGCTCTTAGAAACTTGAGTTACTAATCAGTCTAAGTGCTAAGCATCCTCTTCAACATGCCAACTTCAATCTTGCAAGCATACCACACTGGATATTTAATTATTGAAGTGCAACATGCTAATGAAGCAAACTCTGTTATCTTTCACAAGAAAGTATCACAAGATACATTTGTTGAAGCCACTACCAAAAATGATTATAATGAAAGCAATCTAAATCCAAGGTAGAAACCAAAAAGAAAGAGAATTAAGAATCTAACACTCCTAGGAAGCCTTTCTCTTATTCTTTCTTAATCAATATCTAGACAAGCAAAGTTGGAAATTTGACTATTTTAATCTATGAGTGTTTTTATTAAATATTTAAGTTTTCAAGTTATCTCTACAAAATCTTGTTGAGAAAAGTATAGAAACGAAATTGTTGAGAAAGGAAACTTCTTGGAAGTATTGAAGGACATCAACGACATAAGTAATATATGATGGATTACATTCTCATTGTTTGAAGATGGCGACAAATTAAAGGTCATCCTTTTATGTTTGTATGTCTTATCCAAATGATATTTTCCCCTATTTATAGGTGTCCAAAATGGAGAACTTTTACTAATTCAAAGGAACTAACTCGACTAACAAGTGGTGAAAATACATTCTTTTACTCAATGTTAGTTTTCTCTTTAACTAGGATAAAAGGTGCTAAAAATTTGCATACCTTTCTTAGGTCTTTCTAAAATATCTTTTACTATATAACTTTGAATTAAATAAATTTTTCTTATAGATTTTAATCACTAATTACCCTTCCTAATTAACACATAAATTAGGGATTAATATATATATATATATATTTTATTGTGCTAAATTATATTTTCTTAAAATATTTCTAAACCTAAATTTTTAATTTCTTTCTAAATTTTCTTATTTACAACAATTTATTTTAGCTTTTATATTAATTTGAAATACCATTTCTCTACTTTTCTAGATTCCATTAGGGGTTAAATTTTAGTTTTGAAGCTCTAAAATATTTTTATTTGGAGTTGGTTAACAGTAATAAATTTAATTTATATTAGATAATCAAGTATAGGACTTTGATGGATTTTATTATCTTGTTTGTTTTTTTAGTATATTTTCTTTTAAAAAAAATTGCTAGCTTCCAAATTTAATTGCATATGTTTTGACTTATCTGAATTTTTCAACTATGGAAGCACTTGATTTTGAATATCAAATTCAGCTACAAATTTAATTTACTACGTAGGCTTCCTAGGCTTCCTAGTGTAATTTTTACTAAGTTTTTGGTGACTTTTCTCCTAATAGCATTAGATGGTGATTTGTGGATTTACTTGCCCTAATTAAAGGATAGTGTGACACTTCAATTGAGTTTGTTTATAGCTAGAAAGAAAGCCGAGCATGCTATAAACAAAATTGAAAAGAAAATCTGATCAAATTTGACTAATATTTGTCATATATTTTAAAATTATTTTTTTACCATATAAATCAAAACAGAACACAATTACTTAAAAAGTGAAATGATTAAAAAAAAGAAAATAGAAAAACGCTAAAGGCAGTTGCTAGCAAGAAGAGAGACCTTCAAAAGAGTTTATATAAATTCCTGACCAAATATCTTAACCAAATGATTAAAAAAAAGAAAATAGAAAAACGCTAAAGGCAGTTGCTAGCAAGAAGAGAGACCTTCAAAAGAGTTTATATAAATTCCTGACCAAATATCTTAACCACCTTCCTATCCAATTCCATCCTACCCTTCTCTCTCCCCCTTCCCTTCTTTTATATGCTTTCTTTCATGATTTCATATTTTTCCCCTCCAACCCCCATCATCTAACTATCCATTCAGTTAGGCTTCTCTGTCTCTTCTTTAACAAAATTATCCAACTCACGTCTACCCCTTCATTGATACATATGGGTCAGAGGCCTATCAATACCTTTCCCAACGAGCAACACCTTGTCCTCAAGGTTAAAGTATGCGAACGTTGATTGAATAAGGAAAAATTCTTCCCAAGTATTATCATGATTTGGTAAATGAGCCCACCTGTTTAGGATTTCAGTATCTCCATTCGCAAGTTTTCTTGTGGCTTGAACTACCTCTAGAGCAACTTGTAGTTCTCATTCTACATAAAGAAACCTAGGGAGTTGTTGGCTTGGGATACTAGCTGGTGAAGCATGCTTCAACTGGGAAGCATGGAAAACTAGTTGTACCCTTAAAGATTTAGGTAATTGCAACATATACGCAACCACATCCACCTTCTCCAAAATCTTAAAGGGACCATAAAATTGTTGACTAGTTTTTCATTAAGTCTTTTAGCCAAAGACTTAAGCTTATAAGGTCGACTCTTCAAGTAAGCCATGTCACCTGCTTGCAATTCAACTTCTCTTCTTCCTTTATCTACATACTTTTTTATTTTGTTTTGTGCCTTTAGCAGATTCATCTTTAACTCGGCTAATATGTTTTCAAACCACATGAGTAGTTGATCAACTTCAGCCACGATAGTACTACTCTTTCAAAAAAGGAATAATGGAAGAAGGATCTTGACCATAAAATTCCTGAAAGGGACTTATTTTGATGGATTCATTGTCAGAAGAATTACACTAGAATTCTACCCAAGCCATCCACTTAACCCAATGATTAGGATGATTATTGACAAAATAGTGTAGATATGTCTCCACTGTCCGATTAGTAACCTCGGTTTAACCATCTAACTAAGGATGATATGTTGAATTAAACCAAAGTTTAATGTCAAAAAACCTGAACAATTCATTCAAAACATACTAATAAAAACATGATGTTGCTGTCAAATGTTGCTGCCACTCCTTTAAAAGTATAAGGGTGTTACAAGGGGATGAAATAGGCATACTTACTTAAGCGATCAACAACTACCATAATGGTGTCAGCCCCTTTAGACTTGGGTAATCCACCAATAAAATCCATGGAGATGTCCTCCTGCACATGATTTGGAATATGTAGTGGTTGTAGTAGACCCACAGGTTTGAAAGTTTGGAATTTGTTCTTTTGACACACAGAACACCCTGCCATAAATTGTTCTATGTCTGTTTTATGTCTCTTTTCATACCATTCCAATAGAAAACCATAACTAATCTCTTATACATTTGGGTGACTCCTGAATGGTCCCCCATGGAGATGCATGAAATTCCTCTAATAATAGAGGAATCCTTGCTGACTTAGATGGTAAAACCAATCTTCCCTTGTACTATAGGTAGCCCTTAGCTACTGAGTAACAAGGATGGGCCTTGGGATGTTGTATCATTTCCTGAAGAAGGTGATTCAATGAATCATCTATGAGTAACTCCTTAGCCAACTCCACCAAATCAGAGTTAGTCATCATAGAAATTGCACGGCAATCCATCAATTGAGATAATGCATCTCCAGATCTGTTCTTAGAACCTAGTTTATATTTCATTTCAAAGTCTAACCCCAATAGCTTAATCACCCACTTCAATTGATCCCCCACTAACACTCGCGGCTCTAATAAACACTTTAAACCTTTTTGATTTGTTCGAATAATAAAATGGTGTCCTAGTAAATATTGACACCATTTCTGCACAGCAAAAGCTATGGCCATAAGTTCCTTCTGACAAACTAACTTTTCCTAAGACTTGGTTGAGTGTGCTTAACTATGAATGCCAATGGTTTGCCTTGTTTCATAAGCACTGCTCCTATGTCGTACCCATAAGCATCTATTTCTATTTCAAAAGGAAAGTCAAATTTTGGCCTTATTAGAGTGGGAAAGCACACGATAGCCTTCCTTCTTAAGCCTTTCAAATGCTTCTTGGGTCTCTACTTTCGCAAGAAAAATTATTTTTCTTCAAAAGTTATGTTAGGAGCCTCGAATAATCCCATAGCCTGCCACAAAATGCCAGTAATAACCTGTCAAACCAACAAAAGCCCCTTAAGCTTCAAATGTCTTTTGGAACCGGTCATTGTTGCATCGCTTGAAACCTTTGAAGGATCAGCTTGAATGCCTTCAACTATTATAATATGTCTAAGGTACTCCAACCGATTGACCCCAAAGCTATGTTTTTTGTAATTAACCCACAATTTGTTATCCTTAAGTAATTGGAATATCGTTCTTAAGTGTTGAAGATGAGAGACAACATCATGGTTGCTTGGAATGTAGAAGGTGTGTTGGTCAACCCAAATAAAATTACCAAGTCTTCATAATGTCCTTAATGTGTTTGAAAGGATATTTCGGGAATGTCATCTTCCTTCATGCAAATTTGGCGGTACCCGAACTTCAAGTCTAATTTAGATAATATAGTCGTTCCTCCAAATTCATCCAATAATTCTTCTATCACCAGAATTGAAAATTTATTAGGGACACTGATGTTATTGAGATCTCTATAATCAATGCAAAATCACTAAGTTTTGTCTTTCTTCTTTACTAAAATTAAAGGACTCAAATAAGGGGCTAATGCTTGGCCTTATCATCCCTATAACTAACATGTCACGCATAAACTTTTCAATTTCTTATTTATGAATATGGAGGTGTCTATACGATCTAACGTTAGAATTTAAGCTCCTTCTTTTAGTACAATGGAATGATCACACTCTTTCTATGTGGCAATGTTGTTGACTCCTTGAAAATTCTCTTATACTTTTGCAACTGGTCTTGGATGCTTTCAAGTGATGTTGCTAGATAGACAACGGTCATCATCCCCAACTCTATATAGTAAGTCTCTGCCTCATTGCGCATCTTTTTTATCATTTCTTTCAACGATGCTACCATCCTTGAAAGAGATGGATCCCCTTTGCCTTAATAACCCTCCCGCCCTCCTATATTTCTAGCAAATGTTATCCTAAGTCAGCTGTAAACTTACCCAAACTTTTCAACCACTCATAGCCCAATATCACATTGACCCCAAGGAGATCAAAAAGGAAGAAATCTTGGAGAATTTTCGAATTAGGTAGTAGTAATTCCACTCCTCAACATATTCCTTCGCTTTCGAATCATTGTCCATTTCCTACTTCCATGAAGTATCCTCTGGTTGGGTCCGTAGAGATTTTAAGCTCCTTAATTAACCTAGGATATAAAATATTATGAAATGCTTGAGAGTCTACTAAAATAATTACTTTCTTTTTCTTTATATTTTCCCAAAGCTTTAAAGAGTTCTTAGAGGTCATACCTCCTATACTGCTAACATTTAGTTGTAGATTCACTTCTTCTTCTATTTCCCCTTTCACTAGACCCTTCAACAACTCCTCTTCCCCTTCTTCTGCTACTCCCAAGAGGATGACATGTAATTACTTGTTACGACATACATGGCCTAGAAAATACTTCTCATCGCAACAAAAACAGAGCCCTTTCCTTCATTTATCATTTTCTTCATCCTCTATTATTCTTTTAAATCCTAACCCCCTTCTGTTGCTGCTGATAGTTCTTTCTTCTCGAGCTTGGAAATTTCCACTCCTATCATTAAAGTTATCAGCTCTAACTCCACTACCCTATATATTATGCGTTGTTTAGCCCCACTACTTGGATCTGTTATTCCTTCTTTAATTCTTGGGTTGTCTTAGACTTCAGCCTACCTTCTGGACAAAGTAGGCCTTGAATTAGAAGGCCCAATGCCATGAGGTGAGGACCCATAATAATGCCCGAGGACTCCATTCCTTTCCTCCACCTTCCATCTTATTCTCATCAACGTGTGCAAGTCCCCCAAACTCATTAACCTCACCTTTACTTTAATTTCTTCTTTCAGTTTATTCATGAAGGCTCCAAAACTCATTAACCTCACCTTTACTTTAATTTCTTCTTTCAGTTTATTCATGAAGGCTCCTTGCAGTATTTCTTCATCAGCCAATTGTAACGAAGCAGAAAGTAGTTCAAATTGTTCCCTGTACTCCATCACAAAATTCCTTTGTTTCAGCCCATCAATACTTCATACGAGTTCTCCGAGCAGGGCATCTCAAACCTTCCTAAAACTGCTTTTCGAAAAGTCAACCATATAATAACTTCCATTCAAGGCTCCCACCATTGGAACCAGTTCAATGCTTTTCCTTCCAAGCATACCACCGTTGTATCAACTTTTTCTCCATTAGGAATGCAGTTTACTTTAAAGTACCATTCTACTTGATGGTTATCCATACGAATCTTCTCTCGTAAAATACAACACCTCCACTTTTTTATCTCTTTCCTGCCTTCGCATCTCCTCATTGCCATTGGGTGCACTATCACGGTGTCCCCCACCTCTAATACTACCTTCTTCTTCCCTCTCTGCTCGTGCATTTCACAACACAATTTCAATGGTGGAGTTCATCATCTCCTCCATTTGTTGACTGATGGCCTCTTGTAAAGAAGCCTGCATCCTGTCCAATCTTCATTCAACATTTTCAATGGGATTTTTCATACATATTAGGACCATTCAAAGGCTTCCTAGGATTAGGAGCTTTGATACTAGCTTATTAGAAATTAAAATTGATTATTTATTTATATAAAAATATAAAAAGCTCTAAATCACACTAGTCAAAGCAAAAGATAATTACTCAAAAATTGGAATGATAAAAGAAAAAAAAATAGAAAAAAATATTCAAGGCAACTACTAACAAAAAAGGAAACCTTCAAAGGAGTTTAAAGATATCCCAACCTTAATATCCTAACCACCCTCTCTATCAAATTTCATCATTCCATCTTCCCTTCTCTTTTTTCCCTTTCCTTCTTTTTATTTTCTCTTTTCATGATTCTATATTTTTTCTCTTTAATCCCTATCGTTTAGTCATTCAGTTAAGCTTCTTTATCTCTCCTTTAACAAAATTATTCAACTCACATTAACCCTTCATTAATATACATGAGTTAGAGGGCTATCAATTACAAACTAACTTTAGTCTAGTTATGTCTTTTTAGTTAATTATTGATTTAATTTTGACTTTTTTAAATATGAGATGGCCTTGTGTAATCTAGATGAAAAGGGAATGTGATTTACTTTTGGCAAAACTGTAAATGGGTTATGTATCTTGATATATTTTAATTAGTAAATAATTATCTAGTTTTAGGTTTAGTGTATGACTATTTTTTTTCCTAGGATTAGAAAATTATTTCTTCTTCAAATTTTATGTATTTATTTAGTATTTAATATGAAGTATTAGTTTATGTATTAACTTTATGAGAATTTGTTCAAATAAATCACAAATTATACGTAGATTAATTTCTAGGCCATTTAACACTGATTTTTTTTATAAAAAATCTATTAATTGTTATGAATTATTTTTCTAAATTTTTATCCCAAAAATTTGATGATTCTTATATATTTTTAAACTTTATTTGAGTTTAAAAATTCACTAAATTTTGCTAATTATATTTTGAAATAAATTCTAATAGACGGTATTGTATTTATACCGTCTTTGATAGAGCAATTTATCATTTATTTCAATTCATTCTAGAAAAATTGAATAATTCTGAACCATTTATTAAAATACTATAATTTATGAAATTATTAGAATTATAGATCATATTTTATAAAAATTTAGAAATAAATATTACTAGCTATTTTTATAATTTGTATATTTAAAATAAAAAATTCGAATAAACTGAATTATATTTCTAAAATAATTGTATTAAATGTTTAAAAATTTAAAAATAAAATTGTTTTGGAATATATCTTAAATAAATTAAAATAAACTTTATTAGTTAATTTTACCATCTAACTATTATTTTTCTACTAAAAATTCTAATTTATTATTTAAAACTTATCTAAAGCTATTTCCACTTTTAAAATAGTTGAAATAAATATATTTGATGTTCTCTATTTTTACGATAAATGGTTAGTTATGAATTTTGCCATAATGCTTTCCAAATAGCATTTATGTCAAAACTCTATATTTTAAAGGCAGCATTTTATTTCTACTATTGCAAGCTGTTTATAAGAGTTTTGATAGCTTTGTGTTAATTTATTTCTTACCATATTTCCAATTATATATTTTGAAGTCTTATGTAGTTTTTGTGAGATGTTATACAAAGCCAACTTTTCAGATATACAGTCTAACCAGCTGCTTAGAAGTATTACAGAAAGGTTATGGTACAAAAGGCTTTTCCAATTATCAAAACTTTTGTCACACAAAAAAAGAAACTAAAAGTATGCAAAGGAAGACATAGGAGGTTGTTGAAGTTGTTTCTCCACAAAACTGGTCTTCCACCTAGATCAAGGGCTTGTAACATTAATTAATCAAAGAAAAAGTTGTTCTAAGAGTTCAAAGGTCTTCATTTTAGAGCTCAAGTATAAATACAAGACTCAAGGCTCTGAAAAAGATGGAGAGGACATCGCGGTCAAAGCTAACAGTATCATCATCTTCTTCTTCTTCTTGCTATCCTCTAGATGTTTATAAAAAATACCGCGTCTAAAGTCTGGAGAGACTTGTTTGCTAAAGAATACTTGCGAGAGTGTGAACTTAAGATTTTCCATACATTGCTAACCTTAGTGAAATTCTTGAAAGATGGTCAAGGATTGAAGTAGCCATTTGTTTTGTAAGAATGAACCAACATAAATTTCTGTGTAACCAAACAGGCACTAATGGTTTCTCAATTTGTGATGAAGCATCCTACTTTATGTTTTGCAATCAGAGAGCTGTGAATGAACTTTTCCTGTAGGAGATGAGCCAGTAATTTTTCTACAATAAATTTCTGCAGTCTTATCTTAGGTGAGTTATGACTGAGATATGTATATTTTATTTTCATGTTTGTGACGAATCGTATATTGTTTGCGGTTACCAATGGGTACATTATTGGTGAGCATGGTTAAATCATTAGTGGATATCGAGAATGAATTGATCTGACATTGATATATATATTATAACATGGGAAAGGCTGTCTTGCTACCCAGAGAGTGGCATACTTAATTTTGCTTAATGGGAAATCATGCTTTTTGATGAATTATGTGGTGTTTGAATTGTGTTAATTACAGTAATATAATTAATATGCATACACTATAATGCCTTTCTTAATTGATTCCTTAAGTACACATTGCCAGAATAAATTCATCTCTTTATTCACTTGTGATTGTTGGTTCTGACAATCCAAACTATGGCAATTAGGAGTACTCCAACACTTCTAGCGTAGCTATTTACAACTTTCTCTCAACCACAATGCCAACTTGAGTCTTCTAAGATCCTTATTCCATTTTGTGTTTTTATTTGAACAAAAGAACTTCGTTTGGTCTTTCTAGAAGAGACAAGACTGTGGCAGCAATATGCTTTGATGAAAGCCCTGCTTCTTCAATCTGATCTTGGGGTGATCCATGCTCAATGTACCTATCAGGAAGCATCATTGCTCTCCACTGCAAGTTCAACGGTGAGTTAGAAATGCACAAACAAATAAGAGACATTGTCTGAAGGAATAATAATATGAAAATGAAATCATGGAGGGAGTGATTTCTCCATAGAGGAAGGTTTTACCTTTAGAGGTCCATCCAGGATACCAGCTAAGCTTAAGAATTGTGAAACATGTGATCCAAAACCTCCAATAGAACCCTCTTCCACTGTGATGAGTATTTCATGTTCTTTAGCAAGTAGCTTAATAAGACTAGTATCCAAAGGTTTGCAAAACCTAGCATCAGCAACTGTCACATAAATGCCTAGTGTTTTAAGCATTTCTGAGGCTTGCCGGCATTGTCCAACTACAGAACCATATCCCAAAAGAGCAACTCCGCTGCCTTCTGCAAGAATTTTGCCCTTTCCTATCTACATAACAAAAACAGTTTCAATTTGGTCACTCAAGTGTGGATTGAGCATTCAATTTGGGAAATATATGTTAGTTACTTATGCTAACCTCAAGAGGGGTTCCTTTGTTATTGAGTGGCAAAATGGCTCCAATTCCATTTCCCCTTGGAAATCTAAAGCAGCTTGGTCTGTCATCTATGGCAGCTGCAGTTGCAACCATGTGCATCAGTTCAGCTTCATCGGATGGAGCCATGACCACCATGTTGGGCAAGCAAGCCATGTAAGTAATATCAAATGCTCCACAATGAGTTGGTCCATCTGCTCCAACCAAGCCAGCTCTATCCATAGCAAATCGGACAGGTAGTTTTTGAAGATCAACATCATGGACAACCTTCGTACCAAAATAAATCATAGTGGTGAGAATGTTATATGATAGGTTATTGCAAAGCAAAATGACACAAGAAAAGAGTTTGGTCTATTTTTATCTATTTATGATGTTGGCTCACCTGATCATATCCACGTTGCAGGAATGATGAATAAATAGCGCAAAATGGCTTAAGGCCTTCAGCAGCTAAACCAGCTGCAAATGTAACAGCATGTTGTTCCGCTATCCCCACATCGAAACAGCGATTAGGAAACCTTTTGTGGAAATAATTTAGGCCAGTACCACCACCCATTGCTGCGTGAATAGCCACTATCTTATGGTCTATTTCAGCTTCCTTTATCAAAGATTCAGCAAAGTACTGTGTGTATGAAAGTGTAGAGGATTTTTGCTTAAACTGGTGACCTGTTTTTGGATCAAACTTGACAACGCCTAAAAATTGTGAGGAAGTATGAGTATAATTAATAATTTCCAATCTTGATTTTGTTAAAATATAAAATAATATCCCTTTCTCACCATGCATTTTATCAGCTGCTACTTCTGCTGGAGGGTATCCTTTCCCTTTTTCTGTCACAACATGAATCAAAACTGGACCTGGAGCAGGCATTGCTTTCACTTTTTCAAAAATGGTGACCAGATCTTCAATGTTATGACCATCCACAGGACCTATGTAGTATAAGCCAAGCTCCTCAAAAAATGTAGAACCAGAAGCACTGATCAAACCTCTTGCATACTCATCTACTTTTGCTGCAACTTCATGTGTTTGTCCTCCAATTTGCTTAGTGAAGCACTTCAGTAGATAAAAATTAAAGTCAAATAAATGCCACAGGTATTGAAATTAGTCATGACCACTGAAACCATGATTTTGTTGACTACTAAAACAATAAATCTGTGAGGCTTACTTTTGCAGCTTCTCTAAGTTGGCGAAACTGGGTACTTGCTTGAATTTTGCTTAAAGCACTACTGAGGGCTCCAACTGGAGTTGCAGGGCCATCAAGTGTAGCAGTTGGTAAAGAAACTTGTTTGTTATCATTAAGTATTACTATCATGTTAGCATCAAGGAATCCTGCATTGTTCATGGCCTCATAAGCTTGGCCTGCTGTCATTGCCCCATCTCCAATCACTGAAATGATACTGTTGTTCTTTCCCAATAGATCGCGAGCAACTGCCATGCCTATCGATTTTTTGGTAACCGGAAACAGAAGAGGATTGAGAAATTGGTGTTCAATAAGTGAGATACAGGCATCTACACATAAATTTGATGAAAAATTTATTGGTCTTGGGATACAAGAATCTCACCAAGACCAGCAGATATACTTGTAGAACTGTGCCCTGCCCCAAAAGCATCATAAATACTCTCATCCCTTTTGGGAAAGCCTGCTAGCCCTGAAGTCTTCCTAATGGTATGCATCCTGGATCTTCTACCTGTGAGAATCTTGTGTGGGTATGCCTGCAATTTGGTAACTTCTTAGACCCTCTTACACATGGCATAAGCATAACAGTTGATAATAATGGAAATCAATGAAAAGGAAGCAAAATTTCTCAGAATGAATACACTTCACATATCTTCTCTTTGTTTCTTATTTAATTTTCTATTAGAAAACACAAGAACAAAGACTTACCTGATGACCAACATCCCAAATAATCTTGTCTTCAGGGGTGTTGAAAACATGATGCAGAGCCACTGCTAACTCTACCACTCCCAAGCTTGAGCTAAGATGCCCACCAGTTTTTGATACACTGTGCACAATATCTGCCCTCAGCTCTGCTACAAGTTGTTCAAGATCCTGACAAATAAAGCATAAATCATAATCTTACAAACTAACCAACAAAAATCATAGAAAATAACGGTTGTGTTAGCCACAAGCAAGAAATCTACTTTCTGCTATGCCATGGCCTTTAACATACCTGTGTAGACAGATTCTTCATGTGAAGTGGGTAATTGACTGTGTCCAACAATGGTGTTGCTGGTTTCTCCCCTGAGTAATTGATCTTCCACCCATCTTTCTCTTTCTTTATACTAGTCCTTTCCATTTCTCCGTCACCTGAACCACTTGCTGAAGCTCTCACACAGAACTGACATAGGCACAAACACAATCACATATCATCTATCATTGCACCACCATCATTTAAAAAAATATCATGGTCTTTTTTTGCAAACAAAAGGAAGAAGAGTGACCCATTATGAAAGCAACTGAAAACATGATTATCAATTGAAAAAATAATTACAGACATGTACAAGTGATTCACCAACCTGGTTTCTGCAACCATAGTTTGGACTTGGAGCTTTGTATATGTAGCATGGGAGCACATAATGGTTTGGCTTAACAAAGGTACCACACAAGACCATGGTTATTCAAATCAGTGTGAGAGAAATGGGTGAAGATGTTTCTATGTATGTAGAAAGTAAGACCAGAAAAGAACCAGAGCTAACCAACGTGGTGGTTCTTGCATTTAAACTCAGGTGCTGAACTCTTGTATATATATAGAGAGAGGAGAGAAACAAAACCAAAGCTGAAGAACTTGTTTGTTTAAATTTTATTTTTTAGTTTGTTTGGTCTAGTATTCTCCACTTGGATCTTTATTATTACTGTGTTATTGTTTCAACTGCTTCGTTTATTTAAAGCATTCGGAGCACCCAACTCTTTGTTAAGATATATAGTATAAAACAAAAAGAAGGAATCTAATTATACAATATATTTAGACATACTTTCGTATCAATTTTCATTTTTATTTTCTTTCTTTTAACATTATTGGTTCTTTTCTTTTATATCAAATTATTTAATCATTAATTTATATTATCAGCTTTTTGGGATATTTTAATATAAACCTTTAAAAAATAAATAAATGACCAGTTTAATTACTAATTTTGATTTGAAAAAAGGTTCAGTGAACCCTCCAATTTGGTGCCTTCTTTTTCAGATTTAGTAACGGCTCACTCACTCTACCATCTAAGAAAAGAACATGAAAAGGAGTAATTTTAATTATCATATATTTTAAAAATATTTTTTTTCTTTACTTTTATTGGATTTTTTATTTTATTATATTTTTTATTTTCTATCTTAGTATATTTTTAATAATACTTATTTTATATATTTTATTTATTTTTATCTTTTTCTTTCTATTATGTTATTTTCTCTTCTCTTCAATACATCCTATCCTATAGAATTAATATTTTTCAGAAAGAAAAGACCCACACATTTGTTGGTTGATGTTTACGGAACGACAAGTTCAAGTTTCAACTTTCAAGATTTTGGATATAAATTATTTTAATAAAAAATAGTCAAATTAAACATATGCTTCGGTGAAAGGACCGGATCCAGCCGCCGGAATTATATTTTACTATATTATTTTATATTGTAGCTACTGTTTAATTAGGTAATATTATATATAACAAAGGTCTTTAAAGAAAAAATAAATTCACTTTTAAATAATTAATATTGTTAGCATTATTGCCCTTAGTTTTATTTATATATTAAAATATTTAACATATTTATTAAAAAGTAAAAAATCAATATTTAATTTAATTCTTCAAAAATTTTATTTGTTATAGTTTAGTCCTTTAAAAAATAGTTAATAAAAGGTTTTTTAAAATTATATATGTAGGATATTTAAATTCTTCTATACATTGAAATGTAATAATTAAAGTATCTCAAGTTTATAATTTTTAGGAATTAAAATATTTATTAATTTTCATGGAGAAAAGTGTATCTTGTATTTTCTTAGACACTAATTTACATATTTATCTTAATAAAAATAAAAAAAATGTCTCATAAAGTTTAATTATAAGAAATAAATTTTTACATCATTGGATTATAGTAATTATTTTTAAAAAAGTATACCAAAATAATAGTATATCAAAATTAAACTTTTAATTTTACAAAATAAATTTTAATCAATAGTAAATTTAAGCTGAAATGATTATATTTATATATTTTTTCATAAATATGAATGTGGAAAAATTAATATATATATATATATATATATATATATATATTATTGTTATGATCAAAATCATCACTTTTAAATATAGTTATTTAGAGCATCTTTCAAGTTCATATAATTATATTGGTGCAAAATGTATATAATAGGAGTGGTTGTGAATTAGATTGCATCAAATCTAACTATTTTATATCTGAATTTCTATTCGATCCATCATAAGTCAGTTATTATAAACCTTATATATCAATTAACCTTCAAACAACCAAAGATAATCTATATAAAGTCGCAATCAACAATGTTTAAGTTACTGACTTTTTTGGCTGTAATTAATATTTGACTATGTTAAGAATGACTTATCCTACTTTTTTTTTCTATTCAATTTTTTAATAATTGCTTTTAAAGTCATAAAATATATGAGAAGCGACAAAAGACTAAATTTCAAACTAAATAAAATAATATAATTTGGAAAATAAAACATTGAAAAGTTACAAATGGTCAACTGTTAATGCAATATTAAAAACGTGTTTATATATATATGTGTAGGTTTGGAAATTGTTTAACCTTTATATTGATGAGGTATTTTAAGGTAAAAACTTAATTTTAAAATAATTTAAAATTTTAAAAATTGAAATATTTTGATTGAATATTTATTTTTAATAAATTTTAAATTTTATTTATTTTAAAAAATTATTTTAATATATTTAAATAGATAAAATTTAAAATTTATTTAATTTATTTTTATGAATAATAGTTTTTTTTAGTTCTCTCTATTATTTTTATTATTATTGTTCTTTCTTTTTTCTTTCACATCTTTCTCTCTTATTTCTCATCTCACATTTTTCATTAAAACAATATTTTTAATATTAAATAATATAAACATTTTTTTTTATTATTTTAATTATATATTTTTGTTGAATTATTATTTTGTTAATTATGTATATTTCTTGGATTATTATTTTGTTACTTATGTATATTTGTTATATTATTATTCTGTTTAAATATATTACATAATAAAAATATTTGTATATTTAAATTTTAAAATTTTTTGGTAAAAAAAGTAGAAATAAAATTAAAAAATTATCAATATTTAAATATAAAATTTTGTATATAGTAAAAATTAAATTATTTAATTTAAATAAAATATTTTAAAAATTTAAAATCTCTTATCCAAATAAGAAATTTTAAATATAAAAATTTAAATTTTTATCCAAATAAAATATTTTTAAAATAAAAATATTTAAATTAAATTTATTACAATTTTTAAATTTTTAAATATTTTATTTTGTAAATATAAATAAAATTATTTTTGAATGGTTAAGTTAAACACATTTAATATTCAATTAGGTTTGTTTAGTTAAATAAATGAATTCAAACTTAAAGTTAGCAAAGCTCAATTATTTAAATGAAAGTTAATTTTTTTTTATACTTTAATAATTCATGAACAGATTTTTTATATATTTATATATATAAATTCTCGTATAAATGTTTAATTTAAAAAAAGTTATAAATACCTACTTTTATTTAGAAAATTTTTTAAAATTCAGCTTTAAATTATAATTAAAAAAATTATTTAAATTTGATTAAAGTTAAATTTTAAGTAATTTTTTAAAAGAAAGAATTTTTATTTTTATTTTTTACTTTGCTTACGTGTTTATTTTTATTTTTAACTTAAAAAAATTATGTCATTAGTTTCTCGCTTTATTATTTATGTTTCACATTAATCTTTGCGATCTCTTTTAATAAAGATAATGTTGATCAATAATGCTAAATGTCACGATGTTAGATATTAGTTCACATGTACCTTATACAAGGATCAATCAAAAAGGATCAAAGAAGTTGTAAAAGTAAAATATTTAAAAATTTATTTACTAGTACTGTGAGAACAATGATGAAGATAAGAATAAATATAATAAGTAAGATGAAAAAGTTTTTAATATATTATATGATGTTGTTTAGGTATATTGAGAACATCCAACTTAATATTTAATAATAGAAATTAACACACCATTTGTAAAAATTAATTTCAAAAATTAATTTAAAACATAAATAATAAAATAAAAATTAATGACTTAATTTTTTTAATTAAAAATAAAAATAAAACATATTGACAATTTATATTTTTTAAAATATAAATATTAAATTTGTTTTTAAAAAACATGTTTGAATAAAATTTTTTATATATATTTTACTGAAAACTTGTTTTTAAATAAAAGCTATTAAATATAAATCATTTCATCAAATTCTAACTTAGATTAAATTTAATTAAAATAATTTAACAAAATAAAAAATCTTCCAAAATGAAAATTACAATAATTCTCACTATGTAGCATTAAAAGTTCGATGAATAAAGATCATAAATTATGAATAATAAAATGTAAATAAATTTTATTTAAAATATAAAATATTTTAATTAATTAAAAACAATTGTTTAATAAATATTAATTTAATAAATTGATAATTAATAATTAAATAATTATATCAATTAGAGTTATTTGTTGAACTAGTTCAAAATTTATTTGACATTTGATAATATTAATTAATTTACTAAACTTAGTTTATCAATCAAAAGAATTAAGCTTAAGTTAAAGATTTAATTTATTAAATAAATAAATTGACTTTATGTAATTTATATTTTGACTCGTTTATTTTATAGTATTTTTAATAACATTTTAAATTTTATAATTTAAATTATATTAGTATCTTTTAATCTAAAAATGTTTAATTGGAGATCAATTAAAGTGTTTAAATATTAATTTTTTTATTTATTGATTCATATAATTTAAGCTAATAAATTAAAGTAAACTCCATACATGAATTTTAATCAAGTCGAATTCCAATTAAAAATAATAATATTAAATATAATTAATTTTTAGTTAAATTAATTTTTATCGAATTGAATTAAATTATATTTAACTCTACTTATTTCTAATTTTAATATTAATATAAAATAATTTTCCTTTTATGTTAATACAAAATATATTATTATTTTATATCTTATTTTAACTTTACTTTAAATTTTATATTTATCTAGTCATTATTCATTTTTATATTTTTCAGAACTTTTTAAAAATTTATTAAATTTACCCTCACAACTGATTACACTGTTAAACTATTAAGAGAATCTGTTAATACAATAATTTATGCGAACATAAGTAGTGCATAATTAGTATTACAAATCTAATTAATGTTAATTCGTTCTCTCTCTTTTTTTTTCTTTTTTTTTTTAGATTCGCGCATTCTGTGTTTAATTTTTTCTTAAATGAGAAATATACCACATACAATTTTAGACAATTTTTAAAAATTAGAAGTGCTTTTCTAACAAGAAAAAACGAATATTCACATCAACGATTAATTAAAAAACTTCTTCTCCCAAAAAATAGATTTAATTACATTTTGATTCGTTAATTTAGATTATGTTTAATATTAATCCTAAAAATTGAACTATTTAAATATTTTGTTTTTAAAATTTAAAAAATTGTTTTTTTAAAAACTTTTTAAATATTATTTTTGATTTTTGTTTTTTAATTTTGAAACATTCTACCATAGGTTAGGATCGAACGAGTATACCTTTAAAAATATTTGTATGATCGTTACACTTACGTAATCAAACCTTTTTTTGTTAGAACCTAATGCATAAGGTAACAAAACAAGATTTTTGTATCAACCCTAGAGAGCATCGACTTGTATTTGTTTATGATTCATCCCTTTCAAAACTGGGATATTAAAAAACTTCATATTTATAATAGAAAATAGATCGCACATGACAAACGATTAAAAGAAATCATCTTTTATTTTCAGCAATAAAATCTATACATTTTCATCCTCTACAAATAAAACTTACATTACAAACAAAGATACATATAATTATTTCCATACTATTACTTTATTAAAATAAAAACCAACTTAAATTTTAAATTCACAACATATACAAAAAGTTCTAATTCTTACATTACATAAAACCTTCTTACAAATTTCTTCCAACATTTTTAAAATATCATAATTCGATACATTTTCTTAACACTGTATCACTTTTAAACGCTAAATTTTTTTTTAATGATTATAAAAGATAAATAATTACAGCTTTTATTATTATTAGCTTTTTTTTAGAAATCTATATTCATAGTATTTTTTTCGGAGGATATTTTAATAATAATTCGAACAGTCAAAATTTAATATATTTTGTATTGATTTAATATATTTTATGGTAATTTATATAACTAAAAAAATCCATAAAAATATATTTTTTAAGTGAAAATAGATGAATGAGCCTAAATAATCTAAAGTTTACCAATTCAGTAATTATCCTAAATCATTCATTTGAAAAGTGGACAAAATTATAATACTTTAATTTAATAAATAATAAATAATAAATATAAAAATAAACAAATAAAAAAATTATTTTCACTTTTTTCAAAAAATGTTAACAGAAAAAATAAAATAAAGAATAAACCATTTACTTAACTTTTTGAAATTAAGGTATTATTATATTATTCTTTTAAAAACTTTTTAAAAAAATTCAAAACATCACTATCTGTAAAATTGATAATATAAAACGTCAAAATTGATAAATATTTATATTTTAAAAATTAATATAGTGACAAAATATTTTGTATAGATAATATGACAATAATTAATATTGATAAATTAATTTAGCAATAAAAATATTTTAAGATGTGGCGAGACCTTAATCCTGAAGGAATAATATATTATTCTCAAATAAAATAATGTGATATTTTATTTAGAAATTAAAATTTATTAATTGAAAAAATATAAACTAATTAAGAAAAATGTCTACTAAATTATTCACAAATGATCTTTAGATATGAATGAATAGATTTCAGAGGTATGGTTGCTGATTTTGACAAATAAGAATAAATAATAGAAAAACTTTGAAATTACTGAGGCATTTATTTTTAACTTATAAAATAAATTGCCATCAGTCCATATTAATTAGAAGAAAAAATGCATAATAAGTAGCTACTAGTTTTTGAACACCCTGTAAAACGATCAAACTTTTAAGGATAATGCCTTACTCTATAAAACAGATGAGTTGCTGGAACTGAAAAATTCGAGGACTTGAGTGTGAATAAAAGCAAAACTTGAGAATTTTGTTATGTCATTATGAGTGGTGGTTAACTCTTAATATTTCATATTCAATTTATCATACCGCAAAACAAAATTATCGAGGTTCTATTGATAGGACATATAAGAGGAAGTTTACGTGTAAAAAGGATTGAGTGTATTCCTACATTTTATTTAATAATTTTTTATCCTATAAAATATGTTTGGTTGGATTCGCATTGAGAATCAATTTTTTATACCATACATAGTTCTAATGTAAAGCGTGTGTGACTGACTAATCACATTCAATGTTTGAAATCTCAAATTCAATCAAAATTTTAAACAAACAATAAATGTTGGAAGTAATAATTAATAATAGAGTAATTGAAAATAGTAATGTTTTCTTTATAGTTTTATTCTTTGCTTAGTAAATTAATTTGTCCAAAACAAAATTCTTTTACATGTAGTAAAGAAAAAAATTCAAAAATTATTTTCTAAATTGTAAATAGTTGCATAATTAATTTGAGAGTTTAAATTTGATAGGCAATTAAATTTACACACATATGTATGTACCTAGCTACCGTATTTTCTTATTGGTCGATCTTCTTGATAAGAATCCGTTGTTGAAAAATGATGTCTAAGAACATTTTGACATGTTTTAAAGGAACAATATTTTTGGAAGATAAGTGTCTAATTAAATTTATATTATAAAAGTATATCTTATAAGAATCATATAAAGCACTGCCACGAGGCCACGACCCAACTTTATTTTTGGGCATATTATTATGAATTTTGCCAAAACCCAAAGGAATTAATTCTTCCAAATACACTAAACTGATGTTGGAGATGCGCACTTAAATCAAATGGAAAGATCCTAGTCCTAGTTAACCGAAAAGCTAGTCTAAAATAAGGATATGGCTGCTCCAAAGTTCGGAGCTGCAATTTATAGGATAAACATTACAATAAAAAGTATATATATATATATATATATATATATATAATAAACTTTAAAATTAGTTACAATTTTAACTATTAATTTTTAATTGATGGTTATTAATGTACCTTAAACTTCTAGCGGAGTCAACTCCCTAACATAATCCGGTGTGTATGGATACACATAGGAATGCATATACGTATGTTTGAAACGTGTTATTAAATAGGTTTTTTATGAAAAAAAAATTCAGTCAAAAAAATGTGAAACCAAAACGGTTGGAGTACAAATATTGATAATATCCACTAGTAATATTTAACCTATCTGTATTACGTATCATCAATCGGACGAAAACTATGAGTTTCTTAATTAATTAAATTAATCAGAGGAACTCGATTAAATTATTTTATTAAAGTTGACAAAGGTTAGACCAGGAATCCATCTTCGATGTAATTAATAATATTTTCTTTTGTTTTTTTTTTCTAATATTTTACATAAATGGTTGGTAAATAATTAGTGAGAATTCTTTCTCTTTATAGTTTCATTTAGAGTTATAATATATTAAGAGATAATATTTTAAATTTTTATTTAGAGTGATAATATGTTAAGAGACAATCATATATTATTTTACATTATTAGATAGTTGTTGGTTGTAGCTTTAATTATAAATAAGAGATAATCATATATTATTTTAGAATATTAGATAGTTGTTGGTTGTAGTTTTAATTATAAATTATAATTATTAATTGTAGATTTAATTAAAGATTATTTTTTAAATTATTGTATGTTATTATATTATTATTGAATGATTAATATTAAATAATTATAAAAAATAATTATATTGTTATTGGATGATTAATATTAAATAGTTATTGATATTAATTCTTTTTTAATTATTGTGTTATTATTATTTGATCATTGAATGATTAATATTTTTTATTATATAATTATTGATTATTATGTAATTATTTTTAGCTATTATGTATTGATTTTTTAACGCTCTTTGATTCTATATATAATATATTTATAAAATTTTAATATACAATCTTTTATCTCTTCTACTTATTATCTATTTTCCTTTTAATTCTAGTAATCTTACGTTAGATCTAGCACATGTAGTACTCAGTCTCCTATATGTTATTATGTTAATTTTAGATAGTAAATCATCAAAAATCGAGTTGCACTAATGATACGTGGGAACTTAGTTTTCAAAGTAATGGTTCTTCCATAATATAGTATTTATCATTTTTCAACAATTTAAAAAAAAAAATTTAGTCAATGGTGTTGCTACACAAGAAGAATATGTTTCTTGGCATTTTCTATCTTGAAACTTTGGATAGGAAAACTATAAATGGTAGTCATAAAAATTGTTTACCTTCTTTGAGAAACATGATATTGATTAAAAGTTATTTCTAAACCCTCTATAAAACGGCAATTGATGATGAAGCCAACCACATTATAGCAAAAGTCATCAATGATTTTAAATTCTATGACAAATATAGTACACTAGTACGTAGTCACCTTTTCAGTCATATGCCTAATAATCTCTTTGATTTGTTTGTAAGTTAGCAAAGTCCGTTTGAAAAAAACTAGAAGCAATACATAGGATTGATGATACTGGAAACAAAAAAACTAGAATATGGTTGTAACTTCAAGTGGTAGATGACAAACCAATCATTGAACAAATTTGTGTATAGAAACTTGGTTGCCAGTATACTAAATGAAGGAATGTGGACATGCGAAATTTTCCAAGTTAATGGTCCAGTGGAAAAATTTCCTCCTTCATGAAATGATTTTAGGAACCTTCTCAATTATAAGAATAAAGATTTGAACTTGTAAGAATTCATTAGTTACATGAGAATTAAAGAGGAAAATCTCCTTAAAGATAAATATAAAATGTCTCACAAAACTTTTTAAATGCTAACTTCATTGAGTTTGATGGTGGTTCCAATAGAAAAAGGGTTTAAAAAAGGATAGTAACCTATGCACAATAATTGGTAAAACAAAAAGCAAAGCAAAACAACATGCAACATGTTAAAGTTAAGAAAAAAACATTATTATGCTATGTTTATGGAAAGACTAGATATAAAGCTTATTAGTGTAACATTTGCAAAGATGCATAAAATACAAAAACTAAAACATAATGGATAATAATTAAAAGCACAAGCTAATCTGATTAAAGGCGAAGGAGTCATTATTGCAACTTTGGTGGAAGCAAATTTAGTGAACAACACAACTGGATGGATACTTGACATAGGAACAACTAGACATATTTATGAAAACAATAAGTTGTTTCAAGAATTTGTAGAAGTTGCTGATAAACACATAGTCTATATGGAAAACACTAATTGTTAGACTATGTGGTAAAGAAAAAGTAATACTTAAATTAATTTTTGGAAAAACTTTAACTTTATCATTGTGTTGTATGTTCATTCTATGTGTAGAAACTTGGTATCTAAAACAATACTTAATAGAGTAAGTTTAAAAATTATGTTAGAAGCTAATAAAGTGGTTATTATAAAAAATGTAAAATTTGTAGGAATGGTGGTCTATTTATTTTCAACATCGTTGAAAAATTTAATAATGTTTCTACTTTTATTTATATTATGGAGTCTATTGATATTTGAATCTTAGAATCAGTGCATTCAGACTTGATAGACTTTAATATTTTGTTTGGATCATATGGAAAATAAGAAGGAAATAAAAACAAAGGAAAGATAGAGAATGAAAATAAGAAAGAAAAATGTGTTGTTTGAATGAGTTAAAATAGAAAGGGAAGGAAAAGACTTGTTTTGTTGAATCGATGGAAAAAAGAAGAAAATCAATATATTAGTAATATGAATTTTACTTTATAGAAATTTAGAAAAATAAAATTTAACTTTATAAAAATTTAATGTTTTTACTATATTTTTATTAATATAACTATTTTTTATTTTTAAATATTTTAAAAATATATAAAAATTTTAACAATTTAACATAATAAAAAATAAAAAAGTCCTTTTCCCCCTTACTTTCTCATCTAAGAGGAGGCAATCAATTTTTGTGTAGGCCTTATAAAAATTGGTTCCTTCCCTACTAGTTTTATGCGCAAATAAACAATGGAAAGACTTTACATACTTCTTTTTCCTTCCTCCCCTTTCTTTCCCTCCTTCATCCAATCCAAACATACCATAAAATTACTTTTGATACACTAAAGTTTATCTTCTAAGATCAAAAGATGAAACTCAAATATTTTATTTTAAAACATAAGACTAAGATAGAAAACTAATTAGATTGTAAAAAAAGTAGACTTAGATTAGATAGAAATGGTTAATACAATACAACTAACTAGCTTTAAAAAATTTTGTGAGAAAAATAGAATTTTACATAGTTTATTATACCTTATTCACGTTAAGAAAAAGATATATTTAAAAATAAAAATAGAATATTGAAAAATATGATAAATGCTATGTTACTTAGTTCTGGTAAGTCAAATTACATGTGGCGGAAGCCATCTTAACTCCATATTATATTCTAAATAAAGTGCTTCATAAACATCTATATAAAACAACTTATGAATTATGGAAGGATTAGTTTCCAAACTTATCATGCTTAAAATTACGAGGATGCTTGACTAAAGTTGGAATACCAAATTTTAAAAGAAAAAATATTGATATTAAGACTATTGATGTTGTCTTTATTGGTTATGCTTATGATAGTACTGCAGATAAATTTATATGCTTGAATGATAATATTTTAACTTAGAAATGCTATGATTTTTAAAAAATATCTTTCCTTATAAAAAAATATTAATGTATCTATAGACATTTCTATACCTATGTATGTGGATAATTTTGTTCCTATCTATATTTGAAGAGGAAATAAATTGAAACTAATTTTAAATCAAACTTTATAACTATTTTTTTTTAACTAGAATTCATGTTTTGTTGAAAGAACTAGTTTTTTCTTACATTTTAAAGAAGATCCTAAAACTTCCAAGTAATAAAATTTTCAAGTTCTTCTTTTTCAAAAAAAGTTATTAAAAATGTGTTAGACTCTATTATAAGTAATCATATTTGAAAACTAGTAAATTTACTAAGGTAGAAAAATAATAAACAGTAAGTAATTTTTTTTTAAAAAATAAGACCTAACGATTTTATAAAAAATATAAGATGAGATCGTTAATTAAAGATTTTATAAAAAGGTATGGTATAGACTTCTTTAATACTTATTCGTCAATTACTAAAATATCTACTATTAGAGTCATGATTACTTTCATTGTAATAAGTAATCTCTAATACATCAAATAATGCAAAAATGATATTTTAAATGGAGATTTAAATAAAAAATTATATAAAATAATCTGAAGGTGATGTTATTTCTAGTCAAGAATATAAAGTTTACAAATTGAAAAATTTGTGTATGGATTAAAACAGATACCAAAATAATAGTATGAAAAATTTAATAGTATTTTGATCAATCATGAGTTTTTTGTGAACATCTTAGATGTATATATATAAAAAACCATTTGAAAATAATTGCATTATAATATATTTATATGTAGATAATATGTTAATATTTGGAACTATTTTAAATTTGAAAAATAAAATAAATTCTCTTTTATACTTCAAATTTTAAATGAAATATTTAAGAGAAGTTGATGTGAATGAATTAAGATAAAGAAGATAAAATATATATTTTTTAAATCAATCATATTGTATTGAAAAATTGTTAAAAAAATTTAACGTTGTTATGTAATGTTAGCTAAACTCCAAATAATGTGAGTATATACTTGTAAAATAATATTCCTAATTAGAGTATGTCCTAATTTAAGTATGATAAAATTTTTGATAGTATTATATTTTCAATAAATTATATTAGACCTAATATTCAAATATTGTAAGCAGATTAAGTTGTTATACTTATAATTCTAATGATGGGCAATGAATTGTTTTGCATTGTCTTCTAAAATACTTAAATGGTACTATAAACTGGAGATTACATTTTTTTAAATTTTTTTCAATGTTAAAATAATTTTGTGATACTAATTAGGTGTTATATAATGAAGAAGTAAACTCCACCAGTTAATATAATTTTACCTTAGGTAAAGATGATATTTTTTAAAAATCTGCAAAATAGACTTGCATAGCATATCTACCATAAAATATGAATTTATTATTTTTAATTTAGCAAGTCAAAAGGAAGAATGACTAAGAAGTCTCTTAAGAGACATACCTTTATGGGAAAAAGGAAAGACACATGTGTTATTAAAAAATCGATTAAAATGATACTTTTTTTTTAATATGTAAAAGCTAACAAGAATCTTGCTAATTTTCTTGCTAAAGGATTAACCAAGACAATGGTCTTGGATTCTAAGGGGGATGAATCTTAAGCCTTGAACATGATTAAAGTATGATGGATATCCAATAGTTGGTCAAACTAAATCATATAATTATTCTTAAGCATTGTATTTCCATTCCTATGATATGAGATAATGCTTATTTGAAAATGGTATATAGTCCTTAGTAGTAGTGATTTTTGAAAGCACTTATATATCCATTAGACAGTGTCTTGAGACATACTTAATGCATTTATGAGGTAATGATTTTGAGACCCACTTGATGTACTTTCAAACAATGAAGTAAAATTTATTTACAATTGTAAAAAATACTTTCGAGACGTAGTTAATGGTTAGAAGATGATTTAAACATGTGAATAAATACATGGTCAAAATTATCTTTTCTGAAAGACTAAACAATTTTTTTAAAACACTCACTTGATCAATTTCAATGTAATTTGAGAATGACTTCAATTATAAATTTATCATAAAATCTTTATTTTAAATTTGCAACACATGCCGTGGAAATTTCAACTTAGTTTAACTAAGTTAAAAAATAATTTATTTTTTGAACAAATTTGTAATCTTAATTTTTAATTCAATAGACATTAATACTTAAATACAAAAATAACCTTCAAGATTGAGAACTTTCCTATAACTTATAAAATCATTAGTGAAGGATTATAAGCAAATAAATAGCAAGTGACGTTTCTTTTTGTTTAAAGTCTTGTTTAGAATATAATATGTTGAAAAACAATCACTTATTTCTTTATATTATTAGATGATTGTCAATCATAATTTTAATTGCAAATTATAGCGGGTAATTGAAGTTTTAATTGGGCATTATTGTCTAGATATTATCTCATTGTTATATTTTTATTATGTAATGATTAATTTTCACTTAATTATTTTTTAGTTATTATTATTATTATTATTATTTTTAATCGTTATGTTATTATTATTTGACTATTTGATGATTAAAATTTGACCATTGTGTAATTATTTTTTAAATACTGTGTATTAAATTTCTAAATGTTCATCAATGCTATATATACAAATACCTTCGAGTATTCAAAACATCATTTGTCTAACTCTTCTATTTTCTATCTACTTTCCTTCTAATTTTAGATAATCTTTTCTAAAACTTTAGCATGGGTAGGTTCCAAGTAAATAATTTCTTGCATATCATTGTATTACTCTTGGAGAGCAAAACTAAAATCAAATGGTATGAAAGGTCTATTAAAATTTTGCTTTTAAGACAATGATTCATTTGATAACATCGCATCTATTTCAATATAAATTAAAAGGGTTAGTAATTATTTTTGTTTATATTAAAATTATTATGTAAATTTTACTATGATATAAAAAATAATAAAAAATAAATATTACTTTAAAAGTTTAAAATGGTAAATGGTAATAGATAAAAATAAAATAAAAAAATAAAATGGGTTGTAACAACGAAGAATTTTGATGCTGTTGCGTAAGGTTCTCACAAGATGAATCTTTGGATTCGTGGGTTGGTGAAAACTAAAAAATAGAAGGAAAACAAAATATTTCGGGTCGCGTAATTTATACAATATTAAATGGGCACAACTGGACACGCCCATGGCGTTACTAACTCTATTTTTCTACGGACATACTCCTTTAAAGGGAATACATGTTTAAAATGAAAAAATAAAAGTATATTATTATTTCATAATTTATTATAATTATAAAATATTTAATGGTATATTGTTTTTATTTTTTCATTTTATAAAATTATTCACTTCTGTTTTTCAAATAACAAATTTTCTCATTTTAGAGAACCTGTATCCTTATTCTACATACAGATTATAGCCAACCATAATGTTCAATATTTGCGTAAATTATTTGTGAGACCGAGACAGCTAGGCACTTGTCTCCCCTGGACTGTGTACAAATATTTCTGAGAAAACAAACATAAATAAATAGAGTTAAATATACCATTTTAGTTCGTAAATTTTCTGTTTTAGTTTTAATTCCTATATTTTAAATGTCTAGTTTTGAGTTTTATAAGTTCAAAACGACAACAATAATAAATTTGTAGCCAGTTACTGTTTTAAATCTTTTTTAGTGAAATATAGACATGCGTTATATTCATCGTTTTTTATATTGGATATTCGTCATTTCTCCACATGCTACAAGTACCAATCATTGAAAAAATTAACTCAAGCCTATTTGTAATGTTTTAAGTCATGTTTTGAATTAATTTCAAATTATATTTATATTCAAAACCTTTAATGCATGGTCTTTTAATTTTATTTTATTTTTTAAAAAAATCAACTTTCCACTCTTGTACAAAACAAATAATTGAATCCTCCTCAGATCCCACAAAATAATCACACTTATCTTTAGGCAGTCCACGTGAAATCCAACTCTGAGCATCGATGACTACATATATATATTTTTTAAAATTATCACATGGATTAATGTACAAATATATAACAGAATAGTATATTAGAGTATGCAGGAAAATTAGAGAAAAGAAATGATCATGTGGCGCATGCATATGCATATATGCATAGGAAGTTTGTCTCTTACAAGGAGCATCAACAAGCCGGCACTTACGCTCAGATTCTATAATAGTAATACAAGTTGTGCTCTTTCTTTTGTCTTTTCTATGGAAAAAAATTATTAAAAGTTTGGGTGAACCTTTTTGATAATTGATTCTATATACTAAACCTCCATATATTGCCGTTCTTGGCACTTTATGATGTAGTCACTGCAAGGGTATATACTTTTCATTATAGCTAGTTACATCTTTTTCTTTCAAAATATACTTTTACTATTAGCAGCGATACTTTAAAAAAACTTTATTTTAATTTTAAAATTTATTTTATCTGATTAATTTTTGTGAGATGAGATTTTTTTATTTAGTCTAACTTATACTTTTTTTGAAATATTTTGATTTGATCTATTAATTTTATTTTCTCAAATGTATACTATAACGTACTGCATGCTATGTTCTTATTTTAAGTATAAGCCCTCTTTTTTTAAGTATTGACATTTGTTTCTCTTTTCTACCATCATTTCTTTTTTCCTTTTCTCTTTTTTCTTTTCCAATACTCAGTCAACATATTATTTTTATTTTCTGTTAGTTCTACTCTTGAATTTATTCTACAGAAGTCATTTGTATCTTAAAAAACTGTTGCATTAGACAAATAAATTCTTAAAACAATGATTATACGTTTTAGACTATTATATTTTTTTTCAATTTTCTAACAAAAAAATAGATAAAGTCAACTCGAATATTTAGAATTAGATTTAGTTAGTGAATAAAAAATTTTATTTTATTTGATTGACTTAATTGAGAGACGAAAATTTAAGGCCGGCCTAAACATAATTTGATTTATTAGCTTGTTTATAATTTATTTATTAAATTTTATCAATTTTTATATAAATTTTTACTGGTTTAGTATTTATATTTCTTCCACCAAAAAAATAAAATATGATAAATATAATTTTATATTTATAAAGAGGATTTAGTGAATTTTTTATGATAAAAATAATAAATTTCTTTAAACATAATTTATGATCATTCATAAAATATGAAGCTTAAAAATTAAAATTAAATAAATATTATATAGAAACACACCCCAAAAGGTTAAATTATTTTTATATTTTTCTAATTTTAAATTAATTTTTTATAATTTAAATTTGTTTTAATTATTTTTATAATCTAAAAATCAAAATTATTAATTCCTAACATTATTGAATCTCTATTAAGTATGGGTTTGTGATTTTTTTTATTTAATCACTTACTTTTTTCATCCCGTAATTACAGATTATAAATATTTTTATACAATTTCTTTTCAAATCTCAAAATTTTACTTTTATTCATAATTCATTCCGTTGGAGTTCTTAATATGATAGATTTCTATTTTTTATTTGTTTTTATTTAGATAAAAAAATTATCATTTTTATTTTATGATATATACATGCAGATAAAATTTTACTAACCAAAAAAAATGTACATTTTATAATTTTATTACAAAGTCAATCACATAGGATCATAACCAATTCTTTTAAAATAGTTAATATAGATAATCTCATATTTTAAAATAATTTCAATTGTTAGTAAAAAATTTAGTCTAAAATTAGCGGTAGTAAAAGCAAAATTTAGAGATTTACAAATAATTGTGTATGAAAAAATTATGAAATAAAAAGATATTAGAAATTTATAATGACCGGATAAGAAGAAAAAAATGTACAGTTATCAAATAAAAATGTCACATTACTCATATTTGTAAAAATTAATGATGTTAATCATTAAACATTTAATTATAAAATTTTAAATTATAAGATCTTAATTAAAAATATAACAAAGCTGTATGACACGCTCGTCGCAAACGCGCAAAAATAATTTCTAGATTTCCCCCAAACTATTGGTATAGTATAAGGTGCAACCTAGGTCATCTTCCAAAGACCATTTCATATTCTTAAGCAAATTAGGAGAAAGTTAGAAAAATGGGGTTTTGTAAATATATGATATTAAGTGCTAAATACAAAATACAGAATGAAATTAATTTGACTTAACAATTATCAACTCAAGGAATTCAGAGGCTATTTTCATAACTAATCATTGATCACTAAAATCATGCATTGTGTTTATCAACCTACGATCATCTGGAACCCCTACAATGATCCTTGAATTCTCTACTGAGAAACCTCTCAGAATTCAATTGATTATGATCAACAAGATTTAGTAACCACTTAATCTTTCATCTAAACCAATTTTATAATCAGAATTCAGTTGAACTAAGTAATAAAATGAAAACCTTCAATTAAATTACTTAATTTCTACTCTTCAAACTTTTGGAAAATGATTTACCAATCAAAAACCAATTATAAATCAATTATGCATTAATCAAAATACGTCAACCGATCAAACTTTGATTAAAGAATAAAATTGAAGAATATAGTGAAGCAGAGTAGAAACCACTTAATAAGCATGTAAATAAAGATCAAGACCTCAAAGTTAAAATGAAAATAGCTTGAATCCTTGAATTGAAACTACAAACCTAGCCTTCCATGAAGGAGGTAAACTAACAACAAAGAAAGAGGCAAACTAACAACAAATAAATCCTAAGCCTTCCATGTAGGAGGCAACTAACAACAAATAAATCCTAAGCCTTCCATGTAGGAGGCAACTAACAATAAAGAAAAACTAAGCCTTCCATGTAGGAGGCAAACTTAGAAGAAAGAAAACCTAAGCCTTCCATGAAGGAGGCAAAACTAACAAGAAAGAAAGAAAGAAAGAAAGAAAGAAAGAAAATGGTATTGGAGTTAATCTCCAAAATGGTGTGTTTCTCCTCTTGTAAACCCTTCTATTTATAGAGGATTTTTGAGGCATCATCTTCAGAAAGTCACCAACTAGGATATTACTTTTCTACCCTTTTATTGCTTTCACATGGGCTTTGTTGAAAATGAAAAACACTTTTGAATTTTTGTCACCAATTAGCACAACAATTTTGACTTTCTTGCACCGCAATTTCGGATGTTCACATGTCCGAATTAGAGCTTGACTTCTGAACAAAAGTTGTAGCCCCGGATCTTAGCTGTCCAACAGATTTGATTTCATCTCAATATGATTTCTGTATCTCAAGATATGGCCGGATCTTTTCACACTGTTCAAATTCCACGTCAGCAACACTATCTCATCTTTTGAGATAATTTCGGAGTACTAAACATCCCATTTAGAGTCTGCTCTTGCTTTGTAACTGTGGACACTTCTTTAATCTTTCATTCAAGACAGATTTCATGATTTTTGGATGTCTAAAACTCCTATTATGCTCAAAATACTATAATAGTGTCATTTTAATCGGGTAAGCAAAGAAATTCAATTAAACTTCATATGAACCCAAACTCATAAAATATGAAAAAGATCACTTAATTGAACATATAAGAAATCTTAATGAGATAAGAGTGAGAGATAATTATTTATGAAATCTATGCTTATCACTGTAGAGACTAATAAATTAATTCAACCTAAACAATATAATTGTTAAATAAAAATAATTAAAGCTTACTATACAAGCATAATCATTGATAAATTTTTTTATATTTATTTTATAAATATCAAAACTTAATAAAAATTAAATAAAAAATAAAAATATTATTTAATGCAAATGCCATCATAGTCAAATTTAATAGATTTATTGGACTTATTATAAAATTTAGGATAAAAAACTAAAAAAAGAGATAGAAGTTTTATTTAATTTGTGTTACTTACATTTTTGTTTGATTTTAAATATTTTATAATAGATTTAGTACTTTATCTTATACTTAGGTTAAGGGAACTTTTGTGTGTAATGTTGCATAAGGAGCTCACTCTGGATTCAATAAAATTCAATAAAATGAGTGCATAAAGAGTAGGTCATGACCTTGTCTTTGATCCAAATCACCAACATGTGAGGTGGACTTGAATTTGGATTTGGAGTTCTGTTTTGCCATCTTATGCATGTCTATATATAGACTTATGTGTTATCATTTTGTCCCTTTCTATTAATGAGTGAATTTTAAAAGTTTAAAGTAAAATATCTCTTGCTATTATCAGAAAAAACTTCTTATCCTAAATCTTTGAGGTGAAGGAGCAAAGGATCTTATCTTCTTAAGAGTAATGTTCAAATTATCACCATTGCAACATCAAATTTATCATCATTGTTACTACACTCTATATTTCCATCATGTATAGTTATTCACCTCTAAGCGAGGTTCACATCAAGTGGTATCAAAGCTCTACAAGTAAAGGTAATTTTAAGATCAAACTTCTTCTATTTTCGCATACTACTACTTTTTCTACTTTTTCTCTTCTTTCTTTACTTACTTAAAAATAAATTTTGGATCAATTTTTGTATGTTCTTGTTTAATCCTAGATTGATCTTCATAGATCCTTGTAGATTTATACTTTTTTCTACATTTAATTGATACATTTTGTTCCAATTTGATCACAAATCTGAGTTTACCTTAGACGCGTTTTGGCAGCAAATTTGAATTCAAAAATTTCTTACCAATTCTTAAAAATTATTGAAAGATTTGTCAATTAATGATGGATCTAACATGAAAAATAATAGTGAAATTTTCTTAGATCATGTAAATTTTTTGAAAAAAAGTTTAATCAAGTTGACATGTTCTTGATGCCTAAAATCCGTGTGCATAAATTCAAATTTTATAATCCTAATTTAGATGTCTAGTGTTAGGTTTTTTTTTACATGTGTTGGTCATTCTTTTAATGCATAAATTTTTTGTGAAATCATGTTTAAATTTTTCAAAATCTAAATGGAATTGCATGAGCGTGCTTACTTAAGTTGAATTGGCAAATTGATGCCAACATTAACTTGATCTTGTGTGTTTTAGTAATTGAAGTTATCATGTTATCCAATTGGTACTATTTTAAGTCTTAAAATGCTACACCGAAGATCTAAAATTATCATGAACCATTATGGATAAATTTGGACAATTTTTTGGACCATTAACTAAATCATACTCATGCAAGAAAAAGTGAAAAGGATGCATATATGAACCATGGACAGAATTTAGGAGAAGGCCTTATAAAAAGTCACATGCTAAACATTTAACCAAGGATAAAGGACTTAGAATTAATACAAAACTAATGAGAAAACAGAAAAAAAAAAGAAGAATATAAAAATAAAAGAGAAAATAAAAAGAAGAAAAAGAAAATAAGTTGGAAACTAGTAGAAGGAAATGCATGTTTTATAACACCTTAAAAATGAAGCCTATTTTATATTTAAATCATATTCATGGTTCTTTTATTAGATTGTTACTTCATGATGCAAAATATTTTTTTTTGAAATTACTGATATTGAAAATATGGTATTTTTTTTTCTATTAAAACCTTAGTTCAAAATGCAAGCCTCGTCCTAGTAAAAAATAAATAATCGAGTGTTTTCACTTAAATCTTAACTTACTTTGATTACTTGATATATAACAGAATAATGCATACAGAACTCATTTTGTATTATTTATATAGTCATTAATAATTATTACATGTACTCAAGTCTAGAGGTTTGTACTAGGGTATTAATCCCCCTTCATACATCACATACATATATTATACAAATGTTTCACACGTTACATATTATTAAATATAACTACTACTACTACTATACCTAATACATGATTATCAACATAATATACATTATATTACAATTATACTTATCACTTTCCTTGACTATCATACAAAATGTACATTATTGGATAAGGCTTAAACTTCACTTTTGCAAGTCCAAATAACGCTTCAGTAGTGGGGGTTACGATGCTCTAGCCACAACCTCTTGCTCAAAGTGTAATAGCCTACATCTCCCATTTCATGAAAAGCCTGGAGTGGGTGGGAAAAGGGAATTACCTTGTGACGACCACACCTAAGAGGTACTGTAGTAGTGTGAGGGTGTCTGTGGATCACTCTCTCTTTTAGAAGAAAAGGAGACTTCCACGAGTGTTGTTGGAGGTGCCTGGTAACTTGAGTGATAGATGAAAAGACACGTTAGGATTAGAGGCCTCTAGAGGTATGACAAAGTCAATTCTAGAAAAGTTTAGGCTTAGCACCGCAAACACAAATAGGTGACTCAAAGAAAAGTAAACTCTCATGTTGGCTTGAGCTGTGATGACTAGCCCATGAGCGTTAGCAAACTAGTTAACATTATTGAGTTCAAAGAACACTATGATTGTTGTGAATGAAATCTTCAGTGTCTGGAAAGAAAATGGTGGGAGAGAGGTGAGAAACTAAGTTTCTCAGTAGGATTCTATCCTAAACTTATTGCCAACATTTTTAACCCAGTCAATTCAATTTATTAAGAAACATGACATGCATACAAGTTCACTTTTTATTTTTAGAAAATCTTTAGCTGAAGTGGATTTCTTTTTATAGATATGGGAACTAACTTCTATCATAAGCATATAAGTTACTTATTCTAAATTTCATAAATTTTACTTACTCTTAAGATCACATTATATCATATCACAGATATCACTTGACTATCATTTTATTCATACCTTAATCATAATTTTTATGATTTTTCCATCACTCTCTTAGTGATAATTCATATCATAGGCATATCATACATTTTAGTCAAACAATATTTTTTCACTACTTCTGCTACTCTACCTTCTATTCTTAGGACATGAGCTTATTCCTTCATGGTTGTCACCATCATAATCATTGAAGATATAACACTCCATAATAGAAGAATTTTTAAAGAACCATTTTGTCTCCATCTTAGAAGGACCTTTTTGCCTTTTGAATATGCATAAGGAACATTAAAAGTAGTATTAAGTTTTCACATAAGTTCTTTCGTTAATGATATCTTAGTTAATTAGGTTCCTTTTTAAAGCTTCCATAAAACATGCATGCTTAAACAATGCAACCAATATGCCATGCACATATAGCCACTAATCCAAACTACCTTCAAATTTATCATCCACACATGAGTATCATATGACACATCACTTTTTTAAATAACCAAGAGTATATTTCATATGCTTTACACACATATTTGTGTACTTAAGAAGCAACATAACAAATTAGCATAATTATTTTAATTAGAAACCTACCACTTAATGAAGATTTCTTAATTATGCTTGATGTGAATTTCTTGGACAGTAGGCAGATTCCTCTAAGAATTTATCCATCCTTCTTTAATCCTTAAGTTTTATGAGAAATCTCTCATGGGGAGTTAGTCTACTCATTTTTGTAAGTTACCTCTTAACCTTTCCTTTTCTCAAAGATTAAATTTCTCTTAATATTTTTAATGTAAGTTTATGAAATAGTGGAATCATAGATTAGTTGGACAAATGGCTTATTTAGGAAGATCTTCTTTATGTTCATCAATTTGGATGTTTTACGCTTAAATTTATTATTTCAAGTTTGAGTGTTTGAATTTTTATGCTTTCTTGACTAATAACTTTACCAGTCGAGTTTAAGCCATTAATTGATTTACTTGTTTTCCTTCATACTTATGAATTCAAAGCTTCTTACTTATGTTCTATTTAAATACTTTTAAGCATCTAAATTAACTTACTTTACACACTTATGTCATGGTTGGCCAAACCTAATCCTTAGCTCCCTAAAGCATTATGGTTCATTTTTTTCTTACATTTAGAAGATGGTTTGCACTAATTAGGACTTAGGCTATTAGACTAAACCAACTTAGAGATTTTTAAGACTTTTCCTTCTTACTTAGTAGGCATGGCCAAATGGTCTTTTGCACTCCCCCAATCCCATAATTATGCGTAGTTGAGTTGATTTTTAAGTCTTAACAAGATTTTAACTTACTTTCACTAAATTTTCATAAGTATAACCGAATGGTTACCTAAACCATTACCAAGTATATTTTAGAATAAAAATTATTTTCTTCTACATGGTTAGGATCCTCATCACACCTTAATCAAGATCTTAAACTCAAGTCCTCTTAATTAATGGAGAATGGCCGAATCCACTCTTTGTCCAAGCAAGGGTCTTTTTTCTTAATTTCTTCTCACTTGACCTTTGTGCCATGGATTTTAACACTTGTTACATCACAAGCTTTTGAGTCCATCAAGATTTGTCCTTAATCCATCCTTGCTCTTACTTGCTTTAAGGTCTAATTTTTTAGTTAAGTTTGTCACTTTTGAGATTTAACATTTTTAGTCTTTTAGGATTATTATCACATGGATCCAGATCTAGACTTTTATCAAAGTCTAAGTTCAAGATTAAAGTTTTAAAACGATATATAAGCAAACTTATAATTTCTATAATAAAAACCTTAAAGAAATCATTTTCAAGGCAACCAAGTGAAGATCTATTATATCTACTCCAAGATCTATTCATCCCTTACTTTGAGAATCTCAAAACTTTTAACAAAAATTATCAAATCTGCCCAAAATTATAAAAATAATTTTTAAGAAATTTTAATTGATTAAATTGTTTCAAAGGTTATAAGAAGCATTTTAATCCATCAAAATTCTCTTTTAACTTCCAAAAATCTCTAAAAACTTATTTATGCTCATTTTTAACAATCAAGGATAGTTTTAAACTCCACCAAACTAAAGAAACTTGGATCCATAGAACTTAGAGAGATAACCACAAAAAAAGAAAAAGAAAAACAAGTCATAAACACATAATTAAAAGCTTAGAAAATGTGTATGGTAAAGACCCTACTTGTTGAAGACTTATGTAAGGATTTGATGGGTTTTTTGAAGTTGATTTCCCTTTCTTTTTTTGTCCATACAAATGTTTCCAAGGATGATGATGGGGATTTGTTGGTTTGTCTTGTTATAACTTAAACTTCAAAGATGGAATTCAAGCTTAGTGTAGGTTTTGGTGTTTTAAGAGAATTTGGAGTTTTGGGTAAGTTTAGAGAGTTTTCACAAGTGTTTATAAGAGTGATAATGGAGAAAATGAGCCCACTTGGTCGTCCTAAACAAATTCGGCCGCTTAAGGGTATTTAGGAATTAAATTCTCACTTAAGGACATTTTGGTCCATTTACATGTAATTTCTATTTTTTAAATTAAATGTAAATGAAAGAAATTATCCTTTAAGATTAGTTTAATATTATTCAAGGTTAATTTAACACTAATCAAGGTGAATTTATTTTAAGTATGGTTAATTTACTTTAACCATGATTAATTTTACCTCTCCTCTTAAATATTTGTGTTACATGCCATTAACGGGGTGATGACTCATAAGATGAGTCATCACCTTATTTTGCACATTTTAAATTCATGCACAGTGGATAAGGTCCAATTTTTGGCTTCTACTTCATATTTTCTTACCTTCTTGACCTTCCATGGATATTTTGATAATTTTTAAGAATTTCCTAGAAAGTTTCCAAACTATTCCCCTGATAATTCTCACACATTGGTTTGTTCCCAAATCATTATTATGTCATTTCCTATTTTTTCGAGAACAGTTTAGCCCTCACAAGATAAAACTCTCTAAGGGTGTTTTTGGACATTTTCGGTCGCGTTTTCATTCTCTCTTTGTTTCTAATCTATCCTTATGACTTTTTAACCATTATTGATGAATTCTAAACCTTTATAATATGTTTTAAATTTTATTTTGAGTTACTTACATTTATTTGTGTCATCGTAGTACAAGGACATTTTCGCTATTTGTTAAAAATTCTCTAATTTCTTCTAGTTTTATTCTTATCTCTATTTTATTTATTGCTAAAGAAAATTTGTAACTTAAAGAGTATATGATTATAAATTGTGGGTGTTACATGTTTGGCCTCTTTTATTTCTTGTAATTTGTTAAATGGTATTATCATGTGTTCATGAGTCTTGTGTATTTAGATTAGTTTTCAATTTATTAGAACATGCATTGATTAGGATTTCAATTTGGGTTAGTTTTCAATTTAATTCATGAATATGTGCATGCAATTCCGTAGTTCTTTCTTTGAAATTTAAATTTAGTGCTTTCTTATTTTTCACTTAAATTCTATTTCAGTTACATTCCTTGTGATAAGAGTTTCTTTTTTGTCTTAAAATTTCTCTAAGTTTTGTCTATTTTGCTACCCCTTCCTTTTTAATTGAGCCTTTTGTTTTCTTTACCTTGGAAACATCAAGGACCAAGGATCAAGTTGAATGATCTCCTTTTTTAATTCTGGACTAAGACCATATTGGAGTGAAAGATGTATGAGTAAGGTTGTAAAGTTGGTGAGGAAACATTAGAGGATGAAGAGTGAGACACTTTGTAAGGAAAGGTAAAATTTTTTCCAACCATGAGTATTTTAACATTTTTGTGTGGGCAGAAAGTGGTATTTGGTTTCTTACATCATTATAGGTGATCTTGGAGTGAGAACTACAAAAATAGATTTACAAGCAAATGATCAAAGACTTGAAGAAAATTATAAGATTGTAATTGGTCAAGTAATGCATTTAGGTTTCATTGTAAATTATGGGATTTCGTGTGTTTTTAACTTGAGTAGAATTGTAATTTCCTTAAAAAATATAATAGGTTCTTTGAATTTTATCAATTTTATTTTTAAATAGTAATTAGGGTGTAATTAAACATTAGACATTAATACTTGGGTCTAGGATACTCACCAAAGGCATCTATCTTAGTAGCTTGTGCATGCTTGGAAGGATAAGGGGTGCTATATATGTGATTATGTTTCTAGTTTGATAACACTAACTTGTATCTTTTTGTTTTGAAAGGTCAAATGAGCAAGGTATACTTTACTTTGTTCCAATTGTTGAGTGTGTGCTTGATTAGATAAGGTTTCCTACCAAGTGCTTAATTTCTTGTTTGATTTTATAGCTTATGCAATCAATAGGTGTGAAGAGGTTTAGTTGAAGATGAGTGATCACGACTATTCTCTTAACATCTAAATGGAACAATTAGCTTCTAGGCTAGAAATAGTTTTCCAGCTTCAAACTAAAGCCTTTGAATAATGCTTAGAAAATATTGAAATAAATCAACAATCAACTAGGGATAAAGATAAACAAAAAGAATTGGAAACTAGTAGATCTGGGAAGGAGAATATCATAGTGAAGAAGAGACATCCAAAGATGATGTCATCTATTTTGGGGAAAGTGATGGTCATGATAGATCAAGGAAGTCTCCAATAAGACAAAGTTCTTCTTCACAAGATAAGTCCCATTCTCCAAAAAGAAAGTTATTAACTCATAGGATCATAGTGATATAGGCCATTCTTGGCATATGAACCCTTCTAGGTCTAGGCAACCCTCTAGGAGTAGGAACCATAGGAGTAAGAATAGAATACCATTTAGGAAGGCCTAGGAGTTCCACTAGGAATATTTTAGAGGAAAAAACTGTATGGATAGACACAGCTATAGGAATAGGGACCATAGAGGTAAACACCACCAAG